>OY293829.1:14756643-16012060 GCA_958507055.1 Crioceris asparagi | reverse complement strand
TACACATATTATGATCAAGTAGAGCTGTGAATGTGGGGGGATAACAAATCTGAAATATGTCGGTTATAAATAATTTTCAAAGAAGAAATTACGAAACTAGTTCTGTAAGAGTTAAATATTTTATGAGAATTAAAAAGAAATGAACTGATGTAATGTGACGCACCATTTACAGCGACCTTTGTATAGTAGAAACCAGAATTATATCGTACCTAGAGGTTCTTTGGTGAGTAAGAATACAACCCATACAAGCAACGTTCAAAAGCATAAACTTTAGTACCTATTGCAGGATAGGCAAATACACTGCGAAGTATTCTTCTATGTCGCAGGAAATGATCAATTTTTGACCGACGAACCCCGAGGATTCATTTGAAAGAAGGGGATTGAGAAATGGTCCCATATTCATAAAAACGCAAATCCGAAATCTCCTTCCCTCCGAAAACCGCCCCCGAAGGGGTGGTGGGGGCGAATTTTCTCGAAAATCGAAAATCTGAGTTGGTATAATTAAAGATAGGACAATATCCGGAAACGTTTAAATTGAACATTTTTTCAAAAGTGTTACGGTTTTCGAGATAGACGCATGTTAAATATGTATTTTTGCTATGTGGAGAGGACAATTTCTTTCGAAAATTGAAAATTTTTCGATACTACATGAAAGATATAATTATTTGTAGCAACATTTATAATGAACATTTTTTCCTTAGAATTACGGTTTTCGAGTTACATCGGTGTTAAATGGTAACAACTAAAATATTCAAGCGTATTTCCGCCGCGATGTTCTGAGATCTCAATAATAACCACTACAAGCAAGGAATATACGTGGGTAATAGGATAAGTATTATCTTCATTGATATGGTATAGTGAACGTTCAACGATTTTCGGCACTAATGTTACACTCAAAAGTGTGAAATAAATATTTTTTACAAAAAATTGGACCGACGTTATAGTTGATGCACTGAAAAGTTTAAAATAATATTACTTCTATTGGTGATGGTACTTGTGAAGTTGGTGCCAAAAGCTATCAATCTAACTGCAACTGCACAACTTCAAAAGTACCATCACCAATAGAAGTAATATTATTTTAAACTTTTCAGTGCATCAACTATAACGTCGGTCCAATTTTTTGTAAAAAATATTTATTAATGCAAATGTTAAAATTACATATATCTCTGAAGAAATGACAAAGATAACATTCTTAGGATACTAAAATATTTATTTTGTTAACAGGTCATTATTAATATACATATTATATCAGTCACTTATTAGATTTACTGGAACAGTTGCCATTGAGAATATGAATAATTTTGTGTATTCCGAACCAATGAACCTAATAAGTAAGAAGTTGGATATAAAAGAATGATTTTGAATAGCTTACGTTTGCGATTTCAAGATCGTATAGATTTTTATTACGATCTTCAAGATCGTCTGCGGTCAAACCTTTCGATTATTATTGTTATTATTCAACAACCAATCAAAGCGTGAACACTTAATTTCCTAATGGAGAAAGTTTTTTGCAATTTTTCGCAATCTCCTCTCACTGGTGGGACTGTTTTAATAAATGTTATTATAGCTATTTGAAAAGCGAGTCTATCAAATCAATTAAATGCACCAAAAGGAAGCAAGGACCATTAACCCTAGGGAGAGAGTCTCCATTTTATTTTAATGACGATTGAATTCGTAGTTTAGTACATACGAATTAATTATTTACTTAATTATGAAGATCCTACGAAAAAGAAGAAAATAGATTGTGAGTTTTTGGACAAATTTGTCTTCTGCTTCCTATTTGGAGATAGTTTTGTGGGAAAGAACGCACTGGACTCAACAATCCAACAGAATGAAAAAGAATCATTAAAATTGGTGCACGTTTACTATGCAAAACGCGCAAATATAAAATAAAAAAGCAAACACACAGATTAATTGTACCTATACAACCACCGATTTTCTAAGTCGGTCAGAAATAAGACTGATCATAGAGATAATTTCAAAGAATACATAATAGCAAGCTCATCGAACAACCACCATCTGCACGCATATTATGTAAAATTAAGCGACTCAGTTACTATCGCTTTGTGATCACATTGCAGTTATAAACTGTTTGCTAATCGCAAAAAACTTACTGGTTGTTCGGTAGAGGCATTCCTTGTTGTC
Source organism: Crioceris asparagi (assembly GCA_958507055.1). NCBI lineage: Eukaryota > Metazoa > Arthropoda > Insecta > Coleoptera > Chrysomelidae > Crioceris > Crioceris asparagi. Next base: position 16,009,915 of record OY293829.1, on the reverse strand, counting down.
AGTCGCAATTTCGTCAATGTCGCAGCTACGTGATAGCAACTTTGGCGTCTGACAGAATGTGATTGCACACTTCTTGGCTGTCGCATTGCTGCTGCAAGTTACATGATAAGCATGCCTATCCTAAGAAATCCAAAAAGACAGTATTGAAAATGAAGATTTTACTGAATTATGTTTCAAAGTAACCTTTAGAATATTTTAACTCTTTCGAGAATATGTATTCCAGTTATTAAAAAAAGCCAAAGAAGTATTTTGATTGAAAAAACTTACCTCGTGGGAATTGTGGATATTACTTCTACTAGACATTAATTAGGTATAGCATATCACACAGGAAAGCAAAACTCAAATACCAACTGAATAATATCCTAATCATTCTGTTACCTACAAGAAAAAATATTATTTAATATTATGTACTAATTATTCGCCAGAAAAAAAAACAACCTGCAATGTATATTGATTATGATAATCCCGTGAGAAGCTGAATAAATTTACAAGAGCAAAATATATCTATCAGATGAATCTCAGGTTATAAGCTGAAGCACAAAACCACAAACATCAGAAGCGCATGGCTAAGTTGATTAAACCATAGATATATAATTAAGCGTTATTATACGCATTTAAATTCGAGTGCTACCGAATATTGTAGAAGCAGATTGGCCGCATTTTATCCTAATGAAAACGTTACGACCTTATACCTACCTAGCTATCTTCCACATACATTCATTATAAATATAATTTTGGGTTAGCAGAAACGTTATCCCACCATAATTCACTAAATTAATAAGTTCATTTTAATTGTTAAATACACCGTGGGACCTAATAATTGCTATTCGTACAACCAACGATCTCTTCTCTTATCTGATGCTTGATTAATAACAGGTTACGTACTTACAGACAAAATGACCATTGAAGGTTGCATGTTGAAGCGATTCTCGTCTCTATTGTTTGGTTACTTTAAAGTTGATATTGCGATAGGCGAATGATGTGATGGCGTACGTTTTTCGAAAGATCCGATCGTTTTCGAAGGTTGCGTGCAGTTGATGTCTTTATTATCTGCTGTTGTTTAGTAGTACAGCAGCTGAAATGTGGACTGAAAATTATAGGGTGTCGCATACACATACATATATACCAATATGCATCTGTGGTTCCCTTGAAAGTTATATGGTGGTTAATAACTTCATTTTCGGGGTATAATATTATTATATGCTGCGTGGTCGTGAGCCATTGCTGATTTTTTTTCCGATGATTAGTGCGTGTTCGGTAGTAGTTATTTTCGGAAATAATTGGCCACCGTTGGCAATCTTCGTCGAGCCCTTTTCGCTTCTTATTCATGTTATTTCGATTGGAATAATAATGAGTCATTTCTAGTATCTGGGGTTTTGCTAGGCGTGCATTGAACAAAGTCCATATAACAAAGATGACTGAGTTGTTTTATAAATAAATGTCGATATTTTAAATGGTTTCCGAATAAAAATAAACTTACCGAAGTATTGTCATAAAAAATGTGTACATTCGAAGTATATTTGCAACAGGTATTCGTAAAATATGAATACCTACCTTGGCTCAAAATAAGGTAGGTAATTAAATGATTCATAGATACTATTGGAGATTCCGTAATAGAATAACCATATTTTGGTTGAAATCCCTGGGGTAGGTATGGCTCAAATGATGATGTATCAGCTATAATACTCTTTGTAGGAAATTCAAGATCTTTATCAGTCAACTATACCTTTAACGTTTCTATAAACCACAGTATAGGTAAACACAGTAGTCCCACTCGACGGCGGCGCCTTAGATGATAGTTTTGGAGCATCATTTTTGCAGTCGTTTCGTCAAAGTCCACCGCGATTTCGTGTCTCCCCGTTTATGGTACGGCAGACACGGCGGCAAAGACGGGTCCTGGGGGTAAGTACATAGCCATTTTCAGTACACCAAATGGCAACGAATGCCCCAATTTACCAAAATTACCCGGCAATGCCTCTCTTCTACTCAACAATGCCTGACAATGCCCCGCACTACCTTTCAATGCTCCACATTACCCAACATTGCCCCGCAATGCCCCCAATGCCCTATATACCTATCTCTTTTTATTTTATGTGTTGAAAAGAGACAAAAACTTTAAAAAGGAAAAACACTTTTTTATATCTCCTACATATGCCAGGTGATGAAAGACACTTATTTTTATGGTCTGCTTCAGAACCTGGTGGTTTCACTGCTGATAAGTACAACTGAAGTAAATGCTGTTATCATCATTTGGGTCATATCGAGGATCATATTCTATCTTTTATTCTCGTTTTCTTCCTCTTTATGTAATTTTCTGGGTAATTTATCTTGATCAGTATTTTTTTTGCTGTAGGTGGCTATAAGAATTTGACAGAATCCAGAAAGGTTTTGTTGTTGCTTTTTTGAAAACTGTCTAATTTTAAAAATGTTCTTGCAACAGCAAGTAACCTTACATATAAGTGACTATTCTCGGAAATGTTGTAATATACTGATATTGTCAAATATATTATTAAAATAGTTTTGATGTGCTGTCCATTGTTCAGAATCTCGACGATTCTTCGCCCAATTGCGAACTATTTTTGCTACATTTGCATTTTCGACAATCAGTTAGTTACTGTTTGAAGTACCTAGTATAAACCTCAGCTTTAACCTTATCATCTAAAGAGCTGTTCAAAGTTAACGTTGAATAGTGTTTTTCAATCAAATGAGTATTTCCTGATATTCCCACAGCTTCTTCGGTCATGATCGAAACATCCTATAAAATGTCACTTTTTGGTCTTAGAGAATCGCTCATAAGGAAAGTGAGATTTACAAACCCTTCTATCAATTCGAAATTTTGTGGTTTATGACGGTAAAGGCGACCATAGAAATTCCTTGTTTCTTCTTTGGCAACTAAGGTGCAGAGTTTTTCTTGAGCAAACTTTTCAATCGCCTTAACATCGCTTTTGTTGATGTTTTTTACGTAGCTGCAGTACCGTAATAACCAGTAACAGTCAATAGGTTTACCAGAAGCTGGGGAATGACTGTTTGTAGATTTTCAGATATATTTTATTGAAAAATTGAGTCAATTGCATCTACGAAAAAATGCTGTCTCAAGAAAATTTATTTGAAATACTGGAGAAAACAGTATTTTTCTGAATATTTTTGGAATAAAAATTATTAATCACTGAATAAAGAAACTAAAACTTGATTTTACCTTCATAGCTAAATTTTAAAAATTTTAAAAATTATTAGGTATTAAAAAAATAATAAGAAAAAAAATATATAGGGTATTTCATTAAGAAATTGTTGATTACAAAATAATATTATTATTGGTAGGAATAAGTCGTTCTAAGAAAAAAGTATTAAGAAAAAGTTAACCAAGATTCGATAGAATATATAAGGCATTCCATTAAGAAATTTGATTTTGATTATAATATAATATTTCAACAAAATGATAGGGTATCAGATATTGAAAATCGCAAATCGGTAGGTATGACGCTCCTTTTAAACATTATAATTATTAAGAATGACATTATAAAAAAGTGCCCCTAAGGTTATTGATATTTTATAAAACTTTGCTTAGCTCTTTGCAGGGTCCAACACTGCCTTTATGAAATTTCATGAGAATCAGACAGATGTCACTATGGGATTACATTTTTACCGTTATATCTTTTTTTTTCTTAGACAACAATACCTGTCTACCCATTGCTTCGCTGGCTAGGAATGTGAAAAGAGGTATTAAATGGCCCTAAAATCTTTTCAAATATATACCCCAGCCCCCAAAGCAAATCAAATTATTTTGATATTAAAATATTATTTTTTAATTAACACATTGCCCTTTCAGTGCTCTTTCAATGCCTTGCATTGCGCACCAATGCCTTCAATGCCCCTAAATTTACATTTCAATATCCCGCAATATACGACAATGCCTCGAACTGCATCGCAATTCCTCGCAATACCTTGAATTGCCTTGCAGTGCCCCCACAATGCCCTTAGGTTGTACACCAAATTGCCCCATGTACTTACCCTAGGACGGGTCACATCAAAGAATGGCTTGAGTGGGACTACTGTGTTTATCTATACTGTGCTATAAACAGACCGACTGTGACCCGTGATCGACACGGCTTTATATATCTGAATCTTGACAGAACATTCAACGGAAATGTTCTATGATTATTCTAGACACTTGTAATAATGTTCTAGACGCTTGTCAAATTTACAATGCTTTGACAAAGTGTACCTCATATGTAGTTTCTGGAAGGTTCTAAAATAAATCTAACAATTCTAGAACTACTAAATGAAATATCCAATCAACAACGTATAGTAAGCAAGTGAGTAGAACAGATACTAAAATGAATAACCGTAGTACATGACAAACCATCCAAGTTACAATACGTTTTAGTTCTAGGTTTTTATTAATCATATGTATTTATTTTGCACTTTAGGCTACCCAATCGTAGTTACTAACAAAAAAGTATCTTGTTTGAAGATGGTAAAAAATGGTGAAAAACTTACCTCGTTGGCATTGTGGAAATTACTTCTAATATACATTAATTAGGTATAGTATATCACACTGGAAATCAATAATAATACAGAGAAATTATACATAACGTCATAGGTATACGTATTCTTCTGCGATAAACTTACTACTCAAATACCAAATGAATAATGCCCTAATAATTATGTTACCTACAGGAAAAATATTTTGTAAGTTATGTTATTTTAGACGCTAGAAAATAAAAATAGTTCTCTTTTGGCACCAAATTCAAAAGTACCCGAAGCAACAAAATTAATATTATTTTGAATTGTTTCTGTGCTCCAACTGTTAATCTCGGCCTAATTTTTTTATAAGAAAATACGTATTCCAGACTTTTGAGTATAACATTAGTCATCAAAATCATTGAGCGTTCACCAAAGACGAAAGTTCTCTTTTGGCACCAAATTCAAAAGTACCCGAAGCAACAAAATTAATATTATTTTGAATTGTTTCTGTGCTCCAACTGTTAATCTCGGCCTAATTTTTTTATAAGAAAATATTTTTTTCAGACTTTTGAGTATAACATTAGTCATCAAAATCATTGAGCGTTCACCAAAGACGTTGCTTATACTTAATCAGAGATTTCAAAACATCGCGGAAATACACATATATCAGGCATTCCCACTGCTAAAAACATACATTTTTAAAAAAATGCTGCATATAATCTCTTCTTTAATTTGGGCATCTAATAATTTCAAATTTTCGAACAAAGCTGCCCCCACCACATATCGGAGACACACATATTTCAGACTTTACCACTGCTGTAACTCGGAAAGCCATGATTTAAAAAAAATGTCGGATTTAACTTTGCCGAATATGATCTTTTCCTTAATTTTGTCGTCTCAAATTTTAGATTTTCGAAAAAAATTGCCCCCTCCACCGCCTTTGGGACAAGATTTTGAGGGGAAGGACATATTGAATGTTTCCATTTTCTTTTAATGGGACCAACCCTCAATAGTCCTCCAGTAAAAAAAACTGACTGTTTGCAGTCAAATTGTATACTCCACCGTTTGGTTCGTCGGTCAATAAAAGCACCCTTAACTCAATCAACATAACGCAATTCATTAATAAGGAAAATATTGTAGAAAGAAATACATTTCTCAAAGTGAATGGGAGTTATTTGAGGGAAAAAAATAGCTCAATGTCATATCCACACTTTTATTGTTATAAATTTAAATGCATTGGAGTAGAGATATACTACATATATAGACCCACCTTCAGTTGCAAAAACAAGGTACAAAATTTGATTATTTTTTTATTTTTATTAGTTTAAGACATTCTTTCAAATTTTGTAACTTGTTTTTCCGACTGAAGATTATTCTGTAGACGTAAAACATGTCGATACTCAGGTTTAGATTTTATGATTTTTTCTGGTTAACATCTCAAATGTAAAGTATGAAGGTTGATGCTCATGTTATAATACCTGACAACCCTTAGTAAGCGTATTACAGGTGAATAGTAGCAAGTACAGCGATAGTTAGCTGAAAAATTTAATTTCACAGTCTTTTTTTTATAGAGAGATCTTTTTCAAAGAACAAAATGCCTGGAACTCACTGTAGAATTGCGGATCATATTTTTATTTTCAATTAAAAGATACTAACAAAGTTTTCAAATCTTAAAGTTCTTATTATTCCTATGTGATCTGCGATTCTCGATATTCTTCTCAGTAAGCATACAAAATTTTATCCAGATAGGATAATTAGCTCAAGAGAAATAATGGAACTACGATACCATTGGGTAGCGAGCCCCCTTTAGAACGTAAATTTTCAACAATAAAAGAGTGGAGAATACACGTCTTCTTGAATTAGATTATTTGTTGTCGTATAGCCTCGTATAATATTGTCGAAAATAAATCAGGCTCTCCACCCTGTATGTGTACAGAACACCTCTCTCTATATATAGGCCTGTCGCTAATTCAAGCAAATATTTATCTATTCGCGGAATAATAATTTTCAATTGCACAAAAATCAGGCGAATCCAATTTAACCCCTGACAAGCCGAATTGAATTTAAATTTGATTTATTTAAAGAGTTGAAACTGCGAGTGCAAAAGCCATTCTACCCTTCTCCTACACATATATACATTTATCGGAAATAGAAATTCAATTAATGATTATGTGATAAAATTAAAATGATGACCGAGTTTGCCATATTCATTTACACAAGCGCGACACAGAGTCTCTAAATCTATCTTGATTTATCGCCAAGCCTCAAACCAGCCAACAAACATTCAGATCGCAGAGTTTGTGTGGTGAAAATGTTGATTTGAGTGTTTGTTTAAATTGAAATTTTAATGATTTCATCGAAAATTGAGGTAATTACTAATTTTGAACGGTTATTGTTATGGTATTCACCTATAGTAAATGTTAAACTAATATATAAGCATTTCTTTCGTAAACCTAGGATTTCTCTAAAAGTGTCATATAAAACTAAATTGTAGCTTGAGATAAAAAAAATATTACGGAATCTTATGAATTTCTTTGAATTTCAGTTTTAGTTTCCTAAAAAATCAATGATTTTTGGTCAACTTCATCGAGGGTCTAGGACGCTTCGTCCTATTTACACTTCGCCCAAAATGATATATCGACCACTTCGCCAAAAATGTCGTACTGAACAGTTTCCAGGGTCACTTCACTCAATGTAATTAAAAGTCCACAAAGCCCAATATGGAAACTTCGCCCAAAACTCGTTGGTGGATACTTCGCCCAAAATGTCCACTCCGCCCAAACTAACTGAAAGTCCACAAAGCCCAAAATGCTCTTTGAACAAATTATTTATTTATTTTGATCGAACTCGGTTCGGGACCTTAGTAATAAGTTAATATTATAACTGTTTAAATTTTCAAATTGAAGCTAGTGGAATGTATTTTTAAAATGTAACAGTTCCGTTTGCTAACAGAGATAATGCCGTTCAAATGAAGTATTTGCTATTTTATTTCATATCTGAGAAATTATATATAAAAGAGAAGTTGTTCTATAGGGATATTACTATATTTGAATTGATGATCTATAAATTTATATATTGATTATTTGCAGCCCAATCATTAATGAAGATGCTATTCAAAAAAACAGTAATATAATGTACTTAACATTCCACTACTTTGTTTTTTTTCTGTTTAGTATGTTTTTATATTAGATATATCTTGTCGAATTAAGTTATGTTTGGGAACTAAATAATATAATTTTGTTTAAAAATAAAGTGAACTCTGCTTATTTTATATAATAATATATTTATTTGGGCGAAGTGGACATTGTGGGCAAATTGTCCACCAATGAGTTTTCTCTGGAAACTTTTCAGTACGAAATTTTTGGGCGAAGGGATTGATACATCAATTTGGGCGAAGTGTCCAGGTCCCTTCATAGATAAGAGTTTTCTAAATTGACCTGATAGGAGATAGCCTCACTTCAATCTTTTTAAAATTTGACAAGTTGTTTCTTCAAGAACCCTCAAGAATTCAGTTACAGAAATTATACCTGGTAGAATTAGAGAAAACATCATTCCCAGCAATTTTTAATGTTGTTAGATTACCATCAAAAGAACTTCTGGGTGAGAACTTTTGGATAGTTTCAAGATTGTTACTGCTACATCGTGAAATCACTGAATATAAATTTAAGTATGGCCTGTCTCTGAACCTCATACAGACGAGAGGCAACAACTTCAAAATTATGATATAAGCGCGTCGTTCCAAGTCCCATCAGAAACAGTTTATTACAGTTAGGATTCTGCGCAGTAGTGCGCAGTGGCCAAACTTGTTCCAACACAAGCATCTGACGATTAGAAAACTGCCAGATTTCTGTTTCAACTTAGCTTTCAGACAGTTTGCGAATTTTCTTCTGAATATTCGTTTAGGACATGCGTAGTGTGGTCAGAGTTAACCTCTAGTTTTATAGAATATAACACACCCAAGAAAGTGATTGAATAATTGTATATTTGAGAATATTATAACTATCCATTGAAAATAAGAGCTTGTTTAATAATAGTTCGTGGTGTTAAATACCTTGGGCTTGGTAACTTGAACTATTAATTTATTTCCGGTTATTAATAGTTGATTGATAAAATCTAATTTCTTATTGTTGCGAATTTTGCATGAACGCAATGATTTATCTAATAATGGAATAACAAGTGCATCCACTATTTTTTTCTGCTTTTGCCTCTTTTACGTTTACAATTGTATAGTGTATGATTTACAGAGCCTTGTCTTAAAACATATTTGAATATTAAACTCAAGAGAATTTTAAGAGTTATTAACTGTTTCAACTATTGTCAAGATTCGTCAGATGGGGAGTTATCTACGCTTATTGTTGACGATTCGCAAACTCTTGGATATCGGTTTCGGATTTGCTGATGGAACAAATTCATGACGAGATTGATGCTATTTTGGTAATCGATCAGACCATACATTCTGCTTGTATACTCTATAATCATCTTATATTGAGATTGTGAATCTTGAAGGTTGCGCTAACATGGGCTCTCGGTAATCTCTACTGTAATGTCCTACAATAGAAAGCATGCGCTTTCCAAGTTTCTCTGATATAGTTCGTTTCAAACTAAAAAAGCAGTATGTGGCATATTATAAAATGAATTTCAGAACTACAAAATCAAATTTAATAGGTAAATTTAAAGAATGGCAACACTGTGTACCGTTTTCATTTACAATACATTGCCTATACCGGGCTACTCAGACGCTACCTCTGGTGGTGGTGCAATATTGTTGCGACATAAGGCAGCTATATGGCACTAATAAGGTGTATTTGCCCGGACAGTAGATGTTTTCAACATTATTAGTTTTAACCCAAAATTTATATTAGCTTTACCAGATAATAGTTTGCTTACATACATACCTAGATATTTTATATTTAAATATACCTAGATTTATACTTCGTATACTAAATAAATGGATAAATTGGAATTTTACTTCATTCTCACTCAATAGTAATAAAGATGTTGGTGTGTCTGTGGTAATTTTGTATTTAATATGTATATATTTATATCAACGCTTGCAGATTCCAAACTGTATTTAGTATCTGTTATGTTAAAAATATCAAACTCTAGGCATTGGCAGCATTATATAAGTATTTCATCGATACTAACTGAAATCTAACGGGATAATTATAATCTCAGTAAGTTTTAGAAATTGAATTATTTTTGTTTTGTAGTCGTGGTACAGTTCTCAATCTGGAATAAATGCAGAATGTGGTGACATCGCTGGTCTAGTGTGTAAAATGGTCGATTTCCAATAGTGACTTCATGGGTTCAAGTCCCCAGGTCAAGGAATTTTTTCTTACATAAATGTATCCTGAAATAAATACGGGGGTACAGGAATCGCTAGTAGGCAGCGTGGTAAAGTATACCTAAGAGAACCTCTTATCTGGTAGAATGATACGCTTTTAAAGACATATTAGTGATTCGGAGTCCACCTTAAATGATAGTTCCTCATGTCAGGTGCAACAATGTTAACACAGACATGGGGAGACCTGTTCAGTAGTGGACAACATAAAGCTGATGACGGCGCAATGACTAAGCTCTCGTAACAATATTTTTTTTTAAATCTCTTAGTTAACATTTTCCATTTTGTTTTTGTTGATTATTCTGAGATGCTGAAAGTTTGAAGAATGAATAATGATAATAAGTTATGAATTTTAAACTGCTGTATTTGAGCAAAATCGCATAGCATTTTCCATGATGAATGGATGTTTCCTTATACTCCTGTAATTTATCTCTGAGAGTTTTATTAAAATGTAGTATAAAAATGAAGATGAGCTATAAATTGTAGTCATTATCTTGTGGTATTCTTTTATTTATCCTATCAGACAAATTACGAAAGTAAATTGCGAATCATCCTTCCAAAATCATCTAGTTTGTATAAATCATGGAGATATGACTTTATTGTTGCGTCTGTTATTTGAGTTCCCCACTTCAACTCTTGCTCAATAAGTACTCCTCCTATATACACTACCTAATTAGAGAATCCATTACCCAACCACTAGAAGAAGATTACAACATCGATCTCGGGATATCTCTCTTCTAGTATTGCAAGTAGGGAATCAGTATCGGGCCAATGCGGCACGCTTTTGCCACTGCATTGACAGATACTCTACTATAGTAGTAGTTGTGTGTGGAAAGCATTTGTGTTTGGAGCCTTGCCGATTTCTCTCGCTCCCGCAATTCAAACGAATAATATGGAGGTCTGGAGCCAATCAATTAGCTGACACTTCGAAGCGAAGATCAAGTCAATTATATCCCCATCCAGATCGGCTATATATATATATACATGTAGGTTTTACTCTATGTCAAAGCGTCTCTACCCTTAATTTGATAATATCAGGAAAAGAGAGTCGTCGCACTGGAGTGACAGCTAGCTTCAACTTAATGGAACCTTGATGCTAATAATTGAGTTGCTCTGCGTGATGAGCAGCAGATCTGTTGGTAGGCGAGACGTTAATGGACGGGTGCGTTTAGGATCACCTATCCTCGTATCGAATCCTACACACACAATTAACTGTTGCTGTTTGACCGACGGTTGGGCAATCGTTGACCACTGCTGTCCAAATTATCGAGCCTGGTTAGACGTGCTGCCTTCAAGCTTCAATGCTGGGATGGTGGACTGAGGATGATCACATAGCCGTTTAATCGTCTGATGAAGGTTTCATCCAGATGATACGACTCTTCATTGTCGTCAAGGATTTTCTGAATGGACTGTCCAGGGGCCTATTTCTTGTATTCTATATGGGTTCCTTTTGCTTTGCTAGCTTGATGGTCTTTATAATACATGCACCACAATTGTCTAGTAGCCTACATGTAACAAATATTTAATTTCATCTGAAAATACAAGCTTGAAGAAATCCTCTTTTTCAACAAAATTAATAAAACTGAGTATTCTCTTACAGTCTACAGCTTCTGTGCCTACAATTGTATGAAACTTGGAGAGGTGTTAATTTGCGTGATAAAAAAGAGTCGCTTGAAAGAAAATTTACGTTCGGAACAAAAGAGATGTTTGAGTTCGTGTGATACATAGAATTAATATACTTCTTTACACAGGGTCATTCCATACTGAGGTAAGAAATGAGAGGGGTGATTCTCAACAGCATTTGCTGACAAAAACTTCAAACGAATATTAGGCTGTGATTTTGAAAATGCAAAGCAAGTTCAAATTTTATTTCATATCTCAGAAAAACTAACAGATATGAATAAAATATGAGCATAACTGGGCTTTCTATTCTAGACAAACGGCAGTGAGTCAGCCAGGTTCACATAGCAATAGGGTGACAAACCGGTGGTGGATTATTTTGGTCGAACCATTTAGGCCACTTTCGATTCCTCCATATCTTAAAATCTTGACCTACAAACTTGCAATTTTCTGTGTCTAGTGAGACCCTCTGCTAATTAACAAGTCTAATATCCATTAGAAAACATATCATTATTCAAAAGTTAATGAAGTCCGAAACTATTTTATCACTGATTGACTAACTAAAAAAGTCTTAATTACTTCCAGGTATCTTAGGCAGTTAAAAATTGGTATAGTGGTTAGGTTAGGTTAGGTTATTTGTAAGGTAAAATTAGTTATTTATTATACAAGAGAAAAAAGTATTAGATTTAAGTTCGAGATCTAAAATATTATATTCTATATTCCACAATACTACACATTATTTTCTGTGACGATAAAGACGATAATTTAATATTGAGAACATATTACAATATATTAAAGTCAAAAAATTATGGAAGTGAAATTTGAAATTTTAAACTGGTAAACTTTTGTACTTACAGCGACAATTATACTAAGGAAACCTTTAAAATAATCAAATATTTATCAATTTAATCCTCTGATTCGATTTGAAAATTGCGAACTCAGTGATTGTTTGTTTATAAAAAATGTATGTTCGAGTTTTCTCTGGTTTCAACGGAATTATAAGAAGCAGCGAGTGTATAGGTTTCAAGATACCTACATTTTCATAGTATAAGTCCATAATTGAATGATAACGCATACCGATATTCAAGCTGACCGAACTGAAATATTGAATGATATTATTCTCAGTGGATGTAGATATAATATTTTGACCGAACTCAGAAACAGATGAGGTCAACAATTCGACTGTGTGCTTTTCTATGTTTGTTTGCACTGTTTGCATACTAAATAAGCTCCGATTTTAATATTTTTTTATTTGAAAAAAGAAAAATTGTCCCGTATACAAAAAGTTAAAATCTAATATTTCCTTTCATTCAAATGAGAGTAGGCAATAATTTTACTCCTGTTTTCTGTAGATGTACCGATTTCAAAGAGTGACTTAAGTTGGTAAGTAATTAATTCAATAATAATCTATTAGTGTCTATCTTTATCAGTTGGGAAATAGCAAAGGTGTTTCTAATCTTTGTAAATTGTTTTCAATGGATATAGAACTCAATGAAGAATTTAATTGTGACTACGAATACTTATTTAGGGTGATTTAGTTCCTAGATATTTTTCAATTCCTATAAACTATTTCTTTTCGGAATGGATAAATTTGCATTCAAAATCGTTAAGTTCAACCAAATTTCCGACTTTAATTAGCCAATAAAAAATTATATTTACCCTTCTGTCAAAAATATATCTTTCAACTTTTATTCACATCCCATGTAACGGTTACTGTTTTGTGAGGTTATAGAAATCATTTAATATAAATCCTAGTCCCTAATATTCAATATCATTGACATTTTTCCATATTATATCTAATGTTCCATCAGATTCATGTTTCAGAAACTCTAGTTTTGATATTCCAAATTTGAATATAGATATCTCTCAATATTTCGCACATTGGAAGTTTTTTTGAGGTATAAAACATAGCATAGCTGAATTGATTTGGTTCTATTTGTAGTGAAGATAGTTATAGGTATTTTTATTGTGGCTCAAGATCAAGAGGAAAAAAAAAGGAAAAATAATGCGCCCAATATGAAGAATATAAATTAATTTTACAAAGAAATGGACCGACGTTTCGTAGTGGGTGCACTGAAAAGTTTAAAATAATATTAATTCTATTGGTTTTGGTACTTTTGAAGTAGTACAGTTGTAGTTAGATTCAAAAATTTTGGCAACAACTTCACTAGTACCAGCACTAATAGAATTAATACTATTTTGTATTTTCCAGAGCAGTAACTAATAACGTCGATGCATTTTTTTAATATTCATTTCACACTTTTGTAACATTAGTTACGAAAATCGTTGAAACTTAATTCTGTCGTCTCAGATTTTAGATTTTCGAGAAAAATTGCCCTCTCCAACTCTTCTGGTGCGTTTTCAGGAGGGAGGGAGTTTTCTCATTCGAGTTTTTACGAATATGGGACCATTTCTCTTTCAAATCAACCAAAAGTCATCCAAATCGAAGGACGTTTACTAAATACAGCGCGCGCACATACCAAACAGTTGAGCTGTATACCTCCTCCTCCGTTATGAAGATAATGATGTCCTCCAGTCCTTGGGATAAAGATGATTTATTTTTCCTTTAGTTGTGGAAATATAATTTTACCATGATACAGTGTCATTCAGAAACAGCAAGCAGTTTAAAGCTAAACGATAAACAGCAATGAAGTAATTTAGAGAGCAGATAACAATGTAATGCACTAAGACTCTAAGACAAGAGCATAAGTTCGATAATCATCCACATATTATCTCATTGAAGATCCTAGAACGTACTGCAACATGAAAATATTGCTACCTCTCTTCAACACTGATTGCTGTGACTGTCTTGTTATACCTATAAAGTCGGCTTCTACAATTTCTCCGCGTGCATTTTCATGTCTGAATGTAATTTTTGCCGATCCCAGAGACGACGCGACCCATTTAAAGGGCTTTTCATTTCCAGCTTCAACCTCTCTCTCTCTCTCTCTCTCTTTCCCTTTTGTCTTATGCTGTCGGATTTATAAAAATCCAATCAGTCCGGAAATTGAATTTGCTCGCCGCCGCCGTTCTTTGTCTATTTTTTTCGCATTGCTCCTGTCGTACACTGTTCAGTTAACCGTCCATGTTATTAAAATTCGAACTACCTACCAAAAAAAAAACATTCACTCCTCTGTATATTTACATGAGACAATTGATTCATATGTAGGTATGTATTTGATTTATTTTTTACCGGTGTTGCTGATGGATTTCCCAAATTCAATCTCTCGATACGAACAAATTTGTAGGTTTATCGATATTGTTTTTTTTTTGTAGCTGTTGTTTGTTGTCTGGCTTCGGAAAGTTATCGTAATTGCGTTGTCATAGGTACCTATATATAAATGATTCAGAGAAAGATTGAATGTAGACCACAGAGAGTATAGTTTTGTACCGCTATGCAAATAAAAAAAAGATTAATTGTTTCTGTCTATATGGTTTTCAATTTGATAGGCCATTCACTGTACTTGATGCTTCTGAATCAAAAACAGAATGAGATTCAAATAAAGCGTATCGTTACTAGGTGGCTGAAGTTTAATAAAAATATGATGTTATATTCATTCGTTATTTAAAACATATAATATAATTGAGAACATGGAAGTGCGAGTCGGGTCTTAAGTTTTTGGTGGCCGCCATGTTTCCTCCAGGTCAGACTTTACTGCTGTAACTCGAAAACCATAATTCCTCAAAAAAAAAAATTTCAATTTAAATGTTGCTACATAGAAACTTTTCGTTAAATTGTACGTTTCATATTTTCAGTTTATGAAAACAATGTATTAAAGACAGTAAATAAATGGTCTGGAACTATATAAATTAAAATATATTCTGGATTCTAGTTAATTATAATCAAATTAATAATTGTCTTCTCTCTTATCACTCGTAACCACGCCACACATGCCCGCCAAAATTATCCTTCCTCCTCTTGCCACTTCCGACCCTGACACCTGTCACCGTTCAAGTCTCGGAACACCATCAGCCACGGACACGGAACACCACATCCACCGCTCCATTTGTAATTAAACGATGTTCCATAACCATAGACAATTAAGTTTATTACATTCGGCCATCCTCACTGGATCTGTCCTCAGATTCTCCAGTTTGGTCACCTAAAATTCAGAAGTTATTATAGATCCTTACCATACTTACATAAAGTTGTAAACACTCCGTCATAAACTGCGTTATTATCAATGGCTTATACATGTGTATGTCAATGACGGAATGCTTGATGGTATTACACCATAGTAGCACCTCTTAAATGATATCCTTTCCATAACTTCATCTTAGAAGTAGAATGCTCGAGCCTATTATGCAACTGCATAATCCCCCGACAGGCATTCCCCCTCCAACATAAACATAGAAGCAGAATGCTCGAGCCTATTATGTGACTACATAATTCCTCGACAGGCATCCCTTCTTTAACGTCAACTTAGAAGCAGAATGCTCGAGTCTACTATGCCACTGCATAATTCTCTCGACAGGCATCACTTCATTAACATCAATTTAGAAGCAGAATGCTCGAGTCTATTATGTCACTGCATAATTCTCCCGACAGGCATCCCTTCTTTAACATTAACTTAGAAGCAGAATGCTCGAGTCTATTATGTCACTGCATAATTCTCCCGACAGGCATCCCTTCTTTAACATTAACTTAGAAGCAGAATGCTCGAGTCTATTATGTCACTGCATAATTCTCCCGACAGGCATCCCTTCTTCCATGCTATTACCTTTGAATGTAATCCATGACTTCATTTTATCTGCAGCAACAACAGTACTCATTCTCCGGAAGTTCTCTCTCAAGTCTTCCACTACATATCTATCATTCAACAGAACTTTGGCAACTTTAAAAGGGCCTTTGTACTTTGGTAACAATTTTTTACTAGTTCCTGTATTGGGCGTGTCAGTTCTCAGAACCATAACTACATCTCCTTCTTTATAAACTTTTGCCTTCTTTCTCATTCTATCAAATCTTTCCTTTTATTTTCGTTGACTATTCGATATTCTCTGTGTAATATTATTTCGTAATGTCTCCAAATCCAGTCGATTCAGATCCACTTCAATCGTACTCAGTATTGTACTCTCGGAGATACTTCTTCCTTTGTAACCAGCAAGAGCATCTAACGGACTTGCACTTATAGCTGCATTAAATGTCATATTCATCGAACTTTGAATCTGCTTGATGAAAGTATCCCAACTATTATCATCAGCCCCAGCAGCTGTACAAGAGAGTGCATTTAAAATTGTTCGATTATATCTTTCACATTGACCATTAGCTCGTGGGGAAGCAACAGCATTTAAAACATGCTTTATACCATACGCCTTACAAAATCTCTTGAATGTCATAGAAGTAAATGATGTCCCACGATCTGATATAATCCTGGTGGGTACACCAAAGATGTACATAACATTCATCAATGCTTTTATTACCGGTTTAGTGGTGACATCCTTCACAGCTTCCATAAAACAGAACTTCGTAAATCCATCGACAATTACCAAAATATACTTGTTGTTCTTTCTACTTTTAACGAAAGGTCCTAGATGATCAATGTGAATAGTATGGAACGGAATCGGAACTTTTTCAATTGGGTGCATGTAACCTTCCTTCTTTCCATGGTTATGCTTGTAATAAAGACATGAAAGGCACGACTGCACATATTTCTTCACAAATCTCCGTGAATGTGGGAACCAATAACTTTCTCCAATCTTCTTCAAAGTTTTCTCAACTCCAAAATGACCTCCTTCATCATGACAAAGTCTGCAAATTTGCCACTTACATAACCTTGGTACTACCCACAATGATCTCCCATCTTCCATCTTCCTATATACCTTACCATCACGCAACAAATAATTATCAAAATACTGTTTTGTATCTCTATTGATAATTCTGTCTTTCAATATGTTATGAATATTTCGAATTTGCTCATCTTGCATTTGAGCTGCAACAATCCAATCGGCTTCCGTTATATCAATCATTAATACATCTAAGTACTCCATCACTGGACTTCTACTGAGAGCATCAACATGTCCCATTTTCCGTCCTGGTCTATGGATAATAGTGAAGTCATAATCTTGCACCATTAGCCACCAACGACCTACTCGAGGCACCATATCCCGTTTTGCGAATGCCGCACGTAATGCATTACAGTCAGTAATAATATCAAATGTAATACCTAACAGATACACTCTAAAATGTTGTAATGCTAAAACAAATGCCAGAGTCTCAAGTTCATACGAATGATATCGTCGCTGTTCAGGACTCGTTCGTTTACTGAAGTAAGCAATTACATATTGATTATTATCTTGGGTTTGCATCAACATGGCACCAAATACCAAACTGCTAGCATCCGTATGCAACTCTGGCTTAAGTAGAGGATTGAAAATTGTTAGTATGGGGCGTTCAACCAAGATTGACTTCAATTTGGTGTAAGCCTCCTCCTGTTCAGTTGACCAAGTATATGCAACCCCTTTTCTTAATAGTCTTATTATTGGTTCCGCCAAAGTAGCGTAATTTTTTATATATTTTCTAAAGTAGCCTGTTAGCCCTAAAAATTGTCTTACTTCTTTAACATTGCTTGGTTGTCTCATTTTCTCTACTGCCTTAACCTTTTCTCTACCAGGCTGTACGCCCAACTCACTGATTTCACGACCCAAATATGAAATAGTAGTTTGGCAAAAGTTGCATTTACTCAATTTTAATGTAAGGTTTCCTTGTCTTAACACATCTAATACAATTTTTAGTCTACTTAAAGCTTGTTCTATGCTAGTAGCTGGAATTATAAGGTCGTCTAAATAAGCAAATACAATTTTATTTATGTGTTCATTAAACAGAGTATTAATTAACCTTTGGAATACTGCCGGTGCATTAGTCAGCCCAAATGGCATCCTTAAAAACTCATAATGTGACATAGGAGTGATGAAAGCAGTTTTCTCAATCGAATCCTCTTTCATAGGAATTTGATAGTAACCGGATGCTAAATCTAAGGTTATGAAATATTTATGTCCACCTAACATATCTATTTGATCGTCTATCAGTGGCAAGGGAAATTTTTCTTTTATAGTAATAGAATTTAACCGACGATAGTCTATACATAATCTATAATCACCAGTCTTCTTTTTAACTAAAAGTACTGGACTGGCGTATGCTGATTTGGACTCCCTTATTATGCCGCAATCAAGAAGTTCCTGTAACAATCCGTCAAGGATCTCTTTCTCTTTCACACTCATTCTATAAGGATTATAAATTATAGGCTCAATTGTTTTACAATTTATACTCATCTCGACAATATCGGATTTACCTAGATCATTGAAACTGAATGAAACTCTGTCTTTGTATTGCCATAACAAGTTAAACACTTGAGTTTTAACTCTATCATTGACGTTACCAAAATTAATATTGTCACGTTTAATACACTGTTGAGGGCATTTATCAGTTTCAATACTGGCAATATTTCTTAACCAAAATGCACCATTACATTTAAACATTGCTACTTGTGGTTGATTCAAGTAATCGCTGCCAATAATAATATTATATGTTAAATATGAGTCATCAATAATGAATATGTTGATACTTCCACATGATTGGTCAAGTTTTACATCAACCTTAGCTAATCTATTACAAGATATGTAATTTCCCATAAAGCTTTTTAGAAATGCAGAACTATCTAATGATATGCTATTGATCTTTAATTTTTTTGCGACGGATTCCTTTATAAGAGAACAAGAGCTACCTGTGTCCACCAAACAATTATCAATCAACGTTCCATTAATAATAATCTTCTTCAAATAAATATTTTCATCTGTATTCTTAACTGAGTTTACATTTTGTGATTTTCTTCTATAGACTTTACATTGCTCTTTGCTATGCCCAAATTTATTACATGATTCACACTTGATAATAGTTTTAGGACAATCTCTAATAAAATGTGACCCTTTACAATTGAAGCATGTTTTACCTTTATCAAACCAAGGTCGTATCTTATTCGTATTTGTATAACTTAATTGGCTTTCATTTGTGATTCTTGATGATTCAAGTACACGGCCAATGAACGCATTTCTTTTCAAAGGTTTTACACTGTGCTGATTTGTATGTTCTAAATAATTAGCAAGTAATCCCACTGATTTGAAATCAGCTGCTCTTGCTGCAAGCTTTATGTTTTCATTGGCAATGCCCTCGATAACACAATCAATGATTTCCTCCTGCCCAATATCTAACTTGAGCTTACGAATTTTAGCTACTTTTTCAAAACAATAATCACTTAGCTTTTGAGTAGGTCTATGGCTATAATTGGCAGCTTCTACAAATAGTTTACCGAATTTAATACTACAAGGAAATGTCTCTAATAACATGAGCTTCATTTGACTCCATTGAGTACATTGTTCTTTTAGTGAATCATACCATTTTCGAGCATTTCCTTTTAACCTTGACGTTGAAAGTCTTATGATCAGCTTATCGTTCCAATCATATATTTCACTTAATTCATCAACTTTATTCACCCACTCCCTTGCAGATAAATTGTCGGTGGCACCGTCAAATATCGGAATGAGTGATTCATCAATATTCAAACTTGTATATGGTGTACTTACAGTAGTACGCTTCTGCAACAACTTTTCGGTAATTTTCAACTGGCTTTTCAATTTCCGTACCTTCCTTCGAACACTTCGTGAGTCTTTTGAGGAACTGGTGGAGCTTGAAATGCTTTCTCGCCGGCTTTTCTTTGATCTTCCCATTGCACGGATCCAATCCCACTTCTGAGATATTAAAGACAGTAAATAAATGGTCTGGAACTATATAAATTAAAATATATTCTGGATTCTAGTTAATTATAATCAAATTAATAATTGTCTTCTCTCTTATCACTCGTAACCACGCCACACATGCCCGCCAAAATTATCCTTCCTCCTCTTGCCACTTCCGACCCTGACACCTGTCACCGTTCAAGTCTCGGAACACCATCAGCCACGGACACGGAACACCACATCCACCGCTCCATTTGTAATTAAACGATGTTCCATAACCATAGACAATTAAGTTTATTACAAATGCTGCCTCCACATAGCGAAAATACACATATTTTAGACTTTAGTGGCTCTAACTCGAAAACTGTGACTCTTGAAAAAATGTTCAATTTAAACGTGTCCGGATGGTCTCATCTTTAATTTTGCCATGTTAGATTTTCGAGAAAAATTGCCCTCTCCACCCCATTTGTGGACGGTTTTTGGAGGGAAGGAGATTTCGGATCTGAGTTTTATATATATGAGACCATTTCTAAATTCTCCTCTCTCAAATGAATCAAAAATTATTAAAATCGGAGTACGTTTACTATGAAAAACGCGCGAACATACATACATAGAAAGTGAACATCCTACCGAATTGTATACCTCCTCATTTTTTTTTGAATTTGAAATCGTTCAACAACAACATTTTATATTTATTTTCTTACTTATTTACAACTGAGAAGCCATTACAGATTTACTAGCATAAATTTGCTGTTTTTGCTTTACTCGACATTTCTTCTTCAAAACTTGGAAAACTACAAATTGCTTTGCCTTCAAATTATTACAATCAAGAACATGTGTAAAATGTAAATTTTCCTCAGTACATTTCTTTATAAACAAAATCCTTAAGATTATCCTTTTGTTGTTTAGATAGAACATCAAAATATTGTCGAAATACTTTTTTTTACAAATAAGTAAGTCGAACGTTAATTCATTGCAGTAAAAAAGGTGTTTTCTGGAAAATATTTAAAATGAACCAATTGTGCATACTTGAAATCAATAAATTTCTTAGACCCAACAGACTGCATGCACTGGTAGATCATAATTTTCTAAGACTGGAAAGAATAAGTAATCCTTTTGTGCTGAATATCTAGAAATTAAGCCATAAACTCTCGATCATCACTGTCATAACTACTTTTCGAGACTTCATTAAGTACTGCCCAACGCTGATTAATTTGAGGTGTTTTTTGAGTTGAAGGGCGTTGGGAACGATTTAGAGAAAAATGATTCTACAAACTACAGTAAATCTAGACGTTGTTTATTTGGGAAAATCTCCTTTTGCCTATTCAAAACTGACTGATTCGAAATTAGCACTCCACTTTATCTGGGTTTCCAAGTTCCCTTTTTGCCAACTATTATACTCATTAGACGCTGCATTCATTTTACTCAAAGCCAGTGTTGGATGGCGAGAAATAATTTATGGAAGCCAGTTTTTAACCGAATCTAAAAACCAAGCAGTTGTTATATTGTCCTCCTATTTTTCTGGATTCCGATAAGAATATCTTGGTGTAGGGTCCGCAACGCTTTCAAGCTCACTCTCAGTTGATGATACTGGGATGTCATCGATACTTGCTTTGGATGGTTGTGGTCCACGAGATGTGAGTTTCCTTCTTTGAGAACCTTTCGTTGTGCAGGAGGGTTTCTTTTGGGTTCTGGCGAAACTAAAGATTGTAGGAACAGAATTCAGTTTCAATTTCCTCGAACCGTCTTCTCTTGTCGATGTGGGACATCTCAGGTTCGAAATGAACCTACAGTGTAAGAAATATTTTTGCACAAAACCGAACTGTTCTGTGAAAAACCAACCTCGCAAAGGTATGACTTGTGAGCCATCCAGATGTCTTGCTTCACTTTTTGCTGCCCATTGATTCCTCCGTTCAGGAAACCGGATCTATTTTTGCACCCAAACGCCGAATACCCAATCATGATTGTTGCAAAGAGTTTGTCTTTTTAAGCACTCAAACACGCAAAATGCCGAAAAATCAGTAAGCGACCTTATGCTACAGTTTCAATTCTAGATATACATAGGTTTAGATACGATAGTAAACAAAACTGGAGGAAACATGGCGTCGGTTGATGGCAGACAATAGAAATCGATACCATCCTACAGCCACACTGCAGGTACTATATGCTCCGTAGATTTGGAGATAAGGAAGGAAACTGTAAATTTCGTAGGTATTCCCCCTAATATCTATATTTATATAGTGAAAGTTAAAATTAATCAATACAAGTATCATATGTTATGTTGTTTATTTATTATTATTTCAAAAACATAAATTATATAGGTATGTATTTACGGATGCATATCATTTGAGGGCTAAATTAACTTTACTCTTACTTTTATTTATTAAAATACTTCAAATTAAATAAAGTAAATTTACATCGACCAGCCATTTATAGTTGTTGATATATGAGATGGAAAATCAAATGCTGGGATGGTATAGTTACTAATGTGTTTGCCGTTTGTACAGCTACGTTAATGTCTCATCATCTAGAAACAATTTGGATTGAGATTTAGCAGTACCTGAACCCACATATTTATGATATAAGAAGATACCTAGAAAGATCGAATAATAAGAATAAATTGATTATTTTTGAAATAAACGAGTTCATCACTCTTCCATTCTCTCTTTTCTTATAAACAGAATTCAAAAAATTATATGCAATAATTATGGACAGAAGAACCTAAATAATGTTAAGTATTTTATTAAAAAAAAAACTGTTTTTTTGTTCGGTTGCTTCAGAGGAAACAGGCTGTGACTGACGGATATACATACATAATGACAAACATATTATTATAATTTTACAAGGGTTCCGTTTTCCTTTTGGATGTACGGAATGTACCTACTAATGTTTCTATTCCAAAAGGGTATACTAATGTTGCTAAAAAGTATACCAGGAGGGAGTTGGAAATTTAGGAAACTTGAGAGTCAATAAATTCTAGTGATGAATGAATCAATAACGCAGCTCTCTTTATATATTTGTAAATTCTATTATACCAGAAAACTGATTCTCTTGCAAAATGACAAAAACTCCTTGTATGGCTATTAACTCAATTCCTCCCAGTACCTCTTGACAGCGAGAAAAATCGAGTTCCACTTGAATAAAAGTTTCCAAACAGCGAAATACATACTCGCATTATATACCACACTGGCACACATAAATTCAATGCGTATACTACGTCTAGACGTTTTTTGTCTCTCTTTCTGGTTCCCTTAGTCAATGGGGATTTGTGGGCCCGAAAACAAACGAACTTAAAACCGTACTTTGATTTGTTCTTTGTGACCTGAACGCTTTTGTTCGAGAAGAGCGAAACAATGAGCATTTCTTTTCTTGTCGATTCTTTTTTTATTTTATCCTATGTACTTATTTGGGTAACCCATTTAGTTAGTTTCATCGGGAAGAAGCTGTCACATCATAAAATTCTCATATTGATTCCGCCATATTGAGGTGATCTTATTGTCATGTAGTTTGTGTTCATTGCATTTTTTGAGATTTTCTGTGATATTAATAATTATAAAGACCGCATTTTGTTTGAATATTAATTAAAAGAAATATAGAGTATTGTGCCTTACGACGCTGGAGACAAGAAGAAATCATGTGTAATTGCATTTTGCAAGTAAATATAAACAAACGTAGTCTTATTCAGAAATTTTCTATGCTTCTCATAGTAGAAAAGATTAGGTATATGAAAAACTATACATATTGAGAATTATTTACTGAAATGATCTTGTACCTAGATAATGGAACTTTATTTTCACTCGTAATAAAACGATCAACAAAAGGCGGAACCTGTATAGGTACAATAAAGCTGTTAAATATTTGTTTCAGCATTAAATTAACTTGAATCCGACACAGTGTAAGTCGCCATATTGATATGATCTCTATGTCACTAAAATGATGCCGTTTTTGCAAAGGAACTTCAATGCACATGTCATCTCCTACTATTATTACTATCTCAATGGGTTAACTTCATCTGAATGCCGTTATTATGTACCTACTGTGTGCTTAACAAATAAATGTCAAAAATTCTAAGGGTTATTCCTTTTTTTTTTGAAGATATAGTGAGGGAAAAAATTTACATCAATCCAGCGAACTGCGTATTTTACAGATAAAAAGTCGCCAGCAACTTCGCGAAAATTCGCTTGTGCACCATAGTTTATAAACCGCACTGTATTTCTTGATTTCTGAAAATGATTCCCCAGAATCTTCTCAAATAAAAAACGCTGTTATACTGGAAGCGTCACAAGAGCGGTTTTCGATGAATAATTTTAGGCCGGGGCCCAAGGACTAGTTGATACGTTGCATTAATCTCATCACCATTTACCCACAAAAAGAGCTTGAGACCTCTCGTTCCTGGACTCATTCACAAATGTGTAACATTAATTTTGTATATTGCCATTGTACTATCAGAAAATAATACATTTGCTATTATATCCCTTTCTATTCATTCGAAATTGCAAGGTGCTAAAAAACATGCCTTGCTAAATCAATGTTCATTTACGGGTTTTAATGAAGAGATATCCCAAACTCGCTTAGGAAATTCATCACTTCTTCATCACCCATACATAAAACAAGTAGTTTTTACCAGGGGACACAGAAACTGACAAGTTAATTGTTCACGAGATACTAATTAATACAGAGAGAAAGAGAGACATCGTCATGAAAAGCCATTTTTCATAACCCGCAAACAAGAGAAAAGTGAGCACAGCATTGTGTCTATATATCGAAAACAACAGAATTCATTTATATTCATGCACTCGTTATCGATATATGGGGGTGTATTATAATAACGAAACAAAAATAAAGAGAGAATACTCTGCGTGGAATGAGTGACGTTTCGCTGGGTCGCTGAAAATAAAAGGCAAACATCCGACATTATGAAATATACAAAAACACAAAATCACTCTCACAACATTTGTTTTCCTGCCACGGCAGCACAATGAAAAAATGGTGAATGGTCCGCATATCATGATGTTGTAAAATTGATGGACATCAATCATTATTATTATTAGTTCCGCTTGATGCGAGTTCTTTGTTTTGCCATGTTGGTGATGATTGATCAATCTGCAGGATTAGGGGGAACCAGATTGGGTATTACTGACAAATTCATATTTCCAACAGGTACTATCTTAAGAAATTATAATCTCCTCATATTGTGTGACTTCTGTAGAGCTAGACTGGTGAAATGAACAGAATCACTAATAGATTTAATAATCAGTTAGTGGTATTTTAATGCCAAAATGTTAAATTTGATGCATCCAAAAATAAATAGGTACTAACCTAGAAAACTGAGAGAGAGAGAGAAATGCTTTATTGTCGAAAAAATATAAACTTTGTAGAGAAAGCAAAATAAAAATATCAAAATCAAACAATACATAAACAAAACAAAGTCCAAACTAAAAATTAAATTAAAATTAAATATATTTATATAATATAAATCAAAAATATAAAAATATAAGGATGTAAAAATATAAGATAATAAGAATAAGAATGTAACCTACAGCTGTATATGCGGTTAGAAAGTAAGTTAATATACAGCTGTATATTCAGTACTAACCTAGAAAACTGAGAGAGAGAGAGAGAAATGCTTTATTGTCGAAAAAATATAAACTTTGTAGAGAAAGCAAAATAAAAATATCAAAATCAAACAATACACAAACAAAACAAAGTCCAAACTAAAAATTAAATTAAAATTAAATATATTTATATAATATAAATCAAAAATATAAAAATATAAGGATGTAAAAATATAAGATAATAAGAATAAGAATGTAACCTACAGCTGTATATGCGGTTAGAAAGTAAGTTAATATACAGCTGTATATTCAGTCAGAAGGTAAACACTAACTAAATCACAAAAAAACAAAAACAAATTTTATATTTATTTATATATCAGCGTGCGCTGAGCAGGAACGAGCCTTAGTGAAAAAAGTCGTTAACTGCATAAAAGGCATTATCTAGGTAGTAGGTATTTAACTCAAATTGAAAAATATTAAGTATTAATATTTCTTAACAAGGCTCCCTCCAGTAAGTATGATTTCAAAACCTTTCGAAATTCAGGAAAAGATCTTATGGATTTGATTTTAAATGGTAGATGATTGTGCATTTTTTTGCATTGTACAGTATAGAGCTCTTAACCAACTCTGAGCGAGGGGTTGGTAGATAAAGATCATGCTCCGTATTTCTAAGCGGATAGTTGTGAGATGGTCTCTCTGGAATAGAAGATACGTGCTTGCGGATTAAGCATACAGATTCAAATATGAATAGGGACTGAAGAGTTAATATTCTAAGTTTTTTAAAATAATCCTGGCAGTGAGTCCTACTGCTGTCCTAAGCACAACACGTACCCCAGAGTGAAAGGGCGTATCGGAGGTTCGACTCAAAAATGGCATAATAGACTGTTCTAGAAGTAGGCAAGTTGAGCTCCTTGGAACTGATCTCAGCGCAAAGCAGGCAGAACTTAACCTTTTTGATAAAGCATCGATGTGCAAGTCCCATTTTAAACGGTTGTCTACAATAAGCCCCAAGAATTTCCCAGATTCAACGGCCTCAATAGTGGTGTTATTAAGCACAAAAGATTGCAATGTACTTTTATATGATAAAACTTTTATTATAGAAACGTTGAGGCACAGGAGATTTGAATCGCACCAAGATTTAATTGTGACTAAGACATATGAAGTGTCGTAATATCCAGGTTGCTCCACGTGAAACTAGTATCATCCTCAAAGAGGCAGATTTGTCGTTGATAAAAAGCAGAAACAAAATAGGGCCCAATACTGAACCTTGAGGCACTCCATATTTAATTGGCTTGTAAGAAGACATCGACGTATCAACCCTCACGATCTGACTCCTTTTGTTGAGATACGACATAAACCATTCGAGAGACACTCGTCTGAAACCGTAGTACTGCAATTTATTAGTTAATATGTTATGATCTACGCAATCAAATGCCTTAGCGAAATCACAGAAAATTGTTGCTATAGAGTGATGGTTGGTCAGGTTTGAATATACATTATTAAAGAGGTAAAACATGGCATCATTTGTGCATTTGTTACTTAAAAATCCAAATTGATGGGTAGAGAGTGTATTATATTTAAAGAGAAAAGATAGAAGCTTTTTTTTAACCTATCTTTCGATGATCTTTGATAAGGTGGGAAGGAGTTCTTGGGCGATAGTTCGAAGCTTGATCTTTATCTCCTCCTTTATGCAAAGGAATAATTATTGCCGTCTTAAGACATTTTGAAAAAACTCCATTTTGGAATGTTTTGTTAATTAAAGTAAAAAAACGGTTTAATGTGCATTTCGGCAGGTTCGAGAAAATTTTCAGAGTAAGCCCATCAGCCCCAGATGAGGATTTGTTTTTAATGTCATTAATTGTACTGTTAAGCTCTGCTAATACTACGATTGTAAAGAAGAAACTGTGTAAATTTATATTAGCCTTAGGGAGAAATGAGAGGGGGTCATCGGAAGGAGTTATAGTGTTCTTTAAATTTTTTGCTACATCTACAAAGTAATTATTTAGGTTCTCGGGTGAAATAGAGATTGTGTTAGATGAAGAGGTCTTATTTCTTAAGTCATTCACAATAGACCAAGTTTCTTTAGAAACATTACCGGAATTGGTCAGCCTCCTATTATAATAAATGTCCTTGGCAGCTTTTATAGTCTTATGATAGATTTTTCTGTAACGTTTTACGTAATCATGGTAGAAGACGATGTCTTTGCAGATGTACGTAAGCCTTTAGTAGACCAGGGTTTATGTGGTTTGATTTTTAGAGGCCTAAGAGGAAAGGATTTGAATGCCAAGTTAGATAAAGTTTTTATAAATCTAGGAAATTCGGTATTGACATCGTCAGAGAGGACAAACTAGTCTTTTGTGAGAAATAGGTGCTTGAAATTACGAAAATTTTCATCAGAAAAAATAGGGCATAATTTGCGCGAAGCATTTTTGTACTTAGATTTAGCCGAAAATTTTGTTAGTATTGCTTCAGGATCCGAGAAACCTGAATTGAGGACAGTACAGTCAACGAATTTTGGATCGAAAGATCATACGACATAGTCTATAGTACTAGAACTAGTTTTAGTTATTCTGGTTGGTGAGTCAACATGCATGATTATGCCAAAAGAGTCGAAAATGGACTGAAGGGATTCTTGAGCAGCACACACATTGGAAAACTCAATATTAAGGTCGCCACATAAAATTAACTTACTTTTTAAAGGCAGGGATTCAAGCAAGCTCAGTAATTTTTGACTGAATATATGCATGTCAGCTTCAGGTGTTCTGTAAATACAAACAATATTAAGATCATAAGCATTATGATAGACAATGGAAAATTCAAATACTTTTTCAGACAATAGATTATCGAGTTTAGTTATAGCCGATAAGTCGCTATTAGTAGACATTATCATAGTACCTCCATGAGATAAATTACTTCTATTAAATCTAGTTACTGTAGCGTAATTTTTGATAAACACAGGCTCATCAACATTTAACCAATGCTCAGTTATGGCAATGATTTCTGTTTCTGGAAAATTAAGTTCTTCTAATAAGAGAAATAATTCATCTGTTTTGTGTCTTAAGGACTAAATAATAATAAGAAAAACACTAAGCTTGCCATTGTCCAATTTACAGAGGGTGCTTGAACCTCTGTTCGCGTCAATTTAATTTAAAAAAATGATTTCTTTTTTCAGAGCCAGTAGAAAAATATTTGCCATGACTCTGCCTAATTTTCTGAAGCTGTTGAAGTTTCTCGGATGAATAGAAAGACCTGAAGGCAGCAAGATCAGCTTCCACTTCGGCTGAGCCAATACCATATGCGTTGTGGTAGCGATAATACAACTTACGCAAGGTGTCCACATCACTAGAAAGTCCCTCTGAAGAGTTAATTTGATGCTGGTGGTGGTCTGCCCTTCAAAACATACACTGTATGGATGGTCATGGAGATATGCTAGAAATAGCTGAAGAGCTTTTAATAAGGAAGAGTCCCTCAGTCTAGCCAACAAATAACGGCCATCAACCGTATCCGAATTACGGGACAGCCGCACTATAGGTGGAGTCATCGGGTCAATATTTAGCAAATCATCTTTCCTTGCATTTTTTCCATGACAAAGTCTACATTTTCCTGTGCAAGGGACTTACAGGCAGCTAAAACCTCCCTGTCAGATCCAATCTTAACAGATTTGATCTCCCTAGCTTTTGTTTGGAATAAAATGACAGCCTGTGGTCGAAAAACTTGACGCTGGTGGTGAAATCTTTAAGGGTGTAAAAGATGATTTTGCGATTTCAGTGCCTAGCGGCCATATCCTTGGGTCTTTTAGTTGCTTTTCGTGACTTCTATTTTGCACACCTATTTTGAAATCGGAGTGCGAACTGTCCTTATTCTTCAGCATTGGAAAGCATCGGATAAAGTCAGTAGTTCCAAGTTTTTCCTTCGCATAGTTTGCAAGAATGGTAGCTGTATATGTAGATGGGATTTTGGACACTACCACATAATGCCATTCTTCTTTAATGGAGGATTTGAGAGGTGTGGGAGTAATGCCTTTTGGAGAAGTAAAACCCTCTGTGTTTTGATTATCCGTATGGTTGGTCTGAGTCAACGGACTTTTTCACTATTGGTGGCTTACTTCTAGTAATTGGCTTATCATTGGCAGCCAACTGCTAGCTTTTAATAAGATTAGCAGTATACTATCTCAAAATGCTACCAACAGACCTCAGCAATAAACTTAAGCGTTAATAATTTAACGCTCAACTAGTGTCATCTAATGGCAAATGCCAAAGACAACATATATGCATAGATTAGATTATATTCGTTGGAGTGGTTGCGCCTAGCCCACCGCGACCAACCAGTTTTGGTCTATTGTGGTTCTCCATTGTCTTATAGTTCAAAATCTAGATTTATCCTTTTTAGCAGACTTAGTAGTCTAGATACCAAGTCCTTTACGTAACTCTCCGAAAGAAGTAATAAAAATACAAAAAAAAAATTAAAACAAAGTTTCAATTCTTTCAGCTTTCTGTTATGTGCAACATCAGCGGTACAGGGGGAACAGTTTCAATGAAAAACACAAGCAGTAACGCTTATCATTTACAGTTGGCAGTTACTTTCACCGGTACCTTAATGGTGTTTCGATATTTTTCCCCTAATCTTCGAAGACACCAAAGAAAAAAACTACAAATATTTCGATTCAATTTAGTAAAACAAAAAAAAATCGAATAAATTAAACCACAGAAAAATCAGTCCGAAAATTAATTTAGTTTTTAGTATTGCATTAAGACGTCAACCGTTAACAATAGATGAGGTTAACTCAATTTTGTTTTTGAGAATTTAATTTCAATTTCAGGTATGATTGACCTTTCAGTATCTGTATTTTCCATAAAATATAATATGTTAATAGAATAAAATGACAAAATGATGAATGATAATGATAAACTTATGGAAAGGTATTAAATATTTGATTCTACCCCATCATTTGTTTTAATACCTTCTTGTATTTTTATTAAACTCTTCCTTAACTCATCTGTACAAAACCCAAAGGGCTTATATTGTTTTATATTTTTGTCATAGGCATCAGTTTTACCTACATTTTGATATTTCTACACACGTATAAGTTCATTCTCAAATCGATTCCTTCTCAACTTGTGGAGTCTTTCCATCGTTTCCGTGAAATTTTTATTCAATCGTAAGTCGAGAGTTGAACAAAAAAGAAAAGCTAAAAGTCCTCAACGAAATTTAACGCCCATTTGCGGCTTTACGATAAAGTTCCCCTTCCGTTCTGATTCCATCAGTCTTACACTCTGGTGAGAGAAATAAAAGTTTTTCTCTGCTAAGTATGCCCGACATTGTCTGCTGCCTGGACTTTTCCATCGGTTAGGGAGAAGAGGAGCAAGTTCTGAGGAATAAGGTGATTTGAAATGGCCCCCATTTTACCATGTAAGTGATTGAATCCGCCCTGCGTACCTCCATGGAGAATTTCCAATAGATTTTATTCGGCTTGAGAGATATAGAATAGTTTGGCGCTTTATCGCGTGTAAAGAGGAGCGGCTACTTCATTCGGGAAAACTTGGGGGAGGATACAAAGGAAATTGTATCTATTTAAATAGAAAGGAAAAGAAATACGATGCGAGTTTCATTGCCAGGCCTCATTTATAGGATCTTTTATACCTACAGCATTTTATTTTTCCGAAACCTTTTTTCTTACTCACTTTTAAGATTAGTAAGCTTATCATCTTATAGGTATCTAGCGTGCTCTGGGCTCATTTGCTCGCTATCAACTTTAGTCTCAAACTTCAAATGACATTGAAATTTGTTGCATCAATTTGATTCTAATCAGAATAAACATAAAAAATCTAATAATTATTCATTCAGCAACTTGAAGATAACTCCTGAATTTAAACTAGAATGATAATATATAAGAAATTGCGTCCTTCACCCCTAAAACACCAATCAGGTTTTGTGGAATATCATTTCTGCGCTTAAAAATCTTATACATATATCTACTCATTGATATTCAAAAAGTAATTGAAGTTTTTATGTATTCGTGCAAATGGTGACAGGCAGCAACCCTTATAAGGACCTCTCTGTTTGTCTGTCTGTCACAGTATATTAACTTGGAATCTACCGAATGAAAAATACATAAATTTGGTGATTAGTCCGAGATAGGTAACTAAATCATGGATAAACGTTTTCAATAGGATTATAGTGAACTTTTCATTTGTTACAACCTCTCAGAATCTGGAATCTTTCTTTCTGGTTCAATTTAAACCATCTTCATAGAACAGAAGATGTTTGAATAATAACTAAATTTTAAAAGAACTATAAAATAGTTTATGGAACTGTCACAGTGCACTAATCCGTAGATATCAAAAAAGTAGAATCTGCTTTTATGTGGAACTCCCTACCATGTATTTATCCTAACGTTGATTCTTAGAAAATGAAAGATGACATTCCAGAGATTACCCAATGACGTGACAAAGATTTCTCAATGACGTCATAATGAGAACAATGATGTCAAAATGAACACTTTTGGGTAAGTAATATGTTATTCTGGGATTTATTTCAAATGAAGCAAGGAATAAAATTAACCACAATTTTATCAAAGATTCCTTACGTAATACATACACTACCAAAAACATCTCTCAAAGTAAAAGAAATGAGCACAGAAATTCGAGATTTGAGATTATTGAAGGGGAATGATCGTAATTTATAAGTACGTATACAAATTTTATCCATCTATAAAAAACAGACGCTTTATTCTAATACGATATAAATCCAAATCTAAGCGTGAACCAAAACCTTGCCAAGTAATATCGTTGAATATCCAAGAAAGAAAGATGGAAAAAAGAAAAAACGGGCATTTCAAGAGGTTTCCGATCGCTCTTTCTAAAAATGCCAACGTATTTGTCGATCCGGCAAATTTTACGAGCCCTTAAATATTCCAATTCCAGTAAAAATAATGCCCCGAATACGAGATATCTGTGCAAAGAAAGAGAAAGAGTTCAGTTTCCAGAGAGTCAGAATATTCAAACATGAAGGAGGATGAAAGTTTTTCTCTATGATATCCTTATGTTGTTTCTGAAAATAAACTCGATATAATTCCAATAGAGCAGTCAAATTGTAAAGAAAAAGAAAATGTATACAGGGTCATTGTTTATAGTTGTGTCCGAGAAACATTCAGGATAAAAAAAGCTTTTTGTACGTTATTTTTAATAAACCTGATTTCCGACCCTGTTTGGAGGGTAAAATCTTAAAAATTAGAATATCGTGTGATTTCTTCTTCAAAAAGTCGCTCCATTTCTTTTCTTCTGGAGTTTGATCTTTTAAGGTGGGGCTTTTGGGTTTTGAGGTACCTGTTCCAAGTTCCTGTTTTGACATAATACAAGATTTTTGAGAGGCTAGCTTCTGGAGGTATCGGGTAAAAAAGAACATAGCTAATTTGAGTTAAGAAGTTGTACATCATTTTTTCCGTATTTTATAAATCATCACATTTCGAGAAATCCGAGGTAGGAAGTTTTAAAATGAACACCCTATATTGATAAATATGTACCTAAGTAGATTATACTAATTTTATCAAAAGTTCTTATCTGATTAAGATGACCATTTACGCTATTTTTCATCGTTCCTAGTTTTATAATAGAAATTTGGGTTACAAAAAAGATAACCATAGCTGATTTTCACATTTCAATACCGATTAACTCTTTCTTAAAATCGTTTTAATTTGTGGATAAATTTCAAAGTTTTTTATCCAAAAATTTTGAGAAAATATTGAGAAACAAAATCCATTGAGTTTTCTCATAAAATATTCGTTCTCCGTTATTTCAATTTAGGTGCAGGATATCAAGGTGCGATTTCGACTATCTTGTTTGGGCAATATTTTTCTATTTTATTGAGGCCGAAAATCAATATCAAGATCTATTTCTGGGGAAATCTCGCAATTATGAAAGATAACGAGTAAGGTTTATTTTTTTCAACGATACCTAGTTTACTAAAAACAACATTCAAGTAACGAAAGTTTATTTAGAAAAACATTTGCACTCATTCACTGCTTTATTTTTAGAGAATTTATCTCAACTTCAAGAAGCATATATTTTTTATTACCCGTATATGATAAAATTTCAAGAGAAACAACCTTTTTTAATTAAAGCTAGTGATTTCTTCCCAAAGCGGCCATCTCAGAAACCTGAGAGTAGTTCTCAGAATTTTCTCTTTGCAACTTTAGTCATTAAGTTTTTCACTGCAATTGTCTGAAATAAGTAGTTTCCGAGATTAGTTGGCCACCCTATAGGTACATCCTTGCTTTCCGTCCGATTCGTGGTCATATGCAATATACGCAAATCAAGTACCTAGATGTTTAACAGTCTCGTAATTGGACGCTTCTGTCTAAGAAATTGTATAAAATGGAATAGAAGTTTGGTTCATCCTTTTGAGTTTGTGTATTATGTCAGTCGTGCCAAGGAATTGGTAGCTCGGTGCCTTTGTTTGCAGCACATCTATCTTGAAAATATATTATAAAGACTGATTATCATTTTAATTTTTCTCTTAGAGACTACAATATAGGATGTATGTACTTCTGAGAGTCACTAAACGGGAATTTTGTGGGTCATAAAATAGGAATATACCAAAGCTCCAGTTCCAGTTATCATTTTTTCTTCTTTGATTAAATAAATGCAAGGTTTTGAGATGGACCAGGTTGAAACAGGAAGTTTTTGTTAACCCATTCAGTATAAAATCACCTTTAATAAGACAATGTGGATAAGCCGGAACAATTTATAAGCAACTTATCAAAATCATAATGGGTTTTGCATAAATTATGACCATCTAAAAGGAAAAAATGCATATGTAAAATCGAATTAACACATCCCTAAGAAAATTACCAATATCATGGCGGCCTCTATTCACCGAATTAAGACTCTATTCCTGGTTCTCGTGACTTTGCCAGCGCTTACAATTCCATTGCCAACTTATATTGAATGTCTATTTGTAGCAAAAGCATTTTGGAATAACGTCTTGGTTGATTTTAACGCAATAAACCTATCATCATTGGCACCTATCTGTTAATCTGCCCTAATTTCTGTGGCGCTGAAATGGAAAATGCTCTGTCCACTGATAACCAATGTCATAATTTGTGCACTTTTTACTGAATTACTTGGCCTTGCCGCATTGCAAATTAATTTAAATTCGCTACTCAGCACTTATTTTAATGTGTGAAACAGAGCCTTATTATCACCTGTCTTACTATGATAAGAAACTGAACATTCAGGGAAAAGTTTTCTAGAACTTATATGAGTACCTATTTAAGTACCAAAATAGAGAATATAGATATTTTTTCTAAAAAGTTTATATATCCTAGGTAAATAGAGATAAAACGTCATTTGAACAGCAAAATGATCTTAATGGATAACTAACTTACAAAACCATTCTATCAAGTAGGTACTTTACTTTGTTTGACAATAATCTTACAGAGCGAATCAGAAAATCGGGAAATAACGTTTTGATTTCAGCCTTCATACCTAATAAATCAATATTTAAATTTAAGATTAGAATGAATTATAAGATTATAATAATATAGGGCCCCACATTTTTTACTCCTTGTATCTAAAATACCGATAATCTCATATATTTATATAAATTTTATTGAAATATGCCAATTTTTTATCAAATTTGCTCCACAGATTTACTCCTAGTTGTATAAGGTGTAATTCCATAATCGAACTTAATAAAATATGTCAAATTTCAGCTAGATATTTGTCAATGTTAGGTACCTAATAGTCCTAGAGCCCAGACCGAAAATTATTGATCGAAAATATATCAGTTCATAATGTTGAGCGGAACCACATTTTTATTTGTGAAAATTCTCAGAAATAGATCATTTTTTCTTCAAGACTTTACCCTTCCTTCTCCAAGACTTTAGTGCTGGAAGCTCATCTTTTGAGAATTGTTTAGGGAAATAATAGGTGCTGGTAATTTTAAAGTTGTGCAGTTGTAGTTAGATAGAAGACTTTTGGCACCAACTTCAAGCGTTTATGTTAGATGTCGATTTTTTTTTAATGGCACCAACTCCCAATAGTCCTCTCCCAAATGAAAAAAGAATCAAGGAAATCGAAACACGGTTACTATTTAAGACATTATAATTTTTTTTAGCAATACACATACAATAAAGAAATTGTGTACATTGTTAAGAATGAATAAGTTGGAACCAACGGAAATACTCTTTCTTATTACCACATGATATCTATATCTCTAAATCCACGTACATTCTCGATATTCCAAAATGAAAATTGCACACCATAAAGAAGAATAAATGTGCTTTTCGCGTTCGTTCGACGCTCTCACAAAAGGGCGGATTACATAAAGGATTTCCGCCCAAAATAAGTCGACTGCACACCTCCAGGGTGTAGAAAGCTTTGCAAAGAAAAGGAACTTTTGTTTCTCGTATTTTATTATAGACGAGAAAATTCACACGTATGCGATCTCGTAGAACTTGTTCACATTGTAACAAAAGAATATAGAGAACTCTAGTAATAGTATGAGAAGTTTCATTGACTATATTGTGAAAAAATGTAGAATGCCTAACAACTGTTGTGTTTTAAGACTTGTATTTACGAAATACTAAACGATATACGAAGCAATTATTCTGAAGATATTTGGAAATAGAGTCATCTACTACTATTGTTGAGTAAGAAAAAATTACTCATTTCAAAATTATGTCTATGCGACATTGATTTTAGGCCTATTATAGGTTAAGTTGACTTGATGAGATATTGAAAGATATATTAAGATTCTCTTTTAGATTGAAAAACAAAACTCCCATGTTTTACATTTCAATTACCTAAAGGAGAATACAAATTTCTGACCAATTTCAGTTAAGGGCTATTTTAAAAGCTGTTATTTAACGTATGTATGTGTGTTCGGGTCAAATCTTGTAACTGAATTTTAAAGCAGACCGATTCAGTTCGGAAAACAAGCTTTTATTTGAATGCTCTAAAAAGAAGAAAATCAATCAAAATCATTAATCACTAATCATACTCTTGTTAACACGACTGATTACTGATGTATCGCTTAGCTCATTTATCTGTTGGTAGCTGTTATATTCAAGACGTCAACTTTCTGATAACTCTTCACTAAGCGATTGGTAATCAGTAACTGTTGTAGATACGACCATTATTGTGATTTTTATCTCAGCTTAAATACATTGTAAACAAATAATAATATCGATTCTAATTTTCAAATCTGGCCAATGATATGTTCATAGTGTGAGCCTCCAGGCTAACACCCAGTTTAGCTTGCTTTAATTATGAACCACTTCCATAGTATCAGAATCATATACAACAGTTATGAGGACTTTCCATTGCTATTTGTAAAGGTGAAATATTGACTAGACCATTGAATCAAATGTAAAACAATAATGGTTTTTTTTTCGAATGATATTTATACACAGTTCCGAATCAAAACATCATAAAGCAAGCTGAAAATATCTGCATCATGTATCTATAACTATCACCCGTACATTTTCGACGACTGCTATTCAACTCATTCATAAAGATCTGATATATGAAGTCCACATATAATACCGCTGGTTGTACAACACCGCTCACCATATCCATACATGCAATAACAAAAGAAATAAAAATCTTGACAAACAAAAGCAGCGACATTTGAGACCTACGGTTGAAAAAAACGACAATTTGAGTTTGAAGGTGTCCGAGTATGTCAAGGGAGCCTGTATACATATACCAATCTCTCTTTATATATAGGTATATAAATTCTGGTCGTAGATCGGAAACTCGATCACATGACAGATCGTCCGTCCGACACCTATCCCCGACACCTTGCAAACAAAAGTTCGGCATTAATCACAAACAGGGCGCCCATTCAAAGAGCCCTCTTCACGTTTACATTCAAATGTACCTCAATGCAAAAGACAAGGACGGAATTTAGTGCTGCTTTGCATTGCCTTTTCATTACTTGATCGTGGACGAGTTGGTTGGTGATTCTGCAACAGGGTCGTATTATTACGTTTATTTGTGAGTATATAATATATAAACTACTCATTATATAGCAGACAAGTAAGTGACAATATGATAAACTTGACCTTCTAAATTGTATGATGTTGCTGCAATAGGGAATATATAGACTCTTGGCACCTTCCCAAAGATTGTTTTATTCTGTTATTACTTTTCTAGGTTACCCCAAGTAGCTATGTAAGAAGAGTATTGTGATCATGTGCAGTGGAAAAGTATTTCTTGATATTTAAGTTGAGACATATCGTGGTTCGGAATCGACGTTAATCTGCAGGCAATACTTTCAAGGTAGAGAAGAGAAATCGCATACGATCATTACAAGTACAAGACCTTAGAAGAAGATTTCTATGCGACACAAGAAGACAACATACAGTCAATTTGAAACCTTCACTTTTTGGGATGTTGGTTAAGAAACTGGATGTGATCGATCAAAATAACTGAATACTGGGTAGGTACACAAATATGTTGGCTTGATGCTTACAAATTTTCTCATAAGCTCATATAAAGCTAACGGATTGCAGTTTAACGGAACTAAAGGGGATTAGCAGACATTACATAGTTGCGGAACTGATGATAGATCTTATATTTATCTCAACACCACTTCTACCATAAACACTATCAATTATCTTAAAGACACATACAACTATAATTGCCAGTACAAATTCATAACTAAATGCAGAGGGTTATTCGAGCATCTCAAATTAATTGATTTCAGTTAAAACCTACTACGCAACAGTTTAATAACATTGTTTGGGTAGGCCTATTACCCACCTAATGATCATTTTTCCTGTTTCATTGAAGTTTCTATTTTATTTTCACAATTAGACTAGTTGAAAATAATTTTCTAATTTACTTTGCCAAATAATAGCTGAAAATCCTTAAATCCCTGACCTGCAACATCTGATTGACATGTCTTATAATATTTAGACAGCCTTGTCGTATACTTATCATCAACAACACCTTCGATTCAGCAATTGAAAGGAGCTTTGTTAAAAGGAATATCCGATACCCCGGGCTCCCCATTCATTCCTTGTATCCTTTTTTTTGCCTTACTCCAGCACCTTCCAAAGGCCGGTACGGATGTACTCCTGCTGCCCTTTTCTCGAAGAGAATATCATTGCTGCCTACCAAGGATAAAATAAATCGTCCCAATTTAGCTTGGGACGATGAGCAAATGCCCGAAACTTTTTATCGCAAGAACTTGTTTTGTTGAGCACGTTTAGGTACGTGCAGGACGTAGGTATAAGCCTATATTCAGTGGATGAAATGGACGAGTGACCTCTTTGTTGTTAAGAGTGAGTGTCTTGATTTTGGAAAGAATGTTTTCATCCAATTCAAACCAGTAGATGCTAGTAAAGCAAGCAGAAATGTGATGGAGAACAAAAGCTCTCGAATTTAAGTCGTTCTGTCAGAGTTAGACCGTAAGGTAAGACCGTTGTTTATTACTATAAGGAAGTTTTTTTTATTCAATAAATTGATGACGCATTCAAATATCGAGTAATCCAAAAATATCTCATTTTATATGTGCTATGTAATATGGGAACATGTCTTTACTTGAAACATTTGAAATTGCATAATATTGATACATCACTGGTGACTTTTTGGAGCAGTAATATTCTATTGTCTGCCAATATAATTTGGAAATGAATGAACAAAATTGATCAATTCAATCAATTCAAATTTTTTGTTGTAGAGGCTCCTAAAAAGAGATTAATTGATGCAGATGAAAACAAAGCTTGTCTAAATATTCTGAAACTTACTTGAATTTTCATTGAATTGGTGTATTCTAATCCTTTTCAATTCATTGTCTAATTATTTTGTATTTTTTAGTGCACCAACTAATAAAGTCGGTGTAAAATTAGTCGTCAATATCATTCAACGTGCACAAAAGAAGATAATACGTTGGGTATTCTTATTTAGAGATTTGAAAACATGGCGGAAATACACATATTTCAGATTTTTTTCTGCTACAGCTCAAAACCGTATTTTTTTTTTAAATACCCAATTTAAATATTGCCACATATGAACTCTTCTTTAATTTTGCCGTCCTGTATTTTCAGTTTTCAAAAGAAAATTAAACGCCCCGACCACATAGCGGAGACACAGATATTCCAGACTTAACCGCTGCTGAAACACGGAATTCTTTGTGTTTCTTTAATGTCCAATAACTGATATAGTCTCTTCTCTAATTTGTCGTCTCAAATGTTCGAATTCACAAAAAAATGCCCTCTCCACCTACTTTACAAGAAGTTTTTGAGAGGAAGGATATGTTGAATGTAGATTTTTTTAATAGGACGAGTTCCCAATATTCCTCTGTTAAATAAAAAAGAATCATGGAAATCGGAGCACGTTTACTATTAAAAGGCGCGAACATACCAAAGAACATGTAGGCAAACAGTCGAATTGTAGGTATACCACCTCGGTTAAATTTTCAATTATTTCCAAAACTACGAATGTTCGTAATAGACATCTTTCGTAATGACTAATTGTCATCTGAATCTAGCAAAGACATATTCTCATTTTTAATAGCCTACTTAAATATTTTCTCTTGCAGGTGTTAATCTTCCACTTGTCATCTTAACATACCTTCGTACACCTCAAATCGGCGCAGATCCACAGCCACATTCATTGCCAATGTCGGAGCTGCTG
Source organism: Crioceris asparagi (assembly GCA_958507055.1). Classification (NCBI taxonomy): domain Eukaryota; kingdom Metazoa; phylum Arthropoda; class Insecta; order Coleoptera; family Chrysomelidae; genus Crioceris; species Crioceris asparagi. Next base: position 15,969,560 of record OY293829.1, on the reverse strand, counting down.
GATTTACGATTTGACCGAAATAATGCCTTTATAGTGTGGTGTTGTCACTTGAAAGGCTTACTGTGCCGGTCCCAGCGTGATTAACACGTACCCGAAGTAAATTAGGCGCGAGCGCGATACTCCTCTCGCCCAGTGAGAGAGAAACCATAAGAAGCAGGCATTCCCCAATACCCCATTCGTTCGGGAGCTTCAAAGCCCAAACGCCGTCTGATGAACGGCGATGGCGACGATGGACGTACAAAAACGTTCGCCAATGTTGGAATCCTTCCAGAGTTCACTCACAGTATTATTGGAATTGTCGACAAAAAACATTTATGTGTTTTGATCTGATGCTGTTAGCTTGTGGTCTCTTTCTTTTTTGTGGAGTTCACTTTGTGATCCATTTAACTTTCCTTTTTTTGCTCTTGTCATAGTCGAATCAAAGCTGGAATAATCACTGCTTGATTGTCAATGAACTATTATAGGTGGTCATCATTTCCAATGATAATCTTTTCGTCTAATTAAGTCTATTTATTCACTTCAGGCACCGAATCATACAATTGAGACAAGTTAGTACCTATATATATATCTTTGGAGTCGACTGTAGAAATATAAAATTAATTTTAACGTAAGGAAATTTAACCCAAGAATGTGAACAATGTGAAATGCAGAGGTAAAGGATTGGTTATTTGAAAACCTTCCATGTAGGTACGACCTCAAATCTATTTTTTCATTGTACTTGCCTAAAAGAAGATAATTATGAGGGGAAGTGATAGTTGACAATTGAGATCTCATAACATTTGATCAAGTATATTTTAATTATTGAAGTTTGCTCAGTTTTGATGTGAAAGTCTCTTTCAAGAATCAAGGTAACATTTTTAAAACTGAAGTACTAGACAAAATGTTAAGGATTTCATGTCAAAAGAACAAATATTGTTTAAAAGTATTCATAAGGTAATACAAATATACTCACCATAAACTTATAACAACCCTTTATTTGTGTTGGGGATTAAAAAAACTTTAAAATTATCATGTAGTTATCTAAACATGATTCTGATAAGAAAGATGAAGCTTGAATTAGAAACATAGACAAATAAAACTATAAACTGCCCTTTGTTTCTTAGTTCTCATTTTGTCATGTAACCTATCATGCATATTTATAACACTCTAGTCTTCTGGTTGCCGTACATAGTGACCCACTAGTGAGGTAACCTATAGCCCTTCTATAAAAAATATTTATAAATTTTATATGTACAAGACTGAAAAGAGTCCAATAACTTTTTGTTTGGTGCAAGATAATTTTTGATTGTAAAATATTATTCGTAAAATATAATTCTTCAAATCCTGTTATTATGATTTATTATTAAATAGAGAGTTGTTAGAAAGCTTGCCTCTATTTAATAATATTTTATGTATGATTTTGTTTTATATGTATGTACATATACCTAGGTTTATTTGTGCTATGTAGGTAGGTATATAAGACTCAAATAAACAAACACAACATTTAACTGAGTTCCATTTATATTGCTCAATATTATAGACAAAAATGTATTCATATTCTCAGAAATATTTTTATAACCTAATATTCAAATAATCTACCCTTGAAAATTTTATTATGTGATCCATTTGTGATAATTAAAAAATCCATCTTGAAAATTTCATAATAGCGACATTTATTGAGTCACAGGGGCTTAATGAATGTCACGGAATCCAAAAAATACTGCACATGAATTTTTGAACCCTTCCTGGCATTTACTTCTCTCTTCTTTGTCGTCTTCAGTTGTGTCGTCGGCGGTACTTTTTGTTGCTCTCATCATAGCCGGGATCCCTAAGTCCCGCTTTAAGGAATGCCGTTGTTAACCACCACGCATTCCAGGAGTTGGGGATTTAATGGATACCGCGTGGTAGAGTCAGTTATTCGCGGTTCTCACATTAGTTCGAGGAGTTTTTTTTTCATAGTTTGGAATATGCATTGTTATCGACTGCAATGTCGATAGAACAATAGAGAGTAAATGTTGCGTGACAGCTTTTGAAAATATATTCAAGGATTCACTGAACAGCAGGACAAACAAATAAATTTGATTGTTGCAACCGAAAAAGGTATGGGTAGGTACATCTAGATACCTATCACACAAACAGTACATAATCTTACTTCATGTAACTTTTGGCTGAGCTGGTAGATGACAGAAACCTTCAGACTCGCAGTGTACCTTCAGAAACATAAGCAATCATACATAGAGAGGCTGATGGGTCTTATTTGTGTACGAATCTCCGACCGACGAACAATTTGACTGTCACTTTTCTTGCAAATATGCTCCAATGTTGATGTTTTTTTTTCAATTGAAAGAGGAGTAATAAGAAATGGTTTGATCTTAAGAAAAACTAAATTCAATAATTCCTTATTCCAAAAAAGTTATCTCAGAAGGCATTTTTTCCATGATCAAACATTTGAGACTTCAAAGTTAAGAATTAAACAGGAGAACTTATCCGGCAGCATTTATAATGAAATATTTTTCAGTTAAATTAATGGTCTCCAAGTCACAGCAATAGTATAGCATAGTTGTTTCCGCTATATTTTGAAATCTTTGATTATAATTGAATTTTCTGTTATTTCGATGACTAATGATAATCAAAAATGAGATGTATATTTTTTTACAATAAAGCCCTAAGTTGAATTCTATAGCTCCTCCGTTTGAGAAGTCGGTCGAAAACTAGGACCAAGTTTATTAGTTGGTGCATTGAAATAATAGTTTGTTAGGGTTAGTCACGGTGATTGTCTATTAGAAGTACTTATTGGGTTAACTACTCATATTTTTGGTTGGAGTATTTGCACTTGGGGGTTTATGAGAAGGCTGTATCTAACTAAAATAATAGCGACATTACAGTCACTTCCGGTTATACCAAAAGTAGGTACCAATCACCTTATTTTAAATAGATAGATATTTTTCGTTAAAAATTATGATTCTACATATTTTTTTTAATGTAACTTATATCAGAAAACAATCTACTTTTATAGATATTTGAATTTTACTAGGAAACAGGTATAGCTTATGGATTGAAGGTGGTAAATTCTCTTACAAATTATAACAAAGTCTAAGTTCATTCAGGCTTATGTGAAGGAACATCCAAATTCCCGATTTCACACCTCTCTACTGAAAGCATCTTACTTATCTAATCGTCCCATTCCAGGATCTTTTGGGTCTACCTCTTTTTCTTCTGCCGCCTGAATTTCACTGAAAATCTTTCCTAGACATTCTATCGTCAGGCATTGGCCATACTATTTTAAACTAAGATCCACAAACCGCGAGCAACAGCGAGTGAACCCTGATACACGACGCCAAACTCGGTTTGCTCGCCATGGCTCCTCAACGAACCTTGCGCCGTTTATCAGATTTCGACTCGTCATTTGAAAAAAAAAACAAGGCAACCTTTGCGAACCGCAAGCCCCGAACCACAAGTCACGAACCACGCCCGTGTTACTGCCGCTTTACTTTTCTTTATTCCAGTTTTAATCTTCTCTTCGCCTAATCCTTCCTTGCTTCCAAGTATGTGAAGCTCTCGACTTGCTTCATCGCCATATCTTCACAAGTCAATACCTAGCTCCAGTGTCAGATATTCGGTTTTTTTAAGGCTGGCCAGACATGAATGAATGGAAAACATTTTGAATGTTAGGTATATTTTCATTTCATTTCATATATTGGGATGCAATACCCAAGCACTTGAATGGTCACTTAATTTTTACAAATTGTCAAGAAAATTTCAGCGACAACCAGCAAAGCTCGTACCCCAGGGCTCCGTGTTCCCCTATTTTTTAAAAGAAGAAATGGATTTTTCAAGAAATATTTACCTAATTGAAAACAGGGTACATACCATCACTGATTTTTCAATTTGCTCACTTTGGAGATCCGATGATCAGACGGACATTTGAGACACAAATTAACTTATTCGCCTTTTAAGTCAAAGAAAATAAGGAATTTCCTTTGTGAAGTTGTAGATTTTGATACTACAGTATACAGAGAAGCATTTTTCTTGAATCTTTCAATATATTTATCTATAACATACTACTAGAGAGATGGTGGCATTAATTGAGGCAAAACAATAAGAGATCTAAGAGGACAAAAAGTTAAATTTGTGTACACCTATCGTATATTGAAATAGATTCTATTATTCTTCGCCTGGCTGGCAATAAACTTCCAGATAAACGTTCGAAAGGTATAGAAGAAGGTATCTCCGGCGTGGAGATAAAAATAGTTAAAATGTAAGGCAGCGCGGCTTAGAAACACACACACATACACACAGGGAGACAAAAGCCTTTCCATTAACATTCTCAAAGGCGGGCCTCGTCCGTAAACATCGAGAGAGAGAGACTTTAACAACAATCGTTTTATTCTCGGCCTAGTAGTGAGTAGCATCAACATCACAACCGGCAAGCGCAAATTAAGATTCTTTAACTTTTAATTAAAACCATTATTTCATCGGGTTGTTGGGGCGGGCAGTAGACGGCAGCGGCGAACTCTGGGAAATTATTGCCCGTTTGTTCAATGGCAGCAGCAGCAGCAGCATCAGCGATTACCCGATGGTCTTTGCTGTTAATTTGGCCTCTTTCTGCCATTCCTCGGTAGTAGTCATCATTGTTACTTTGTCGTTGTTCACAATAGCATGCCCCAACGTTAGTACATTCTTTTGCGGGGCCTCGTAACTTAAAGCATCATTTGCATAATCTTTATATCATCTCTCCGGGTTTATATATATAAGATCTGGCGAGTTGAGACCTTCGAAACGATCATGACACTTTATCTGAAGTTGTGTTTAGATTAGTTTGTTGAATATAGAAAAGAGAACATTACATACCATCAAAAAGATATGAGTATTTAATAGCTGCTCCCCTATAACTCAGTCGTTAGTCTAGAGTCGATCATAAGTATCGATGAACTTAAGAACTTCCAAAAACCATGATCAAGAGTTTACTATCTGCAAGAATGCAGGTCTCAAAACAGATCTAGTGATTTCATGAGACCACCTAAATAAACTGTCGGAAGAGATATAATGGACTGGGCAGATCGCTTCCTGTTATGTCCGATCTTCAGTTCATATTTCTCCATGAGGAATTGCAGTATAAAAAGCTCAATTTTGGTTGTAACCGGTTCTGCCACATTAGGTTTAATAACATATTGTAAGAGATTAGAAAAAAACTATGGTCAAAATTTATATCAACTTCAGAATAGTTCATTAGATGCTCAGCAGTTATGGATCGATGGAACGTGTTGAATACGTTTCAATTAAATTTTGAGTTGCAGTTTTCCGTTTATTTAGAGAATTAAGACAAATGTTGAAATTCATATTCCATTCTACTGTTAGAAAATTTGGTTAAGAAATCGGTATTACACAGATCAAAGTGAATTTCGTTAATGTGCGCTTAGGTAGGTATATAAATATAAGAAATAAATCAAAGAACTGATCTATGTTCAAATGCCGTTAAGGAACTTATTATATTTAATTGAGCTGATCATTGAATTGAATAAAAATATATTGGCTCTGAATTCTAATTTTGACAAGTCTGAAAAGTGTGGGCAAGTCTTCTGTAGCTCGGATATTTCGAAATGTTTAAAGTTTATCGATAATAACTGGCTTCATATAATTAATAATTATTATTTAACCAAAAAAAATATATGTTTCAACTTAAAAAATGTCTTTGAATAAGAAAATATAATTTAAAGAAATCATTAGAGTAAAGATCAAAAAGTTTTAGAAAACTGCCGATTTTTTATATGTTATTTTCTAATAATTTTATGTTATAATATTTTTTTTCAATTTAAAAAGAACATGAAAACTGTGAACTTATTATTTACCGAAATTTAACTTTCTATTTTGTGCCAGGATACAAATTTTACTCGTCTTTATCTCATGAATTGATTCTCCTAGTTCATCTAGGTACTAGAAAGTTCATATTGGTGATTCAGAAAATACTTCGTGCAACGAGGACAGATCAAGTGTTAATTAAAAGATACTCTGACACTGATTAACGTAATACAGTCCATTGATTCTTGAACACGAACCAGTAACAGTAATATAACCCTACCTTTTATCAATTCGATTCTCAAACCTTATTTTTAACTGGAAGGTTGACTAGCTGGATTTCATTAAAGCACGTTTTTGCGTTAAATAGTGGTTAGTGAGTAAACGTTCGCATAGGTATATTCACTTTCACGTCGACTAGCGACTGTTTGTCTGGCTGCTTTTCAATCAAGCATCGTCACCGCGATAACAGTGCTATTATAGGTGGTATTAAAGTCACGTCATCTGATAATTTATTGATAATTAGCTATTTATACAACCTGATATGTCAAAGAGCACAATGGGCACACACCGTCGTATTCACTCATCTACAATAAGAGAACCACTCCATTATGATGTCGCAGTGTGAGTATTATCTATATCTCATGCTGGACATCTCTGCACGGATATGGCGTGTAATGTAATTAAGTGTCAAGCTGCTAGTAATGAGCAATGTAGCCAAACCTACTGATAAGATACTGAATTGAGCAGGTGCAATAGTTTGTGAAGACCTAATGCTTGACATTTGCCGTAAACATCTCCTATCAGTCATTTGGGGATTTTATGTTGTGCTGAACATCAATAGATATTAAAAAAAATAGATAGACATTATTAGTTGTTGCACTGAAAAATACAAAATAATATTAATTCTAGTGGTGCTGTTATTTTTGAAGTTGTGCAGTTGCAGTTAGATTGATAACTTTTGGCACCAATTTCACAAGTACCAACACCAATAGAATTAATTTTATTTTGTATTTTTCAGTGCAACAACTAATAACGCCGGTCCATTTTTTTGTGAAAAATATTCATTTTACACTTTTGAATGAAACATTAGTCACGAAAATCGTTGAACGTTCACTAATACCAAAGATAGTACTTACCCTATTACCCACGTACATTCTTTACTTGTAGTTGTTATTTTTTAGATCTCAAAACATTGCTGCGGAAGTACGCATTTTTAGATGTTACCATTTTACCACCACTGTAACTCGAAAACCGTAACTCCTTAAATATCTGTTTTTGGCATTTTATGTCTAAATAAAGTATAATATGTCCAATCCACACATAAAAGAACAAAAAAATCAACAAAAAAAAAGAGTTGTAAAATAGAATTATTTTATATTTCTTGGTACCTACTGAATCTTTCTTAAAAGTCTGTTTTCAGAATTTTACGTCTAATATGTTCAATAACACATAAAAATTCAAAAAATAAGACTATTTAATATTTAAGGAAAAAATGTTCATTATGAATGTTGCTTGAAATAATTTGGTCTTTCATGTGGTACCCCCAATTTTTCAATTTTCGAAAGAAATTGTCCTCTTCAAATAGCGAAAATACATATATTTGAGATTTTAAAATGCCTCTAACGTGAAAACCGTAATTCATTTGAAAAAATATTCGATATAAACGTTTCCGAATATTGTTCTGTTATCTATTACACCACCTCAGATTTTTGATTTTCTAGAAAATTGCCCCCTCCACCCTTTTTGGTGGCGGTTTTCGGAGGGAAGGAGATTTCGGATTTGCATTTCTCAAGTCTCCTCTGTCAAATGCACCAAAAATCATCAAAATTGGAGTGCGTTTACTATATAAAACGCGCCAATTGTATATCTCCTCCGTGGAAGTGGAAGAAATATCAAAGCATTTATGGTGATTTCAAAGAACCTTCGGCAGAAATATATAGATTTTTTTTTCAAGTGCAAGTCGCGCTTGCAGTATAAGGGTTCCGTATTCAAGATTTCAATATAGGTTTTCCTCTAAACTGTTTGTGAGGATCTATATTTTGTACTTTTTTCAAAATTACATTTTCCTAATATCGTCTATGTTATTCATTTCAGAATTATGGAATAAATTGTATTGAAATTACTCATGACGAGCCTTTTCACTTGATGTATCACAGGATGTGCCTGAAGAGGATTTTTCTTTTAGTTTTCTAATTTGCTCCTCAAAATTTGACCACAGTAACAAAATTCGTTTATTTAAACTATACGTCCCTCTTGAAGTGACCTAACTTTGTTCCATTCCTAATTCAATTTTTCTCCATTTTGAAGATTCGGAGAAAAGAGGCTGTAGTAGGCGGACACCAAAGTGATCTTATAGTGGCTTAGTTTTTTGATTGGATGTACGTAACAATTTAAGATGGATGGTAGGAAAGAGTCCGTTCTCTTCCCTACCATCCATCTTTAGAGACTGATAAAGTGTAAAGATCTTGAGATTGAAACGATTAAGCAGATCCATGTAAAGATGATACGACACTCTTTTCTATGTTCCTTACTGAAATGGTGTCAACGGGACATTACTTATCCTCCGATTTCCGTGCATCCGTCCGTCCGTCTATCATCCAGCTGCATATCATGAACCCTTCAAGGTAGACAATTGAAATTTTGTTAGACTGTGTATCTTTAATGCCGCTATAACAACAAATTGAATAACATTTTAAATAAAGAGGACCCCCCATACCAAAACGTGTTTTTTTTTGGGTCGACTTTAACTGTTTAACTTGAACCGTAATCGGTAAACAAATGAAATTTTCAAAACGTAAGTAATACCTACTATAGCTGCTATAATAACAAATAATGAAAATAAAATACACTTGACATTTAAAGGGAAAGCCCATACAATAAACATCTGTTTTTGTTCGATTTTAGTAATAGCTGTCCTACTCGCACTTGGGCGCTTCTTTGACAATTATAAAGAAAATATCATGAGCAGTTGGTAATCTGATGTTCACATATATCACATATTTTTATCTCACACAGGACACCGCTATCAAGATTCAAAATTGATAGCGATTTTAATTAAGTATATTTTCCAATAGCTCGTTCATCTAAAACCGTCATTAACTGAAAATTTATTTAATCTTTTGAGGTGAATATTTGGTTAGAATATCTCAATACATAAGTATGTATTTCAATCTCTGGTAAACGTCTTCCATAGGATTGATACATTTTGTTAGCTTTATATACAACGATTATCTAGTAAATAAATGTAACCAAGAAAGTAAATATTTCTATAGTTTTAAGGGATATCAAAGTAAAAAATATGACTTTCTTCACTTACCACATAAGTTGATCTACAATCTGCTATTGTGACAATGAACATGTGGCTAAAATGTGCAACAAATGTCAAAGTTTCATCCTGTTTAGTCGTGTTTGAAAAAATAAATTAATTGTAACAACAAAAAAACTAGGTATCACCGAAATTCTTCTAATTGGAACTACAATAATATAATGATTTTTTTTATACAAACTTCATCGCTTTCGGGAAGTTTAAATCTGTTAAGGAATTAATGTTTCTTGGAATATCTTGTTGGCTGTACACTCCATACATTTTCCAAGCCTGTATAAGCTCATCATTAGCATCTATTAAACCCTCAGTAGACGTCCTTGAAACTTTTCAGTCTACCTTCGACTACATCCATCCATCTCTATTACTAATCTAATCAGAAATCGTTCGCATTCTGTTTTTGAAAAAAAAGGTAATTACATTAAGGCTGAAATTCTGCTACTACATAATATAACGAATTGGATCTCGTCCAAGTTGGACTTCATACAGTTCTGCTGAGTCGTCTGTAAGAAAAAGCAAAAACGAAGAGAAAAAATTGTAGAATATATATTTTTGGAATGAAGTGGAAGTGCATATACATATATCACAGATAAATAATTTAACCCGCGACTATGGTTTCCAAGATTTATTTCTCACATAAATAAGTATATGGTAGCATATTATCGACATTTTCGGGTGAGATTAATGGGCCTTGATATATTTTTTGCTCTACCTTGATTTGTTAGTGCATAAGTAATGAGGTGAGCTTTTGTCTTCTACTTCTAATTTCTTATATATGCTCAAAACGCCAAAAACGCTTCGTTTTCGAGATAAGGGGTGTTGAAATATTGCGAAAAATATCGGTGTTTATTATTAAAAAAAATATATTTTAGTTCTTGCTTTCAAACTTAGTAGGTATAATTGCCACTCAAAAACAAATTTATTGCATAATAAACTTGTTTTTGTTTTACCCGTGGCGTTCGTGAGACCGTTTTAATTAATTTAGATAGTAAAAAAAACTGCATGCCAATGGTTTGTCACAATTTTGGTAATAACGTTATATATCCTAATCATTTTAAACAAAAATGGTCTCTTTATTCTTCTCTCTAAAACGAACCATTATCAAGAAAAAATTAATTTCTGTTCATGTGCTCTTAATATCTGATTTTTGGAATTAAATAAAGATAATTCGCGCTAATTCAATTCGTTTTTATTTACATTAAAATTATAAGTTCTCTTATAAAGGATACTGATAATGGAGAAAATTTTAAAGCTTTCTATAGTTTTTAACAGTTGCTCACTTTTCCGATGCCCCCGAGTCCATAAAGTATATTTTCAGCCATTGGTCTGACAGTCAGTCTGTCTGTCTATCTATGTGTCCCGTTTGCCAAAATTATCTCGAGAGCGGAAAAACAGATTTTGTTGCTTTATTTTCTATTTCGTAGGATATCGATACTACTCAACAGAAGTATAGATTGGGCCTCCTATTCGCGCTGGTTGTTACGCAATAGTGGAAAAAACTAGTTTCATCCATGACTGGCCACACTAGATTTTTGTATTTTTGCATTCCACCAACAGAAATAAAATTACCTATACCTATTTTATGTAGATATCAAGGAAGTCGTTCATAATTTTGGTAAATTATTGCCAATATAACTAACTTCATGACGTTTTCGTGTAACAAATCAACGAAGCAAATAGCATAATTTTCCAGAAGATATAGAATGAAGTGACGGCTATATGGCCCATCAACATTTGACAGCGAAGCACTGGGGAATGTGCAGAAAGTAGGTAGTATATAAGAATATCGCGGCGCAGTCAAATAAATTTTAAAGGAAGAAACATTGGCCGGCGTTTTGAGGAAATATGGCGCGCTCACACGTTTTATTTATATAGCAGCTTCGTATAAATCAATTGCAAGCTCATAAATTTGCACCAGAATCTGATATAGTATATTGTGTGCTGAAAGAAAAGAACACAAGCGAAGAAAGGGAAAGACCGACAGTATTAAGTCGAACGTAGGTATATAATATTCGCATTTCTTTCGACAGGGAGTATATTAAAATTAATATAGTCGAAAAATAAATAGTGAAGCCAGCTAGAGTAGAGATGGATATGTAACTTAAAAATAAGAAGAAATATATTTCGATTATAAGTTTCTAAGAATTAATGCCTAGAGATCGTTGTATAGAAACAACATTTAATTTTTATTTATTAAGATTAGGTAAGTATGTACTTCCGAAAGAGGAAGTTTTTTTTTTTCATCGAAAATATGATATGACTATACTGATGAAGAAATCATTTCCAGGAACCATTTTATGGAAAATTCATCAACAATTTCAACAGTCGTCCATGATCGAGAAAGTTTTCTATAAATTTGTTAATCATTTTACATATGAAAGTCTTATGTGATTTGGTATTCACTCAGAAATAACAGATAATGAAGTTTTTATATAAACTAGTGTTAAACTTAGATCAGATGATGCACTGAGAAATACAAAACAATATATATTCCATTGAGGCTTTCAAAAATTGGACACTAAGGCCAGCCGCATACTAGGCAGCCTGTCTGCCGGTTGCTTTTCCTGATCATAAGATGGATCATTGGTGTCGGACTGGCTGTCACAGGATGGCTGGACTAAAAGTGTAATTAAACTTCATGGTTCAATTTATATCCGCTGAAGGTATAATGTTAAATAATCACTAAAGTAATCCGGTGCTATATACCTACGTGAATACCTAGGACCTAGAACCTGGCTAGTTGGTCTGAGCCAGAGCCATTAAACAAATATCTACCTGACTACCTGTGTTTTCTTTACAATAAAAAAACACAACGAACAAATAAACTTTTGAACCTATTTAAATTCTTTGTATCTGGCTAATCAAAGTTGTGCTTAGCAATCCACTTTTAACACTTCCTTCGGACATTCACTGGCAGCTCTTAGAATCTCCATAATTACCAATTCGAATAAGAATGATCAAAATTGATTACCTAATGTTTTACAGAACAAATAATTTTGAATTTTGAAAGTTTCCATATCTTAAATAGTTATTTTGCGAAGGTATGAGCTCCGGGAGATAAATCTGCTTGAATGAACATTTACTGCTCAAAAAAGTTCTCTGATTTTTGGCCATAGAAGGGCATATGTACCTGCCCCTCCGCTAGGGCCGAGTTTAAGAATATATTTATCAATTAATTTGGCAGAAGGTACCAAGAGCCATCTAACTGTATAGAAAAGTGGTGTAAATAATAATAAGACTCTGAAGTATATCAAGCGATCCAAAAAAATACATTCGCAGTAGGCATTTGAAATGGGGAGCGTGTCTTTACTAGATTAAAGTAACAATTTTCCATTTTATTAACGAGTTCTCTAAACCAGCGAGAACATAGTAGGTCCACTCTCCGTCAACTTCACGAAAGTAAATTTTAATAATAAATGCTCTTTGAATTGTATTCAGAATCATCTAGGAAGTGATTGGATTCGCAATATTGTGATCGCAATTCGCATTACCGGTTAACTGCCAAAGATTCCAGTCACTATTTACCTAGTGTAATTCTCTTTTTAGAAGCTATATTTACGAAACTAGACAAAGCATCAACATAAAAATATAGTAATTAATTTATTATTTTTGTATACCATCGTTATCATTCGAAGTGTTCGAACATACCAAATATTGGCTGGACGCACCGATTCGGTAATAAAATGGAAAATACTTATTACTTGAATCTAGTGAAGACACGCTCCCCACTTTAAATGCATACTGCGAATGATTTTTTTGTTCACTTTTATTGGCTTGTGATATCTAACATAGTAAATTGGATGTATATCATTTACCAGGAGGATCCTAAAACTATTTATACATACATATATTGTCTTTTTGGATACTTTCACCTAACATATAGATAATATATATTTTATGGGATCCAACGAACTAACTTTCATCACTTTTCCAAATACGTACCCTACATAAAATATGAGACCTGTTTTTCCTATATTTTTCTTTTAAGCTGGTAACTACCTTTATTTTTCTTAGCCTTACGATTTCATTTGAAGATCTTCTCATCTGACAGCGACCGATCATGATTTATAAAAGTTCAGCTAGAACAACATCACTATTATGTTAATTTGGTATACTCGTTAGTTAGTTAATGATCATAAGGATGTCGAGATGGATTTATGAAGAGTGCCCCACTTTCGCTGACCTTCGTCTAGTTTTGGATTATAAAAAAATCTGCTGGAAATATCAGCTTAAATTTTTTTAAATTCAACCTTTAAATTATTTTCACTTGAAATTTTATTCGACTACATTTTCAGGCAATATTTTGAATGCAATAGTAATTTTAATCGCTTACACTAAGTAATCAGGCCATTTTTATTCGCTTTCCAGATTTGAAAACTACCTCCAAGAGTATTGAAACCCAATTTTCAGCATTTTTCTTAGTCTACCTACGCCAAAATTATATCGCGTTGGCGTTTCCTAAGAGAAGACAATTCTAAAATTAATAATTTGAAAGCTAGATAACACAAAAAGTTGAAGGTCTTATGTGTGAGTGATTGAGTGTCCAGTCAATATAAAATTTTGAAAATGAATCGAGAAGGCTGATTTTTGGAAATCCCTGAAAAGCCTAACTGGAAATTGTCGACCAAGATTTTCTATGAGCTTTCTCCACCATCTTAAAATTTAAAACTATAAAATCAGTTTCAAAATGCAAGGAAATAGAATTGAAAATCTTCAAAATCTGTATAGAAAACATTATAAACTTCATTTTAATTTTTTTAAATTATATTTTCTTAATACGGAAATACATATTTTAATGGGTAGAGATACTTAGAATATGCTTTATTTCGTTTTGCTAAATGGAATTTCGGTTATCTACGTAGAGAGAATTTTGATAAAAATCTATATAAATATTTTTTACAAAAAATTGGACCGACTTTATTAGTTGGTGCACTGAAAAGTATAAAATAATATTAATTCTATTGGTGCTGTTACTTTTGAAGTTGTGCAGTTGCAGCTAGATTGGTAACTTTTGGCACCAACTTCACAAGTACCAGCCCCAATAGAATTAATATTATTTTATACTTTTCAGTGCACCAACTAATAAAGTCGGTCCAATTTTTTGTAAAAAATATTTATTTCACACTTTTGAGTGTAACATTAGTCACGAAAATCGTTGAACGTTCACTAATACCAATGAAGATAGTAGGTACTTATTCTATTACCCACGTATATTCCTTGCTTGTAGTTGTTATTATTGAGATCTCAGTACATCGCTGCGGAAATACGCTTGAATATTTTAGTTGTTACCATTTTAACACCGATTTTACTCGAAAACCGTAACTCTAAGGGGAAAATGTTCAGTATAAATGTTGCTACAAATAATTATGTCTTTCATGTACTGCAAACAGATTTTCAATTTTCGACAGAAATCGCCCTCTCCACATAGCGAAAATAGGTATATTTGAGAGTTTTAAATGTCTCTATGTCGAAAACCGTTACTCCTTTGAAAAAATGTTCCATTTAAACGTTTCCGGATATTGTCCTATCTGTAATTATATCAACGCAGATTTTCAATTTTCGACAAAATTTGCCCCCTCCACCCCCTTCGGGGGCGGTTTTCGGAGGGAACGAGATGTCGGATTCCCGTTTTTATGAATATGGAACCATTTCTCAAGCCTCCTCTTTCAAATGAATCAAAAACTATCAAAATCGGAGTACGTTTACTATATGAAAGGCGCGCACAAACCAAAAAAAAAAAAATGCACACAATCGAATTGTATACCTCCTCCTTTTGGGAAGTCGGTCAAAAATAGATTTTTAAGACAAACCCTTCATTTCTTATCATTTATAATTTGTTGGCAACGTTTTGTTTATTTGTAGAATAAACTAAGGTTCATCTCATATTCGAGATTTTGAATGATCTTCTCGCAATTTTATATCTACAGTGAATTGTAATTTCGTGATTTATTTTGAATAAAATAATAATGTTATTGTAAGACGAACTTGTATGAATGCTACAAGAATATACATTTTTACGGCAAAATACACATTATAAATCGCGCAACTATATGGCACTTGAGGAATCGTGATTTTTGCCTGGAAGGCCAACATAAACATAATTGTATGTAGTGGCATGTTTTACAAATTAAATAATAAATATTTCTCAGATATGACTTTTGCGCAACAACAGCTAAGAAGTATAACAAAAATATTCTACCTTCTCTCTCAAAGATGGTGGAGAAAGCTCATACGAAACCTTGGTCGACAGTTTCAAGTTTCTCAATCTTCTCGGCTCATTTCCATTTAGTTTATTTTTTTCTTTATAACGACTGAAAGAGTATTTAATATATGTATTCAAACATTAGGCACATTTTTATTCCTACAAGATCGCCTAGCAGTCGAAATTCGACCGTAATTTATAAAATTTTAGTTTGAACACTGTCAAAGTGTATTCCTCTTTAATTATTGGGTATAATTATTTGATTTTTTTCTATCAAGAAAAAATCATGCGGTGTCCAAAGATCCAATCCGTGCCCGCGTAGGAAGGGCAAGTAGGTATAGGTACATCACCACTATCCCACCAGCCGATTTATTTTCCTGATACTATAAATCGATAAATATAAATGACAAGTGAAAGTAAATGTAACTTATTTAATTTAATATATTTGTTATGTTATATTATGCATCCATTTTAGTTTACACTCTTTTGCCATATAAGCTTCAACCATGGCAAATCATATATTCCTCTGTGAGTGCATTCATCTTAAAATGGGGTGCAGAGAATTATCTTCACCTATATAGATATCCAATATTATTGAAGTTAAATGGAAGTGAAAGCTTTACACCCTGTATAATATAAGAAATCCGATATTTTCAGTGTAAGTATATAACAACTAAGACTTTTGTTTTGTGCTGAAGAGAGTATATAGTTGCCAAAGAAGATTGTTGTGCTTGGTGTGGTTTATCGTTATATCGTAAAAGATGCTCACAAATTCGTGATGCATATACAACACTCTTTATATATTTTGAAGTATGTATATATGCGACAGAGACATCAAAAGAAGAGAAATACACAAAACACCACACACACACACAGGGTACACATGTTTACAGATGAATATAATTTATTTATTTATTTCCTGGGGCTGTAAATTACTTTGAAGTTTCTCTTTCCATCACGTATGCCGAGCAGGTATGTTTTATATAGGCATATAAAGCAAATGATATTAATGAAGATGATGAGAGAGAGAGATGCTATGGAGAGAATTTTAATAGATAGAAGCAGGTGCGTTTATTGTGTACGCGGGCACATTATATTTGATGAAAATGTCTTCACAGAGCAGAGATATTGAAACTTGTCTCTTTTGTTTTGTCTGGATGAATGTCAAAGCATTATATAACATGATATAACAAAGTATATGTATGTGTTATGTCACAAAATTTTATATTTTGATTACTGCTTTTATTCCTAGATCTTACTATAAAAAGTAATTGCAATCTCGAGAAATATTGATAAATATACCGGGTGGTCCTTTTAAAGAGCTCCTCAAATTGACAATACTGTGACAAAGTGTACCTAACATATAGTTTGTGGAAGGTTCGAGAATAAATCTACCATTTCTATAACTAATTAATGAACTACACACGAAACAAGTATAGCAAATAAGATATTAGAACAAATAGATACTAAAACAAAAAAAACCGTAAGTACATGACAAACACTCCACGTTACAATAATGCAAATAAGATATAAATCTCATATTGTATCAGTTCCATAGTCTACGTTGTAGAAGATCAAAGATACGTCTACTTATTTTCAGTATTCAGTTATTTCAAAGTAAGCAGTACAACCTTGAACATTGCATGAATATTTTTTATTTCTATAACTAATTAATGAACTACACACGAAACAAGTATAGCAAATAAGATATTAGAACAAATAGATACTAAAACAAAAAAAACCGTAAGTACATGACAAACACTCCACGTTACAATAATGCAAATAAGATATAAATCTCATATTGTATCAGTTCCATAGTCTACGTTGTAGAAGATCAAAGATATGTCTACTTATTTTCAGTATTCAGTTATTTCAAAGTAAGCAGTACAACCTTGAACATTGCATGAATATTTTTTATTTCTATAACTAATTAATGAACTACACACGAAACAAGTATAGCAAATAAGATATTAGAACAAATAGATACTAAAACAAAAAAAACCGTAAGTACATGACAAACACTCCACGTTACAATAATGCAAATAAGATATAAATCTCATATTGTATCAGTTCCATAGTCTACGTTGTAGAAGATCAAAGATACGTCTACTTATTTTCAGTATTCAGTTATTTCAAAGTAAGCAGTACAACCTTGAACATTGCAAGAGTACCTAGTTACTTTTACTCGAAGTAAAAAAGCCTTTAAAATTTTTCAAAAATGACAAGCACACTTATTATATAAAATTAAGTGGCCCACCTGCTATCGCATTGTGGTCACGTTGCTGTTGTAATCTGGTTGATAGCCGCTACAAAAATCGCATTACGTAAAGCGGTTGCTGTTTGCTAACATATTATTCGGTAAAACTGTCAAAACTGTTTTTAGTTGCGATATCGACGCAGCCGCTGTTTGACAGCAATAATTGCACAATTCTCGACGGTCGTGTAGCGGTAATATGATAAGTGTGTACCTATTTCACATATTCAATCATTTTCTACCTAATTACCTAAATTTTAAATTTCTTACAAAAGAAATTTGTTAAATTTTGAAAAATTCAATACAAAACATTTTTGTCGATCAAGAATCAACATCAATTTTTGTCGGTATCATAAATTATTCACGTTAATTTGACCTTTGAATGAAAAGTAAATACACCTTTGAAGATTCTGGAAAGATTGCTAAAATAGGGGTTGGAGGGCAAAGTTAAATTCCATTTATTTATTATTTCAATATTTTTGTAAGAAATGTTTTTTTTATAATTCCTGTCCTATCGACTTCATGTAATGTAATTTGTAATTACCTACCGCTACCCTAAGTTGTCATGTAAAAAACATATTTTCAGCAATTAGTCGGTTTGACGGTTTGTTTTGATTGTCTATCTGTCTATCTGTGCCAAGATTATCTCGGGAACAGATGGACTGATTTAGTTGCTTTCTTTTTGAAGACGAGAAAGTGGCTCTAACGATCAACCTGCTATAATGAAAATCTCTAAAAAAAGCAGGAAGTGTATATTCCTATTCAATATTGAATATGGTAGTTTGTCTTAACATGATGAAAAATATTAATAGTCCCACTACCTTATCCGACGATTTTTATATTTATATAGGTAGGTATATTGATTGAGAGCAGTAGGAAATTCACACACCATATGTTTCTTATTGTATTATCAATAATACAAAATGTTTTCGAGTACCATAGGTACTGAAACATCTAAAAAATATACCTAGGTATATCCAATAGTCCAGAATTTTCTTATTTTTGTAGGGAAAGCATACTACATCGTTTTATATTATAGAATTTCATATATAACGCTTGATGGATTTCATCAACTATTTATTGAAGTGGTTGATGAAGCTTAAACATAGATCAGCATATGATTAATTCAAAATTACCCACCAACAAGTTTTATTTACAATATAGATTATGCCGCTTTCATAATCAGCTACCCTCTACAATATTCAATGAACTCACTCTAATTTTACACTCATTACACATCACAATCCCATGGAATTATTATAATTTTCAAATTTGCATAATAGTTGTGTAGGTCTGTATCTGTATTCGTTATTTATTCAAAATTATGATATAACTAACGTCCAATAGACAATATTCATATACTATAGATTTGCAGATTAGCGGCGCTATAGCGCTACATTTTTGGGAACTTTCAATTAGTCATAATTTTGGAGATTTTACAATCATAATGGTGATATTATGCAATTGATATTCTGCTATTCTGTTGAAAAGTTAAATTAGAAATGCCTGGCAATTTCAGGTGTGGCAGTTCAATTTGCAATTACATGAGATATCTATTCTCGTTGAAATTTATTTATTCATAAATATAACATTATGGGTGTCACTGTTGGTTTGCAAATTTGACTTGATGTCACAAACAGAATGATGGAAATTATTATTTCATTAAATTAATATCTACTTAGCTTATTTTTTTGTATGTACAATATAATTTAAATTAGGTTGTAGTTGAAATTATGTTATATTATTGTTAACTGTAGCGCTTATAAATCGATTGATTGCAAAAAACAGATATTAAGGCGGATATCAAAAGACAGGCGACATAAAGGAAATAAAATATTTAAAATATAAATTACTTTGAATAACAGATAAATGGGTAATACTATTACCGCGCCCACCAACGATGAAAATAACTCAAATCATCGTTGATAGGCGCAATATGGATGAAAATTTCAATTTCAATCTTTTTAAATTCTGAGCAACCCATGAACATGAATATAGGTAATAATTAAAAATAGCTTCTTCGAAAAACCGGACCGATCACATTATATTAGAAACATAAATATATTGAAGTCGGTGCTATGATATGATGGGTGATAGATGAATATTGGCACCAACTTCAAAATATTACATTACGTGTTGTTTTCAGTTTTTCAGTGCATCATCTATTGAACAACCCGCTGACAGACGGACATCGAAAGCTCATTAATAGGGTTCCGTTGGAACCACTTGGGTATTTATTTTTTATTCAAGCCAGTACAGTATTATATTTGCATTACGAAATTACAATACATCAGTAATTCCTACAGAGATAAATTCATATTTGTGCTCAGGAAGTGATATACTTTCATCACGATAAATTTTCAAACTAAAAAATAAAAAAAACTTAACATTTAATGTATGAGAATTATAAATATAAAATAAATATTAAATTCCATCAAAATAAAGAATAATTCTCAATACAATAAATAATATATTCTTAATATAATAAACAATACTAATATTAAATAAATTCTCAATATCATTATTTTTATTCTTTGGTGGTATTATTCAATGGATTCAAATATTTAAATCGTGAAAAGGAAATGAATTTTTCTATTAGATTGAATATTGCCTTTATCGAAATTTTTATTTTACTTTTTAGACACTTTGTTTTTTATCATTTTATAGTCATTAGGCAAATTATTAAATAGTTAAAATGCAACAATATAGCTTCTTTTGTTATTAACAGCTTTGAAGCATTTTGGAATTTCAGTGGCTTCATGTCTAGTTTTACTGGTGGATTTTTCAAATTTATTTTCAAGTTCATTATAATGGTATATAATTGACTCCATGCAAAAAGACTGTTCAAATGTTATTGGAGAATTGATAGCAAAAGTATTCTTATCAATAATCTCCATTATTCTATGTAGCAATCTTTGTGATAAACTAAGATTATTGGAATATGCTCCACCCCAACCAATTATTCCATCCATCTTGTTATGCTCTGGAAAAACGCATGGTATATTACCAATAATGTTTTGTTATCCATGAGTTTGGCTACTTTATAGTAGAAAAATTTAAATACTTAGTCTTATTTATTAAGTATGTATTCAATATGTTTGTTCTATTTTAATTATAATCAATTATAATATGTATTTGCAGCTTTCTACTCTGCTTAGTATCTCATTATTAATTTAGTTAACAATTCATTCATTTTATGTTTAGCTTCATTCCATGTTTTACCAGAAGAAATTGCTGAGGTATCATCAGCATTTGATACTATTTCATCATTTGTTATTTCATGCAAAAGATCATTTACGAGTAGTATAAAAAGCAGTGGCCCTAAAATTGCACCTTGCGGTACACCAGTTTTGATTTCATTATTTTCACTGAAAATATTATAAGCTTTAACTCTTTTTTGTCGATATGACAAGTGACTGTTTAAAAGATTAAGTAAATTTCCTCATATACCATAGTATTACAGTTCATCATGTAATAAATATTTCATGGTTTACCGTATCAAAGGCTTTTGCTAGATCAAGGAAAGTTACAATAATTGGTTCAGTTTTAAATGACAAAGCATATTCCGTTTCCGATCCTTTGATAAAACCAATTTTTTTTAGATAGAATTTTGTGGAACACTATGAATTAGTTTTCATTAGCTCAAAAGAGAATTGCTATTATTTCTATAACATAATTGTTAGCCACAGGTAAAAAGTAATTGTCTGTATTTTACCCTTGTTTCAAAGTCCTTAAAATCTGATACACCACCAGCTTTTAGGTGCATATCTAGCCCTTTATAAATATACGTAGGGGTTCGGGTGTCTGTTATGGATATTCTTAAGAAATATATCAAGACCTAGAAATAATTATGGCGTCCGGTCAGATTTGAATGAATTTAGTTTATCTGTTCTATGTAAGAAAACTTCAGGCTAGAATATCCATTCATATTTACTTTCAGTATGGTTTTCTAATGTTCAATTTTTACCACTTCATTTGAGTTCTACGGAGAGGTTCATGGTACGAGCCTCGAGGGTGCTATTAATACTTCTGGCTCTATAACTAATCTAGATCTTAAATGGAAAAATTGTTCCAAATTAATCGAAATATTGTGAAAAAATACGGGTGGCTGTTTCCTGTGAAAATGCCCTTAAGTTAACGAATAGGCCAAATGTATGGAAAATACACAATCTTTGAACTATTGTTTTATAATAGTTTTCTTGCATCTTTATCTTATAATTACATTTAATCTCTTACTTCTCGATCCGAATTTATAGGCGTTCTGCTGGAGTGGAATTTTGAAGTAAAAATTCTAAGTTTAAGAATCTATATTATTAAAATTCATAAGTTGGTGCTACTTTCCGATAATACATAAAACGTTATAGGCTAGACCACACATTGTAGAATTTAAGAATCATTTCCCAAACTTAATTTCATAATTGTAGAAATTATGGCTCACCGAAATTCAAACTAGTTAAGTTTAGGTAACAGATAGCTGTATTAAAAATGTTTAATCAGCACACTAGAATAAAAAACTTCAAAGATACTTACTGTGTATCGAACGCTGACTCTTTTGGCTCGTTTGGAAGAAAAAAAAGAGAATACTCAACTTTTCATTGTTCCACATAATCTGCTCTGCGTACAATATCTGAAAAATTAAGCGATAAATCAGCGAACAGTCAAGTACAAATAGGACGAAGAAAGAATCACGGAACCGCTTTGTTTCACCCCCTCATATTCTCTAGGTGGTGGAACTTTTTTTGCTTGCATGCGGGCTAAAGGACAAGATTCTTTTTTAATTTAATTTTCCACAATAGCAGCGGAATTAATTTCCTCGTACCTTCATAATTTATGCAAAGAGGAGAAGGAACAAGAGCACACAGGCGGTATTACGACAATGTATAACTACTAACTTTTATTAGAAATGGCATAGAGCCGTGAATTATTAAAGGTGTCGCCATGTTGTGTCTTGTTTTTTTTTTCTTGTTTCAATAACTTTGTACTTCAGCACTAAAATCTGTTTCAGGAACTCGATTTTGTTTTGAACTAGAAAATGCCCGTGACTTCGTCCACGCATATTATTTTTGTGAACCCAAACTTAGCTGCGCCATATTGTTTTGTGATTTAATTTGAGCACTTGATTTTTGATCACTACTATGAGTTATTTTTCACCTAATACCCGAGCATCGAAAAAAAAACTAACATCATTGGGGTCTATTCTGTATCGTTTCGGCTAAATTTTGGTGGCAGCCAAAATTTTAGAGGTGATTTTAGCGGTGTAGCTATTCTGTAAGCAGTTGACGTTTCAAGATTAAATCGTTTTCCGCCAAAACTGTCTACAAAATCCTCCAATTTTGGTGGCAGGTTAAAGTTGTCCTCCGAGCTTTTAGTTGGTCCGAAACAGCATTTGATTGGCTAGATAAATACAAATGTCTACCTGTCGAGCGCTTGAATGTGGAAACGATTAAGGTTATGTTGCTGTTGCAACCTAATTATAAATACATTATTGTATTAGGCACAGGTAGAAACATCTTGGAATATTACTGGAATTATTTAAAAATGTACTTAACCAATCTCTATGGGTTCAGACAAATACGTACCTACATTGCAATTATTCCTGTAAGGTAATTAAATATTGTACTTATTAGTGGCAAAAGTATTAAAATTTCATTGTTATTTACTTCTAGAAACAGTATCTTACGATCTCTTCAAGCGATAAATTTGAAATACTAGAAGTATGGCATATAACGATATGGTTGGTGAAGTTTTGGTTGAGGAATTATTGGAGGAAGATAGACGGTGAGTACTTCTTACAGAATTTGTTATTAAATAATAATCTTTTCTTAACATTTTCTAAATAATCACGTTTATCGAGTGTTAAGTTACACTTGAAATAAAAAATATATACTTATTTCAGTTATTTTTTTCTAGGGCCGAATTAAAATTATTACAAAGGCGCATCAGGGATATGAGTGATCCGTTTGATATTCCTGAGGACACCTTCAGGAAACTCTTTAGGTTTAGGAAAGATGTTGCGAAAATCGTTATTGATTTGGTGGCTCCTCATATGCAACAAGGACAAAGAGCAACAGCGATTCCTAGAGAATTGAAGGTACTAGCAACATTGAACTTTTATGGAACTGGAAGTTATCAACTGTCATCTGGGCAAAACTATAATTTTGCACTTAGCCAACCAAGTATGAGTCGTTGCATAACGGAAGTTTCACAAGTTATTTGTGATCATCTTCTAGTGAATTGGATAAAATTTCCCAACAATGAGCAAATGAGAAATATAGTTGCACATGGCTTTATGGAAAAATTCAATTTTACACGATGTTTGGGTGCTATAGATTGTACTCATATAGCAATCATATCACCCCCAGAAAATTATCCAGCTCTCCCTTACTACTGCAGAAAGGGTTATTATAGCATCAATTGTCAAATAATTACAGACAGCGATTTAAACATTCTGAATATGAACGCTCGTTTTCCGGGATCAACGCACGATTCTGTTATTTGGCAAGCCTCAAGTATAAGACCCATTATGGAAAGATTATTTAATAATGGTGGAAATTATTCACTAATTGGTGACTCAGGATACCCATTGCAGCCTTTTTTGTTAACTCCATTTGAGAATCCGGGATTGAATACACCAGAGGCAAACTACAATTATCACTTCATTAGAAGTAGAAACGTGATTGAGAAATTGAATGGTGTGTTGAAGGCAAGATTCAGATGTCTATTGAAGCATAGGGTTTTGAACTATGATCCAGTCAAGGCAGGGAAAATTATCTATAGCTGTGGTATATTGCACAACATATCAAGGTTTTATAGAGACGATCTACAGGAAGAAATTGAAGATTTAGACGAGGATGTCGATGTCATTGTCGACAATGAAAACATTAATAATTGGCACAGAAGAGGAGACGAAGTGCGAAATGAGATTGTACATCAGTATTTCACTAATATTCCTGATAATTAATTAATAAAAAAAGATTAAATAATAACTGTTTTTTATTAATGTAACTAATAAGTTATTTAAGTAAACAATAAAATAAATATTTGAAATAAAAAACAACTCTACTAACAACACATAAAATATAAGACATATAAAAACCTAAGAATACATTTGTAAGTATCTAGAACAATTAATAATAGAAAAACTTATAAATAAATAAGATATATGAAATAGGAACAAATAAATAGAAAAATCGAAAACAGATTAAAAAAATAAAAACTTTTAAACCACCAAATCTAAAATGAATATGACAAATAAAAAAAATATCAAAAAGAATAAAATAATGATTATAAATAAACACTTATAAAGATCTCTAACCGAAAACGAAAAGCAAAATCCCAATTCACTAAAGTCTATTAGATATGGCTCTAGCTAGGGTTGTTAAGCCTCTAGCTATTGCATAGTTAGACCTCACAAGAGATAGTAGATGCTGGTCGTGGTGCTCTATTGCGGATACAGCTCTACTGACTTTCTTTCTAGCTGGTATGGTTCTCCGCAGTTTCCTAGACAGTTTTGGTGTATTTTTTGGAAGCGACTGGTCCTCATCTTGAATTTTCGCTTCTGTAACAACAACCTAAAACAGATTGAATTACGATATTTGTGATATACGTATATGTTAATAAATATCTCCTCTATATAATATATAATAGGTTCTTTCGTTTGAATCATGATAGAAATATATCTTTATGAAGCTAAGAAAAATCTATATTCGATTGGCTAAATTGAAAAGAACTTACATGTGGCTCTTCACTTGTTGAGGCTTGAATTTGGGGAGTTGGAGCCATATTTTCATCGACTTGTTCAACTAGCTACAAAAAAAATAAGAAAATTATAGCACTATCTTTGATGCCTAAAAATACTAGTATTTGCTATACTGTTCGCAAACTATGATTCTAAAAAATATGCATAAATATCTAATTTATCATGCATTTTTCATACTCCATTATTGTTATAAAGAAATATTACTTACTTCAATAACAATTTCTTTGCTAACCCCTGCTTCTGGCAGTGGAGCTCCTTCGACTGAAATTTTTGATAGCAGCGCCAGCAAACGTTCCTCTAAGGGTGTAAGAGGCTTACCTGGAGCGCCGCCTCCAGTTCCCAGATGCCCATACCTAACATCCCTAGCATGCCTTCTTACTTTGGTTTTCATTTCACTAATAGTCTATAAAATAATATAATAAGAGAGTTGTATATCTATTTCGATAGTAGCTACTTACATCCTTCCTTTAGGAGGCCCCAGTTGGTTTAATTCTGTGGCCAAGGTTTCCCATAATAAATTCACCTGAGATACCTCAAAAGGATGAACTTTGCCACCCAACATAATTTGATGATTTTCTAGAAAATCTATTAAAAACTGTTTCTGAGTTTTCGTAGTTCGCGGTGCACGAGACATGTTTCCACTTCTATATTTTCGAAACGAATGCGGTTGCTACCCTCACAGCACCATCGTTTATACATACTACGTGATAAGCACCCTAGTCAAGTAAGAATATTCGAACGTTCAAGGAATAATTTATTGAAATCGTAAAACAAAAACAAACATCGAGGTAAAAATGTACCTACTTTTTGACAGAGGGTGCATAAATTACGGCTCATAAACAAGACTGTTCTCTCCGAATGCAATGTTGTCATATCTATTTAGCCGATTCCTCCAAAAGTTTAGAATAACAGCAATCCTCTAAGAATGGTTGATAGAGAATAGAAACTCCGCTGGAAAATATTGGAGGTCCTCTTAAAAGTTACAATTATACGGACGCTAAAATTTAGTTGAAAAGATACAGAATAGACCCCATTATATGTCTAGATTTTCTTAGATGACAAAGCTGAAGGAGTTTGAAAATTGTTTCTCATATTACACATTCATGAAGCCTTAAAAAATATTTGATACATACCAGTTATAAAGTCTTTGGTTGTAATATTTCCAACGTATCTTCAAGTTCAACAACTGAGCAGGTAAATATGTCATAATAGAAATGCAATAGTGCAACTTAACTTGAAATGCTTGGTTGATTGGTGCAAAATGCCGAGAGATGACATGTGAGAGGAAAATATAAGTTATTCTTAAAACAATACAAGTATTAAAATGAAACCAAGGCATTTTATCGGTTCTTGTTTAGACTAAAGCTCTTAAACCTACTCACAATTATTTCATTTTATTCCATGCAGTAGACATTGCGTGATTCGCGTACAAACATACAGACAGACAGACAGACATTTTTTTTAACTGTTGTTTTGTGCTTCTGTTGTTATGATAAGGACCCCGCATATTATTTTTTTCTTAAAAATCTATAATATACAGACAGTCTGTCTGGTACAATTTTATTATTTGTATAGATTTTTTAACTAGATTTGACTTTTTATATTCAGGCAGTGAAATTTGAGCCGTAGTACTTTTTCTACGCTTATTTCTATAGAACTCATAATAATAATAGTTGATAGGTGGGTAGTTGTTATTTTTTTCCATGAGTATAATGAAATTTTCCTGTCTTCCAAAGACAATTCTTTTTAACACGCTTTTATTAGCTTGGTAGGTATGTATGTATGTTTTTTTATCCGGAGGGGGAAGTATCCGTGTGTCGGAATCGCACCGACTAAAACCCTAACCTCCTTGCATCTGCTCCCTGGTTCCTCGCGGGACCGCCGTCGGGCATTACTTCACGAGGGGGACAATCTAGCTGTAGCTCTTCCTCATGGTAGGCGAAACCATGGCTTCTTTCCTTCTAAAATTCTTTGCTCTTTGCTCGCTCTCTTTCTATGCGACGGAGTTCTTGGGGAACTTCAGTGGCAAATGAACTCGTTGCTCCCCAGGCTGCCCTTGATGATAGCATGGCTCTCATTAATGATTATGGGTGGATATTCTGTTCAAGAAAGGTCTCCCAGGTAGCGCGTAACCTGTTAAAGCGTGGGCACACGAAGAATACGTGCTCAGCATTTTCTGCAACTCCGGGGCAAGATGGGCACTCTTGAGAATCATCAAGCTTAAGCCGATGAAGATATTCTCGGAAGCACCCATATCCTGAGATCATCTGTGTCAGGTAGTAGTTGACTTCCCATGTTCGCGATTTAACCAAATATCCACTTCGGGAATCAGACGGTATGTCCATCGACTTTTCGTAGCGGTATCCCACACTAACTGCCATCGGCGTATACTGTCTCGCCGCTCCTCTGACCTCATTGCATCAGGGTTCAATATTATTAGTCCTCTTCGCTGATAAAGGATTCTTCGTTCTTCGGCAAGTATTTCTATGGGTAGCATCCCGGCGATAACGCATACAGCATCTTGAGACATTATGAGATAGGCGCTGGCGACTCTCAGGACACTCAATCGGTAAAATGGAACGACCTTCCTCCGTGTTTCCTGTGTTCTGAGTGCAGCGACCCAGATGGGAATTCCATACGTGAGCACTGACGTGACTACTGATGACAATATAGCTCTTTTCTTCTGTTTCGGACCGCCTATGTTGGGCATCAGCCGTGATAAAGTCGTTATGACTATAGATGCTTTTGTTCCAACGTGCTCTGCCTGCTGCTTGAAGTTGAGTCGGGAATCGATCATCGCTCCCAGATATCTAAGAAATGGTTGAGATGTGATTTCATGGGCTCCAACTTGCAGTGTGATGGTCTCCACTTGCTTCCGACTGGTAATGAGCACTGCCTCAGTCTTGTTTTCCGCCAGTTTCAGGCCAACTGTCTCCATCTACTGGCTGATTTTCTCAAAGGAAGTGTCGAAGGCAAACTTTATTTCTTCGAGATGCTTCGCAACGATTACCACAGCCACGTCATCAGCATATGCCACGAGTTTCACTCCACTTGGCAATAAAAGTTTCAGCAACCCATCGTACATAACGTTCCACAAGAGAGGGCCCAGAACTGAGCCTTGTGAGGTACTCCCCCAGTAACAACGTACTCTTTCTGGCCGGCCTCCGTTTCGTATCTCAGCATTCTATTGGAGAAGTAGCTTGGTACCATCCTTCGCAGATATCCTGGTACGTTCATCCCACCAAGAGCTTCCATAGAGCAGTCCCACCTGGCAGAATTGAAGGCGTTTTTGATTTCCAGTGTCGCCACTAGACAGTACTTCTTCGATCCGCCCTTCCATCTGGTCCCTGTATGTATGTATGTATGTATGTAACGGAATCTTTGGATACAATTTTCACCCAGTTAAAAACATCGGATCAACTTGAAATTGTGTATACTTCTAGAGGACCGATGACAATGCAATAATTTTATGGTATGCATGTGCGAGTGGGACTCCTTGATGGGAGAGATCCACACCTATATTTTCGATAGGTATGTGTGTTGGGGGATATGTGGTGGTTTGTAAAAGCGAGTGGGACTCTTTGGTGGAAAGTTCTATACCTACCTATGTTTTTAATTTCTGGATGAATTTTTCGTGGAACTTTCTATCTGTATGTGGGTTGAGAGCTTTTGTGTTGTTGTGTACATTCGAGTGGAACTTGATGAGAGCTTGGAGCTTTATGGATGGATTTTTGTGGAATTTTCGATATTCATGTGTGTTGGAGGATTTGCGATAACAGTTTAAAAAAACTTAAATAGCAAACCAAACTAAAATTTTTAAAATAAATAATAGTTTCAAAAAATAAAAAACTCGCTTTAATAAAATGTAATAAAATATATATTTTTAATGTAAAAAAGCGTGGGGCACTTTCCAATATAATTTTATAATGACTCTACTTATATCAGTATATATCAACAAAAAATATTTACATCAATGGACATCAAGCACCCCACGCTTTTTACATTAAAATTATATCTATTATTAATCACTCTACCCTTATTGGACGTGTTAAGAAATATTATTTTCTAATTTTTAGTTTCGTTTGCTATTGAAGCGCGTATTTTAGTTTTTAAAACTATTATTTATTCTAGATAAGGGATAATCCTTAGATTTTGGTCCGCGTAATTCTATAGAGGGAAGAAGATATTGATCACTGGAATCCAACTTAAATATGAAAAGATGGGTAAGTTATCATTTCGGATATCACTTTTAAGGATATTGAGTTATAAATTGTTGGATAATCAATAAGCATCAGAATTGTATTCGGAATATTATTTATTCAATAAACATATATAACTAGCAGAGAATACTCTTGCTTAGGTTAAAATTTACGTTTAATCCTCAACTGCCTCAACTTTGAAATGCCTCTAGCATTATTCACCTCTAACATGTAACAGCTACGAGCCACGATTGTGACTTTTCGCGTTGGCAAAATGTTTGGGGGTTCATTTAATAACCTTCTCCTTTACTTTGAGACATTTCCAGGTAGGTACTCTGCAGAGTCTAATTGACTCAGTACGTAGTCGTTTATCAAGTCGGGGTGACCACATGTCGTCTGTCTTCTTCCTCAGATGATTTATCATGGCAGCGTTTAATGCGCAATAAAATGAAATTTATTAGGAGAATGCTTAGCAAAGCGTACCCGCTGCCTGCTCTCACAAACAAGCCTTCGTTTTATGTAATACCGGGAGCGTTTATATGGCGCGTTCGCCAATGTTTTTTTCGGCCTGCTCCAAAGTCCAAAAGTATGTCAGGATTTATAGGTTTTGTTATTCGCTATGTAGGTATATGCGCATAAAGCTAAATTGTCAGGTAGGATAGCTAGGCTGTTGGATAAAAAAACCTAACCGTATAGCTATGTATAAAAGCTATTATTGTTTGGTCAATATATCAAAGCAAGTAGTATCCGTCTGTCCTTTTTTTTACACGTGGATAAAATGTGCATGTAGAGCAGTGGCTATAGGTTCTTGATGGCCTATTTGGGGATGTAGATTCAGCATTATTCGGAAAACAGTGTGCAATATAAATTATGTGGAGAAGAACTTTATTACATTAGTAAGTGCCATTATGTTACGTGAGAACGCTCAGCTGCAGACCGGTATCTACATAGTGTAGTGGATATTTTGGAACTATGGAAAGCAGCACCTTTTGCAAATTTTTTAAATTGATTGCCTCTTATCTTGCCATTACTATTTATCCAAAATATGGATACATATATTTATTGTGCATGATAACAAGCTTAAGATGCTAGTAAATATTCCAAAAAAAAGCAGATATATTAATAATTAAAGTTAACCGATTTAAATTGAAAGTTCGAAATAGGTATGATTACTATACCTTAATTCTGTTGGTATTGGTAATTTTGAAGTTGGTGTCAAATGTTTTCTTTTTAGCTACAGCTTCAACTACTAATAAAGTTTAGTAGATTGCATATAATAGATAGAAAAATGAGAATATTTGAATGAAATATTACAAATTTATTTCCCAGAATTTCAAAATTTATGAGCTCCCTAGCTCGGATATGCATTTGTCTAAAAAAAAAGAAATTTTGCCTTCTATACATTCCACTTAGAAAATAGATTGGATAATAAATTATGATAGTGACGGGTTCTTTATTGTATTATAAAACAGTTTTTATGTGAATAGGATTTTGAATATATAGTTATTTCCGATACAGAACTCATGACTGTTATCTTATTAATAAATAATAATAAGTAGGCAAAAAATCTGATTTGATCATATTGTAAATTGTCCGATTTACCACACGGACAAGCTATAAAATTCGACTGTAGTCTTGAAGGAGGAGTGACAAGAAATATTTCCATATCAGAAAAATAATCAGATTTTTTCACCAATAGCTTCCCCCATCGGTGCAGCAGAAGGAAAATCTTTTCGACATTCATCCGTTCCAGACAGTAAAATTGAAGATAACAACATATCGGATTTTTTTCTAAATGATGATTTCTGATATACAGCAGTAGTGTATGCTAACGATATGTTTTGATATCTCTGAATATAAGTGAATATTTAACGATTTTGATGACGCCTGATAGAATAGAAGATTTTTTCCACAAAACATTGTATGTATATAAAGCACAGGTATTTTCGTTTGCCATTTTGGAGCATGGTGTCATCTCGGTATTATGAGAAATACATAGCTGTCAGTCCCGTGCTGTTAGTACCTTAGACATGATAGGCATAGATAAATATACGTTTTCAGGAACGAAATTCCAAATCCTCAATGTCTACCCCATTCTGAGAGAAACTATTTATAAAAAAGGAGCTTCAAAAATCATAATAGAGAAAAATAGTTAATTACAAAAACGATGGGTATTCATGGTTTGAAATATAAAATTGAATAAATCTCTGATTAAAATTTAGAATATCAATTTTCGAATAGAGAACTTGGTTTGAACAAGAATGGCAGTGTTCGCGACTAGTGGGTGGAGGAACAACCTGTCATTTGCGAGCACTTCAAACGAGCTGGGGTTAAAATGGCAGAAAGCAAGGATGAATGCCAGAAATAAGACAAAATAGACAATATCACATTAATTAGATATACCTACATTTATCTATACTAATAAATAAAATCGATGTGTATGTTTGTAATATCAAAAGAACAGGTTTTAACTAATTGCATATGTATTGTATATGTGTCACTAATAACAAAACAATAATTTTTGACCGACGAACCTCGAACGGAGGAGGTATACAATTCGACTGTCTGCTTTATTTATTTTTTTTTTTTTGGTTCGTGCGCTCCTTTTATATAGTAAACGAGCTCCGATTTTGATGATTTTGGATTCATTTGGAAGAAGGGGATTGAGAAATGGTCCCATATTCATAAAAACGCAAATCCGAAATCTCCTTACCTCCGAAAACCGCCCCCGAAGGGGTGGAGTTGGTATAATTAAAGATAGGACAAGATTAAATTGAACATTTTTTCAAAAGTGTTACGGTTTTCGAGATAGACGCATGTTAAATATGTATTTTTGCTATGTAGAGAGGACAATTTCTTTCGAAAATTGAAAATTTTTCGATACTACATGAAAGATATAATTATTTGTAGCAACATTTATAATGAACATTATTTCCTTAGAGTTACGGTTTTCGAGTTAAATCGGTGTTAACATGGTAACAACTAAAATATTCAAGCGTATTTCCGCAGCGATGTTCTGAGTTCTCAATAATAACAACTACAAGCAAGGAATATACGTGGGTAATAGGATAAGTACAATCTTCATTGATATGCTATAGTGAACGTTCAACGATTTTCGGGACTAATGTTACACTCAAAAGTGTGAAATAAATATTTTTTACAAAAAATTGGACCGACGTTATTAGTTGATGCACTGAAAAGTATAAAATAATATTACTTCTATTGGTGATGGTACTTGTGAAGTTGGTGCCAAAAGTTATCAATCTAACTGGAACTGCACAACTTCAAAAGTACTATCACCAAAAGAAGTAATATTATTTTATACTTTTCAGTGCATCAACTAATAACGTCGGTCCAATTTTTTGTAAGAAATATTTATTGTTTTCTAAGAACAAATTGATGGTATAAATTGAGAGGAAGCATGTCCCGTCATAAAAAGGTCGGGTTTTACCCATTAACCAGGTACCATAATAAAAATTGTAAATAAAATGCAAAACCATCAAATTTTGCTTGAAAACACTGCAAATGTTTGAAAATAGGCAATAACTTATTTTGCATATGCATTTAAAAAATGCATATAATACAAGCCTTGGTTATAAGGAATAACTTAGGATGTTTAAATTTTAGAAAAAATCTGCACAAATATATAAAGTCGGAGTATGTTTGTAATTTCAAAATAACAGGTTTTAACGAATTACATATGGAAGTATATATGTCACTAATAACAAAAAAGCAATTTTGTTCCGGCGAATTTCCGTAATGGATTGCGACAGGATTTACACTGGCAGGTAGCGCGGACGAAGCTGCAGGTAATACAAATCTTTCAAATTATTACTTGTAACATTCTCAAGTTGGCTTTTATAGTCTGTATGTTTACATCTGTTACAATAGAAGATAAAATATAGAAGTTGGACTTATGAATATCCAGAAGGATGAATAAATAAATGTAAACAAGTATTCCTTCAAGAGAATTGTGCGATTATTTTACACAATTCGATGCTTTTTCATCGGCGCTGAACCATCTGAAATTCTCTATTTCTTGGAGTTCTCGGAGAAGTTTATTACGCTTTATGATCGTTCTGTGGAGAAATGGGTCAGTAAAATAAATTAATACCATGATGAACATGTGAATTAGAGTTTGATAAAAAATATCCTCCCGCAACTCTAAATACTTATATCTTTTATTTAGTGTTTTACAAAAACTATGACCGATTTTAGTTGTGGGACAATACAAAATAATGCTAATTCTATTTGTGCTCGTACCTTTGAAGCTGGTGCGAAAATTAAATATTATTTCAGTACACCAACAACTAAAACGGTTCAAGATTTTTTAACTTTATTAATTTATTTAATGACTGGTCGAAGCCAACCAATAAACTTTTGTCGCCATTCCAGCTGACCTCATCAAATTAATCAAAATATGTTTATTAGGCTTAATTACTATAAATCCCACTAAAACGCGAAAATATAACATATACATATATATTTATATAACAAATTTAGGTATATCAATTCAACAATGAAATGCAACAATGTTCAGTGAATATTGTACAATGGCAAATTATTTTTCCCTTTTCGCTACACTAATTATTGTTTTAAGTTAATTAAATGGATATTATGAGATGTAATTATTAAATAATTGAAACTGATAATGGCAGATTGGGAAAATATGTCTGGTTAATTATTGCATTGATTCCAAACATTGCATCCGTACGTTATTCCTCGCAGTAATTGAATTGGGTTTGGGTATCATGTATACTAAACAGGTATGCAATAATTGAATATTTCTGTCTACTAACTTCTAGCAGACTGCCTTTTTTCATTCCATGTAAAAGTACTTTATATAGATGTACTCTTATATTACGGTTTTCATTTTAACGTTAAAAAACTTATTCGAAGTGTGCCATGTATTTGTGGGAATAATCACGAATATTACACCTAAAAATGTGTACCCCAGGGAGGGGTTCTAAGTCCTCTTTTATATCGTGTTGCAAATGTTACTGAAAATCTCTCAAGAGGAGTAACGATATCACAGTTCGCTGATGATATCTACTAAAAAAAGCCCCAACAAGAAGATGTAACAACATTAGGGATAACAAAGATGAGTTAGGCCTAGATCTAGCACCACAAAAGACCGGGTTCAAAACCCAAGTATTCCACCAACACAGGAACAAATATTGGGGAGCACAACATCAAATCCAGGGGTAAAGTAAGATTCTGGGGTATTAATCTTGATTAAAGAATATTATAAGTATAGCAAATATTGAAGAGAATGACAAAGTTAAATTTTTGAGGATCTCACTGCGAAATTCAATGTAACGAAAAGGCAGATCAGATAGCAAAGGAAGCTATACACTTGAATCACTTGAAAATTCCTTTCACTTATTTTTACGAATTTCAAGAATCAGACAGGAAAACAGAGCAAAGATAGTAACAAAGCTGCTGGAGTCACCAAAGGCAAAAGGTACTTCAATAAGACTTGCCTACAAGGTTATCTATTATTTTCTATCTATTATTTATCTATTTATTTTTATACATATGTATTTTTGGAATTTTCAAATATATTTTAAGCTCTTATGTCAACCAAAATAAAACTCAGATGGAATTTTTAGAAAAGCTCAATAAAAGCAAATACATATCTTCTCCTGTCTTTACTTAAAACACCTGAATGTGCAGAATATTGAAATATCATGTGCCACTCAAGATCAATATTAAAAAATTACATAAACCTGAACTAGTGTATTGATCATAAGAAATATTTTTTACAAAAAATTGGACCGACTTTATTAGTTGGTGCACTGAAAAGTATAAAATAATATTAATTCTATTGGTGCTGTTACTTTTGAAGTTGTGCAGTTGCAGGTAGATTGGTAACTTTTGGCACCAACTTCACAAGTACCAGCCCCAATAGAATTAATATTATTTTATACTTTTCAGTGCACCAACTAATAAAGTCGGTCCAATTTTTTGTAAAAAATAATTATTTCACACTTTTGAGTGTAACATTAGTCACGAAAATCGTTGAACGTTCACTAATACCAATGAAGATAGTACTTATTCTATTACCCACGTATATTCCTTGCTTGTAGTTGTTATTATTGAGATCTCAGAACATCGCTGCGGAAATACGCTTGAATATTTTAGTTGTTACCATTTTAACACCGATTTCACTCGAAAACCGTAACTCTAAGGGAAAAATGTTCAGTATAAATGTTGCTACAAATAATTATGTCTTTCATGTACTGCAAACAGATTTTCAATTTTCGACAGAAATCGCCCTCTCCACATAGCGAAAATAGGTATATTTGAGAATTTAAAATGTCTCTATGTCGAAAACCGTTACTCTTTTGAAAAAATGTTCCATTTAAACGTTTCCGGATATTGTCCTATCTGTAATTATATCAACGCAGATTTTCAATTTTCGACAAAATTTGCCGGTTATTAGATAAATAACTAATGACATTTCTGATTGCTGACTATGAAATCTTTCCTGTTTGTGGTTAATTTTATATAAATTCACGAATTTTGCCCCGACGAAGAGAATAAACATTCTCGAAAGCTTGGCATAATCCAAAGAATTTTATTTATTAAATGACTGCATCCCCAACAAAAATCTATTTTATCAAATAATAAACCAGTCAAGAATTCAGAATCAAACAATATATATATATATATATATATATATATATATATATATATATATATATATATATATATATATATATAAGCATTGCTCGTTTAATATAATTAGATGATAGATTTGTTGAATAATGATAAAAAGCATTTAATTTTTGCATCTATTCAAAAATCAGGAGAAAACAAAAAATATTTCAATATTTCCTGCCTAGGTGCTAAGACTTTGACGTATATAAAAGATGATAATTTCTAGAAGGCGAAATGTTATATTTTTTCTATCTATTGGAATTTTGTGAGCGTAATATAGATTGCTCTAAGATACACTGAACAAAATACAAGATTATTATGAATTTATTCGGCAATTACTTTTCTCGAGGTCCATAAAAGCTTTCAAATCACATTATCAAAAACTGCTCCAAGTAAATAAACCATCAATCTTCACTTTATTAGACGTGGCAGCACTATATGGGAATATCTCACTTCACCCATCTAATCGAATCTATTTCCTTAATTAACTACATCCAGAATATAAAAAAAGCGCACACAGAAACCACCCTCCCTGGCAGTGGCTGGCTGCTTTCTCTGCAACACTCCCAGCCAATAAATTCCGCTCCCAATGACATCTACAAGGGTCCCTACTAGTTCTCTACTAAATCATACAGATACGAACCGTCTCTGTCTGCATTTGATGATCACCAACAACCGCAATTGTTATTTTTCACAAAAGAACTTCCATATGCCTATGCGCGCTAGATTAAGTTATTATGAAGCCATCAGGAAATTATTTATGACAAGTGAGATGCGGCAACAATGCTGATTCACATATTATATATTATTATAGAAAGACTGAGGGCACCTCGCACTGCCTCCATCAAGTACCTCTTACCATGTTAATATATTATTACTATATTTAAAATATGCTAATAGGCTGTGAGGTTTTATGATGTGCTCGAATGAGATGTAAAGTAGATGGGAACAAAAACTTTTTAAAATTAATGAGTTAATAATGTTTTAAGTTATATTATTGAGTTATGTGTGGTTGCTTTATGCGTGCTGATGGATTTGAATTGATGGAGTGGAAAGAGATTTGGGTTGTTATGGATATTGTTGAATGAAGGGATAAGACTGCGTTACAGGAAATGGCAGTTGTTGAATCACTTGAATGTAATATAGGTATTCTCAAGAAGGGAGAACTGTATGCTTGATATATATCTACGAACATAGTTTGTCAATTGAAGATTCTGCGTTTCTGGGGGTTGAAGAGCAAACGTTTGGTTTTCATGAAGTTTGCCACGCATAAAAGAAGCATTTTATGTGACAGATCCGGAACCGATTTTCAACAGTTTGTAAATCGATATGAATGAGCATATCCATTTTATGAATCTTGACAGTGGTTGGAACAGCTGGATAACATACTAAAATTTGTATATTTATATTTATGGGTTTGTGTGCAATAGTTTCAAGGAATTTTTCCAAATTAAATCTAGATTATAAATTAAAAAGAAAAATGTTAATTACAAATATTTTAGTTGTACATGAGCAAGATTAAAGTCAACATGCTACCAAATGTTTGAATTGTTCGTTTTTAACTGACTCCATAGCTTTATAATTTCTACTTCCTCTCATATTCTCCACTAAGCTATATAGTTTATAAAATTTAATAAAATTATATAATAGGTATATATTCATTTATGATACATTCTTAGACTTATTTCTGTGATAGACAAACAGAAGTCGAGATAATTGCATAAGTGCTCTCAAATCAATTAAAAGGTCCATTTTTTCCATTTACAGCTGGATATTTATTTATTTACTTTCTCTTTTTATTAATTCCTTATTACAGCTCATAAATATCTAGAATCTAGAGCAATTAGATTGGATCGCCTATGCCTTCTGTATATTCTTGTCTAAAGCTTTTACATTATTCTTTCTACAAACATTGTTTTCTTCAAAATGGTTTATTTCCTGATTATTACAATATCTTAAATCAGTATAACTGAAGATCCAATTTAACATAATATCCAAAATAAGCCTATGAAAATTGAATACAAAAAATCCGAAAGCTCGTAGCCAGTGGATTGTTAAATTTCACCTTATTTAATTTTTATTATTTTTTATATCACCTTTGAAAAATGTTTCGGACATGAATGTAAGGGCACATAATATCTTTAACTCAAAATATGTTTAATAAGATTTAGTGAATTGCTACTTCTTGAGATTTCCTAAACAGTTTTTTCCGCCGCCATTGAAATAATCATTCTCAAAATGGCGGCTGATCAAACTCTTGAAAAAATCTCAGAGAGTGTCTATTGAATATCATAGAAATATTTTTGGGTTATAGATATGATCTCTACCTATAATTATTAATCTTTGAAACGGTTTATCCTAAAAATGGTAAGAAAAATACTAAGACTAAAAAATGTGAGATTTACCTACGAAGCTAAGGAGGACTATTCTGCAAATCTATGTTGTTGAGATAGAGTATACCTAATTGCAGTAGGTACCTACCTTGTTAGGAATTCTACAATCATTGTATCTGCATCTCATCAGAGCTGCGCAATCTTAGTTGGCGCAATTGTTGAACCCCTGCGAAGCAGTTTTGGCCTTTTATACTTGCTGCCAAGCCCTTTTCTATTTTTTTGCACTTCTTGTTTTCTTTTTGCCACCTTTCCTATGACAAAGCTTGCTTGTTCTCCTTCTGTTATATCGATGTCGTTCTGTTTTCAGGTATCTGAAGCTGCTATATGAATCACTATTATTATCCTTTCTCCTCAAATTTGCCAGAGAAATGTGGTCCATTCTCGTCAAGCTTCGCATGCTGAGAAACGAACTACTCATTTTAAGGTCGCCATACGATCTATGGAGCTTCTATGCTGGATGGAAAACCCAAATTCTCATCCGTTTTTTTTAGAGTCACACGCGTAAATATTTAGTTACGAGTAGCTGAGCCACAGATTCGACGTTATCTTTCTTGTTTATGTATAATTCAACATTTATGCATCATCTAAATCACAATGACATATAAATATATCAAATGCATTTTTTCTCAACAGGGCAAAATGATTCCGTGCAGGAGCAGCTTCTCTTTTCGACATAACTCAATGTGTCGTCTCATAATACCACATAATGAACCATTCATCCCGTTCAGATTGTGCGGATGACCAAGAAGGCCTCCTCTGCTGGGGTGTGTAAGCCATACTCTCTCTCTCGCCTGTACAACAATGGCATAACATGTATACAGGGCGTTTGTATTATGCGTACACCAACAGATTTTAAATACAATTAATGATGATGGATGATTGTCGAGATTAACACGTTATATCAATTTTTCATGCCACTGAAAATAATGGCGGTCAGTGTGTTATGCTGTGTTGTGGGCTTTTAATGGAATTTATATTCTGGTGCCATTGTCGAGAGTTTATTTTATTTTTTTTCGTCGTTTGTTGTTGAATTCGTTATTTACAATCACCAGCCGGAGAATTAATGGCATGGCGTGGGCGGAAAAAGGCTAATGCAGCGATAGCAGCAAACTACTGCGACCTGTATGTAACCTACTCCTAGACTTTGTAGAACATGTTTATTTTGATTTAATCACAAGATAAATCACAGTTTAAGGATAACTATTCCTAAGACATTAAGTAAGAGTCAAAATTTCAATGAAACTATATGATATTCGAGACAACATTCTTAGAGTGGCAACATCTCCTGAAACACTATATTATTATTAATATAATTTTTTCTTTTTAATTTCTATGAAAGTCTATCATTTATCAGCCAATACAGTTATAACATAACATTTCCTTGTATTTATTTTTGCGAGTATATCAAAAACTGTGAGTACCAACAAGAATTTCAATTCGGGGGCTATTTTCGGAGAGAAGGAGATTTCGGATTTGCGTTTTTATGAATTTGGGACTATTTCTCAAGCCTCCCCTTTCAAATGAATCAAAAATCATCAAAATCGGAGCTGGTTTACTATATAAAAGGACGGCACGAACCAAAAAAAAATAAAGCAGACAGTCGAATTATATACCTCCTCCGTTCGGGGTTCGTCGGTCAAAAATTCGCATTAACCACTATAAAGACGTAAATTTCACCTGGCACTCCTTGACTCTTGTCTAGCGGCTATTATTGTCATAACTCATATTATTGTTGTTTTGAAATTATGTTACAAATAATACACCGTTGCCTTTAAAATGTAGTTATTTAGCAAATATATATAGACTTTAATTTAATTGCTTCACATTCTCAATTTTCGAAAGAAATTGCCCCCTCCACATAGCGAAAATACACATATTTGAGATTTTGACATCGCTTATTGAAAACTATACCTAACTCTTTTTAAAGAATGTTCAAGTCTCCTCTTTCAAATGAACACTTTTTAAAACACGATGTTAAAGTCCATCAAACTGTCGAAGATTTTCCATAACCGACTTCGTTTCCAGGTATTACCGTTTTCGAGACAGTAATGCTATCCCATACTAACAGTGTGTAAGGATGTAATAGTGGTATAGATGTACTTTGGCTCTAATGATTTATTAGTTATTTGCAAAATAATTTCTGAAATATGTATCAGCTTCCAAAATTAATTACCTTGAGTTTTATATAACATAATTACAATAGATTATACATCAAATTAAAATGCTACGAGAGCAAGCCTTAGGTAAGGGTCCTTAACTGAATACCCAGTGTTCAATAACATGAACATTGTATATTGAATTTTTAAGCTCCACAGAGAATTGAAGAATGAATCTAACTGTTAATGATTACATTTCTTAATTGAACAAGAACGCTTTTTATGAAACTATAATATGAACATCATGTTTGATGAGCTCTTCACTTATCTCATCTTTCTAAATGTTTAGTAGTTCAACTGGCATATCATTCCAATATAATAAACATAATATTAGTAATAAATAAAAATAAATAATACCTCTTATATCTAAACTAATAGACATCAAGTCAAAGCTGCCATAGATTTTATCACTTCTATTTATGTATGTTTCCATGTCCAAATATAGCAACGACACCTCATTAGAACATTTAATTAAAATACGATATGAGAACAATAATTAGAAATGATGTCTATCAAATATTGACTGTTGTAATACTTGTTTTCATTAATTACCTCTTGAATATTTATTATTCTTCTAACAGATTTTAAATGAGGTGAAGTATCAGGACGATGTGAGATGGGTTTCGTTATTTGCTTAGTCACATCCATAATAAAGTCCGACGAGTGGTTCTAAACATTTTTGTTGTTGTTGTTGAAAGTGTGTTTAGTATAATATATAGGTGTATTTAAATCTTTGATATAGGAGTATCTACATTCTTCAGCTTGAATCGCAAAGAAAATTTGTTGGTATCAACCAGGTCAACAAATTTGGATTCATTTGGCATTACAAATATCTCTTCTTATAAGCTTTATCCAGAACGGTATTTGTACTACTTGAGGTTCTCTAAGACAACACATTTGTCTTCTAATCAGTTATCTCATTGAAACAAAAATATTTATTCACAAATACATTCAAATTTATCAGTTCTATATTTTTTCATAAAATAAGAACACCACATTTATTAACTAACGGTGAGTATTTGTATGATTCTATATATAGGAAAAACATTTTGAG
Organism: Crioceris asparagi; assembly: GCA_958507055.1. Taxonomy (NCBI): domain Eukaryota; kingdom Metazoa; phylum Arthropoda; class Insecta; order Coleoptera; family Chrysomelidae; genus Crioceris; species Crioceris asparagi. The sequence goes on along the minus strand of OY293829.1, from coordinate 15,927,780 downwards.
AACCTCTGGTTCATGTAGCATAAATCTTGATTCTTCTCTTACACCGAAAAACATATATACGCTGCTGTTCTTGCCATGAAAGGAGTTGGAATTCGCAGATGAGATTTACACAGATACACATGTATATTGAAAATGATGTTTACTTTAGCCTAATGTAAATACATAAACAGGTACTTGAGAAATCTCTCATCCAAATGTATGTAGTATATGTTATATAACCATGTAACCTATTCACCGCTATATCAGGTACCCACACAGCATGGCTGTTCGACATTTGGGTCATTTGTCCTCATCCCATGTTCTCTTTTTTTGTGGTTTCATCTACTCAAATTGATGTTTGTATTTGAATGCCGAATGATAATAATATGTGCTGCATGTTTGTTATGTAGCCAGCTATTTCAACTGGAAATCTATTAATTGAACCTACTGTTGTGATGTATTAAGACGTATATTGAATTTTTTTCTTATTACAATACCTTATTTAGGAATCACAGTACTACAAGTTCTAAGAGCTAGAGTGCTTTTGTCATTCAGGGGTTCCAGTAACCCTTCCTTTAATGAGTTTCGACGCCTTATTACAGTCATAGATACTGGTTTATTACACATTAGGATGCATCTACAATTTGCCGTAATAATTTTGAATGGTTTCTTTGTATTATCGCTAAGTTTAACTTGGAGGCACAACCTCAAAGTTCCAATCCTTATGTCCAGATGTGTCTTATTACGGCTTTTTAGATTAATAATTTATTCTCTAACGAAAGGTACCCTTGATTTTCTTCCAATTACCTAATGCAACTCTTTCAATGTGATTCCTATCCGATTATTTTTTTGGATGATGTTTTATTTCCTTGTTATTTAACCGTCTATGTATAGGCTTAGGTATTTTCCTACTTGTGTGTGGCGTATTAGTGCACTGTTTATATAGGTTGAAGGAAAAGATTCCTTTTGGACTGTGAATGTCAAAAATTGCAAGTAAGAGCCTTCAAATTCAAAGATTATCAACTGATGAATTGAACTCTACTTTTGGATGGAAGTTTCTTTATTCTAAATTAGTTTTCTTTGAACAAATCATGTGAACAAAGATGTACCTATCTTTTATCGAAATCCTCTAATGATGTTACCTAATAGAATGATGTTTTCTAGAAAACGGTTAGGAATAACAACAAGATCGAAGAATACATACAATAACTTTTAGTCAGTAGTAAAAGATAAATATATAAAAAGTTTGTTATGCAAGTCATAAAAAATGGGTCCAAGAGTATCAAAGCCAGGCCGTCCCTGCCTCGGTCCCTGCAGCTGTGAGTAATTTCACAACACTTTCTTGGATCGTAATTTGGATCTTACCTGGTATAATCATTTAAAAAATAAAAATGGTAGTTGAATAGCTATTGGGAGCCCAAATATCCGAACTGGAATCTTTAACAAAAAAAATGTAGGGACCTATATGAATTATTGGTATTATTTTCACGTGGCATTTTTCCGGACACCCTTTATAGATATATTTAGAAGAACCCCCTCCAGAACGAGAAGTAATTATAATAATAATATTGCTAAACCCTGTGGCACCATTCTGCTGCTCTTCAATGCATCATTATCATAACGACTACACGCTCCATATACGCAAAAGGTAATGGATCTATCTCGCTAAAGAGCCCAGCAACATTCTCGTGAATGAATACAATGAAATTTGATACCCAAATTCTTTTTTACCATCTTTGGTTTGGTAGCAACTAACGGTAGCGCAGTGGCGGCAGCTTCGGTAGCGCAGAAAAAGATCCATAAAAGGAGGAGTGCGCGTCTGTCTTCATTCAAGGAATACACAATTTTACGATGTCTCGGCATTAACGACTAGTCGTTAAATATAAAGAAAATTAGAGACGCTATGAGAGAAGGACTAGTCATTATAGGCACAAAAATGGCTGAAATCAAAATGTCGGAGGGGGCCTATATCAATGTTTACTTGCGAATGCTTTTCTTATGGAGTGGAAAGATGCCAATGGTTTCTAAAATGTAAATTCTTGTCATTTACTCGCAAGTTCGGTTGCGATCTTCCATATACTTAACACAAAAATAATCATCAAATCAATTGTCGAAATCAAACTAGGTACATTTCGACCAATATAAATGGGCATTCGAGAATCGCGAATAAATAGATAGATGCTGACACTTATGCTATGCTCAAACTAGCAAGCGAGAAAGAGAAACAGATGCCACGTTATTGTGGTCAAGTTCTATACAATTATATAATGCGATTAAATGTTTCCTTTTTTATGTATGGCTGTTCGCTCGTTTTGCATAGGAAACGGGCTCCAATTTTGATTATTTTTGGTTCATTTGAAAGATGGCCCATATTTAAAAAAAGTCAGAAATCTCCTTCCCTCTAAAAGGATGCATTTTTTTTCAAAAATCGAAAATCTGAGACGGCAGAACTAAAGGTAAGACCATATCCGGATGCGTTTGAATTGAACCATTTTTCGTGTTACAGCAATGGTAAAGACTGAAAAATATGTATGTATTTCTGCATTGTGGAAGGGGCAATTTTTTGCGAAAAATGATAATATGAGATTCTCAAATTAGACAAGACCTTACAAGAGCAACATTTAAAAAAGCTATTGTTTTCGTGTTACAGCAGAGGTAAAGACTGAAATATGTGTATTTCTGTCGCCATGTTTTGAGATCTCTGAATAATAACAAATACAAGCAAAGAATACACATGGGTAATAGGATAGCTCAGTAGGTACTTACTATAAACTCTTTGGCATTAGTAGTGAACGTACAACGATTTTTATGAATAATGTTACACCCAAAAGTGTGAAATAATATTTTCTACCAAAAATTGGACAGACTTTATTAGTTGGTGCTCTGAAAAATACGACCAAGTTATAAACTCTATCCAATTTTATGTAAGAAATATTTATTGTCAATGATTTTCAATAAATTAAGCCAGTTCTACAAATTTTAATTTAATTTTTACTGGAAAACTCTTTGATAAGTATTTCTACAGAATTGATGAAATCATGATGCTATAATTATGAACAGATGTGCAAACATATTTTTCACGAGCAAATAAATGTATATATATATATATATATATATATATATATATATATATATATATATATATATATATATATATATATATATATATATATATATATATATATATATATATATGTATTGGATATATTTTATTAAGTTATAAGTTAAATTTTTATATGCTTCTGAACAATTATTTACAATAAATTTTATATCAGATCATCTCATATTATTTTATATTAAAAACATGCTAATTATAATTCCAACTAGAAATTAAAAAAATATTTGGAAATGTAGGAATTAATAACGTAATGAAATTGTTAATTTGATTGTAAAAATGGTTAGGTACATGACATTAAATGTTTTCTATAGTTGCTATTTATACAAGTTCGGTCAATATAAAAATATAGTAGAAAGCACCACAATGCAATATTCTGTCAACCATATTTTCCAAAATCACTCAACCTTAGAGAACGAGCTTAATCTGTCAATTAATTAACAACTTCAACGATTCATCTGAAAGCGAGACGTCATTCAGATACGTATTAGGTATGTCTTTTAGAATTTGGATTATTATTGCCAGGCTCTCTACATCTTATGTCTCTATGGGAAGAAGTAACGTTATCGAATTAACACAGATCCATTGAATTGATTAGAACAGCGAAATGCTCATTAATATTTCATGACTTCAAAACAAATATCCAATTTCTCGACAGTAGCCGGCGGAGCTGATGTCTCATTCTGATGATGTCTGTTTATTTGTTAATGAGTCAACGAGAACGAGTGTTTACATCTAGAGAATCGAATTCCTTTCCCATTTGATTGAAATTAGTTTTTTTTCTCCATTTAGCGACTTGGTATCGAACAAAGAATATGAAAGCCCTGTTTTATAATGTTAAAGAATCCGTTATTTCTTTATTTCCATTTGGAGATTTGGAGAACAAAATATAAGTCTAACATTAATGCTATGTTCAGTCTCATTAACAACGTTAAAATGAGCCTGGACAAGAACAAAAAATGCATCACAATTTTTATTGATTTGGCAAAAGCCTTTCACACTGTAACCTATGACAAAGTACTAGATTTTCTCAAACGATATGGTGTTAGCGGTACAGCGTTGGATGTTCTTAAAAGTTACCTTGAAAACAGAACCCATATCATACCGAAATATTGGGTGTACGCTACGGCACGGAATTAGGTCCCCTGCTCTCCCTAAACTCACTGTTAACAACTAACATAGGTAGGTATATGGACTGATTGGATCATATATGTGCTGATGATACTGTTCTAGTATTTGAAGACTGTGATTTGAATAAAATCAAAGATAAAGCATCCTTGGAATCAAAAAAGTTAAAATCTGGCTAGATTATATGAAATTATCTCAGAATTTTCACGAAACCACATACACTGCCTTTTCTCTCTTTTACCGAAAGTTCATCTACCAAATATCTTGGAATAACAATTAATAACAACCTCAAATGACATCGTCATGTCTACGATGTAACTAAGAAAATCGTCATATTTATATATAAATTTCAACAGTCGATGAAACAGGCTGGGAAAGAAAAAATATTAATTGCTATAAATTGTTGGTTGAATCAGTGATATGATATGGAATTCTATTCTGGAATAGACTCTATGCCAATGTATTGGGTCAGCTGAATACAGTTCAAAACTACGTACCTATTAAAAATAAACCTGATTAAAAATAGTCAGTTACTTTAAACGTTATAGTTGTGGTTAACTTTGGGGTTAATAACCGTAACTTTCTTTGCAAATCACACAGTTTTTGGTCACACAAGTATAAGGAACTGCCATAATTGTAGGTAAGTTCTTAAACTTTTAGGAAATAACCTTAAAATTATGTTTTGGTATTTTGAACAAGACTGATAAGTGATAAATCGTCCTTCATGGTGATATATAATGGAAGAAATACTAGAGTTTGTCACAAACTAAGAACATAAACAGAAATGTCAATGTCAAATTCTAAAATACCGATAAGCACTCTTTATAAAGATAAAGCTATTCCTCCGTAATTAACCACATCCGTTATGCTTATTAAACATAACGGAGTGACAGGTCGCTACTGCGCCGACTCTGTATAACGATAACCACGATTTCAGTGAAAAATGTGCTGAACAAAAACACTCTCTTCTGTATGTGAAATTATTATACTTTGTCACAAACACTATTTACATTCAAAAAAAGGTAAATCTCAAAGATACATATCTCACCCGTAATCAGCTAGAAATAAATCAAAAAATAATTTAGCTACTTATATACTTATATATTATATTTCTGTTCATCATATGTAACAACAGCTAAAGCTAATTTTCACCCCTCTGAATATAAAGCGTTTCAAAGGATGTAACGGAGCTCTTGTTCAGTTTTCATTTCCCTTCTTTGTGGAATTCTGTATTCACTGCTCTTCGAAATTCACTTGTCCAGACGCCAATCTCCTTTTCAACTAAATACATTCTGCTGCTTTTCTGTAGATACAACACAACTATGGCTCTCGTGTTGTTCCATCACAGTGACGGACAGTCGAGGCTTGGCGAAGAGCAAATCATGCATGCAAAAGACGTAAGTCGTCACGATAAAAAAAAATGGACGGCGTTGGCGTCGCTCATACTGTACTTGATTTCCCAGCGGAGGCACGCGATCCATCTAGCTTAGAGACACTAAAAGATGAGAGAGTGGCTATTCTTTAGGTTCTAATTGTCACTATTTGAGTAATACTCATAAATGTTCGAGCTAATAACCCCAAAGAGACAATTATTCCAATAGATGGATAACTCTCCTCTCAGATGAATCATTTCAATTTATAACTTATGACTTTCAAAACATTACTTTCTCAATCTAAAGATTACGGGAATTTTAGGCGAAAGTTCTCGCTAAATACTCGTCTTAGCCACAAATTAGGCTACTGAGGTGAAGTAGTGAGAAAATATCCCTGAGTTACTGATCTATCTCTGATCAGTGATTTGTTGCTGGAACCAGTTTTGGGTCCAATAACCAGTCTTTCTTTGTCTAGTCTCTTTGCCTGTTTACCAGTTTCTAGTCCGGCAAAATTTAACATATTCAATTATTAAAAGGGCATCTGCTACAATTTGTATGCTAGTATGATGGACAATGTGATGCAAATTTCAAAAATTGCATCATCCATTATGTCACTCGCTGCTGGGCTGCTCCTAATTACGTTAATGATGCTCAAATTTTAAAGCTAAAGCTATTTTAATTAGAGTTATGGCTAGATAAATAATGTATTCGTTCTCATTGTTAAACAGTGGCTGACTACTTCAAAAATTATAGTTCAACACACCTAAAAAGTTTCTCACCATACATATAAATATCCGCTTTCAGATATTGGAACATTTGATTTGGATAGAGTAGATATTAGACAAGATGGAAATAGTAGTATACATTTTTATTTGGGAAACTATAAATTGGATGGCATAGAAAACTGTACATTTTTTAGATGGTGGATGGCAGTGGTACCATTTCAATTGACAACACTGCTTTACCTGCTCTCACACTTATTCATAAGATTTGAAACTAAGAATCGAAAACTTTTTACATAAAAAAAAAGAATTTCATTTTGCTTGAAATAGCCTCTATAACAAATCAAGGAAGAGGCTCCAGAAATAATTAAATTATCTGTGGGTAATAAAAACAGATAATCGTCAAATAAAGTTTGTTATTTGAAATGGTGACTAACCTTCAGAATCATACTTATGGAAAACCTCTCATATCGAGAAGTTAGTAAAAAAAGGGGGTACTAAATATATGGGTAACGAGTTTATGGATGCGCCAGAGTTCAATCCTTAACGCCGTTCTTGCATTATACATTTTGAAAATTTTTCGCTGGTCTTGAATAAGTATTATCTGTAATACGTGAGTTCTCAGTCTTTCGCTTTATTAATTTTTGCTTACATGTTCTCAAATAGTAAAAGGGAGCGTTCGAAACAAGATCTTTTCTTAAAATAGTTTTTCTTAAAAACTTAAACAATGTTCTTAGAGCCCTATTGAAAATTACAATTGAATTTATATTTCCATTAGCAAACTTAGACCTTCAGAAATTGACTTTCTCGCATCTTTGGAATGGAAATGACTTTACCATGAAATTTATTATATCTCCTAACTATGTCAAGTCTACCTTGACAAGTATATCCATTTTTGACCGACTTCCAAATGGAGGAGGAAGGTATACTCACAATTCGAATATTTGCATTTATTTTATAGATTTTCCTTAATTGCACTTACTAAACGTGCTACGATTTTGAAGATTCCTTTTCTAGAATATTGTTGAGAGTTAGTTCTTTCAAAATAAAAATTAAAATTCTGCACGTTTGTCCCTGAATGGAGTAGGGAAGGTTTTTTTTTCGAAAATTTGAGACTGTAAAATAAAAGAACAGAACATATCCGGCAACATTTGTATTGGATATTTATCAAGAACATGAACTATTTTAGTTAAACACTCAAAAATGTTAAATACATATTTATATAAAAATAGTACCAACTTTAACAGTTAGCGCTCGAAAAAATGCAGAACAATATCAAGTATATCTGTGTATCTAAGAGCACAACTTCAAAATTACCAGTAGGGGAGACCGGGGATAGTTGGCCAATTTTTCAAATTTGTATTTTTCAATAAGTAGGTATTATATTTATCAACGCAAACTTGGGCCTGTGCTATTTATTAGACTTTTAGCTAATGAAATTTACTTTCATAGTTTCCAAAATGTATTCATTCACTTGTTATTTGACATTTTTTTAACAGACTGAAACTTCGTCAACCAGCCCCGCACCCGGGGTGAGTTGACACATGGTATGGGGTTGGATGACTTTACGGAAGAACTTCTAAGAAATAATACAAATATATTCAGATACAAATATATTGAAGAAAAACAAGCATATATTCTCTTAAAACAAAACAAAATTATTAAAAGTATGTACCTATGCGCATACAATATTGATTATTAGTCATCAGTGTCGTCGTCAGAATTACAATTGTAAAACAGTAGATTTCCCGAAGCACATCTAGTATGGGCCCACATCTTGCATTTGGTGCAATGGATCCAGTCGTCTCCGGGATGACTTTTAGAGTAGGATCCCATGCAGACAAGACACAGGACGTCTTCACCTTCTTCTAAAGAGAGGTCATCATCTGACAGTGCTTTTCGCATCTTCTTTCTTCCTCTGTTATTCGTGTAGCCACTATTTTTTTCCCCACTGTCCTTGCATATTTTCCTTCCTATTCCTTTTAATTTCTGTGCTGCTTTCTATTGTGCAACTACCAATTTTTGTTCTAGGAGCCTATTTTTTTCCGGAGTATCTGTATAAATTGTGCTCGTACGCTTGCGCGAATTTCTTAGTTTTGCCTTGGTGCCGCTTTCGGCAACATTTACCAGCGTGCCCCTTTCACCTGATGTCATCTTTCCCAACTGCTTCTCTCCACGGCCTGCTACAAGTCTATTAGGCGTGTGGACTGTAGTGACACCGGTCTCGTCTACATTTCAAATGTCACCTAGAGTTCATTTTAAGTGGTGGTAGACTGTTTTCAGATTACTGAAAAATAAAGAGATGTTATGTTTATTAAAAGAAGTGGCTCTTGATAAACTAGTTGGTTGTGGTGATCTTATGGAAAGGGTAGCATTGCGTTTTAAAAAAATTCCAAGCCGATCTTCACCCGCGAGTTTGTTTTTAGACCAAGATTCAGGGACATTGCTTTCATTTCTAACAGAATATTCGTATGCCAATTTCCTCACTTCATTTGGAGTTTTGATGTAGTTAGCCAACTCTGATTCTTGGGCGTCAGTGAAGACTTGACTATTTCTGTAATAACCCACTTGTTCGAGTCGGACTTCCTTACTGTCATCCAAATTTCTTCTCGTTTTGAAAACGTAGCGGTGTAACGTTTTATATGGTATGCCATGTTCCGTTGCGACAGATCGAATACTTCTATTGTTGAAAATTATCTCGTGGCATGCCCGTTCCATGACTTCTGTGGATGTTTGGCCTCTTTCGGTTTTCCGTTTGTAGGTCCTCATTGCTCTTTAAATCAAAATATAATTGAAACCGACATAAAAATTCAGAGAGAGTGAGTCAACTAGCCCCTGTCCAGTGCTAGTCAACCAGCCCCTCACGTTCATTTTCATTTCAAATAGTTATAATTTTTAGTTGAATCTATTGAATGGGGAAAATGACCGTAATCGTTCAAAGGAACGACTAAACTGATGACTACATCCAAACCGATGTCAATTCATGCAAGTTTGAAGAGTGAGAGAGAAAAAAAGGGAAGATAAAAATATTAACTTACCAGTACAAAAACACAACAACTTCTCATAACCAACAAACGACAAGTGTTAGCTACTATGAATGCGTCTTCCGTGAATGTGGGCGAACTTGCACGAATATACAGTTTATATTTTCTGAGTTTATTTAAGTTAGTCAACCTGCCCCTATGGCCAACCATCCCCGGTCTCCCCTATCAATAGAAATAATATTGTTTTGTATTCTTCAGTGCATTTACTAAAAGTGGATTCTTTTTTTTTGTAAAAAAATATTTTAATCTCAATTATTATGGTTGTTAGTTCTTCCCTAGATGTATTTTCATATTTGTTATCTTCTTAATCTTAACTTTTTTATGTCTTTTTTTGTGTTTTTCCAAATGCCTTTTAGATTCTTAAATTTATCTTTAACTAAGTATTCTTATTACGAATAGAAGCATTATCATTTATTTTTGAGAACATGGCTTCGTTTTTTATAAATTGGCCGATATTTGGTTAGAAATTGGACGGATATCGGCGTAGGGGAAACAACTTTCCTGATAGCCACTACACTTCGATACCTATGAGACGATAATAAATATTTCTTTTTCTCCTAGATTTATTATCTTAATATAATTCGCTTTGATTTTGGTCAAACACTAGACGTATGTACCTACAACTGGAGCAATTTCGGGGCACACCATTTCATTAAACAAACAAATAACTGCTAGCCTGTAAATAATTAACAAATATGAATTTTATGCCTATTGCAATGTTCCAGATTATGTAACATATTATTATTCTACAATAATGATACAAAGTTATTTTGCATAAAATCACATAATATATATTTGATATCAATTATATCTAATACAGCTATATTCCATATAATGCTTGTTTTATTTTAAAATGAACCAAAATAATCCCAACATTATCAGGCTCATAAAAGTTTAACATATTATAAATTATTTGTTGAAATATCTACTGTTGAGTGGAATTCTCATGGCAACATAGCTCATCTGGGCTGGTTTTGAAAATATTATAAATAAAACTGTATATAACCTGGCAAAATAATTATTAGCAATGTATTTATTGAATGTGAAATTCATACACAATCAGACACAAGTATTACTCTGGTTCCAAATTATTTTACTGTTTAAATGATAATCTCTTCAAAATATAAATACATAAAACAATATAAATGGATAAATACTCAACGCTGTTCATGTCAATCAATTATTGTGAAATGCATATTTCCACTTGGATAAAAACCTCTTGAAAATGAGGGACAAGCTGCACGTTACACGTACAACGAATGCTGGGCTTCAAATATCTTCGACAGCAAAACTGCTCCACTGAAAATCGTTTGGATTATTCAGAGCATAAGCGTATTTTTCTCACGTATTTTCCTTGTTGGTAATCCGAAAAATGAGATAAAAGTGAGCAAGAGAGAGAGAGTAAGATGAACGAAACAGCACAAACGCAGTATTGCTTGCTCTGCTGCATAATTTAATGTTATTGTAACAAATGCGAAAATGTAGAAGGGGGTTGGCTTTTCATATTTTTGTTTTCTTCAGAATTATTTTCTGTACATAGAACAATGAAATGGAACATACATCTTGCACGCGTTGACTTCTGTGTGGAATAAATATTCATAACTAGTCTAAATCTTCCTTTTTAGGGTTCCATAGATTCGATGAATAAACGGAGCCCATAGATCAATGTTGTATCTGTTTATCTGTACTTCTGTCACAAAATATTTTTGACCGAAAAAACCAAATGGAGGAGGAATACAATTCGACTGAAAGAGTTGACTTGAGAAATGATCCCAGATTCATAAAAACTCAAATCCGAAATCTTCTTCCCTCCGGCAACCGCTCCTGGAGGGGGTGGAGGGGACAGAATTATTTGTAGCAACATTAATATTGAACTTTTTTTCCATAGAGTTACGGTTTTCGAGTAACAGCAGTCTAAAATATGCGTATTTCCGAATTATCTATTTAGATTTCTGAATAATAACAAATACAGGCAAAGTATACATAAGTAATAGTTACGTCAACGTTCAACGATTTTCGTGAGTAATGTATCACTCAAAAGTATGAAATAAATATTTCTTACAACAAAATGGACCTATGTTATCAGTTCGTGTCTCGGTTGGTGTATTGAAAAATACAAAATAATATTATTTCTATTGGTGCTGGTACCTACTTGTCAATATGTTGCTAAATGTTTTCAATCTAACTGCAACTGCACAACTTCAAAAGTACTAGCACCAATAGAATTATTATTATTTCGTATTTTTCAATTCACCAACTTATAAAGTCGGTCCAATTTTGTGTAAAAAATATTTTCTTCGAATATGACAGACGGAAACATTTAAAATTTGTTGATTAAACAAAGTAAGGTGACGGAAATTCGGAATTAGAGCGGAAAAAAACGAATTCTAAATCTGAGGGTTAATTTTGTGAATAAAACAATTCTTCAAGCGCGTCTTGTGACATATCAAAAAGTCATAGAAAAATGTACGAAACTGACCATCCTCCTCTACCATCGAAAGTATTGAACTGAAAATTTTGAAAATAATACAGAATATAAGCCTTCACCCAAATCTAATAAGCTAACCTATAATCCTACGTACGGAACACTTTCTGCGTGAGCCCGACTCGCATGCGATCATTTTTCTATAATAATTTTTAAATTTCTTCGAATCAATGTCTATAAACATATTTATCTTATCCAGCGTCAGTCTCATCCCTCCCAAAAAGTCTGCATCATCCAAACAATCGTCTCATCTTACATCTTCAATCATATTCAACCCTTATACATTTCCATTCAGGTCGATTGAATTGCTTTCAACTGGAACTGACCTACAAGAAGATATGGAAAGACAATGTGGAGCTATTTTCTATCTCAACCCTTTAATCCCAACTTCTTTTTTAATATGTACATCACAAACTAATACGAGACCCTGACGGTCGGTTTCGCTTCTCAAGTCAGGCAAGCATCATGCAAAGGCAATCGGAGAACACAGTGAACAGCTGGGGTTTGTGCATCTTCCATTATATTGTTTGTGTCTGTCGGAAACTCGATAGGGTTATTAGAAAATATCCAGTTTCGATTTAACTTGACAACATAAGGAAATAGTTGCTTGACATAAAAAAAGGGTGAATGGGGACAAGTTACGTCAAGTTTTGGGATCTATAACAATCCAAGAGATTGGATACTACAAAAAATGTCTAGTAGCTGGTATATCTGAATTTCTGCAATCAGTATGTAGGTAAACGTTCAAGTGGCTCAAGAAATAAGAACAAACATTTATTTTGATTAGAAAGGGTTCATAACGACGTAAACAGAATATATTTCCTGATAATTCAGATGTACTACAAGTGCGAATGTGTGTGACTCCTACGGACTCTATTGCTCGAAAGAAAATAAAGGGAAGTGGGATGATTCTAACGTTAGTTCAATTCAGTACATGACGACATCCCCGTTGCGAATCTAACTCAATCCAATTTTGCAACAATTGAACTTCAAATATGTGCAGGTATAGAACGATGTATATCTATAATGGAAATTATCGTAGAGTTTTTGTTTCGGAGATAATAATTGTAGGTATATAAATCCTTGCGATCATATTTTTTTTTCATTTGAGAATTTGCATTCAGCAATGCAAATATCGTATTCTAACGTTAGCTCAGTTCAGTACATGACGACATCTCCTTTGCGAATCTAACTCAATCCAATTTTGCGACAATTGAACTTCAAATATATGCAGGTAGAGAACGATGTATATCTATAATGGAAGATATCGTCGAGTTTTTGTTTCGGAGATAATAATTGAAGGTATATAAATCCTTGCGATCCTATTTTTTTTTCTCATTTGAGAATTTGCATTCAGCAATGCAAATATCGTATTCCAACGTTAGTTCAGCTCAGTACATGACGACATCCCCGTTGCGAATATAACTCAATCGAATTTTGCGACAATTGAACTTCAAATATATGCAGGTAGAGAACGATGTATATCTATAATGGAAGTTATCGTAGAGTTTTTGTTTCGGAGATAATAATTGTAGGTATATAAATCCTTGCGATCATAATTTTTTTTTCATTTGAGAATTTGCATTCAGCAATGCAAATATCGTATTCTAACGTTAGTTCAGTTCAGTACATGACGACATCCCCGTTGCGAATCTAACTCAATCGAATTTTGCGACAATTGAACTTCAAATATATGCAGGTAGAGAACGATGTATATCTATAATGGAAGATATCGTCGAGTTTTTGTTTCGGAGATAATAATTATAGGTATATAAATCCTTGCGATCCTATTTTTGTCCATTTGAGAATTTGCATTCAGCAATGCAAATATCGTTTTCTAACGTTAGTTCAGTTCAGTACATGATGACATCTCCTTTGCGAATCTAACTCAATCCAATTTTGCGACAATTGAACTTCAAATATATGCAGGTAGAGAACGATGTATATATCTATAATGGAAGATATCGTCGAGTTTTTGTTTCGGAGATAATAATTGAAGGTACATAAATCCTTACGATCCTATTTTTTTCTATTTGAGAATTTGCATTCAGCAATGCAAATATCGTATTCTTACGTTAGTTCAGTTCAGTACATGACGACATCCCCTTTGCGAATCTAACTCAATCCAATTTTGCAACAATTGAACTTCAAATATACGCAGGTAGAGAACGATGTATATATCTATAATGGAAGATATCGTCGAGTTTTTGTTTCGGAGATAATAATTGAAGGTACATAAATCCTTGCGATCCTATTTTTTTTCTCATTTGAGAATTTGCATTCAGCAATGCAAATATCGTATTCTAACGTTAGTTCAGTTCAGTACATGACGACATCTCCTTTGCGAATCTAACTCAATCCAATTTTGCAACAATTGAACTTCAAATATATGCAGGTAGAGAACGATGTGTCGAGTTTTTGTTTCGGAGATAATAATTGAAGGTATATAAATCCTTGCGATCCTATTTTTTTTTCTCATTTGAGAGTTTGCATTCAGTAATGCAAATATCGTATTCTAACGTTAGTTCAGTTCAGTACATGTCGACATCCCCTTGGCGAATCTAACTCAATCCAATTTTGCGACAATTGAACTTCAAATATATGCAGGTAGAGAACGATGTATATCTATAATGGAAGATATCGTCGAGTTTTTGTTTCGGAGATAATAATTGAAGGAATAAAAATCCTTGCGATCCTATTTTTTTTCATTTGAGAATTTGCATAGAGCAATGCAAATATCGTATTCTAACGTTAGTTCAGTTCAGTACATGACGACATCTTCTTTGCGAATCTAACTCTATCCAATTTTGCAACAATTGAACTTCAAATATATGCAGGTAGAGAACGATGTATATCTATAATGGAAGATATCGTCGAGTTTTTGTTTCGGAGATAATAATTGTAGGTATAGAAATCTTTGCGATCCTATTTTTTTCCATTTGAAAATTTGCATTCAGCAATGCAAATATCGTATTCTAACATTATTTCAGTTCAGTACATGACGACATCCCCGTTGCGAATCTAACTCAATCGAATTTTGCGACAATTGAACTTCAAATGTATGCAGGTAGAGAACAATATATATCTATAATGGAAGATATCGTCGAGTTTTTGTTTCGGAGATAATAATTGTAGGTATATAAATCCTTGCGATCCTATTTTTTTTTCATTTGAGAATTTGCATTCAGCAATGCAAATATCATATTCTAACGTTAGTTCAGTTCAGTACTTGATGACCTCCTCTTTGCGAATCTAATTCAATCCAATTTTGCGGGAATTGAACTTCAAATATATGCAGTTAGAGAACGATCTATATATAATGGAAGATATCGTCGAGTTTTTGTTTCGGAGCTAATAATTGTAGGTATATAAATCCTTACGATCCTATTTTTTTTCCATTTGAGAATTTGCATTCAGCAATGCAAATATCGTATTCTAACGTGTTAGTTCAGTTCAGTACTTGATGACCTCCTCTTTGCGAATCTAACTCAATCGAATTTTGCGACAATTGAACTTCAAATATATGCAGGTAGAGAACGATGTATATATATATAATGGAAGATATCGTCGAGTTTTTGTTTCGGAGATAATAATTGTAGGTATAGAAATCCTCGCGATCATTTTTTTCCATTTGAAAATTTGCATTCACCAATCAAATATCGTATTATTTGCTCACGTTGATTTTATATGAATTCTAGTACATTTGACTCATATCAAAATACTCCACTTTAATTGAAGTCCAGTGAAGGTCTAGTTATTTTTGATATATATTTGTGTATTTTATTCTTAATCCTAATTTTAAAGCATCGTTTAGCAGAAAAAAGTATTAGGTAAACATTGTAGAATGAGCATTGACACCAAAGATGTTGGGCAAAACTATATTTACTCCTTCATAATCTCTGTTTCACTCATATTATAGATAAATAGGACAAGGTTCAACAGATACATAAGTACAAAGTTCATGTGCAATATATCAAATAAGTACAAGCCGGCAACACCACTCTTGTAATATTTGTTAATATATTCGTGAGAATCGATGTTCACTTTTAGATCTCGTTGAATATTAGTAATCCTTAAAAATATTCGTGCATTCGCTCTACCTTAAAATTTCTACGCCAGCGTTTTATCTTATACATTCTGCCAAAATACTTTTCAAAACTAGAATGCTAAGGGTAGATTTGCAATTCCGAAATCTAATGACATAGAAAGTCAGATTTTTTTATACATGTAAGACAATAGGAACAACCGAAGAGTAGGCAACGCCAGAGAACATTGTATAGTGAATTTTTCTCGTGGCAACGCCTGTTATATTATACATTACTCTCTCTTTCATTCAATCTCACCCCTTCCACATGCTTTATTTCTCTTGCATCACAGAAAACTAAGAAACTATATCGTGACCTTCAAGAATTACTCTGATGTGGGCAAAGAAGTGTCACTCCATTCGTATTGTTGGAAAGGAAGGGGATTAGATTTTCAAAATGATCATCCAACTATACCAAATTTCTGGTTAGAAACGGTATAATATATAATTTAGGTAGGTTCTAACATTTGATATAGACGATTTTGTTATTCCAAGATTTAGAGTAGTTTTTGAGACAGTAAGAAATGTAATAACAGAGGAGTAAATCTACATTTTTCCCAGTGTGGCAGAATTTCTTAATAGACCCAGAGTTATGAATCTTGTCATATTTAAAACAACAATTCTATAACTTGAAAGTTCCCTCGGTATACTGAAGAGAAGCTCTATGACATAAATGACCTTTTTCCTATTTTTTGAGGTATCAAAAAACATATTTTTTCCTGAAATCTGATTCACATTAAATAGAACCTATATTTAGCTCCAAGCTAATCTCTATCTATCCGTGGAAACCGCATCAAAATTCGTTCAGTATTTTCAGCGATTATCGCGCACCAATACACCGCGATCTACTGTTTCACTATATGTACCTATAGATTAGATAAAAAAAATTGAGCTAGAGAATTTTCTAATCAGGAATCCTGTGTGATATTATTTCAATATGTTTGCGATGGCAGAAAAATATATTGTTGCAATTCAAAACCAGAAAATGATAGGTACATTGTGTCTGACTTCAGAAAAAACAGGCAATACTATTGTATGTTTGCTTTATTTTATACAAAGAGATAATTGCATTTCAAATTTTAAATGTGTCTAGATGATCCTTGTCTTATTCCAAAAAAGTATTTTTTCCGAAAACAATCTTCAATATTGGTACAGAGATATTAAAGAGAACCTTTAAAACACATTTCAAAATCTTCAAGGGTGTGCTAACGGGTGAATTCTCAAAATATTTCATCAAAATCATTGTATATATAAAATGGAAGTTTTGAGTGACTTTTTGCTCTGTCAAAAATGAGAAATTTCTAAATTTTCAAAAAATCTACTAGATGGTGCACAAAAAATTTTAAAATAACATTTATTCCTTTGGTATCTACTGCTACCGAAAGTTTAAATATAAATAGTCAAAAGACTCAAATATAATAATATGAGTAGGTACCAATAGAATAAATATTATTTTGTAATTTTCAGTTGTGCATCATTTAGAAATTTCGGTCAATATGTCTATACTTATCTAAAAATTCACAAATTGCCTTAGGTTAGGTTTACAAACTATGCATATGATACGACTTGTGCTTTTTTCGATGTTAAACTCTAAACACGTAGGTGAAATTTATATTTGAATTACAACATTTAGTTGACAAAGTTTCACAAAAATATAGTTCTGCCATACATAAATATAATAGATAAATGTAGGAAGCAATACCTTGGTGCCGTCGTTGACAAGGATTAAAAATGATGCTTCCATATATCCTCACAATTTATTACTACATGAACAATTCTTTATTTCACTAATTTGAGACTCTCATACTCCTATTTGTTTGCTTGAACGATTCTAATTTTATTTTTTTAATTAAAGTATCTCAATGTTGAAACAGAAGCTTTAAATTGCCAAACACCGTTAAAATCGAATTAGTAGTATTATACATGTTTGTTTTCCTCAGAGCTTGTTAGTGAACTTGTTGGGAAATCTCAAAATCAACCAATTGCTTATCTTCCAAAATACCATAATATTTTAAAACTGACGCAACAAGACAACGAACGACACGAGACAAATGTTGCCTCTAATGCTTATCCATAACAGTTTCTCTATTTAATAATATATATATATATATAACGAAGCGTTTGAGCCAACGAAAACAAACATAAGGACTTGGTAATTGATTTAGCCGCCATTCATCAACACTAGAGTCCAACTCTATGCCTCGTTCTTTCAACCAGTTATCTTGAATGTGTTAATCAATTTCGATAATTTATTAACAAGAAAGATCGTGCCAACTTTCTTCCTCTCCCCGTCCACCAGTCAGCTGTTTGTTATATGGCTGGCACGCGGAATTTCTGAACCGTCTCTCGTTCACATTTTACATAGACACAGATAGAGCTTCTAAGAAGCTTAATGGCGATCGTTAAAGCTGTCTTGTTGTTCCAATTGTATAAATGCGCTGCTATTGCTTATACAGATATATATTTAGAACGTTTGTCTTGTCGTCAGCAAGTCTTATTAGACAAGTGGAGATACTTTGGTATAATAACTCCTTAATGAATTACTACAGTATAACATATTGTATAATAATTTACAATAAACAATCCGCTTCTGAATATGAAAAACTGTGCTAAACATTTATATTGATATATCGTAGAGAAAAGGAGCTGAATTATTGGTGACATAAAAGCTAGGTTACCTAATACATCCAGGCACACGAGTAGATAATCTATGGATTTTAATTTTATTTAACAAGGATTCCATTAAAAGTATGTTTGAAATAACTCTCACAGGACACTAAAATTCTAGCTTGATCAAGCAGGGGGATGAGACACAAGCATAAAAATATATCAAGAACAGAAAAGGGTAACGATTTGGTTAAAGAAAATGGGGATTCTAAGGACAATTATTTTGATAGCTCTGATGGTGTTCATCTGTTTAATTTCAATAGTTCGTCCAGCAAATTCAGATATTTCGGAACCATAAAAAATATCTTGGAGGAAATCTAAGTTTTGGCATTTAAATTACATGTTTAGTGAGGCTAACTGTGAAAAGACAGTTCTGACTTCTATGAAGACTCAGCAGCAATTCGAACCAAACTCAAACCATCAGAGACATGCGCATTTCAATTTTGTGAAGACTGAAATTGAAATGCGCACTCCTCACAACTACAAAACAGAGTTGGAATCTGGTCCAAACTGTTGCTCGAATAACCTTATTGAATGAAATGG
This sequence comes from Crioceris asparagi, assembly GCA_958507055.1. Taxonomy (NCBI): domain Eukaryota; kingdom Metazoa; phylum Arthropoda; class Insecta; order Coleoptera; family Chrysomelidae; genus Crioceris; species Crioceris asparagi. Next base: position 15,908,640 of record OY293829.1, on the reverse strand, counting down.
TAGTAGGGAATGACCGGCTAGGACAGGGATAAGCATGTGTGCGAAAGCACTAAATATTAATTTATGCTTAACAACATTTTTCAATTTTTGTTCGTTGATTGTGGAACGACAGACATAATGGCTTATAAAATAGATGTGATGCAAAGAAACTGTGTTGAAAATGCCTCCGTGAACTTTCCTACTCCTAATAATGGAACGAAAGCTTCAGTATCTAAAACCATCTAGTATCGCATAGAATGAGGAGCTCTCCTTTTTTTTGGATGAAGCCTAATTTGATATTTTTATCAACCATAGCCTGCGCCGCTTATTGCTCTGACGCTCTGTCTGAATTTGTAGCAATCGGTCATCATCGCTTACCGCTCATATAGTTCTCGAGGCCTAAAGGTGAATGATAGTTTCTGTTTTCTACCTGAATAAGCAAGTACACCTATAACATTATTATCGACCTCGATTCTGGGACCATTTCCACAGGATAAATATAAAATTGCAAAGGTGTACTAGTAGTTTGTTGTAAGATTTTCACTAACTAAATTTAGTTGAAAGGTCCGATCAACCAAAAAATTATAAGCTACACCACAAAGGGAGGTATCAATTTCAGTTCTCCTGTCATCTGCAAGGAGTTATTCTTTCTCTTCATTGAAACAAGGTAATCGCTACTTAGGGATTCGAACTAAATAAGAAGGGGAAATAGACCTTTAAACAGATAATTTTCAGGAGGTGAATGCGCCTTAATATTTATTACTAAGATAAATTCTGGATCATGGTTGAATCAATCAAAGATAGAGCAACCATAAATTGATATCAGTGACCCCTGAGTCCAAAAAATATATTCAGCCATTGTTCTGTCTATCTGGCTGTGCGAAGATTATCTCAAAATTGGATGGACCATCTTTTTGTAATTTACCGATACCGCTCACATGTTGCGCAGAAGTGATATCCTGCTTGCATTAGTTGCTGAGCAATAAAACGTATCTTTTCAATATTGTAGCACGAAAACTCCAACAAAGGAGGTGCCATACAATTCTATAAAATGTCTGCTTTTCGTGAATAAAATTGATTTATTTAGCAAGTTTTATGCTTATTTCAGATTTAATACGATGGCTATAAAAGCCCTTACAATCTCAGTTATTGCATCTGATCCGTCATAACGAAACCAATAATTTAGATATATACTTTTGCGATCATTTCTGTTGCTATTTCAGGTGACCATATAACAAAATAATAACTGCCAATAAATGTGGCAATATGGATAGGATATTTATAGGAGCCATTATAATGTTATTTTTTTTCGTGTTTCAGTATCAAACAGTGGCTCCATTCGGGTGTGTATTAGAAAGGGAAGAAAAATATTTTTCGGGTTATCACCCCACTCCAACCGATATTGATGCCTGCCTCCATAAACGTTTTCGTATGGCATATATAAGAGTAATAAATTGTCAGTTATTGAACACAGATTTAACTGAATTACTATGTCGCAGCTATAAAATTGATGTATCGCACGATGAGAACCAAATTCCTGCCAGAGTTGGCGCATTGCACAGCTTTTTTCAGTTCTTTTTTTAGGTACATGGACATTTTTGTGTTATTCATCATCAATTAATTGATTTCGAGCGTGAATCGACGTGTCCTATCATGTTTTGAACTCTTTTTTTTACGTTTATCAGTCAAGTTGAAATTCCATTATATCGCATAGAGTTCCAAAAGTATTGGAAGCTCCATAGATACCACGATTCCAGAACATAATTTTCAAAATATCAGTTCATAGTTCGTACCCCTGTTGATCACTCTAAAGCATTTATATCGAACAAGGATGAAGCTCGTATAAACTGCACTTTACTAATTCATGACTCAAGATACCGTTTGCAGGATTTAATGCTGATTACCATTTGTCATATCTACGTTTTTTTCTCTTTTCTGTTGGAGGAAATTATTTATTGGTGTGACATGTTTATAAATGTAGTCGTACTACACACAGTAGGTATATCGTACAGATGAGCTTATAAAGTGGTTATATACCGAGTGTCCAAAATATAGTTGAGATGCCTACCATTAAGACTCGAAAATGCTATAAATACGGAATCGTTTAAAAATGGAACAAGTTGAAAACTTTAATGATCTTCTATATCGTGTTTTCAAAAATTCAGTAGAATATTTGGTTCACAATGTTCAAAACAATTTTGGTTTGATTTTTTTGTGAATAATATAAAATATGATTTTATCTAGTACTTAGGTTGTCGCCAACCCGATCACCAGATTTGATGCCTCCTGACTTTTATCTTTGGGGGTAATATATCAAGGATTAGGTGTATCTACCAACGTAACTCTCAAAGGAAGGAGCACAGAAAATAGTGGTCATATATTTGAAAATCTTGTGTACCTTATTAAGATTTTGTTGAAATGTTAAGAAACTCTTCAATTCAATTTTAATTTAAAATACCAGAATGATCCTATAATGGTTCCATCCTCTAATCGGTTGAGCAAAACACTATAGATTGCAGAAAAAATATTCTAATCTTGATAACGAGAAGAATTATTAAAATTGTATAAACAAGAATTACAAATACCATAGCTTAACATTTTCTCCATTTAGCCGACTTGGTATCACCTTTATCGAAATACTAATGTCATCTTAAATTTAACTTGGACACTTTGTATATTAATGGATTAGTATAAAAAGGTTATCCATCCAACAAAACAAAGTTGGATATTCCCTGAAATTCTCCATAAAATAAATTATATTCTCAAAAGTTATTTCTGAATTCTTCCGCATTCACCTCAACACCATTAAAAAGAGATCAGATAACAAATTTCCTCTCAAATATCCTTCCAACCGCAACTTTAACGTTGGTACAACAAATTTCCATTGCACTTCTCAAGCTCTATGCTGGTAGGTATTTCTTGATGGTGCATAATTAAGAACAAAAATGAGGCGAAAAACGATGCGAAAAACTCGCGAAAGCAAAGCTGCCCTATTTGGCCCTCTGCGCTGCTACTCTTAGGATATTTTCCCCGCGCATGAAAACATTCCAACAACGTCATCAACGTCGTCGTACGTACACTAACCCGCAAAAGTTAGTGGCGTAAAGTCTACAAAATCTAACTAAAAACAAAGAGAGTGCTGCTGCAGAGCCTTGTTAAGCTGGTATTTTCCCTCTTCGCGCTACTGAAAATATAGCAGGTTTATATAACAGGGCACTGTGTGTTTTTTCATCCAGAAACTACTATATAGACTGCTGATGTGAAGGAAGAAAGATGGAGAAACGATGCTTGAACATTTCTCTCCTATCAAGTTTCCAGATCTTGATGTAGTGAAGTAGAGGAAATTTTGTTTTGGATTTTACAGAGTTTATTTTCAACCAGAATTATTTATGTTATATATTTGAGAGCAAAAATAAGAGCATTAGATGCTACAGAATTATGATAGATATGTTTTATTTTTATTTTGTGAAGAATATAACAGTAAACCCTCTTTCGGGAAAACAATTTTATTACTCTGTCATGGAAAATATTCTGTATTATGGGAAATTATATTAGAAGAACCATATAAATAGGAGGCATTAAGTAGAGGTAAAACAAACGTAATTAATAAAACCCGTATTTAATTAAAACTACCAAAATAGCTTTATAGTTCCAAAGAGTTACAGCTTTATCAGAATAGGCAACTTATTTACATTGAAGAACTTGAAATTTATTTAAATTACAGTTGCTATGCTCTCAAGAGAGTTACGTTTTAAATGGTTTATTATCTAATTGTATCGAGTGTTCCAAACAAATATCATTCTAAGTAGGCTACTTCAAATCAAAACGATTTGCTAGAGTCAGATGGGAAATAGTTGCCATGTCATAAACAAAGACCACTACTATTCATCACTATCAGTTACTTAATAAGCTTTATAAAATAGGAGTTGCATACGACTGGGTCATTTTGTTTCAATGGTCGAACTCAATGAGTAATTAGGCCAGGGGTCGCCACAAGTTTTAATAATTTCACCTATATTATCTATAATATTCATCAATAATTTCATAGGTGAAACATACAGTGCGGCCGTAAAGTAAGGAATAAACTCAATAATTACCGTTTTTAAGCATTTAAGTCCTCGAACACGACGATTTTATTTCTTGTCGAGCAGGGTAGTCCTAAAAAAGCTAGGAAGGGAACAACTTAGATTTTCTAAATAGATACCCCTAATTTTCTGAAATTTTCGGATTCCTGATAAAATTCTTAGCAATTTTATGTAATATATCCTATACCTAAATTTAATTTGTTTTAAAATTACAACGTAATAAACTCGATCGACAATATATTTTAATAAAAGCAGGCCATGAGCGGGCAATGACTTTTTGACAGAAAACAAACACTTTATTGTAGTTTGTACTTTATTTCTCTCGTGTTAAATGTTAAATGTTGTAAATATTCTAAGTACCTTTTTACTTAGTTCCAATAGTTTTTTTTATGTTTTTTCTAAGTGTTTACGATGAGACTTACTGAGACCAGAACGCAACAGGAAGTATACGAATTATTTAATCAATAATCATGATCGGCCACCAATTTCGCAATCAACAGTGAGTAAGATTGAGGAAAAAATCATCAAATGAGTCATGTACGATCTGATCCAAAGACTGGTAGGTCATCAGTTTCTGAAGAAAAGCAATTGGATGTTTTACCAAGTGTCCAAGAACGACCTCATGTGGCATCTAGAAAACTAGCCTCAGAACTAAGTATTGGTAAAACGACAAAGCAAATACCACCTTTACAAATTTCAAGTTCTGGAATTTTGTGAGCGTTTACAAGTTATGTGCTTTGTGAACCAAAATTTACCGAAAAATATTGTGTTTTCGGACGAGTCTATGTTCAAATTAAATGGACAAGTAAATACTCAAAACTTCCGTTATTGGTCGAACGTAAATCCGCATTGGATGCGTGAAGGCCATACTCAGAATAAAGAAAAAACAACGTATGGGCTGGTATTGTAGGTGACACTGTTATAGGACCCTTTTTGAAGAAAACTTAACTGCTGGCAGGTATTTGCGGTTTTTGCAGGACGATTTGATTTCAGCTCTCTCAACGTTATTTCCAGGAGAAGCAAATCCAGACTTACCTAATGCAAACATTTGGTTCCAACAGGACGGCGCCCCAACACATTACCATGGAGACGTTCGCGCATTTTTAAATGAAGTTTTTGCGAATAGGTGTATTGGAAGAAGAGGTGCGATTAAATGGCCTCCAAGGTCCCCAGACTTGACTCATTTTGACTTGTTTCTATGGGATTACATTGAAGGACAAGATTTTAATACAAAACCTACAGATTTAGATGACTTAAAAACTCGTATTGCACAAGAAATAGGACATAATAACCGGGATTTATCAATAATAATAAAAGTCGAAATTTTAAAATCATTAAACAGTGTCCTACATGAAGTTCTTTTAGAGATACTAAAAATACAGCGCACTATCCGTTTTTGGGCAAGAAACACGTCCTTTACTGATGAAGAATTTCCCCATAAACATATCTCGTAGCGCAGCCTTGAGTCTACCTGCGCATAATAAAACTGGTCTTGTATATGGTTTTCATATTTTGAGATAGATAAGTTAAGGATCTTAGTCTAGAAAGAAGCGACGAGCTGTCTGCTTTCCAGTTTAAGTTCTGATCTAACTGAATTCCTAGAATCCTTAGTTGGCTATTATTTGTGACCTCAATTGCGTCGCAAGCTTTCTGCCTGTTATGAATTCTCATTATATTAGTTTTTGAAGAGTTAAAATACAGAAGATTTTGTGAAAACCACTTATGTGAATCTATGACCAAACAGTTGCATTTTTCCTGCATAATATTGGTAGACTGCAAAATATACTTTGTGTTATGTTATTGCCTTCATAAGGGTGTGAATATGTCGGAAGATGATTTAGATTCAGTTCTAGGTTGAATATATTCATTTTTTAAGCTATTTTTTAAATAATTCATTTTATTAATAGCATCCATCTGAAAGGCTAGCTAGTAGACTACCTGCTTCAAACTGGTGTAGACAATCAATTTAAATACACCATTTCAAATAAGATTCACTTAAGCTACATAATAGAAGCTTTGCTTAAATCTGCAGCAATTTATCTCTTTTTAGAAGATTTTCGAATAAGAATTACCAGACGTAGTGAAACTGAAAATCGAAGAACTGTCCGGAAATTATTAAATTACTTCAGTTATTCCCAAAAGTTATTAAGGCATTGAAAGTAAAGTGCAAGAATATGTCTAATGACACATAGACATTTTAGATTATATGATGATTATATTAGTTCAGGTTTGGGTGATTTTTTCAGTGTTGATAAATAAAATATTTCTGCTACAAAACGTGACAAGTGATGTTTCAAGATTATACAATTTCAGAAGATTTTACTAAAGACATGCGAAGACATTTTCCCTTCTAATGAGTTTTTATTGGCTAGTTTCTTATTAAATACTGCTATAATAATGACTCGGTAGAAGTAATAGGACGTTAGAGTCCTTGACGGTGTTATGGAAAAACTCGTTGGAAACATCCATAGCTATAAATGCAACTGTGTGGAAAGAAAATTAAACGCATTCTCGCCATATAACGCAAGTGGTAATGCAGAAAAATATAACGCACCTGCCTTAAAAAAATTTCAGCGGTAAACCCTTCTCGAAATACTTTAGGTGATTTTTCTTGAAGATTTGTGGAATGTGCCTTGTAAATTTTGAAGCTGCTTATTGACCTAAATTTTGCAGACGATACATCTGAAAATAGTCTATTTAGTATCTATGAAATACCTACTTTATGGAAAGATATCAGAATGTTGGTATTTACAGAATTTAAATCAAATTTTTGACAAATACTGATAGATTATCTAAATTTATAGAATAAATCACATAAAAATGTCCCGACAGAATAATCACTTCCTCCAGAGGCTTAGATAGTTAGTGATGAACTATTTTGAACACAAATATATGAACTATATAGAAATAACATATAATGTCATCTAATGTTCTAACTTATTTGCTGGTAAATGATGTTCCTCTAATTATTTCCAAGAAGTTTCGACATTATAGTTCACACTCTCCCAGTCAAACGCATTCGATCTGGTTGAAGTTTATTGAAAGCCAACTTGCTAACTTTGCACGTATTTAGCTCTCCTTCGAAACTCTAAAATGCCACAACACTTCGTTCTTTGAATATCCCGTTTCTTGATCAAATGGTCGCTAGTGTCGACAAGCGCAGTCAAACTCTCTGTCAGACAAGCTTTCGAGATGGTGCTATTAATTAAATGTAGCTTTAACCTGCATAATCAGCATTAAAAGCTCAATGTTCCTGGCTGTTGTCGAGTTGCTTCTCCAATAGTTATAAATGAAAATTTGTACATGTTGATAATAATGATACAAAGTTTATGATGAATTTAGAAACAATTCACGAAAAGGATAAAGCCGTGCGAGCTAATTGTAAATTCCTCAATTCTATTGCTAATAAATTACAATGGATTAAATAATGATTTTAACCCAAAAAGGACGCAATGTATAATCTATCTATACGTATATGGAAAATTGGTAGACCGTTAAATCGGCTTTTCGCCGGCTTTTGTGAATAATGGCCAACCACAAATAATGTTGTTAGTGAAATTATTTTAAACGTATGCTCAATTGAACGGAATATTTCCTCGCTAATCGTGCCGGCATACCGATATCATGGAGAGAAGGAGAAGTTAATCAAAATTTATGGTGGTCCTATTTAATAAAACGTGCACTTATCCCGGATGGAGATGGCATACATTTAATTTGCCTTTATCCCATATCTCTTGCGGATAATTTGGGGAATATGTACGGGAGTTAGAAACTTGCACATGTATGCTTATTGTGCAGAAGAGACTATGAATGTGTTACATAACCCAAGACAAAGATTAAATACATCTAATCTTTGTCCAAGATATGAGAAAAGTAAATGTGATGCTGAACAAATTCGCTCATTCCTTAAATGACAACTATACCTCTGCTTATGGAAGAACAGGAAGTGTGGAGATTCAAAGAAAAATCAAAAAGCAATCTTAAGGATGACCGCTAATTATTGTCAATTAAAATAGTTCTCAAATTCTTCCGGACAGATCAAATTCTGTTGGCACAGACCAAGTTCTCGGTTCTCATTTGGTGTCAACAATTGCATACTTAAAAGTGTCTAGTTTGGCATAAATTTCAGATGCTGTTCTTATTTTAACCTATATTGTAAAAATTTATATAAAAATTAGATTCACTGACCATTAAGTACCCTCACACATACTTGTATAAACGTTTATGGTCATTTTCAGCATCATCTGCAAGTTTTAAGGAATAAATTCAATTATCTGAGCATACACCGTAACAGCTTTTTAATTTGGCCGCCTTGTCGAGCTGGTAGCAAGTAGGTACCGCCTGTTTTTAACGGTCACCATTACCAGCACAACCACACGGTGCAGAGAACAATATTATAGAAAGTAGTTTTCATATTTATTATTAAATAGCTCATTGAAAGCACCTATGTGAGAAAGAGCGCGTTAAAAGCTATAACGAATGCAAATTTGAGGAACTAGGAAACTGTTTTTATGATTCTTGCATTTCAAGCTCATATGGTTCAAGCTATTGGTGCAGGACAGATAATAATCGTATTTCTTCGTATACATGGAAGTGAGGCTTTCTCAAAGTCGATAAGACTGTATTTTTACATTTTTTTACTTTATTTTTACATTAACATATAGGTACAAAATTTCAATCTTTGAATTTCTCTAGCCTACATAGCAGCATAGAAACCAAGTGGGGATAAAGGAAGATAGTCATTGTAGTTTCTAATTGCTCTACAAAACGTGTGTGACTACGGAGATTAGATGATTTCTAGTTAAGTCCAGACAAGGCGGTTTGCGCACTTACAATCTCCTACTTAAAAGAACCGTGTGTGCGATATACAGTGAGATTATGTGCCGAAGGAAAGTATGGAGCCCTTACAGTAAAGTAAGTCCAATAAAACAATCAATACTCATGTGAAAAATCTGGTGTGTCCACTCACACGACTTTCCTACCGCTCGCAGGCAAATTCCAGTGAATGAAAAATTTTACACTATCACAATACTCTCCTTACATAGCGACGATAATAGCAAAATCCTATGGTCAAATCGTGCCACCACTTTTCCACCACCATTTTTTTCAGCATGTCAAGACAATCAACAATGGTCATATAACATTTTTTCGCAAGATGAAACATTTATCCAGAATTTGAAGAAACATGTGGAAAATACGAAATTTTATTCAAGCATAACTTTTTTTGTGCTTGTGGCTCAATAGCACTTTTCTGGTGCCTTAAAATATATCAAAGTTCTCAAGCTGTCTCATAAAAAATATGATTTAATGCTTATATTTACCGGGTTATAGGAGCCCACTCGGCTAATGCTCAACAAACTTTGAGCTCTAATCATTTGCATTTATCGGAGGTGGCATGAGGGCAATAAGAGCTCGAGATTGGAAAACAACCTTATTCGTGGCGCGTGTATTGCATATTATATGTTTTGATTCGGAAGTTTTTAGATATATGTTTGGACACCAGTAGTAGTTTGCTATCCACAAACTCCGCTTCCGTAAATCTTCCATCTCTATTTCCTTTTTAATGTGATATATATACGAAACACGAAGCTGGATGTAATTTAGTGTAGGTACTTTCTTTCGTTTTTGGTCAGTCGGGCAAGCGTTCTGTGTTTCTGGGGCCTGGAAACTTTTCCAGAGATGATTTACAGTTGCAAAAAGAGGAAAACGAATACCAGCTCTTCAGTGTCCATTAGTGGTGTTTTCATGAATATGTAATCTGGAAATGGGGTCAAGCCAATAATTTAATCTTCAAGTAAGAGAACTTTGACGTCTTTGATCAAATTTATGTATTTCTTGTGAATTCCGTATTTTTCTAAATAACCAATGAGGAGCAAGGTCTTAGACTTATTTCTCCCCGAAGCTCTATTTCTTTATATCTTAAAAATAACTTGAGAATTCTTTGAACCAGATAAAATCTAAACTTTTTTTAAATCTAATTATAATATATATATCGCAATTTATGCATTTATTCTTATTTTAGTTTTTCATTTGTTATTTTTCTTTTTTGATAAAATGTGTAAGTTGTACCTATATTGCTTTACCTTACAAGATGAAGAATTACATATTTCTCGCCTCTGTACCAGCACATACAACTGGTAACTCAGTTAGGTGGTATCAACTTTTATTGTAACTTTGTTCCATCCCAATTAGTGCCAACTACAATGTATTGAAAATTGTAAATTATTTAATACTTTTACCAGTAGAAAGCTTTCATAGTAGGTCTGATTTTATTTATTATTTTTGGTTTTAATTTTGACTTATAGGTCGTCCGGAAAGTTCGTACAGAAAATAATGTTAGTATTTCTCAAAAAATCATATCGGGCCTCGTGATGGAGTTATTTTACTTGAAATGAGCATAAGTTAATAATAGAATTAATATTATTTTGTATTTTTCAGTGCACCAACTAATAAAGTCGGTCCAATTTTTTGTAAGAAATAATTATTTCACAATTTTGAGTGAAACAGTAGTCATGAAAATTGTTGGACGTTCACTAATACCAAAGAAGATAATACTTACTGGTATTATTATGTATAAGGCCTATTTGTTATTTGTTATTATACAGAGATCTCAAAACATCGCAGCACATATATACATATTTCCGACCTTACTGCTGTAACTCGAAAACCGTAACTCTTTTCGAAAAATGTTCAATTTAAACGGGATATGGTCTCTAACTTTCAATTTTCGAGTTTTCGATTCTCGGAAATATTTGCCCCTTCCACGTAGCTGAAACACATATTTTAGACATCTGGCTGCACCAAGTCAACTATAATTTGACTGAGCAAAAACACAAATCATGTCACGCATTTCACTGATGGAAACTTCATTATGTCGTGGCATTCACTTGTTTTAGAATTTTTACGACAAATAATACTCTCTTACTTAGTTACAGTAAAATTGTCAAATATTTCATTATACGAAAAACAGATAAGTGCTGACACAAGCCTATTTGAAAAAAGTCAATGTAATAACGGTGGCTTAGGAGTCCTTATGCAGAATGTTTAAAATGCAAAAAACTCAAAAACTGATAGAGTTACATGAAATAAATAGAAGTACCTTTTTTATTCAAAATTAAACTGCCTTTTATTTTAGATTTTCTCGTCATTTCAGCCATAACTCATTAGGCATAAAAGATATGTTGTAATTTACCTAAGTAACAGGATGTAAATAACGCCCTGTATAAATAGTGCTGAATTCAACATAAAATTCGTAATTTTCATGCCAAAAAACATAAAGTCGCCAATTTTCAAGACTATACTGCTTAAAATCACAAAAGTATGAAGAAATTTCAAATTAAAGTTCCAACTTTAAATACCCTGCATCTCGTAAACCTGCAACATTTGTTTAAAACATGTTAAGCTCAATCGCCATATTTTGGTGTGTAGTATATCCAGAGCTTGCCCATTCTTAATGAATCACTTTGTATAATCGAAATGTATACCTCCTCCGTTTGGTTCGTCGGTAAAAAATGAAGTCGCCTCCGATGTCCGTTCGCGTAGATCTTTCAAACTACTCAACGGATTCTGATGCAGTTCAATAGATAGAGTGATTCAAGAGGAACGTTTATATGTATAACACATACATATTATAGTATAGAAAAGCCGAAAATAATCAAAGATTTGTAATGTAATGTTGTAACAAACATATTTTTATGCGATTAAATCGCAAACGCTGGCTAAACCTTACGAGATAGAGCAAATTAATGTACTACGGAATTGTATATATTAAAGAAGATCTACAAAAAAAGTCCGTGATGGTATATGTTTATGTTTTCAGATTGACTCGCAATAATCATTTTAGTGCTAACCATGCGAAGCAGGAGCTGGTCTCTAGTTGGTTGGTGGAATGGTGGAAGTTATCTTGTGTGTATATATGTCGCTTTCTGTAATCAAGTTTTGTCTTAAATATCCTAAGAAACGAAAATGAGATGGTGTCAGACCAAATTCATACGATGTATAATTAAGTAGCAACAATCTGATTGGTCATCCATATTTTTTGTGGCACACTTTTTGATAATAAAGCTTTGAAATGCATATTTCGTTCTACAAATACCAAAATTTGATCGTATGCATATATACCTAGATCAATAAAATTTAGTTTATGAAGGTAGGTAATCGATCAAACATTTTGCAAATTTTCTAGAGAATTGGTCGATTCTCTAATAGATTTTAGGAATCCATTAAAATAATATTACATTCAAAAACTAATTTTGATATAAATTGCCATAAAAGTGCCATCTCATAGAATATTTTAAAAACTCGATTCTACCAAACACCCCATAGATTGATGCGCCAAGACTGATAGTCTGAGCCTTGAAGATTATTCTGCTTATTGATTGATATTGTAAATTTTTGTGTAACTCTGATTAATTTAGGATACGGAAGCTCCAAAGCTAAAATTATAATATTAGAACGATTCATGGAATTGGGCGCTTACCATTTACCATATACCTATAGCATTTGTGTAATGCTACAAATTTCACAGTAATTATAACAGTTGGCATGTCAAATCGAATTTGGCGCCATTCAATAATGCAACAGCATCGGTCTCCTATGCAATAGTGTGTGTTATATATGCTCTGGCAAACAATTCCACGTATTAGCATGTATAATCGACCTTTATAAGTGTGCATATTCCTGGATGGTCGGCCGCCGCCGTCAGTGGGTGGCTCGGTATGCCCCTCGCCTCATCTCATTCCAGAGATCCCAGTCATATACCACAGGCATCCCAACAAATCCAACAAACGGACGTCGCCGCTACCTCGGCTGAATTGCTGCATGCTAACCCGACAAATCGACAATTTCCCATTGTGTATGTGTAGTCAGTCTATTCCCGCAATATATTCAATCTATCTCTCTAAATCCGGATAATACATATCTACATATTATAGATAGAGGCTGTTCCAAAGTCTTGGATAAAGATACAATTTAGATATTTGGTCCACTGTACCGTAGAATCTAATGACGAATAGTTTCACTGGTATTTGTTCAGCATTGTTGCACAGAATATAAGTATTATCATATTTTAATTTAAGGCGTGATTGGGGAAGACTTAATTCTACACTTCTTTTCCATCTCATGATCAGAATCATAACCATTTATTGAGCATTTACGTGAATCAAAAAGCATGTAACTAGAATATTCTGAAAAAACAATTCTGTATATACACTGTGTCCAGAATTAGTTATTGATGTATGAGAATCTCAGAAACTATAAAAGATAAAAGAAATCTTGAAAGGGCGAAAGTCTTGGATAATTCTGTTGCGTTTATTAAATACTAGCTGTTTAACCTGGCACTTCCCGGTCAAATAATTTGGTGGATTGTGGTACGAAAGCACAAAGTCATAAGAAGTCTTGAGTATGGAACACTCCTATCGCAGAGCCTTACACGCACGTAGAACCAGTCCTAACGGCAACCCAGATCCATGTATAGACATGTAATAACAGATAAAAGTATGAGAATTTTCTTATATATATCTTAGAGATTTTCCGTAAGATAGTTTCCACGTATCAACTGATGAAAAGGAACCTTCTGATTCATCGACCCTCTATTAGTTACGTCAGAGAAAACATTCTAAGGCCTCAACTCACAGCGGGAGGTTCTAGTCTTGAGTTTTTCCTTCAACATTTTTCAGTTACACCTTGCTGGGATTTGTTTTCTTCATTAAACCGCTTGTCTTTCTATGCAGAACCCAGCTTCTTTGATGAGAGCTTAGTTCTTATCAATTCTTATTTAACCTTGAAAAACCTTTCACGTCATCGTTGACTTGCGGGAATCCTCATATTTGAATTTATGCAGAAATGCACAAAATATAAGATTCTGTTAAAATTAATGCATAAAATTTCAGTCACTGTCTTTCATTTCTGCAGGGTCACTGCAATAAAGGCGTCTAAAAATCACTTATTTTCTTATATATCCTTTGACACACTGCATAGGAACCCAACGTACTTGTGAACTAGATCCTTTCTGCTCCAGCCAAAGAAGATAGATACTTCTATTTCACGCCTTCAAGCAACGTAAGCATAAATTATTCTCATCTTAGTTATCCTTTATCCCTTTTTGTTAATGCGTGCTTGGTGATAGTAAAGGGTTCACAGATGTTATCAAAGTTCGGATAGTTCGGAAGCCTACTTCCACGAGCTCTATGGAGTTACTTCTTTGGGCATTTCGATAACTAAAGACTCTTGGGTGACAACTAAAGACATTTTGTTGATTTTAAAAGTAATTCAGTGACTGAGGGGATCCTGAAAACTGAAAACACTTTTGTGTCTGAAGGATATTCGGTAGTTGTTGGTCTATGAACTTTCAGAGACAATACATTTTGGAGATAGAGAGATAGATTCTCCCATCTAACATATCTCTTATATTTATTCGTGGTATTGATCTCTTTCTTATTCAAAATTTTATTTTTATGATTTAATTTGTTTCTAGCATATGATGTAAATTCATTGATCTCCAGACACAAATTATGCCTGGAGCATTCTATGGAAACAACTGCCAGAGATACCTACGTAAGCCAATGAACCACTTTTCCTGCTCTAAAAATAACAGAGTCGAAATTGCAAATTCCATCATGAACAACGGTAGTCGTTGACAGTTTCCTACATGAGGATGTCATAATTTTTCTGAATAAGCGCAAACATCACGCAGCTTCGAGCTCGACATGGAATTCCTTTCAGACATTGTTTTTTTTACTTTTCTTTTTCTTTCCAAACAACTATGTACATTCACTGAATAGATTCAGCAAGGATGTTCTCGCTACCTTATTGAAATAAGATGAATACTAAGGAGAATAATAAGTAACGTTATTATATTAAAATATCCTCATTCAAAGATTTACCCAGTCGCCAGGGATGATATTATAATACCTCTTTTTCAAACGCGCCGTAATCGGAATATTTATTAAAAAGCTCAAGAGTAGACGACGTTCTATGCTACTACTGCAAATGGGAATTTACTTTTTTTGCACCAGAAAGAGCTCAGCTTTCAATTGATGGCGCTCACGATATACGAAAAGAAAGCAGATTGTTACTCTGCTGGCATCTTGAATTGAAGAAATATATTATTAACGTTCTAAGGGGTAGGAGATCTTATTAAATTTCAACGGATCTGCTTGAATCTTAATATTAAATTATCTCATAATATAACATTCAAAGGTTTATGGAGCGTGATAGTGGGCTTCTCCCTTGATGCTAGGACCGAGGATTTCTCTTTGTTAAAATGGAGATAACTGCATCCATCATCGTTTAGATGTTCTGAGATGGAAGATGAAGAATATACAATTTTTGTCTGTGCCTCTTTTAAACTAGATTTACTATTAAAAATGAACTGCGGAACTTTAAGTATGGTTATATTAAATTTATTCATAGTGGCTTCATTAAGAAGAGTTTCAATCATTAGTCAGAAAATTATCATTATCAATGAAAAATTTATATTTACTGATTCATGTAGTGCCTACCTTTTTCATGAGAAGAGTAATTTTGGAGACATATTTACCAAATAATTGAAAATATCCGAAAAGTATCATAGATCTCTTAGTCCGAAAGTAAATCTTATTAAAAGTATGACCAGTGCCAAAATGGTGGAAACGGAACCCTATTACTGAGACTCTGCCGTTCGTCCGTTCGTCAGGCTATATCTTATAAAACGTACAAGGTAGACAGTCGAAGTTTCACAAGCTGTGTACCTACTTTTTCAGTATAACAGAAATTCTCAATTTATCCGTCCTTCCGCCTGTTAGTCGTCTGTATCCCATGAACAGTAAGTAATGGATAAACATTGGAATTTTGTTTTACAAATGGTACGGAACCGTTCGGGCACTTGGCCTCATTTTTGACCGACTTCATAAAAGGAGAAGGAATACAATTCGGTTATAAGATTGCTTTTTTATGCCTGTTCGCGCGTTTTGCATAGTAAACCTACTCCGATTTAGACGATTTTTGTTTTATTTGAAAGAGGATAGTGAAGAAATGGTCCCATATTGAGAAAAATCAAATCCAACATCTCCTTCCATCCAAAAACCGCCACCAAAGAGGGTGGAGAGGGCAATTTTTCTCGAAAATTGAAAATCCGAGACGGCAGAATTAATGAAAATTCCATATCCGGAAATGTTTAAATTGGACATTTCTTAAAATAATCATACTTTTCCGCGCTACATTCTGAAATATGTGTTTCAGCTATGTGGAAAATCCGAAAATCGAAAATTCGAGATTTGGAAATTAGAAAGCGCACCATATACGGAAACGTTTAAATTGAACATTTTTTCAAAAGAGTCACGGTTTCCGAGTTTCGCAATGGTAAAGTTTGAAATATGTGATATGCGTATTTCCGCAAGCTAAACCTACCTATAACTTTTTGGGTAATAGTGGACGTTCAACAATTTTCATGACTAATGTTACACTCAAAAATGTGAAACAAATATTTCTTACAAAAAATTGGACCTACTTTATCAGTTGTTGCACTGGAAAATACAAAATAATATTAATTCTATTGGTACTGGTAATTTTGAAGTTGTGCCGTTGTAGTTTGTTGTTGTAGGCACCAACTCCAAAAGAACCAGCACCAATAGAATTAATATTATTTTGTATTTTTCAGTGCAACAACACAACTGATAAAGTCGATCCAATTTTCTGTAAAAAATATTTATATTATATTTATTTTATATATTATTTTTATTATCTTTCTGTTCAAATATTTTCTCAGGGCTCCTCTTCTTCACTAACCAGATCTCTCTGCTTAGCATACTTTTGTGGCTTATCAGTTTGAAGGATTTCTAGAACTTTTTTAATAATTTATTATTCTTCCAATCATTATTCTGTTAGTTATCGTGCCATGCTGTCTTTGTCTTTAGAGTACTTAATTCTCCGTATTAGTTCTCTTATATTCCCTAAATATTTCTTTACAAAGAATAGGACCAGATTTAGGTAATTGGTTGGTTGGTAATGTAAATGAAACTTTTAGCACCAAGTTTAAAAGCACCAGCAACCATAGAATTAATCTTATTTTAAATTTTCCAGTACACCAACTGATAAAGTCGGCCCTCTTTTTTGAATGAAAAGAATTATTTCATATTTTTAAGTGTTTTATTAGTGAAACTTACACATATATTCACTGATTTCCAAATATAACCACATCGCACATGCCTGTTGGTGTCATTCCGAAACCCTTGATTCTTTTAGAAAATGTACAATTTTAAAGTTGCTGGTAAGAATTGCAGAGGAGGTTGTTTTCAGGAGGAAGTAAATGTTCGGATCTTTATTCGTGGGACTATTTCTCAATATAAGAAGGACATTAATATCAGTGCACGTTTACAAAGCCAAATTCGCCTAGTACATAAGAAAAAGCAGACACAGGTACATATGAATTGCATACCATTTCGAAGTCGTTTCAAAATAACTTCATCATCAATCAAATTATATTCATTACAACGAAGTAAATAGCGAATTCCTCGATTGAAATATTTCATTTAAGCAGTATTCGCTATTGAATAACACTGAACTAATTGCGATAAATGTGCCAGTGGAATAATTAGAACCACTGAATTCCACGTTATTATGCAACAACGATTATATAACCTTATACAAAGTTTGATCATTTCGGAATAGAACGCATTCCTTTCCATCGTATCCATTGTACCTACTGCTTGCTCTACTACTGTGTGTTCTGTGTATATGGTCTACGTGGGTAATGAGATGTGATTATCCTATCGAAGGCGAGGCCCATAGATAATCGGATGATTTCCATTTTGCAGGATTTGTCAGGCATATTCACTGTTACACAAGCTGTTTGTGTTGGATTTAATTCAAAGATAATAATAGGTGATGATCCAATAGTTAAACCTACCTTTATTATATTATGTTTTTGCTGTTAGGTCACAAATATTCCAACAGGCCTAAGGATTAAGCATGTATAGTTTTGTTATTATTGAGGATAATAAGATTATCCAAAATGGTTTTTAAATTTCTCAGTAGTTGTTCGACACACTAAATAATATACCCTGTCAGCCTTGCAGCAATCCAATTGCACTATTCTAGTAGTCTATGGGCCATAGTCCTCATTAAAGATATTTCTAAATCATGAACGCGATTGCGCAATCACAATTTAGTCTAATTGGCGATGTGACTTCATTTGAGCAGTATAATTATTGATCTCAGCATTGAAATTCATTAACATGAAGTTTGGCCCAAGATTATTTTAAATTATATAAGTAATAATGTCTACATTTTATCTTCAAGGGTTGGCTTTATAGCATTTAGCTTCAAATGGAGGTTGAATAAATGACAGTAGAATAAATCCTAAATATCGTCTAAATAATTACATGATATTTCAATTACTGTCAAGAAACCAATTCTTTAGATAATAATTTGGACCATGCTTTGTCATTCACATGAATATGGCTATGCTATTCTCCTTTCGTTTTTCTATGCGAAGATATTTTGGATATCAACATATCCAATCATTTTCAGATCTGAAAAATTTTATTGAGCTCCAGAAGTTAAAATAACTTTTTTGACTGGCTTCAGTTCGAGTGTGTAATTTTCCAGATAATGTGTAATATTTATATTTCAACAAACATTAAGTCCATCCATCCGTCCGCCCATATGTCAGCTGTCTGTATCCTATAAACAGTAATGGTACACAGTGAAATTTTGCATTACCAAGTGTGCGGAACCCTTTGTTTGCGAGTTCAACTCGTTCTTGGCCGCATTTAATTTTGAGGGTTTTCGAGTGAAAGTACTAGGTAAGGCAAAATCGTTGTCGCTTTATTTTGAAATCACTGGGTTTAAATGAATATTCGACGATTTTGATGACTAAATTACAATCTGAAATATAGTTTACAAGAACTTGGACCAAGTTCATGAGATGAAATGTTATTAAATAATTATTGGATAGAGTATTTGAACTTTGTTTATCAATTTCAAATAAGAACCAGGTTAACTATAATTTTTTAAACAGCTACAAACGGCTGTTCGCCGTAATTACACTTTTTTAAATTTATTTGTAACAAATATTAAATAATAATTTTTGCTTTCTACTCCATAGACACACAAACTTTAACTATACCAAATAACATATTCGTCTATCAATGAAATATGTTTAAAACCGGGTCCAATGTATTATCTTTATGTATTTAAAGATATTTAATAAGTACTGGTTATGATGAATTTGGATGCATGTATATATTTACCTACAACATGTTCAGATTTTGCATATTCAGTGCAGTATCTAATAAAATCAGTCATAATGTTTGTAAAAAATATGTTATTACCCCCGTCTGCCTTCTTGTAATCATAGATAATTATTTGAAACAAATTCTGTGTCATTATATATCAACGAAATGTTATTCTGCTCATTAATAGCAAAGTACTTTTATGTAGGTATATTTTTCATTAATTATGCCCTATCCGTAGCAATAGATGAACTAAACTTGCTGAATTTGAGCATTTCCAGTTTGTTTGTTTTTTCTTCTGTGATGCAGTCGAAGCTATCAAAAGACTGCGTTTATTTTGGAAAGAGGAGCAGAGAGAAGGACCCTTCTGAAGCACCTCGATGTAAACATCTTAACAGGATTTTTAAGTCGGCAGAGCTCCCTCTCCTAAGAGTCGTCACTCCTTCCCTTCAAACAGATTAATGAAAAATTTTCCAGCACAGAGGAAGATGTATTTTGTTCCTTGCTTTTTTTTCAAATAAGAGCTCAGTCTTTTAAACTTTGTCGCCTAGTAATTATAACGAAACTTTCCTTAAATTCTTAATTAAAAACTTAATCTTCTATAAATTACAATTAGATACTACTGCGTCTACGCTACAAACTGGCAAAAAAGTGGGAGGCGAAAAAGTTTCGCTCTTCTTTCGAATGTTTTGTACGATTCAGGCGTCTTGAATGTTGTTGTCGGTTCGCTCATTATATTTTTCAACGAAAATAAATAGTACAGAATCTGTAAGCAAATTCTTCTCCAGCAAAACTAATTAGTTTTCCACTCAAAATAGCAACTAGAGAAGTGGGTTTAGACGAGAGTTTTTTTTGAAGCATCTCAAAGTTGGTGGGCACCAGTTTGAATAATGCTTTGTGAAACAATATAGATGGCGTGGTATTCATTATTTGCAATGTTACACCAGTAATTAGAATATTATACAACTAGATGACTCCTACCTATGACATGAACAATCACAGTAAAATTGCCAAATATGTATTTGGTACTTCTTTAGGGTTTTGTCCGGAACGCATAAAGTGGCTACTCATTCATCGGAACATGAATTGATCAGGATTGAGTTCAGTGAGAACATTTCATATAGTAAATATGTACAGATTTCGGTCATTCGTTTTTCGCCCTCATCTCCCCTAAGAAAATATGGGGTGGATGGGGCAAATATTTTCGAAAATTAAGTATTCTATCGGCTAGGATTTTAGCGAATTCTAGAGATTACAAACAAAACAGAACAAATTTTGAGAAATGATTGATTGTTTTGGAAGAAAATACTATCATTCTTGATTTTATCACCTAACTGCATATAATGCAATCATTTTAGAAGACCCTTAGTTAAAAGCTGATATTAACTACGTCTGTGACAGTAGATTGTAGACGTTCTAACGCCCAACATCCCCTGGCCATGATAGTGAAACAGCCAACCACTCTATTTGTGTTTTCTGCAATACAAATTGAAAACTTTAAATAGCTGAATAAAATTGCATATTTTCATTAGATACCAGTTTTTAATCTTACAAAAGAACCGCAATATTTCAGAATGGCGCACCTACGCTGCCAACAAGCTGCCGCCAGCCGATTTGCGGTCAGCAATGCAGCCTAAAATGCATTGCAACTACATTGCTTATTAAAAATTTTGCACACTAGTATTATATATATTGCATCCTAGCGGCTTCATTTGCGGATAGAAGCAATTTTAGTTATGTATTTTCTCGGTTTGTGCATCATGATCACCCCTTTAATATATATATATATATATATATATATGCCGGACTTTGGTGCGCGTGTTTTAATTAAAACTATCCAGAATATTAGGCCGTGAGCGTCCAATTATGTGTGTGTGAAGCTTCAAGCCACTAAAGTTCTAAATTAAATCTCTGCACTAGACGCGTGTACCTACTCAGTTTGCAGAGTGACAAACAATAAAGTTTAAAATATGCTGATACGTCAACCATATTATAACTGGAAATATGAATGACTCTAAGTCAACAATAGAGAATAGGTAATACAATTACCGTGCCTACCGGCGATGATAACAACTACTCGGTGATCTAACACTCCATCCAAAATTGCATTACATCATCGTTGATAGGTGCAATATGATTGAATACAATTTAATACTTGTGTTTCTGTTAGCCTAGTGTTATATTCTCAGTGGCGCTTTGACTTCTTCGTACACATCCGTGTCATATATGTGTATCTGATGAGTTCTAATGAAAACGAAATCGGTGATCATACACTTGACTCAACTGGGATGTGTTCCGAATGAAATTAAAGCACTTATCAACGATGATGTATTAGTATTAGCTCACCGAGTATTTGTTGTCATCAATGGTAGGCATTCATATTTTCATATATTTCACATTATAAATCTCCATTTTGACATATTATTACTCAATTTCCTATTGCAAAGTTCAAGATTGAAAATCTCAAAGATAATGAATAGTTGTGATAAATGAATGAATGAATGATTTTGGATGCAAATCGCGCTATAGTTAGTTATTCCTATGTAAGACAAAGGTCAAATTTGTCGTCGCTCAAGTACCTAACTATGCTAGCTCAATATACTCTTTACAGCTGTGCTTTAGAAATCATAATTTTTATATTGGGACACTATTTTGTAAAAATGAGCTATCAGCTTAGATAATGTGAACATTAGAATTCTGTCATTACATATCAAAGATAGTAATTGCGCCAGCTTTGCGTTAACGTTGCTTAGTAACATAAGATAATTCCGGACACTGAATAAGTCTTCTTGAAACGTCTATAAGACTTAGTATTTTTCATATCATTCGAAAAAACTTGTATCTTCTACTTTCTGTATGCTGTTTTTGAAAACTATCTTAAATTCTGGCACC
Organism: Crioceris asparagi; assembly: GCA_958507055.1. Taxonomy (NCBI): domain Eukaryota; kingdom Metazoa; phylum Arthropoda; class Insecta; order Coleoptera; family Chrysomelidae; genus Crioceris; species Crioceris asparagi. The sequence goes on along the minus strand of OY293829.1, from coordinate 15,886,472 downwards.
ACTGAAATGAGCCTATGACAGATTGTTAGGTTACCTTAAGAGCTTTTGAATCATATATGAGGAATTATAGTTCTTATTATTGCAGTTTCTCATTGAGACCAAATCTGATCCAGTTTGAGTTATAGATTACCTGTACTACCTTTTGTATGCGGTATTTCATTCCAACCATCTACGAGTTATTTCTCTACATGGCTAAGGATGCCTGATAGCGATCTATCAAACAATTTCATAAAGGAAAAGATTATTACATTGCCGTGTGGCTGCTTGGATGGCTCTCCTCCCTGATTTTCCTCGGCCGTATAATGATATGCAATCGGGTCAGATGCATGGAGAGATTCCGAGAGCCAAGCAGCCTGGGTTACCCACTATATACATACCCATTTGAAATTATAATTCCTGGCGATCATATCTCACTTATATACATGCTTATATATATAAATACACACACACAAATATATAAACGGTCCTAATCAGGAGTTAAACGGACCGAGAGCTGATACCATTCATTAGAGGCGAATATATTGGTTTATCTCTCAGTTCTATATGTCCTGGGTATGGCTACCGCTTCCAATGCTACACTACTATTAGGTACAGCATTTACGTGCATAGTATATGCACCACTGACTTTGTATTGTGCCCTAAAGTGAATGAGGAGATGGACCAATATACCGTCTAGCTGAAGACTGGAATGTTATTGTAGCTTGAGGACTTTTTTGATTGTAAATATCACTTCAAAGAGAGTTTGGTAACACTGTCACTTATGATACGGCTGGTTCGCTTAAAGAAAAATAGCTTGCCTGACCCAAAACAACATAATATATGCCATTTCCCATTTCACTCTTATGATCCTATGTTCCCTATCTTAATTGCTTTTATTTGCAGGTCACAGTGAATTAATAAATTTGGATCATACCTATCCGTATCACAAAGTAAGTTTAAGGTTAAGCAGTAATAAATATAACATTATTTGAATAGTGATTGGCCATATTTGACTTGGGAATTTAGTGTTATCGTACGCCAATTTCATAACAACTCTTTAAATTTGTAACTCTTATATTTATACGATTCCTCACATTCTACGCAAAACAATCCCAAATTTTATCATAAGGTAAAGATATCCTTAATAAAATAAGCATTAAATTTAAGTATAAATCTCGTCAAGGCTGTCCCAAGCCGGGTTGAAAAAGGGGAGGGGAAGGAAAGCCTTATAGTACCCTGCCAGGCAATGGCAAAGCTGCTGCCTTTTAGTTTCTGCCTCTGTATCGCCAAAGGCTTGTAGTAGAGTGCTAGGCCAAACCTAGCAACTAAGCAAGACTGTATAACATAGAATGGCTCTATTGAAAATAGACTTCTGGTGCAGTGAATAATGAGAGAATACGAGATATTATTGAGGTACAAAAGACAATCCTTGATGAATTAGATCAACTAGAACTGATATAGTACGATCACATGGGTGATGAAAACTAATTTTAAATTATTGGATTATATCAGAAAGAAGGAAAAGAGGAAGGCTAATAACCGCCTGGAAGGATGGAGTAAGCAGAGCGATGTCAAATAGGAACCTGCACCCGGGACAGTGGGAACACCAAAAAGACTGGAAACTGAGATCATGAATAGCGGATATTATATCTACCTTTATAGATCCAGCTACACCTGAATAGGCATAGATGTCAAAATAAGGAAAATATTATTAGTGTTTGTCCTTAATGTCGTTAATACATTTGCGATAAATCTCTGTTAACACTACCGTAGTCTGTTCCTACTTTCCACATTTATTGCTGTTCCTCAACATGTATATCCTTGCGAATCTTTCCACTACAAATCTTTATTGTTTTATTTTATTCATATACGACTCATCTATGAGTCAATGCCTATCAGTTCCTAAAAGTGACAAGAAAATATAACTGAAATATTCCTTCCTGTTTTGTTAAATCAGCTAGAAAAATAACTAATGCTTTCTGAAAATAAGTAGGTAAGTCTACAAAGTAGATATGAGCCAAAAACTTCTAAATTAAGTAATTAGTCAAAAAAGATGTTTGCACCCGTTTATTCTCTATTGCTGGCAAACGGTTTCATAGTCTATATGGGACTTCATTTTATTGCTTTCCATTTATGAGTTTTATAGTCATGCTTTCTCTTCTATCTATTTCTATTTCATATGAATTACAATATCACATATAAACGCCATACACAGCGTGTTTGTAAATTAGCAAACGCTTCCATATATATACAGATAAAACATATTTATGGTAATAAACGTGGATAGTTTGCCTTGTCGATATTTATGGCTGTACCACAAGCACACACCAGCTTCTGGCTTACAACGCGGTAATAAACGTTTCCATTTTGACCAGTAGAGGTCACTTATGTAAAGTAGGAACGCATTAACATGAATTATGGATGGACATTATGTAACAGAGTCCTCTACAAATATAAAGAGCTGTTGTTGGCAGAGAGATGTTCTTGAGAAATGTTATTCAATTATTAGCGAAAATTATAGAACAAAAAAAGATAAATATCACTGGAAGAGAAAAGAATTCATTTCATTCTCTCATTGAAAGTGAAACCCATAACTTCTACATGATTTTGTGTAGCAAATATTCCAATGTTCTTCCGAATCACTTTCTCATCGTTCAGAGTACGTCTTAGGGGTATTGAATTAAATGACTTTCAACTGAATTACCGCTGTCTCAAACCGGCTATCTCATTGTTAAGCACTCTAAATTGGATTTCTCTAGAAAAAGAAGATGGCTGCCTCAAACCAGTACATAGTTTAAATAATATACCAAGTGCAGAAGACAGCAGTCATAAATTTGTTCTACATAATGGAGAAAAAACAAGTGGTCAATGAGAAAAGATAGAGATTACTGGAAAAAACTACCTGATGAAAATGTAGCCCTTCTTCTTCTTGGATTGGCCTTCTCTCTCTCTCTCTAGCGTAATTTCACAAATACACGGAACCTACAGTTTATCACCGATGAACGGCATGGCTCTAGCTGAGAGGCTTTACTAGGCAGAATTACTCGTAGTAGGTTGCCAATGCTTTGCACGAGAAGGCCACAGCATCACCCTGTAGAAAAATCTTCATGACTTGATCAAATTCGAACCGATATATAATGCTTGGCAGGTGGACGACGTGGCACGCTATGGTTACCACACGTGGTACATTAGAAAAAATCAAAATGATATGGCTCCTAGAACGAACATGGCGTAAATAATAAAATAACTAGAATATATTTACAGGTTTTGATAGTTTATTATAGAGTTCAGAAATAATATGACCCATCCTTGCTAATTTAAATGTAATTTGCGCTAATCAATACCTTCACTTTTTGGTAATACTGATTCACATATCAAGTAGTTTAAATGAAATTTGCCCTAATCCTACACTTTTTAGTATACTGATTCACATTTCAAGTGTCATCTCATTCCTAATTCTGAAGACGGGCCTGAATTCTCCCATCGCGAGTTAAACAGCAGCAAAACGCTTATATTAAACAACGACCAACGACGAAGACGACGTCAACGGGCCTCCTTCAGCTTCACAAACTTAAATTATCAATTATTATAACCCGAGTATATCGTAAATAAACAGCACATGGGGCTATGCTGCCGCTGACATATATAGAGTAGCACGTATAGTAATAATAAGGCTGACTGAACTTGTCTCAAGTTTAAAGCACCAATGTCACTTAGAGCCGCGCGATAGGGTGGGTGCTGTTGGGAATGTGAAAGGCGCGATATCGCAGCCCTGAATTGAGCCATATTTTCTCGAGAAGGTTCATGTTCATATTGGGTGGCTGATTATATAATAATGTATAGACGCATAGGGTTTAGTTTTGGCAAAAACATCTTAAGACAGTTTGCAATAATCACTCCAACGGATGTTAATAATTGAAACGAGAAGAAAATATTGTAACGTGGATAGTTTATCATGTACTTACTGTTAATATTTATTTTAGTTTGTATTTGTTCTAATTCCTTATTTGCTGTAGTTGTTTCATGTATAGTTTATTAATTAGTTCTAGAGTTGGTAGATTTATTCCCGAGCCTTCCAAAAATTATGTGTGAGGTACGCCATAGAGGTACACTTTGTGACAATATTGTCAGTTTGACAAGCCTCTAGACCATTATTATGTGCGTCTAAATAATCATAGAATATTCTCGATGAATGTCATGTCATGATTTAGATAAAATATCTGGGCGACAGAGCTTTGCTCGGGTAATACAGGATTTAGAGTGAGTCTATAAGGATATTTAATTAAAAATGCAAGTAACGCCAATCAATTTATCGGCTCTTAAAACCACTTTTTGCACATTTTTATCCAAATCTGCGAATCATTCTAGAAAAAGTTTATGGACACCGAAGGTGATACCCTCGCGTTCTGTCAGGAAAGCCACTTAGATAATGTTCAGAAGTAGAACATTATCTATATACCAAATTTGAGCAAAATCGTTGGAGCTGTTTCTGAGATTTTTTTTATGTATATGTACAAGAATTGCTCGTATTAATGTATTAAATTAGATATGTATAATTTTTTTTCATTGAAAATTTCCGATTAAATTATCAGAAGCTCTTATTAACAACTTTAATTTCGAAAAAAAATCTAGGTTGATCAGGATATGAACGGAAGATCTCCAGATTACCAGGCGTGAGCTTAACCAATGAGCTACTCATGTTGCGTAATGTTACTGGGCTCATATCTACACATCATTTATAATCTGTATGGGCGATAAAATAAGAATTTTAATTGCTTAAAACAATTTTTTATGTGAATGTGAATACATCCAATCAATCTTAAACCCGTACAAATTAATTTTCATCGAAATCTGTAGACCAGATTCCGCTATAAAATTGGCATATATATATATATATATATATATATATATATATATATATATATATATATATATATATATATAAGCATTGCTCGTTTAATATAATTAGATAAAGCCACATAAGTCGATAGTAGTTGAGGTGCGGTAGTCAAAGTGACAAGTTTCGACAGTTGTACTACAACAGAAGGACGTGTACAGAGTGTTGAAAATAAATTATTGGAATCAATCTGCGAACTTTGAGCATTACGCAAGTGAACTTACCCCATAACGTTTAGCACAGGGTTAAACGTTACAATATGTCGAAGCCGTGATGAACTATAAAAATTTGAAATTATATGTGATGATGTAAATTCGCTTGGAAAGGCTAAAGAACAACATTACAATTAGAACTATCTACCTAATTCCTAGATCCAACTAAACCTGTGTATCTGCGAACAGTGGAATTGAGAGTCAATTGTTAATTTTGGGAAGATAATGAAAATTTGTCATTTCTGAAATGAATCTGACAGATTGTTATTGCTAAGGCTTGTCTCAGTCCCTTAAGGACAGTCTTTGATACGCCAGTTGCCTGTCCAGTACCGAATTTGTTCCAGCTCTAGTAAAACTATTCAATATTACTTTTGTAGCGGCTTCCAATTTGAAGGGGAGTGCAATTATATTAATCATTCTTGATTTTGTTTAAACTACAGAACAAAAACTGGATTAATGTCAAGAAGTCGTTAATTTTAGTTACCGTACAACTAAAAGAATTGAAGCGAGCTGAGAACACATTGATGAGTCCAATTGTTAACAAAAAATAAAAAAATTGAAGCTTAATTCGTAATAAAATCAAAGTAGAAGAGAAAAATTTAGAAAAGAAGATACTGATAAATCAATAGTAAAGAAACAAAGATTAAGAAGGGATACGGAAGAACAGCTTAGAAATTCGTTCATCATGAAGCCAAAGATGCAGAGATAGAAGGTAGATGATAAGAACATCAATGAAAAGAATAGGTACATAGATAAGCATATTCCTTTCATTAACAAAATGTATTACAACATTGCGACAAAATTATAATATACACTGTGGGCAAAATTAAGTTGGAACACATTTTAACCTATTACATTTTTTTGTTTTCAAGCTGATTTCAATAAAATTTGGACACAGTACGAATTCGTCAATTATTGAACGGCTGCTGTTATTTAGTATGAGAATGACACTACAGCGCCGGATCTGGGGCTCAATATATATTGCAGTGCTAATTTTTTTGTCCTGACCATTTATCATCGGCACACCAAATAAGAGTAAAATAATACAAACGAAATTAAAAATATCCCTTTTTTATTTTTGTTAGAAGGCTGCATAACGCAATGTCAACTGTAGGGCGTCATAATGTTATTATTATAATAATCATAAATGTAAAATAAAAATTAAAACATAGTCGAACATATATTATTCACAGTAAAGATTATTTATTAATAAAGATACATTTATTTTACAAAAATTCATTGTTAATATGAATCCCTTCACTATTGACGACAGCTTGCAACCTTAGCAGTGCGAAATAAATTAAGTCCTAGATCCGAAATGAAATAACAGCAGCCGTTAAAGAATTGACCAATACGTACTGTGTCCAAATTATATTAAAATCGGCTTGAAAAAAATGTAATAGGTTAAAATGTGTTCCAACTTAATTTTGCCCATAGGAATAGTAAGTCAATAATATTAGTTTTGGAATTTAATGACATAAATGCATAATGCAAAAAGAAATACTTAGGACGACAAAGTAAATCGTCCTACAAAAAAAAATGGGAAGACTGCAAGCAATCTCCACGAAATACACTCCACGGCAAAAAAGCGACCACTAAAAATATTTTTTACAAAAAATTGGACAGGCTTTATCAGTTGTTGCACTAAAAATACAAAATAATATTAATTCTATTGGTGCTGGTAATTTTGAAGTTGTGCCATTGTAATTTGTTGTTATATGCACCAACTCCAAAAGAACCAGCACCAATCGAATTAATATTATTTTGTATTTTTTAGTACAACATCTGATAAAGTCGGTCCAATTTTTTGTAAAAAAAAAGTATTTCACATTTTTGAGTGTAACATTAGTCATGAAAATTGTTGAACGTCCACTAATACCCAAAAAGTTATAAGTAGGTTTAGCTTGTACATAGCGGAAATACGCATATCACATATTTCAAACTTTGAGGGCGGTTTTTGGAGGGAAGGAAATTTTGGATTTGATTTTTCTCAATATGGGACCATTTCTCAACTCCCCTCTTTCAAATGAAACAAAAATCGTCTAAATCGGAGTACGTTTACTATGCAAAACGCGTGAACAGCCATAAAAAAAATAAAAAAGCAATCTTACAACCGAATTGTATACCTTCTCCTTTTTTTGAAGTCGGTCAAAAACAGACCCCAATTTCAAAGTTGGTTTCATCGCGAATCGCACATTTGATTTTGAAGATTTTTCTTAATTATTAATTGATTTCTCATTAAAGATGCAATGCCAAAAAAATATTCGGATTTAAATTTTAAAGTTTATTTCCCGAAATTTGTAACAACCTGTGAAGAGCTATAGTAGCTGTTGTCAACTGGAATCACGTTGAACCTTGATCTTTTCTTAACATTTTGCTTTTCTTTTAATCATGACATTATCTCTGTTTCTCCTGGAGATACACTTTTTTAAAGAGAAGGCCTCGGAAAAAGTGTTCGCAGGCAGAAATTTCTACGTGTAAATAATCAAGGCTATTACGCGGAAACGGATTTGAGTTTATCATTGATTGACACTGACATTAACACCAAGAGCTTGTCAACGGTTTAACAAAAATCACAAAATGCCTTTATCTGTGACGGATATTGCTCGTATTGTGGTCTTTTTGTGGATGTCGAAAGTCAACGTTATGTGTCCGGTTCTCTTGGTATACCTCGAACAAGAGTCCAATATGCCTGGAATCGGTATATGGTAATGGAAAATTTCAACAGGCGAGTGGGTTCGGGAAGAAAATGGAAGAAAATTGTAATCAACTACCGCCTTATTGACCCAAATGAAGATACCTACTATAAAAATATGGCAAGTATAATTAGGTTAGAATGTAAAAATAAGTGCGGGTATCACATCTACCAGAAGGACCGATGACCATCATACTGTCATCAGTGTAAAAAAGTACCACAATCAATATTATGGTCTGTGAGAATTACTCGACTTGAATACAATACATCTCATTTTATCGGCTGTATCTACTATATACATATTAACTTGTGAAACACAATCAAAGGCCTATTCATTTCTCATCATGTCCAATGTCCAATCATTGGCCGACATGTATTTTGATCGGTAAGTGGCATCCAAGGGGCAAAACAAAGAGCCGAAAAATTCCAATATTCCAACCACCTCCTCATACTCCTCCAACCATCAACGTTCTTCTTGTTCTTCTCCTTCACTCTAAACCTCAAATGACTAGTCACGTCATTGCTGCTGCCGGAATAGTTCGCTCCCCAGGTCCTTGGCCTTCTTATTCTCCATTCGCGGACATAATCACTATTCAGCATCGTGAAAGCACATATTTTATATACACAAGAGATGCAAGTCAGCCGCATTTATTACGTCTTCATCAATATGCGTTAAATCGGGCTATTGTGCTGCAGACATAAGTGGAATGCCAGAGTGGAGCAACCTATGGCAATAATGACGAGTCAAGTCACCTCAACGGTCTCCGTAGTGGTGCACTTTAGTTTTTATCTGCACAACCAAGTATATATATTATTTTCGAGCTGGAGAAAATCACAGCTCGTGAGTTTAATCTTTGGTGACTTAACAGGAATAATTATCAAATACCTAAATAAAAAAATAAATCAGATTTTTTGCATTAAACATTATAAAATGACAACACAAAATAAAGGAGTCATAAATAATTTGAAGTTTCGCAAGCTTTGATGTTAATGTTGATAAGTTATTTATTTCAAAATTTTGGGAGATACTTGTGTCTTTTTTTGAAGGTGTTAGAAAAACGTGAATTTTGGGTAGCGTGGGTACGAGTTTTACTAGACGTCAATTATTATGAGGAAAACACAAATAAATATTAAGAGAAATTAAACACAATATCACGCATATTAGTCCTTTCATCAATAAAATCAATAGTTAAAATACCTACCCAATTAAAATTTTCATTATCATTCTATTACTAACAAGAAAGAATATCCTAGAAGTAATGTTGTGATAAGTAACAATGTCGAGTATTATTGGTAATTGTCTTAGATCTGGCCTGGATAGTAACATAGGAGAAGTGATTATACAAAAGGATCCTCTTAACTGACAAATCCGATCATAATAGCTAATGCAATTACTCACTATTATATATAGCGTTTAAATGGATATAAAACTCTGTTGTAGATATATTTCATGTAATGTAGGCAGTTGTGTCTTAAACGAGTAAAAAAACTCAAACTACAAAAGCGTTATAGAATAGAATGTATAAGGTTATAAAATTAAGCTTAAGAATATAAAAGAAACATTTATCGTTAAAATGTGGTTTGGAAGGTATAAAATCTAAAGAAATGAGAATATTATCGCTTGAAAGAGGAAAGCTCTTTCAAATGGAAAAATAATAATCAAAATCGTTTACATTGAGAAACGAATATACTTGATACTTGAAAAAATAATCCTGAAGTCGAATTACTAGGGCGGCCCTAAATTCGTCCCCGAGCAGGTAGTACCTAATTTCTACTACCATAATTCATCCCCATACTAATTACGGTATTTTAATCTCCCACCAGAATATGTCCCCGGACAAGAGATTAAGAGATTTATACTTGTTGGAAATATTGTTGCGTATTAAATACAAACTCTACAAAAAGTGTAAATTACTTTTCATTTGTATTAGAATGTAATTTCATTCTGAAATAATATTCCTGGCTAAGGCGACACAGTGACCGAGGCAGTATGCGCAATCGCAGTAGTTCACCGTCTTCTTGCCACATACCCAGTTCTCGTGATCACAGTTCAAGACCACGTGGTGGTGAAGGTGGTTTGACATCAAGGGATTGTGTAGAAGCAGATCACTAGTACGAGGATGTTCACTTAGAGATAATCATAGTCCGGTGAAAAATGTTGATGATCGCAGAGAAGGATCAAAAGGAATAACGAGTAACCTGTCTTCCTCGGGAAGCAAGAGTGAGATTTGGGACAAGAGGATGCAAGGAGCTCCACCAGATCAGATTGAAGAATGCATTGGGATGATGTTTGATCGGGACGATCAAAGCTAAGAAGGGGGCAGTGTAACGTGGATCGTTTGTCATGTACATACGGTTATTATTCGTTTTGGTATCTGTTTGTTCTACTATTTTGTATACTGTAGTTGTATGTCATTAAGTCGTTCCAGAATTGGTAGATTCATTCTCGAACCTTCCGGAACTATATGTTAGGTACAGTTTGTCACAGTAGTGTCAGTTTGACAAGCTTCTAGAACATCATTACAAGCGTCTAGATCTTAGAGTAGGGAAAAGTCGTGCTGTAAGGTCTAGATAATCATAGAATATTCTCGACGAATGTCATGTCAAGATTCAGATATATAAAGCCGTGTCGATCATGGGTCACAGTCAGTTTTATAAGGTCATTCAATCTTTTAGAATCAGATGTTAATAGTAGTTTAGTCGGTAAAGACGATGAAAGTTTAGATTGTGAAGGTGACAAGTGGTGACAGTTGTACTATTACGGAAGGTCGTGTACAAGGTGTTGGAAATAATCCTTTTGGAAGCAATCTGCGAACTTTTGAGTATTATTTGGAAATAATTATCTAATGGATTCGGGTTGCAAGATTCATGAAAAATGAACTGAAACTATTATTACCTTTCATAAATTAAAAAAAAAACTAAAAAAATGGCTAATTGTGTAAAAAAATTTACTTTTTGTCAGGAATTGCGGGATCTATTAATTAGTAATAGAAAGCAATAACTCTTTTTACAGGTATGTTGAAACTACTCATATATGGAGACTCCAACACTCCACTCAAGAATACTGAAATGAAATTCAAGCATATAAACCACTAATCTTATCAACTGTCTGTCACATTTCAAAGTTGTTCTCCAATTACAATCGAAACGATCTTACAACATTACAACCATTACGTAGGTATGTCTCTATATCCTGTAAGAGCTCTTTGCTTCCCTTGCTTGAGTCATGTTAATTGTCAAATTGTGTCTAGAAACTACAATATAACGTTCGTCTTGCCGCGCACAGAGCGTAAAGTGGAAATCTAATAGAATATCTCCCTCAACGGGATATATCCAGGTAGGTACTAGCTTTCCATCCTCTTCTGACACTGATTTATCCCATAATTGTAATCTCTCTGGAGAAATAATTCAACAAAATCCAGCACAGTGATTATGTATATATATTGTGTATGTATGTGCACGTCCGAATTCTGCTCACTCAACTTAATCTTTGGGGAATTCGGAATTTCTAAAACAGCGGCAGCCATCACGGAGAGAAAATGGTTATTTAAACTTTGTCTTGTTTGTGTTTATTTGTAGATATATACTATGAATGGATATGAATATGTTTATGCTATAAAGTAATCAGATTCGAGTTTCCAGTTAATTTGATTCTGAATCATAGAAATTTTGTTGATTATATCCAACGATACCTACATTTGATATATATTTCTCCTAAGGTATGGAATATACTTGCTATATTAGCTCAAGACCACACTTTACTCGAGAAAATATTACTTGGTAACAACCAGCATTTACATTGAAAGACAATTGGTCAATATCGATTGGCTTGCGTGGAAAGGGTATCGTCCTTAGGATTTTCGAAGGTATAGTTTTTTTTCTGTAAACTTTCAGTGCAGGCATATATTCTGTTTTTTTTTCAAAATTCTACGGTCAGTAACATCATAGACAAGGGAGAATGGTCATTTTTTTCCTAATATCTTCAAATCAGTTGATTTTAGGATAAGGAAAGAATATATTTAAATTACTCATTGCGAGTCCTTTTACAATTTTTTTTTTCTTCTACACCAGTATCAGAATTCGTTTTTACAACTAAATCGAGGAAAATATAAAATTAGAACGCCGGTCGTAATTTGTACTCACTACTGATGATAAAGCCAAACATTTTTGGAGTATATTTCTTAGTGATTTCCTTGGACTTTTTATTTATAAAGTGTACCTACCCAAGCTTATCAGCTGAAGAATGTAATGAAGAAATAACAACAGTTAAAATAAAAGTTACTGATAAATAGTTAAACGTGAGCTTCTCACGTTCTTATTCAACTAGCTAGATGCATCATCCACTTCCCGGCAGATATCTACAGGACGAACACAGCACAAGATAGATGAGATGTTCTCCAGTTTCGGAACAGAACAGAAAGAGAGACTCAGTGAGACCTGATATTCGAAAAAATATCGCCCGACTTTTCGATGCAATAAATCTGCCGCCATAATTTAGGAATAACAGCCAAGGCACACTGTGTAGTAATCGATAACTTCTTACCTCGTGCGATTTTTCAGCCCCCGCGGCACAGTCTGCACCAGTTTGTGCGCTACAAAAAGACCTAAAAATGCATAATGAATGGCTCCCTCGCTTAATCCTTTAATAGCATTATTAGACAAATCCACTTTATATCTATCCTTCTTGTTCTATGCTCCGACGAAGTTTAGCTTACTGTAGCTCTTGAAATTCAGAAATGGCTTCGGATTCGGGAATTTCTCATGCAAGACTTGAAAATCTAAGATTCTCTAGCATTACGAAATCTTTGTAAGGCTATTTTCAGTTTTACTCTTGAAGATTCCAACCTTATCATATGGAAACATCCATTTGACGCTATTTAATTAAAATGTTTAGTGATTATCCGCAGTGTCAATACCTATATGTTTCATTATTGTGGCACAGTAGCGTCAGTACATACTACAACTTTGATCAAAAGCGTTCAAATCGTTTCCACGAGTAGAATTGGCAAGGGTTGGTTTTGTCACAGAGGGATACATACCTACCATTGGCAGGACTCCTTTTAACATTTGAGCGGAGCTTGAGACAAGTGATAGGAACTGTAACGGTTTCTAGAGAGTACTGCTGCTTTATTTTATTGACCGACTTCAAAAAAAGGAGAAGGTATACAATTCGGTTGTAAGATTGCTTTTTTTATGGCTGTTCGCGCGTTTCGCATAGTAAACGTACTCCGATTAAGACGATTTTTGTTTCATTTGAAAGAGGAGGGTTAGGAATTGTACCCTTATTGAGAAAAATCAAATCCAACATCTCCTTCCATCCAAAAACCGCCACCAAAGAGGGTGGAGGGGGCAAATTTTCTCGAAAATCGTTAATCCGAGACGACAGAATTAACGAAAATTCCATATCCGGAAATGTTTAAATTGGACATTTTTAAAAATAATCATACGTTTCCGCGCTACAGTCTGAAATATGTGTTTCAGCTATGTGGAAGGGGCAAATTTTTCTGAAAATCGAAAATTTGAGATTTGAAAATTAGAAAGGGGACCATATCCGGAAATATTTAAATTGAACATTTTTTCAAAAGAGTTATGGTTTCCGAGTTTCGCAATGGTAAAGTCTGAAATATGTGATATGCGTATTTTCGCTAGTACAAGCTAAACATACCTATAACTTTTTGGGTATTAGTGGTGCCTACAACAACAAACTACAACGGCACAACTTCAAAATTACCAGCACCAATAGAATTAATATTATTTTGTATTTTTCAGTGCAACAACTGATAAAGTCGGTCTAATTTTTTGTAAAAAATATTTATTTGGAAAAATTGCTGTAGTTAGGTATTTACCAATCGCTACGCTGATACGTTACGAAAATTTAATGATTGGGTGAATATGTACATTTGTCAATATATCACTAATCTTTTGGTTCTATATGTTTATGTTCATTTGAATACAAACCTAACATTATATTTTAACCCAAGTACAATATTTAGCTGACATAGTACCTTAAATATAACTATAAGCGCGCGAAGTATGTTTTTTACTACAATGATTAATACAAAAAATAGTTCTCTTCATATATTCAATTATCCGGATATTCGACTATCTAGGTGACTTACGACAACAATTGTTTCAGAAAATCGATTCTCTATTTCTATATTCAATCGATAATATTTTTTCAAACCTCTTAAGGTCCTAGTGACAAATTTTTAATCTTTTGTGGATTTATGTTTGTTTTTTCACATCGATATTATGCTTTGTAATTTACTATTCTATAATTTTGTATTTTTTTCACTAATAAAGAAATTATTATTATAATTATTAGTCTAGTCTAGTGGTCCTAGTATAACTATTTGAAGTTGTAATCACAATGCTAATGAGTAATGAGTGAGCTTAACGCTCAGAGGATGACGTAACCCATGAAATACCTACAACTCATCCGGAGCTAACATCACTATTTGTATTAGAAATGTTCATGTCAAAAAAACATTATATCTTATTTTGTTGTTATTTATTTATGGATAAATAAAATCCTTTATTCAATGTTTAACCGTCATATTCATTAAGCCATTATGTATCGAACTATTATATTCTAAACATCCTTAACAAAAAAAATTGACAATTATTTATAAACTTTATCAAGTGTTATATTATATATTATATGTAACTATGTCAAATTAAATTGAACCGGAATTGATATCACAATTTATGCTGTAGATACTTAAAACAAAATACAGGACACAATAGTACTCTTGTATGTGGTTAGCCTCATCTACATTTCTTTTTGCGGGCCCTATCAGATTATCAATAGGTAATTAATTATCTGTAGAACTACATGGATCTCTAGATTATATGACCAGTCGTTCTCAAGATATTTCAAACAAGAAACATTTCACGCATATTTCTATTTTTTAAATCATAAAACAAACTCTAAACCTTATTAGACCATCTTTATGTGATTATCCAACAAATAAAACTCGTCCAGTCAAATTTTTCTCTTAATATTATCTTAAAGTTCTTTTTCGCTATTCAACGCCAATTCGAATATATTTTTATTCTCGACTTCTCATTACGTCAACTTAAATTTGCTTGGAGTCAAAATCGGAAGCTCACAAATGCATCTTCCATAAAACTACAAAATAATGTCGATTCTATTGGTGCTGGTTCTTTTGGAGTTGGTGACTACAACAACAAACTACAACGACACAACTTTAAAATTACCTAATAGAATTAATATTATTCTGTATTTTTTAGTGCAACAACTAATAAAGTCGTTCAAATTTGTTCTTTATATTTACCTATTTCATATTTTTGAGTGTATCATTAGCTGGAACATTAGTCATGAAACTTGTTGAACGTTCACTAATACCCAAACAGTTATAGGCTTAGATTTTACTTCTTATTTATTATCTCAAAACATCGCGGCGCAAATATACATATTTCAGACTGCTGATGTAACTCACAAACTGTAATTCAATTTAAATGTTGCTACATATTTTCTTTAATTTGGCCGTCCCATATCGAATATTTCAGACTTTACCATTGCTAAACTCGGAAACCGTAACGCTTTTAAAAAAATGTTTAATTTGAATATTTCCGTATATATTCCCCTTTCTAATTTTCAAATCTCGAATTCTCGATCTTCGGAAAAGATGCCCCGTCCACATATCTGAAACACATATTTCAGACTGTAGCAAGGAAACCTATGATTATTTTAAAAAATGTTCAATTTAAACATTTCCGGATATGAAATTTTCATTAATTCTGCCGTCTCGGATTTTCGATTTTCGATAAAAATTGCCATCACCACCGCCTTTGGGGCGGTTTTTAGAGGGAAGGAGATTTTAGATTTGATTTTTCTCAGTATGGGACCATTTCTCAACTCTCCTCTTGCAAATGAAACAAAAATCGTTTAAATCGGAGTACGTGTACTATGCAAAACGCACGAACAGCCATAAAAAAAGCAAACATACAACCGAATTGTATACCTTCTCCTTTTTTGAAGTCGGTCAAAAATGTGGAGAAATATGTAAATATTTATTTCGGGTAATCGAGCCAATTACAATAAATTTCGGAGTAGAATTAACACAAAATCAAATAAGAACTTGTACTTTTTTACTAATTTCAGGCGAATTTTTTTTATATACAACCACAAAATGTTAATTTGTTTCCACCAGACCGCTGAGATCTCACTGACTACTGAGGATGTCCTCTTTTTTTAAGAAGTCGCCATTATACTTGCAAATAATGCTGCTGCTTATACCCATGTCCATATTACAAAAGAGGAAAAATGAAGTTTCACCAATGACGCCTACTTTGCATAATTCATAATATACCTACATAATATACACCTGTTTTAATAAATTTATGTAAATTAAAAGGACATAAATTAACCATAGTTTTAATCCGAACTGACGTTAATACTCCTTCGTGTTATGATGCGTTAATGTTCTTTTCCATGCTTTGTGAGGATTTCTTAACGTTATAGTCTAGTTAATAATTCAAAATTATGAAATTATTATTTGAAGAGAATGATAGAAAACACGCTCTAATAATTGGTCGAGAGCTAAACATATAAATAATATTATGGGATAAACTGTACCTAGTACTAATCGGAGTGGTACCAACTAAGTAATAATTGTACCATTAATTTATTGAACACTGCTAATAAACTTCATAAATGAAGATGTTTCTTAAAAAAAAAATATATATATATATATATATATATATATATAAATGAACCGATCGATGAAAAGATGGCATGAGCTATTAAGTTTTATAATGACTACCATCGCAAATAGCCTTTAGTGATAGAAAATCACTGTTCTTCTACTTCTTAGATTCTTTTGCGACAGACATGTGGTTTTATAGTCTTTCATACTATTTTAATATTTTATTAATTTTAGTCTTAGCAATATTATTCATGTAAGTAATTACATACAGTTCGGCATTTCATTTGTCACAATAAACTTTATGATTACGTGATTCATTCAATCTTACGTAACTTATTGATCTAATATATGGCGCTAAAAGCGACACCTCTTTGACATTTAGTCCTCCTCGTATCGCGACTTCCCAGATATGCTTTGATTTCTTCGGATACATCCCAAATCATATGAGTAGCTGACCTGTCCAAATAGGAACAACATCGCTGCGATCCTACACTTGATATGTTCTGAATGAAATAGCAAAATGGTTAAATTTTCAATATTTGCATTGAATAAATTTTCAATCCAAATTGCACCGACCAGCGATGATAATGCGGATTGTAGTATTTGCTCACCGATTAGCTGATTTCATCGCTGGTAGGCACGGTAATAGTATTTATCACTTATTTATCTACTGTTGATCAATGTCATTTATATTTAATCGATTACATCAGCATTACATAAAACATTGAACTCTTGATTGACATATAGTGACTATTAAAGACAAACACCATATACCTTATAAAATGTCCAAGAGCACATACCTCAACGGATATGTCTTAAAAAAAACAACTGAAAAGTGGCTCAGTCTCCATTCCACAGAAAATTCAAATTTATTTTACTTTAATTAATGTAATATGGTAATCAAATTGTTTGCAGTGAGTACTAAGAAAAACAACTCACTTGGACATCAGCAAATGGGTGAAAATGTGTCCAGAAAACACTATAGGAACTTCACGTGCAAATATACTATTTTGGCAATTTAAAAAAAGAGCATGAGAAAAAGAATGAGTACATGGGATGACGCAAATATAAGATTACATAATAATTTCTCCAATACCTTTGATAATTCTCAAATAATCCTGAAGCAGCTTTTGCTTTTTTCGAATATTTGATACTTTAGAACTTATGCATGCTTTTGAGATAATGCCTCAACTCAACAGTTTCCTCTTACAACGATAAAAGAGTTCATCTGCGGATTGACAGATGTTCGTTTTGAAAATATCCCAAATGAATAATCCCCTCATGAATTTTCGATTGATGGATGAGATGGATAATAAAAGCATAAAACGGCAGAGAGGAGAGATGTTGAAGATTTTTATCGACATTTGAATTCTAAATTAAATCAACAGACAACAGGGAGGCCACATGAACGCTGGACCAGAGCAAATAAACAAAAAACAAATAATATTCAAAAATTATTGTTGATTCTTTTCATCAAATTATTATCGATCAAATGTGATTGATTCGTTGGTCTTGAAATTGATGTCTTCATGGACTTTCATTACAAAAAGAATTCACCGTTTCATTTGCATATTTTTATATTCTCTTAGAAACCTAGGATCAATTATTGATTAATAGGTACTATGGAATAATTTATTAGCCTTACGCACTCTGCAAAATTGATACATTTACAAATTCTTTTGCACTGTATAATACTCAATAAATAGTTTTTTGCAATAAATTGGACCGACGTTATTAGTTGGTGCACTGAAAAATACGAAATAATATTAATTCTGTTGGTGCTGTTACTTTTGAAGTTGTGCAGTTGCAGTTAGATTGATAACTTTTGGCACCATCTTCACAAGTAGCAGCACTAATAGAATTAATATTATTTCGTATTTTCCAATGCACCAACTATTAACGTCAGTCCAATTTTTTTGTACAAAATATTTATTTCACACTTTTGAGTATTATATTACATTACGAAAATCGTTGAACGTTCACTAATACCACTAATATTCTATTACCGACGTATATTCTTTATTTGTCCCTGTTATGATGTAGAGATCTCAAAACATCCCTGCGAAAATACGCATAAGTATTTTAGATTTAACCAATTTACCACCGCTTAACTCGAAAACCGTAACTTTAAACAAAAATGTTCATAATAAATGTTGCTAGGTACAAATAAATATTATTCTCTTTCATGTGGTACCCAGAGATTTTAGTTCTCGAAAGAAATAACCCCTTCCACATAGCCTAAATACACATATGTGAGATTTTAACATGAATGTAACTCGAAAATCGTAACTTGTTTGAAAAAATGTTCAGTTTCCGTATATTGTCCTGTCTTTAATTTTGGCAACTCGAATTTTCGATTTCCGAGAAAATTCGCCCCCTCCTCCCCTTTGGGGGCGGTTTTAGTAGTGAAGGAGATTTCGGTTTGATGTTTTACGAATATGGAACCATCTCTCTCAAAAAAAAGCAGACTTATTTCTTTGGAGCTTCATCACTGCCTATTCCTAGTATTAGGTATAGGTACCTACCTATATATGAATGCAATTTTTCTCGAGAATCGAAATTCCGAGACGGCAGAATTAAAGATAAGAAAATATCCGGAAACGTTTAAATTGAACATTTTTTTCAAAAGAGCTACACTTTTCCAGTTTCAGCGATGTTAAAATTTGAAACATGTGTATTTTTGCGCTATGTGGAAGGGGCAATTTCTTTCGAAAATTGAAAATCTGAGAATGCCAAATAAAGACCAGATTATTTGTAGCAACATTTTTATTGAACATTTTTTCCATAGACTTAGATATGGTTTTCGAGTTACAGCGGTGGTAAAGTCTCAAATATGCGTATTTCCGCGACGATGTTTTTAGATTACTGAATAATAACAAGTACAAGCAAAGGATATACATGCGTATAAGTTATAAGTGAACGTTGAACGATTTTCGTGATTAATGTTACACTCAAAACTGCACAACTTCAAAAGTACCAGCAACAATAGAATTGTTTTTTTAGTGCACCAACTTATAACGTCTGTCCAATTTTTGGAAAAAAAGATTTATTATTTGTAGGTTGCAGGAAAAAAAATCTGCTTCTTTGGTTTGTACGGCTCCGATTTTGATGATTTTTGATTCATTTGATAGAGAAGGTTTGAGAAATGGTCCCATATCCATAAAAACGCAAACTCGAAATCTCCTTCCCTCCGAAAACTGCCCCGGAAGGGTAGAGGACGCAAATTTTCTCGAAAATCTAAAATCTGAGACGGTATAATTAAAGATAGGACAATATCCGGAAACAATAAAATTGAACATGTTTTCAAAAAAGTTACGGTTTTCGAGATAAAGGCATGTTAAATTCTCAAATATATGTATTTTTGCTATGAGGAGAGGACGATATCTTTAGAAAATTTAAAATCTGTGTGTACCACATGAAAGATATTTTTATTAGCAGCAACATTTATAATAAACATTTTCTCCTTAGAGTTACGGTTTTCGAGTTAAATCGGTGTTAAAATGGTAACATCTAAAATACTTGAGCCTATTTCCGCAGCGATGTTTTGAGATCTCAATAATAACAACTACAAGCAAAGAATATACGTGGGTAATATAATAAGTATTATCTTCATTGGTATTAGTGAACGTTCAACGATTTTTGTGACTAATGTTATACTCAGAAGTGTGAAATAAATATTTGTTACAAGAAATTGGACCGACGTTATTAGTTGGTGCAATGAAAAATATAAAATAATATTAATTCTATTGGTACTTGTGAAGTTGGTGCCAAAAGTTGTCAATCTAACTGCACCTGCACAACTTCAAAAGTAACGTGATTAATATTATTTTATATTTTTCAGTGCACCAACTAATAACGTCGGTCTAATTTTTGGTAAAAGATATTTATGTATTACTCCTCAATTTGTATTTGAGATATTCACATTATTTTAATACATATTATATATATGAACTCAGCTCAAATGGCTTTTATATTCTTGAAAGTCACTTAGAAATGTCTAGACATTTTGCATGATTTATTTCTACTTGCCGTACCATTATACATATATATTTCAATTTAGATCAAATATTTGAAATTCAGTTACCTTATCCACTAACAAAGTTATTGTTTTCTTTTATGGTCCTTTGTGGCCACATTAAATTGCCAAAAAAAGCTCGACTGGCCGACAGTAAAACCAAGCCCACAGAACACATGAAATAAGTTGAAGTAGACTGGCAGAATCATCGATGCGACAGGATCATGAATCAGGCGATTCAAAAAGCGAAGAACAACAGTCCATGTCCTCGTTGCTGGAATACATCTCTTCGACCTTCTCGGAATCTGTCCGTCCGTTCGTCCATGCTGCATCTGATTGATGCCCTTTCGGATCGATATCGAGCGATGATGCCAAAGGATAACGATCGCCGATCGCGCGGCTTCTCCGTATATCTGCGTATATATAAAACAAAAAGAAGCATAGATTATTTGGTTCGTTGGTTGTTGACGACGGGGGCGATGGATGGCTGTATGAGCACATTCAGATCGTCTTCGAGATGGGACGTCTTTGTTTGTATATTCGTCTCGTTCTATATTACATTTGTGGTCTTGATCGTGTAGATTTTATAGGCCGATTCAAACACTATGTTTCAAGAAAGGAAGTGAAACTTATATGCCAGCGATAAAGCAAATTAACCGATTATTACAAATATTATAATTTTCAATTCTTATAACCAAATGCAAATCGAGCATTCTATCTTTCTCATAGAGATTGTGGGCATTTATGAGTGTATTCTCCTAAAATAATGTGAATCAATTCTCGATTGCCGTATCCATTATTTGAAACGTGTACTGGCTACTTGGCTGTGAAAATTTAAGAATTAAGAATTATATGGATCGATTGTTAACAAGCACTTGAGGTAATTTTATTGAAATTCTCTGTTTCAAAGAATTGTCAATGCAAGAATAAGATAATTTTTTGGGCACTCATTATGCAGTTATAGACCATTTTCACTATGTTTTGGTATCAGAAACCTGTTTACAGAACAACTTATCAACTTAAGTTTTGTTGTGCAATTTGACTGCCAAGAAGTCAGTGCTTGTGAAGTAGCTATGATTAGAACAACTTCGTGATTCTTAAAATGGACATAAATGTACAACTTTGAGACTGAACTTAACCACATGTGGATAAAGAATTTAATTTATCATTGAGAAAAGTCAGTCTGTGACTAGACCCTGCATTACCTACAGTATTTGTTGGTCAGGTAGAAAAATTATTTGCCTTAGGTATACTTCAGCTTTCTCAAGTCGCTATTACACTGAGCTACCTTGTTGGCGTGTTTAAAAGCCGGCGAGTCAGATGATGTGATGATGACGCACAAATGGATACGTTTTGTGTTTCTTCAAGTGGTACGACATCAATATAGTGGAATTACTTTATGTTTACCACCAGTGTCCGGTGTTAGGGAATAAAAATAGGAAAAACAGGAATTGTTGACGAAAAAGATATAAGATCGGGATGGATGGAGGGTTCATGAAGCTGCGGTTATACTACAGATATTTCTACCTAGCCACTCTTAAAAATAATTATAACAATTTATCGAAATCCTCAACGAAAATCTCGAATTAAGTCAAGTTAATTCACATAATATGAGAATATAACTTCAATTTGTAAATATTTTTTTAAGGCAAAGAAAATAAAGGTGTAGAGTTTTTAGTGATGATATTTTGTAGCATTTTCTGGACTATATTCCAGCGAACGGTTGTAGATAACCTGAAAACAGGTAGGTACCTATAATGTTATCAAAGACTAAAAATACTAATCCTTGGTTTTAATGTATGATAAACGTCTTAAGAATTACCAGATTCAGAGTCCGGAAAATAAACAGATCTTTAGTCCTCATTAAACCTGATTTCACTCATGTAGGTACTATATTGAATAAAAAATAATCGACAAATGACAATCTGGTTATCTTTTATTCCTAGAATTAAAGATTACTAGATTACATATGAAACTCCTAAAGCAATAGATTTCAAATCACCTTAACATTACCTAGTGTAATCAGTTTTTTAATATTATGAAAGTTAGTTCTCAACCGTAATATTTAAGTTTGTTTTAGTCTTTTTGTTTGTAAAATTGATTTCAAATCATAGATACAAAGTGTGTTGATTAATTGTTTAAGAGTTTCTGCCGATTTCGATGTTTGTAGTTTGTTGCGAAGATAAGTTCTTAAAGATGGTGCCATATTCCATATCGAGCTTTTAAAAAAGTCACCATTTTTCCAAGAACTTTCTTCAAAAAGTATTTTTTTTTCAGAAATTTCAAAGCATTTAGGAAACGATAATTTCTGTGAAATTCTAGCTTCTCTTGATTGTTCAAGGCACTAGAAAATTGCAAGAGTGTTATTTTGGAATCACTGAATATAAGTAAATAAAATAACAGATGAATAATAAACGACTTCAAAATAAATAACTTTTCACAAAAACTAGGAACGACTTTATTGGAATGTGCACAGAAGAATACCTAGCTTATTACTATTGGTAGTCTTGGAGTTGGTGAAAAAGTCTTATATAACTTCAAAATCAAATTTACCAATACAATTATATTTATTGTTTGACAATTCATCCGATTATTTCCTTTAATAATTTATTCTACTATAAACGCTATAATAGCTAAATTTGTAAATGAAAAACACATTATTAAAAAATCTGGTATGTCCACTCACACGACTTTTCTACCGCTCCCAGGCAAATTCCAGTGAATGAAAAATTTTACACTATTACAATCCTCTCCTTACATAGCGACGATAATAGCGGTAGTAAAGTAAAAATCCTCTGGTCAAATCGTGCTACCACTCATTTTTTTTCAGCATGTCAAGACAAACAAGAAAGGTCATGTGACATTTTTTTCGCAAAATGAAACGTTTGGCCAGAATCTGAAGAAACATGTGGAAAATACGAAATTTTATTCAAGCATAACTTTTTTGTGCTTTTTCTCAGAGATGGCGCTGTATGTGGGTGGTAAAGGGCTCTCAGAAGACTACTTTAGGCAAGTTTACTTAAAATCCTTAGAGCCGTTTTCGCGCTATATTCTTGAGAAAAACACGTTTTTTGGCTATAGCTCAACATCCAGTGTATACAGGATTCTTATTCAGTGGCACCGGCAAGTGATATTGGTACCAAACAAAATAAAAAAGAAAGCAACAAAATACTCCGATCCATTCCCGAGATAATACTGTCACAGACAGACAGACAGACAGACAGACTGGCAGACATACAGACAGACAGACAGACCAATGGCTGAAAATATGTTTTTAGACTTAAAAATCTCGAAACCGAAAATTTCACACTATTACAATACTCTCCTTATACAACTACTATAGTAGCGTAGGAAAGTAAAAATACTCCAAGATTTTACTCATTTATGACCCAGTCATTTGGATCAGTTTCTCAGTATTATTAGGAAAGTAAATTATAAGTACTAATTATCCGCTGAAGACTTTTAAACTGAATAACTCTATGGATAATCAGCACCTTATTTAAACATTAATATTCACTATACGAAATAATTATTAATATTCCTATATAAACATTTTCTCTAAATCTTTCCCATATCATTAAAAACTGCTTATCTACCTGTATATATTACTGCGATTATTAAAGCCATCCATGAGTAATCGCCTTAAATGTTTATACTTCACTAACTAATATTGACTGTAGCAATGAGTAATTTATCTAATAGATATAACGATAAATTACTGTCGAGACAGTGAAAGACGCATTAAGGCAAATTTGAACATACCATATTTGTTTTGTCATTAAGTAAATTCCGAAATATCTCTATTTTCCAATACAGGGGCATATCAGTCGAAAAGGTATTTATGTTATTTTGAGTGCTTCAGGAAGCGCTTACTTTCCGATAAAAATAAGTTTGAAGATGTATATATACCTTATTCTTAATATTATTTTAAGGTGCAGTTTGTGGTGTATAATGGGTCATTTGGGGTATAATTTGAGATAGTGGTATCCGTGTTTTATAACTTCAAGTTATTTTAAACTTTTAGGATTTTTTCAGGTATCTATCGCTGATGGAACGAGGAATTTATTGATTTTGTTGAAAGACTGTTTACAATGCCATTGATACAAAAAAAATTCAATGGATTTGTCTACAGAACATTCTGACATACAATACATTACTTATAGAACAATTTAATCAATTGGTGTTGTTTAATAATAGTTTTTGTCGTAGCAAAAGCAATTGATATCCGCATAGTTTTGTTCTGATTCACATAGCTCGATATAAGAAATTTCAAAGTAGCGGTTGCCAAAAGCAATCCTGTCTTTCGAAATCTACTAAAAGGTGGCTAAAGGCAATATATTCTGATGTCCAGCAATTGTCTACTTTCAGTTGTTGAATAGGAAATTGAATTGCGTACTAAACTGAATTTAATTTTTCCATTGTGATGTTGAGCATTGTCATAAAACGACGGCGAAGTTGCATCAAAAAGCACAGCCTTCCAATACCCCTTCGAAATACGTAATAACAAAACATCATCACCGGTATGAAAATTTGGTATTCCATAAGAGAAGCCATAAGGACTCTCCTTTTTATTACCCCCAGCTACCGGCTACCGTGTAGAAGGTAGCGTGCCTCGAAAAGAAATAACGTGAATTCCGAAATATACCAAATTGCACTTATTATGACATGTACGTGCTCCAAAATCAAATGAATATGGATGTACAAAAGAGTTTTTAAACTGTGCCCCTTATTCGTGCGCTGACATTTAAATTCATCTCTTATGACGATGCACCTGTGGATACAACATTATAAAATGGGTCGGTATGAGCGTTTTTATTCCTCCTTTTTTTGTGATTTGATTAGAAAGGGTAATTTCTCAGTCCTTGGAATTTGGATGTTTGTCAACAGATACCGCACGGAAGTGGTAGTTAAGGAAATTAATTTGTTTTCTCCGAAACGCCCGGACATAAACATTATTCTACCTATTTATATATTTTGTACATTGTCAAGATGGTGAAATATTTGGCTCAAGTTTTACATCAATATTAATTTTATTAAGATTTGGCAACCAGCTCTGAAGACCTAAACTATTGAATATTTTTTTTACAACAATTAATTTGTAAGTTTAAATCTCGAGCACTGATTGTCCTGATGAAAGTCCTCAATATCAACAATCTTAAAGATAGTACTAGTTGGTAAAGGGCTAATCCTTCTGTACAATGAGTTACTTTACCACACGAGTGCGGAAACTAAATGACCTTAAGCATGCTCTTACTCAACTGATTCATAGAACCAATACAGACATTTTATGTCATTATTACTAAGTCATGCTTTCAAATGAAAGTATTCAAACATTAATGTTTCATAGAGATTAAATTCAATAATTTCACTAAAATGATCATATTAGTAAATTCTACAATTATTATCAAACGTCATATTCTATGACAACTTTTATACACGAATGTGAATTGTGTCTATGGCAATAGTAAACGTCAAATCAGTTGAAATAGACTGCTGACGTCACAATTTGAAAAGAAGCTCAAGAAGGTGTATTGATGGGTTAAAATATGGCATTATGTCATATATACTTTCTTTTTTTTTAAATCACTCTACTAGTCTATAACTCATACAGACTTATAGAATGAACAATGCACTTCATATTTACATGGAACAGGAGATAGGAACAGTTTCCCCAGACAAATAGTGAATATTATTTATAATCTAGTTGAATACCGATCATCTTACGATACCAAATAAGTAATAGATAATAAATCATTTCGGCCAGGATGCAATTCGGTAGAAAGTGGCCTCCACTATTCGAATACGAATACTATGACAAGAGCTATTGAGAAGTTGAGATAAATCCTATATTTATTTGTTCTCTTGAACATAGACATATATTTTGGTGCTGGAATGAAAATAATTAATAGTTATTCTCGATTGACTGAATAAGGTACGTACCCACGCATTACTTGCGCCTGAGAATTCTCGTAGATATAATCAAAATCTCTGGTAAATCCCATAAACATTCATTTGCAGAATTAGTTTATCTTCACATTTATGTTGGCAAATTGATGACACATTGTTACATAGTTTCCTTAATGATCAAGATTGAAGATCATCTATTACTACTCTTCCCACATAACTATTATATATAAAATTTCATATTTGCTTGTAACGTGAATACAATCAATAAAGATATTTGATTACATACATCCCAGGCAATAATTCAGATTGGAATTGAGTTTACCAACACCCATAAATGTAGCGTAATGTAACATTGTTTATATGTGATTGGATGAAAATGAGGATGTTGAGTTGTTGTTTCCTGATAGGTTTACATCTATCACGTCCGGCGACCTTATTGTGAATCTCTTCTTTCCCAGGTCACTATGATTTACTGCCATCTATTCCTATCATCATCATGGAAATTCCATTTCCGATATATTTGCAACGCAACAATAGCCCAGTCAGGTTATATAGTTATATCACCTTGCAAAAAACAGCGTCAGAAATTGTTTTGCTTTCACTATACACTTTAGATGTGGTGACTGGTGGTCTATATTCACATTGGTGACCAAATTCCGTGGGCGCCTCAGCCGCCATTTTGACATAAAAGAGAAATTGTTTTTACCCAATATGTCGGTCATTTTCAACTTTTCAACCAAACTGATAGGGATCTGAATTGCTTATAATTCCATTCTCTTCAACTTATCACAATTTGTTTAATTAATTAACCGAATCCATAACTGTTCTTAAATATATATAGAATAGAATAGAATAAAGAGTTATTATCTTGTTCCTCGGATAATACTTGCTAATTATTCTTCATTGGAACAATAGATATTAAAGTCTCTAGTCCATATGAGAACTGAGAAATCAAAGAATGTTTAAAAAAGCATTTTACTGAACTATAGCATTTATTATTAAGATTATAAGGGTACATAAGGAAAGATGTATGGAATTATATTCCTTACAGTTCTGATTTTTACGATTTTTTGTATAACCAATAATAAATCAGGATCCTTCACCTATGCCAAGCTTACAGCACTCATGCGACCAGCTTTATTTATTCATATTTATATAATTACTTTTTACAGGGTGTTAATAAATAAGTGCGACAAATTTCAGTTAGAGATTCTGCAAGAAAAAATAATGACAGTTTGCTATATAAACGTAGGTCCGCAAATGCTTCGTTTTCCAAGATACGGGAAGTTAAAGGTTTTCTTAAAAACTCACGATTTATTTATTGCTTGGAACCCAGTCGAAATATGCAATAATTTGATAGATTTTAAAAGGTATTTATTTCAAGTACCTAAGCTAGCAGAGCAAATTGAGCAGACTCCAAAGGACATATTTTTTCCTTATAGCGTACATTAGGTGCTAATTAAGTGCTGTATTCCGAAATTAATTGCTCTTATAGTTTTCTTCAAATGGTTGCTTCGCTAGCTTTAGTTGATGTGCTGAAAAAAATGATATTAATTCTATTGTTTCCGGTACTTTTGAAGTTGGTGCAAAAGATCTTCTATCTAACTACAAATGCACAACCTCAAAAGTACCAGCACTAATACATTAATATTATTTAGTATTTTTTAAAGTCACCATCTTATAGGTAATGTCGGTCCTATTTTTGTAAGAAATATTTATTTCATACTTTTGGTTGTGACAATAGTTATGAAAATCGTTGAAAGTACCCTAATACCAAAGAAGATAGTACTTATCCTATTATCCATGTGTATTCCTTGTACACAACGGAAGTATAAATATTTTACCATTGCTGTAACTCGAAAACCGTAGCTCCTTTGAAAATGTTGAATAAAATGTTTCACGATATGATCTTATCTATAATAATAATAATACTCTTCAACCCCTTTGGGGTTGATTTTTAGAGAGAAGGAGGTTTTGGATTTGAGTTTTTCTAAACATGAGACCATTTCTCAACTTTACCGAACTTTATACCTTCTCCTTTTTTGAAGTCGGTCAGAAATATGTAGGGTTAACACTGACATCTCGGAAGAAAAGTTCTGGTCATCTGAATTCTGAATACTGAAACTCTATACCTGTGGTGGCATGTAAGGAAATTGCTAGGGCTTTTTCAATAGTGTTAAAAAAATATTTAAAAATTTGCGAGAAATTGAGCAAAAACAATTTTCTAACTTTATAACATCACTTTGACTGTCTGGCTCCCAGCTTGTTTTCTCTGAAATTTAGTGCTTTAAGAGTCAAATGATGATAATAGGACAAACAAGAATATGCTCAGTTGGTGAACGCATTTTAGAGAGAATCGAACATAAATATCGACATATTCTGGCGAATTAAATTTATATTTCAGTAGATTTTGGTTCATTATTGCCTAATGATGTATGGGCATTATATTGGGGAGCACAAATATCGTAAACTAATCAGGTCTTTGGTACAGAAGAACCTGAATTTCTGCAACCCAATTTCCATTTCAGCACAAAATAGGACACTATCGTTCGAAACATGCGTTTTGGTTGTCAATGACGTTTAGTCACGTACTGATATCATTGGATATGCGCATGGGCATATCTTTTCTTCGTAGTGTCATGGAGTAAGTAACCTAGCCTATAGCGTCAATATACAAGTTCTAATATTAGGGGTGGATTTTTTTGTATAAGTTAGAAATCTAAGAGATATTTCTCTTACTCCCTGTTACATATCAAATGAGAAGGGTCTTTATGAATAATTCATATATATATTTCTTAAATAATAAAATAAAAGGCATAGAAGATTTCCAGCTTTCTTCCCTTAAAAAAAGAAGGAGGTATTCAATTCGGTTGTTTGTTTGTATGGATGATCGCGCGTTTCGCATTATAAACGTGCTCCGATTTTGATGATTTTTAATTCTTTGAAAGAAGAGGAGAGTTGAGAAATGGTCTCAAGTTTAGAAAAAAAATCAAATCCGATATCTCCTCTCCCCGAAGTGGGTGGATATGATATATATGGTATGGCTGAATTAAAGATGAAAACATATCCGTTTATATTGAACATTTTTTCGAATGAATTACGGGTTTTGAGTTACAGCAATGGAAAAAATTGAAAATATGAGGCTGCCAAATTAAAGAAAGGACTATTTGCAGCAGTAATTAAATCGGACATTCTTTAATCGAAATTACGGTTTTCTAGTTACAGCAGTGGTACAGTCTGAAATATGTGTATTTCCGCCAAGATGTTTTGCGAGCAAAGAATATTCATGGGTAAAAGTATAAGTACCTACTATGTTCTTTGGTATGAGTGAACGTTTAACTATTTTACTAATGTTACACTCAAAAATGTGAAATAAATATTTTTTATAGAAAATTGGACTCTCTTTATTACTTGGTGTACTGAAAAATACAAAATAATATTGATTCTATTGAAGTGGTGCAATCATAGTAAGATAGAAGACTTCAAAAGTATTATCAAGCACCAATAGAATTAATATTATTTTGAATTTTTCAGTGCACCATCTGTCTGTCCAATTTTTGGTATTTTTTTTCTTATTACTAAACTTGCAAACGTATAGTGGCGGTCCCATGGCGGCGGCAGTGGTCCGAAAGATGATTCGTTTTATCGATATATGTACCTTTACCTATGTATACAAACATGTAGGTATATGCGAGCACATTTTCCCGATTACACATTGTTTTCGTTTGTCGGCAGTGCACGTTTATAATCGTTTGTTTTTGGAAAACGTTGATTCGGGACTTATTTTTTTTATTTCACCGATACATTGGATACACCACACGACATATATACCTACCTACGTTTTGATATTTATAGCCAACGTTTCAATCACCGATCTGCGATGCTGGTAGGTACTTTCAGCCGCAGCCGTCCGTATGCATAAATGAGGCAACATATTGAATATGGAAAGTTTCAACTTATCTCGTTCAATTTGGAGATATCAAAACAAATTATCTTGATTAGTCGTTTGAAAGCTAAATATGAATATATTCTAGACCTTTTTCCACATTCAACCAAATAATATGAATATAGTAGAAAAAAAATCTTATGAAGAAATATCTCTAAATTAGAAATTGGTATTGAAAGGTTCTAATGTTTACTAGATTTAGTAATCTTACAAATATACAGCTACGTTAAGGAACATTTGATTACTAGTCATTTCTACAATCAAATTAATTCAGTTTAAAAAATAATTGCAAGACATATATTATATGTATTCTAGTATTTACCACACTGAAAGAAATATATATCTAACATTTCCTATGCCCTAGCAGATTTGCATTTGTTGTAATATTGTACCGCATATTTCTGTGACTATCTTCTCATTTTATATTAAGCTGTAAAATATTCTCATGTTCCCATTTTCATTTTCTATTTATACAGTGAACCTATACATCATATCTATCTCGGGATCTGTACATCCAAAACAACTTCGCGTGAACTGATAGTAATTTCCTCCTTGATTGAAAACTACCCGATACCAACATTTACGCTTTGAAGTCAGCCAACCACAAAACAAACCTCATATATATACATATAAACTTATACAGCCGTCCCATTCGACATGCAGATAATTTCCTGGCGGAAAACTTTTGCCCCGAATTATCGTGTCCTAATATCAACCGGAGGTTCCAAAATGTATGTGTGTATGCGATGTAAGCCTTCTCGCTATGTTTCAATTTCCCTGCCACAAACTTTCCATGTTTTCCATATCTATATGTACAGATGAATAGGAAGATAGTACAGACATATGCCTCTTTTCCATAAAGACCTGAATGAAACGTGTGAATTTGCGTCGAACCTAACTTGCCGGATTTAAAATATATACAGACATCCGCCATTTTGTGACACAGGGTGGCAGATACAGTCTCTGAAACTTCGTTTCATAGGTGATACATTATGTATAGGCATAGTGATTGCTGTAAATTTGATCTTATTTCTGCATTGAACATTTAGGTATAAGTAGCTTTACAGTCGCCTGATAATACAAGAAGAATAGAGGTTCTTGATGATGACAATTTCCTAGTTGCAGAACTCATATGAATACGAATATCATCATATTGTAGAAAAGATAGAATATGATTTGAATATGAAATAGAAATTACAATATTGTAACGTGAAGACTTACCCGAATAATGAACTACACACACAATGCACATTTCGGAAAACACAGGAGACATCAGAGACAACGAGAATAAGTCCTGGTATATTCTCGAAGCCATATTCTGAGAAATAACCTCCAGAAACAATGAAAACAACACTGGAATCATCTAGAGCTTTTTAGGTTAGATATATAATGCTGATGGCAATGACAGGACAGTTAGTTAGTGATAGATAGTCAGTCAGTCATAGATCACAATCGGTCATAGATCATATTATCATAGACAGTAGAAAGTCGTATATAGTCAGAGAAATAAGTGTGAATATAAACGTGTATATAGTCGTGTAGTTATTGGTGTAAATAAATTAGTGAGAATAAATCGAACCCACTTTTAATATAAATTCCCGTTACAATATAAATAAATAGTTTTGTTTTCACAACAATATATTCGCACCTAGTTATGAGAAAAGGTTGAATCTAAGAAATGGAGGAAGATGGTCTTAAATGGTGGCGGATTAACAGCTTTCAGTTGGTATTTATCTATTTAAATGACCCGGAGAGATTTTCAGGTTCCCCAGAACAATCAAACAAATGTATTCTGCGGACCTACTGAGACTGTATACACCTACTCGGAAACTATAATAATTGAACTATTAAAAATTATTTCTAGATTTGTTCTGGAGTAATCTTTACATCAAAAAGTTGATGGATTAAAAATATTATACCTCAAGTAGATCGAACATTATAAAAATATTAGCTTTGGATGAACCGAACTATTAAATATTTATATAGACAATGGAACTATCTGTGGCAAATTACAGCAAATTTAACATATTATTAAAATTTAAAAGAAATTAAGTAGAAAAGCATATACTATTAACTTTAAATTTATATCAAGAATAACGACAGTCTCAAATGTAACCACTTTATAATTAGTAGTTTCTTCTATTGATTACCTGTAATATCGTTTTAGCCTTCACATTAAATTCACGTTAAATTGTCGTTATAATTATAGAAAACAAGTAGATTAGATTAGATTTGTTGGAGTGGCTGCCCACCGCGACCAGTTTTGGTCTTTTGTGGTTCTCCATTGCCTTATAGTTCAGTATCTAGATTTATCCTTTTTAGCCGAGGGGTAAGCCGCAGCAGAAATCTGGTGTACAAAAATATGGAAATCATAAGGTAATTACAGAAAATCAAGTTGCAATCGAAGGAGATCTGAGGTCAGGGAAAATCAGGTGAAATCATTAACAAGTGCGCATGCGTTACCAATGTAGAATGAGGTTGAGTTAAGACATGCCAACCTGGAGTTTCAACGAAACGCGAACGGCAGTAAACGCAGTGGGAGCTTTATCGCGGAATCTTAAGGAAATCAACTAAAAAGGGAAATCTGGTGTATAAAAGATGGGTTGCTATTCACTCCTCGGTTTTAGCAGACTTATAGCAGTCTAGATACCGAGTCCTCCTAGTAGCTTTCTGCCTTCGGTTTCTCTTCCCGGAATAATTGAAACTGCCCTCGTAACAGGGCTTCACATTCGTAGACTATGTGAGCTGCGGTTTCCTCCTCTTCCTGGTAGAACCTACATAGGTCGTCCTGGTCCAGGCCTATATTGTTCATGTGCTTCCTAAGCCTACAGTGGCCTGTCAGCATCCCTACCAATATCCTTGTCGTTTTCCGACTTTGATTTAGTATTTCGCCTTCAGGTGTACAGAAACAAGTAACAAGTCGGACCTTGAAGTCGCAACCGCAATAGTTCAGAATAGTCTCAGCCATCTAGGTATTATCTCAACTCCATCGAAGATTTCTCAGATAGACTTCAACAAAAAAAGAGAAACAGAGTGTTAAATATAGTTGAGTCCATTATCTTTGATATAGTGAAATTTCTCCGGAGCACTTGGTGGGGAGCAAACCCAGATACCTTGATTCTTCTATACAAGTTCTTTGTGGGATCAATAATTGAGGAAAAACTTTTTTAGTTGTGTTTCGGGAGGGTTCCAATTATACAACTTTAGAGAACATTTTTCTTAAACATTTAATGAAAAGGGAACCCTCAGAGAAGAAAAACAATTTCTACCTGCTGAAGTTTCATTTTATTTATAATTGATTCCCCTTATAAATTTTAAATAGATATCTACGACGAGGTTCATCATTTTGGAAAGTCACAAAATTACTTTAGATAAAGAAAGTTGTTCATTATTGAGACCGCTATTTTCAACAAATGAACGTTCTCCCACTTTATCAGAGTAGAAATAGGATGAAGAACCGTTTGAGTTTTTTGACAACTAATCATGGTAATCTTCCGTCACAAAAAATCAACTAATATCTACAACGCAAGAAGTTCCAGAAAATGCCCAGATCGTATGAGAATTATTCTAGAATAGAAAGCCTAATCTGAATCTACAAATGTCTAATAACAAACATATTGCTGAATCATCATCATCTACAAAGAAAACTGTTTCATAGAAATGCGCAGTAAAAAATCGTGGGAAATTATTTGCAGTAAAAATTCAAGATTCGCGGACTCCTATAAACATGTATATATAGTAAACCAATCGTGAAAACTGATGAGTTTTTCGACATTTATAGCCATATGTTTCATATTTTATTATGATTGGCAATGTTTCATTTGTGAGAAGCGGAATGTGTTGATATGACTTTCTTCTATATGTGTATGTATAATTTAGTTACATGTTCATTTATATCGTAGGTACCTATATGACATGGGGTAATTGCGTCTTCTAGGTTAGCAAAAGGTATTTATATATTAATTACATTATGGAATCATCTATAGTCATAAATGACGATATGTCAATTTGAAGCTGCCGGAGAATATTTAAAAGATATTCTTATGATTATAGAAATACCAATCATACTGTTACATGAATAGTTTATCACTTACATTCGGTTATTATTTGTTTTAGTATCTATTTGTTCTTTAGTCTTGTCTACTATAGTTGTTGCTTATATATTTCATTAATTAATATACTGGCTGTTCCGAAATTCAAAACATCAGCCTGGTCAGTGTTAAAATAGCCGTCGTATATTGACAGATATATGGACTCAATATAGGAATATGACATTGACAGATGACATAATTTAAGCCTGACCAGGCTAATGTTTTGTATTTAGGAGCACACTGATAATATTTTAAAATACATTTTCTCACTGTAACTCATAGAATTGTCAGTTTGACAGATGTATAGAATAATTTCGAACGATGTCATGTCAAATTGAACTATATAAGAGCTATCATCTGTTCACGAAGCTCAATTGTGATACCACAAATGCTGATGATGCCATGAATTTTTGTGTATCAAGTCATAACTGAACAACTAACGCTATTTCTTCCGTGGTATGTATGATGTTTGCGTTTGCAAGCTCCATGAACAGGAATACTGTACAACTGATATCGACGTCATACTGACACTGACATAACAATCCGATAATCGTTTATGATCCGGCCCATATACTTAAACATCTATACCGCTAGCATTGTGGAAAAAATACGCAAAAATGTAGCAAAAGACCGGGGAATAGCTGGCGATATGCGCATGCGTCATGAACTTTTTTTGGCTAAGAGGATGGCATATGAAGTGACTCCAAGCCACTTCCCCATTCGCGCATGCGTACTAAATTCGCAATCCCTTACTGATCTTCACATAAAAATTCAAGGATCAAATTATAGGTATATAGAATTATGTTGAGCCGGCCAAAATTTTGTGATGCATAGAAGAATTAGTCTCTGCTTTATGGGATAAGTTAAATAAATAATTTAGAAGAAATATTTTTGCGCGCTCAGGAAACTCACGTAGAA
The DNA here is from genome assembly GCA_958507055.1 of Crioceris asparagi. Classification (NCBI taxonomy): domain Eukaryota; kingdom Metazoa; phylum Arthropoda; class Insecta; order Coleoptera; family Chrysomelidae; genus Crioceris; species Crioceris asparagi. The sequence goes on along the minus strand of OY293829.1, from coordinate 15,851,140 downwards.
TTTAAGATGCAGCAGTCACCAAAGCCCTAAAAATCAAGAGTATACTCGTATGCCTGCTTTTGTTTTGTTCCATTTCTCTCAAAATCCTATCTATTTATTCAATCCTCAATATTATTGGAATTATATTCAATCTAGTTTTTGAGATACATACCTAAAAACTAATGTAAATTTTACGAGTTTATCAAGAAATAATGAAATTAACATTATTTATCTATACCAAAACATAATAAAAGTGTTATATTCTAAGTGGTAATTTTTATTTATAACAATGAAATATTTAGACTATACATTCTGTGCAAAACAACAACAAGATGCAAACTACATATTGATGGCTGCACAAAAGTAATGGTTTTACTCAGACAATTATAAGGATAAGCCAGATATTCAGGCAAAGATCAAGTTTGACATTGAAAATCTTTTCTCAATCCATAGTATAGCAAATTGATATGCTAGTCAATAGTAAAGTGACAGCGGAAAAGTGGTTTCAATTTATACTTGTTGTATTGACACCGGTTTTATTTCATATTGAAAAGCATTTTCAATTAGTAATATTTGTCAGATGAGATTCTTATATATAAATACAATACAATAAATAAGTAAATTTTCTTTACTCATTAAAATGTATTGTGCCTTAACTGCAGTGTAACAGCAAATGACAGAATGTGAACGCAAACGCAAAATAGTGTTCATGGAGCTTGCTATCACTAGCACACAATTGGCTCCATGCATCGATGGTAGTGTTTGCATTGATAGCGCTGATTCCGACTCCCTGAATACATCCAAAGTAGCGTCGATCAGGGATCAAGTGTTGGAAATAAAAGTTTTGAAGCAAACTACGAAATTTGCAGTGAACTTTAAATATCTTTAGTAAATACTTATTTCCAACAGCTACGATAATTTTGGGCAATTCACGTCACCGATGTTTTTTTTGAAGAGCGATATATTTGTGTATTTTCAATTTCTCAATGATTTAAATGACATGGGATTTGGTTTCTAAAATAATAAATAGAATAGTAACAGTGGAGGAGTAATAAATATTTTTTATTGTGAAAAAAATATTATTGTGGGTAAATATGTATTGTAACGTTTAACCCTGTGCTAAATGTTGTGGGGTTAGCTCACTTGCTTTATACTCCAAAGTTTACACTTCCCTACCAGAGGTTTATTTCAACACCTTGTACACCACCGTCCATAGTAGTACAACTGTCACGACTTGAATAATTGTTACATTGACAATCTAAACTGCAAAAGACTTCACCGTCTGAATGAATTTCATAGACAGACTTTCAGTGAAATTTCTGGCTTACCTCATAGAAGGAGGCAATATGATTTTTTATATTTCAACAAATTATTGAACATACTTCATCGACTGACTGACTGTGACCCGTGATCGAAACGGCTTTATATATCTGAATCCTGACTTTCATCGAGAATGGTTCTATGATTATTCTAGACGCTTGTAATAATGTTCCAGAAACTTGTCAAACTGACAAAGTGCACCTCACATAGTAATTGTAGTCTCTGAAAGTTTCTAGAATAAATCTACTAATTCTAGTACTAATTCATGAAATATAGAAGCAACAACTACGAATAAAAACCGTACTTACATGGCAAACCATCCACGTTACAGTTTAAAAATTTGTCCCAAAGATAAAAAGAATGTTATGTTTTATTTAATATTTGAAAATCACAAGACGTTCCACCTGCTATATCATTTAAATTTTGGATAAAAGTGACTATTAGAAAGTATAAACGTCATATCTCAGAAAATTAGCGTAGCGTTTGAAAATTAAATTACGCTACTACAGACAATTTAAAGGTTCTAAAAAAAGTTTTTTATTCTTCACTGTTACAACACACTGTTTTGATTTGATAATTGATAATTAAATTTTTAATATTACAGTTTGAACTTCCGCAATTGATTATTTATTAAAGTGGTAGAAATATCTGAAAATAATATTTTTATTGTAATTTCTTCTTCTTTCAGTTCGGAAAAGATCCACTTTTGCACCTAGGGTAAACAATACTATTTTTGGGGTATTGTCCCAATATTGGATACCTATACTTGCGCCAGAAAGCAATCACATGCTTCCAGACATTTCCGCAATACTGAATAGGTACGTACGTCCTTGTCGTGTAAATAATCAATAAATAATGATAAGAAGACTGAAACGATGAGAAATTAGTTACATATATAGATTGAAGTATAAAACATAACAGAAGATAACATTGCGTGTGTTTGGATATTAAGAATAATGGAAAAATCTCGGTTTCAATTTATATTTGTTCAATATTAAATTAACTTTTACCCTTGGAAGTAATATAACCGTCTCTGTAGCTGTAGATATCCAATCTTACAAAATTATTTTGATATTCTATTTTTAGAAATCAGGCCTCGTGTAATCATTTCGCAGGGTGACTAACTAAAGTTGAAAAAAGTTTCTGAAGATGTTTTATAAATTTATGCTAATGATCAATTATTGTGAGTTTTCATAGAAGGCGGCAAATCAAACTTTATTTAAGTTTATTTACATGATAGATATAAAACTTGATTCTACAAATTAGTCGAGATCATCTTGCTATAAATGTTATATCATGTGACCCTCAAGGTACACACTATGAAATTTCTAAGAAATTTGACGGTAACTTGGAAAAGTTTAATTCTGTTTTTAAATTTTATTTGTTGGATATAGTTGCCAATAAGTTCAGAAAATGATATCGGCCAAGTGGCCGTCCCTAGATTTGATGACCATAGTGGCCCGATTTATGGTATATCCCATTTTTCGCATGGTTGACGCATATTAGATATCTTTGAGGGTTTCAAGAGTCTGAGGCTTGGCGACATAGACTTGTGACTTCAAGAGACTCTACAAAAAGAAGTTTAGAACGGTAAAATCGGGCGACCTTGTCGGCCAGGACAAATCACGAAAAGAAGAGATTAAGTGACCCAGTAATACGGCCCTCCGAATTTCGGTTGTAAAGTCATTGAGCATGAGATACCTTGAAATAAATTTTGTCAGTTCTAGAACTTTGGAAAATAAGATAAATCACAAATATCGTCTACAGGCAAATTACTAACTTTAAAAGTTGCTTCTTTGAAACCATCTTAAATCCTTGACAAAATCCCACAGTTTCCACTTGAACCTCCATGCATCATCGAAACTAGAATCTCCACAATCAAATCACCAGCGACCTCTCGTCGTCATCTTCAGATAATCTTCATCTTCTCATCTGTGTGTGGCAGGTAAATAGAAACAACAAAGAACAACTAACAGGAAAGAAAATCTTCACGATTCATATAAAGAGTCCGAAAAACCGATGTGCAGATATCATCCATCAGGTAGGTAAATTATACCATAATATTATATAAAATGTATATTAAAATCTCTGTTTTAGGACATACCTACTCTCTGTTCGTGTGTAAATTTACCATCTGTATCTTATCGGCGGATCGTAATATGATGACGTTGCATCATGTGCGTGAGTGCAGTGTCTTGAATACTAATAGAACATTCACATATGTGTACGTCTGTATGTCTGTCTGTTGGGATCTCCATTTTATTACAACGGTTAGAACTCACGACCCAGGCAACATAACACACTATGAGGATATATGTATCTATGAAGAATATTATGAATAATATCCTCCTTACACTTGCGACAATATGTGGTTCAGGAAATATATAATATCTATGTATAACGTTTTATGTTTTGAGGAAGGATATGAGGAGTACTTCACTTCCTCTTGCTGCATTTATTGCCGTTGGAAATTGACATTTATCTGCGTCTTGGTTGAGAATGCATACATTAGTTTTTATTTTGTGTATGTCTAAGGCCCACCAATGGTGAGAAGAAAATGACAATGTATTTGGAACATATTCTTAATAATTCTAAATTCAGAAATAAGGTGCATGATTTGATTTCCGATATATAGAGATATGTGAACACTAAATCATGATGTCAATCCAGTACACTACCTACTATTTAGAAAGAACAGTGGCTAGTGTGGCGACTAACTGAATGACTGACTAATCCAGTACTAATTCACTGCCTAAATAACTGGTAAATTTTAAATGATGCCGGAGATTTTGTACTAATGAGTTCATGTTTTTATACTTTCTACCATAGTAGCTATGTAAAGAAAGTATTGTAATCCAGAGGACAAGAAACATTTATTCAGCCTTTGGTCTGTCCATCTGTGTGTTTGTGACACGATAATCTCGGGAACGGATCGATTTTGTTGGGTACCAGTATGTATCGCTCCCCGGTGACACTGAATGAGATTCCTGATAGCACTAGATGCTGATTAATAGCCAGAAAACTTGCTTTGCTCAAGACTGTAGCGCAAAACGGCTCTAAGGATTTTGATAAAACTTGCCTAAAGTATTCTTCTGAAAGCTCTTTACAACCCTCTCACAGCACCATCTCTGATAAAAAGCCAAACAATAAATAAAATTGTACATTTTCTATTTGTTTCGGCATATTCTGGCTAAATTTTGCGAAAAAATGTAATATGACCATTGTTGTTTTTCTTGACACTTGGAAAAATTACGATTTGATCTGACATTTTTTTTTGTTCAGTGGAATTTGCCTTCGAACGGTAGGAAAGTCGGGTGAGTGGAAACACCAGATTTGTTTTGTAGTAATGTAGTAGATCTTTAGAAAGTCAAAGGATTAGAAATCACATGGTTTGGTTGCCTGATTACATAACCACATCCCAAAACTACCATATATATTTTTGAAGGAATAACGAAGTCGTTCACAGGTAGGTACCTGTTTGTTTTATTTTATAAAATGTATTATCCAGTAAATAGTACAAGTTATTTTTTATGAGAAAATAACCCGTATCCCTCAGAGGGAACTTTGGTTACACTTACTAAATATTCAAAAATAGAAAAACTTAATAACTAACTTACCAACTAATAGTGCTTAGTTCTAACAAAGATGTGCATGTTTTTATACAAAAATATTGGATTTTATCCATGTTTTAGTTTTTTCTCATCTGCTATTATTTCAATTATTTTGGTAGTATTTAGAATTATCTTTTTATCCTCTATTTTACTATCTAATTTTTTTGGGATTCTATCACAATGTAAGCAAAAAGACATGAAACAGTTTTATCTGTATTCAAAGTTAATTTATTCCATAATAATAATACTTTTTTATAATATAAGTTTCATTTTGATTATTTATTTATGCTGGTAAAATAATGAACAACTTGCTACAACATGCAATTCCTGAATTTTAATTCTTTTCAATTACATTTATTAGAGCGATCATGATAATGCCACATAATATTTTACTTACTAAGATAGTTTCAGAATATTTATTTTTTAGTATAAGAGGAATGGAGAGGTAGCTCAGCTGGTCTAGGTTATTCAGTAAATCTAAAAGTCACAAAACATCGCACTTGGCCTCTACTGAAGCTAGAACATATCTAAAATATTGTTGATTTCATTGAGTGCTTATCACACTTATGCGAGTTAGAATAATGTTAAAATCTGAAATACCTATGTGTATTTCCGCTATGTGGACGGGACACTTTCTTTCGAGAATTGAAAATCGGAACATTTATCTGAACTATTTTTTTCATTGAGTTACAACAGTGGTAAACATTGAATATGTGTATCTCCACCGCGATGTTCTTAGATCTTCGAATAATAACAAGTACAAGCAAAGAATATGTTAAATGACCAATATTACACTCAAAAGTGTGGAATAAATATTTTTTACAAAAAATTGGTGCACCTAAAAATACAAAATAATATTAATTCTATTAGTGCTGGTACTTGTGAAATTTGTGCCAAGACTCTTCTATCTAACTACAATTGCACAACTTCAAAATCACCAACACCTATAGAAAATAATATTATTCCTTATTTTTTAGTGCACCAACTTATAAAATCGGTCCAATTTTTGTAAGAAAACATTTATCTTATAATATAATAATTATTGCATACTTTGTAATAATTAACGTTCATTACCCCTCAAGGTCTATGCAAGCAAACTATTCAACTGGCGGATAGTTCCGTAGTTGAATCTGTGTCAATAAATTTATTTTTGCCGAGCAGTGCCTCAATTGATAAATTACTTTTCGCTCTCCAAATTAATATTTTATTAACAACAAGAATCAAATCTGGAAAAGGCGAGCTCTTGAAGCTGGATTGAAACTGAAAGTTTTGGGGTGTGAAAAAGTTCTTCGATAATTAATAATTGCTTAAAACTAATTTATAAGAATGACTATCTTATAATATATTCATAATGACACAAGGCAAATAGCTATACATTGACTTATCATAAGCTTCCCGTTGATCCAACCCAAGATAAGATAGGCTGCTACCTCAAGCTCGAGATTCTTCTCTCGAGATAGTACCTATACCACTAATAGATCCATTTAGCGTGAATGAATCTAATTTCAAGGTCGATTTCAGTACCTTTTTCAAATAAAAAAAAACAGAATACCAACCAGCTGGAGTGCTACAATGCCTTCAAAAAAGTCGACAATAATGGGATGACAAGAGGACTTTTGAATAGAATAAGAAGTAGCCGTGGCTCCTACCTATATGAGACTCATTATTATAACTTGAAGAAGAGTGGCTGTGATGGTGAGCCGTCAATTAATTGACAATGTCGAGAGGGTTAACAGGGAAAGAGTGAAATGAAAAGGAACTTATAAAATGCTCTTCGGAGATAGAATGAGGATTATATTGTGTGAGGCCAATTTTGGCCTGTCATCCTGGTGATGGCTCAGGTAAAAGAAGCAGAAGCAGAAGTCTGCCAATTGCTTGTCGATGCTTGTTGCAACGAATTATGGCTAGGATTTTTTACCTTTTTTAATAATTCCAATTCTAAATTCTTCAAAAATGTATTGTTATCTGGATTCTAAGCTTAATATTAAAATATAGATACATATTTAATGATATTTCATTTAAGTTGCTATTAAAGTCCACATCATTTATTCACCTGCATATTGGAATCCAACTGAAAAAATGGTAAAGACAAATAATAATTTATCATATTCAATATGACCTATCCATCAATAATTTTTGTCTGAGAGTTTCTTCATGAATATTTGTACTAGATTTGTATTCATCCCTATACCTTGGGTCATCAGTTATCGATGTTCTTTATAATCTGTTTGATTATGACATATGTCAAATGAAAAATACCCAATATTCCCAAAAGAGACATTCATCATTACAACTAAAATTGACGAGTTATTGACAACAAAGCATGCGACAATGAAGAAAAAGTGTATTTCTAACGTTCCGTAGGAAAACTATACAAATCATGATTTAGAGCACAAATTTTCTGATCCAAACAAGAAGGTTATAAAAAAGCTCTAGGTACTAAGTGCATCATATTATTATATTATTTCATAGATATACAGGTGAGGAAATGTGTGGAAGCAACTGATAGGTATCTGGCATAACTATATTTTGGTTAGGTATGTTTTCAATAGAACGTAATCAGATTTCAAATATTTTACCAACCAATATTTTAGACCGTAAAGAAATATATGAAAATCGACCATATAGGTACCCCCCTTGTCATCGAAACAACTAAAATAGCTTAACTTAACTTCATTAAAAATTTTCGAGAGTAACTAATCAAAAATTATTAAAAAGCTTCTATAGGTGCCCAAGTCGCATTTTACCGATCCTCAAGGCCCTCGTATTAACATATGCCGAACGCTCATACGAAGGTCTCCTCGCAAATTAGGCAACTTTAAAAACAAGAATTTTATCAAGCTTGCATCAAGTTTCGATACCTCTTCCTCTCAAAATTGAGAAGTTTACAAAGGAAGATTATATAATGAGAAGTATGAAGTTTATTTTTGTACAAGTTGTTCATTTATTTTTTCACTAGCATCCTTTAATTCAAATTATGACGTCTTGTCAACGGCTTACGTCACGAGAACAAAATCTGTTCCAATGAAACCTTAGCAAAGGTGGTGTTTCTAATATTTGAACATAGTCTGTAGTCTATAAATCCAAAGTTAATTAAAGACCATTGTCTTGTTCACACGGAAAAAATACGTTTAGTTAGTTATATCGAAACAGCTAAAATAAATATTACCACTTGACTAATCAAACTACGGCTAATGGTAGTTATTGAAGAGTTTCAGAATTAGATGTCGATTTTCTTCAAAGCAATAGGGAATCGTTGAGCTATGTCCTTGGAAACCCTCACCATATTCTATTCATTATTCCAGTAATTTTGCTAAAAAACTGTCACTTTAATTAACTGCACGTTTATATTCCAGACGATCCTTTTTACATTTAAAAGTACCTACAACTTGACTATAACATTCAAAAAAATCAATTTTATATTCCAATTTGGTTCATATTTTGCATTACTCTCTCTAAAATTGTTTCTATATAGTGTTTCAATTCAAGTATGTGAATATGTAATCAAAAGGACAGCCATATAAATTATCTGATACTTTGAATACAATAAAACTTCTGGCCATGTATATGCGTATGATTAGATGACACACGAGGCATTTCCTTCCTATTGTTATGCAATTCTTATATAGATTTCATAGATAACATCTCTCTAACTTCGTACCAGCTGACAGCCGCCGTAATTGGCGTGAACTAAACAAAGAGAAAATCACTGACAACTCACAAGCACAATGTGTGGCGGTTTGTACCTGTTTCATTATATACTCCGTGACATAAGGTAAGATTCTTGATTATATTGAAAAGATTCCAAAAGCCTCCGGGGTCTCGTCTTCCGAGAAATACCTATTCGAGTGAAAAAATCTTTTTGGCCAACTGTTACCTATGCCAGTTTTGTTGCTTTGTTTATGAGGGTGGATCTAAGATAATAGACATGTCAATTAAGAAAATGTGGCTTTAGTGTAGAGTTTTCTTTGTACCTGCGTCAACCGTTATGTCTTCCTTGAAGTTCTCTTGATTGGTATCATTAATTGTATATGTCTAATAATGTCAATAATGTCTTTATTGAAAAGTTCATATTTCTTGTCAAAATAATATATTATAAGGCCTCACTCATCTCTTACTAGAAAGCTGGACTGTAATGTAACCTTTTCCAGAAACTAAAATTGGAGATATTTTAGATACTAAATGTTGCTTTTCTATTTACTCATTATCCGAAGTATTTCATTCTCACATAGGTAACTGAAATAGATAATTTTCTCTGGAAATGTCTGTCTGTTATTCAATGAAGAAGCAAAATTTAAAACATATAGAGGAATGATTTTGCATAGTCATGTAGCTTGTTTATATGTCTTAATAGAAGAACTAAGTAATAATGTTTTGATTTTCATTCTACCGTTTATCATTATCATAATTTATCACTATCTCTCTTTGAAATGGAGTATAGGAACTCATTGTTGGCATAAATTCATTGCGCATTTTCATTTCTTGCTTCTCATATAACCAACCGACTTCATATAATAAAGGTTTCTTATGTCTGCTTGATCGTTCTGTGTAGCGAATTTACACCAATTTGGATGAGTCCTTGTCCATTCAAACTTATTAAAATACAATATTTCCTTCTGCCGACAACAACATTGATCTCGTATTGAACTTTTTAAAATACAAAAAGTGCTACATGCAACATTATTTTTTAAATTGAAAAGTAGAAGAAGATCATTTCCAGGAATATTCTTCAGAAGAAGTTCTTCAAAAACCTATTTTTTTCTCTGCATTGGAACCCTGGAGAGTTGAACATTAATCGTGCCATATTTTCAAAAAAATCAACATGGAACATGAATAAGATATATCTTTAATGTAGATAATTAAAAATATACTTACCTAAATTTGGGTTTTGAATGAATATTAGAGAATTTTGCGTAATAAATGTTCAATGATTTTGATGCTTCTTCGTTTACCTATTTGAATAAGTACTGACAGGACATGGTTTCCTGTTTATTTATTTAGAAATTTTATCTGTTCATCCAACACCAAAATACATTCTAAGGTGGAGAAGGGAATATCTTTATTGGAAATTGAAAATTTCATATATCGTTGATCAAAAAGATGGTATTTCTGTCAAGTCATGTAAGTATAAAAAGTTACTCATATTACTCATATTCCTACTAATATTATCTTAATCCATACTCTCTGGGTAATCGTTTTCTAAAATTTTTCAATTAATTTCTCTATTCCTTTAATGATATTCACTTATCTATTTCGAACTCCTCAGCATTAGCTTGTTTGATACTGCTATAATAGCTATCGCAATCATCACATTCTTCACAATACTAACTATAACAGGCCTCTTTTCTCTCTGTTTGATAAGAGAAAAAATAAGATTTATTATCGTGCCTTAGAAATTATTTAAAAATCACCGAAAGATCAGTTTTCCATATTTAATTGTTTCTGTGAATATTTTCAAGAGTAGGAAAAATACATTTGTCCAGCGTGCTTATACTAAGCATCTGTTGTAGGTATACAGCCGATGGGGTCATTAATATATTTTGCCCAAAATCTGTGTTCAGAAACATAGAATCCCAACCAACTGTTACACACAACACACGAATGATCTGTTAATCGCCCAAAAGATTTGTATTTGTTGCAACTGTTGTGACCCCTAATTAGATCCTTTTAAGTTTTACAATTCCTTATAATAGATTTGTCAAGTATATATACTGACATCTCTGCAAATAGTTTCGTCATGGAGTAGACTTGATGATTTATTGCTTTTTCACCGACCGGTCTGAAGTATAATTTTAAATCAAGAATTAAAATCTGTAGAATAATCTTGTTCAGATTCTTAGATTTCTTTTTATTAGAAGTAGGGCAGGTGTAATTTGTTCATGCTCATTCCTTTGTTTAATTTAGCTATATAAGTACTTATACTTTGAACTATAGCTTTTTTTTGTTAAAAATTGAAATTAATATGAGAAGATATAACGGATCGATCACTTATACCTATACAAACAGTAAAAATTCAAAGGTTTCGTGAGCCAGAGCCTCTGGAGAATTCAATTTTCTTCAGCTTAGGAAGGTAGTTAAACACAAAGTATAGAATACAAAGAAAATATTTTCCTGCTAATGTAGATTATCGACAAGAAGTTAATTCCATCATTATTTAAAACTAGCATTTTTAATATGCCATCTTCTCTGACTTAAATAGATATGAGATACCTACAGTATAAAATTATTATATGATGCTTCGATTTGACTAATTAGAATTTTGCATCGTAAACGTTAAACAATTTTGATATTATAATGAAACACTCAAAAAGTGAAATAAAACTTTTTTATATGAGAACAAGTGCGAGATAGATTTATTGACTTAAATAGCACCAATAGTTACCAATTAGAAAAACAAATGTCAATAAAACAATCAGATTAATCGATGACAAAAAAATTGCATATTAAAATTTAAGATACTCATTTAATGCATAAGGCTCTAAATCTACAAGGTACTCTGTCAATTTTTTAAAAAATGACGAACACTTTTTTATATTATTGGACAGGGCTTTAAAAAAAATCAAATCTTTTTCTGACAAACCAAGTCTAATATGTTTTGGCACTTATAATTCGATGTTCTTAGTGTTTATTTTCTCCTTTATATTTAAAAAAACAGTTGTTTTAAAAGAATCATAATCATGATTTCAAGGTTATTGCCTGTCTTCAGTTTGCCGTAGAGCTTCTAGCCATGGCTGAATATATAGGTATACCTATATATTGAGAAGTCGAAAACTACCTCAGCATGAAGTTTTGCTTGACATATTTTACATAATTATTTCTTGGACTCAAAAGACGTTTTCTATATCAGTACCTACTATCCCACTAAAATATTAAACCAAAATTTATAAAAGTTTGAAAATCTGCAGTGAATCAAAATTTAGATATTTTTTAAAAGTCGAAAGGTCTAGTCGAGTCTAAATTTTCATTTATAAATAAATCCAAGAACTTTGTCCCACTTGCAAAATTAACTGACAGATTATTAAACATGACAGCATTAGGTAGGTATGTGCACAGAGCATCCCATTTCGATGGAGACAGCCAGGTATCTCCGTTTTTGTTGAAGATAGAACATTACGGTTTTCGCGGTCCTGTGGCACTTTTTTGTGAAACTCATGATGGCCTGAACATATTTTGCCTAACTCCTTTTGTTCATAAAATACAGGGATTTTTGAAAATTCACACTTTTTTGGACTCCCCACAGATCTAAGAAGTTTCTCAGCGATAATGTAAAATTGAAAACTTATCCCATAGAGAATTTTACGCAGAATCCAAGAGCGCATGCAATTTTTTTCGTGGTATGGTAATGGATATACGACTCCAACTTATAACTTTTTTCAATGGAACGCCCTGTATTTTATTATCTCATTAAATTCCTTATTTTTTCCTTCAAAATGATATATAATATTAAATGAACATAAAGTTCTTAAAAATGCTCCAAAATCACTAAAACATTGAATTTTAATAATAGTGGGATATGGTTTTTTCATACAAAAAAGTTCTGATTGACGGAATAATATTTGTGAATTTTCCATGAAAGAACCAAAAACAACACTAATGCTAATTCACTAATAAAACACAAAACTTATTCATTGAATTGTTCAATTCGATGTCCATTTGCCTAACACATGATTGACTCCATTTCTCAAAATATTAAAGGCCGTCTTTGCAAATTCTAGAAAGCTTCCTCTGTTGTTGCTCATAATAATATATTCACATAAAGTTTTCAAAAATGCTGTAAAATTACTAACACATTGAATTTGAATAGACCATGGATTTCAAAGTTTTACTACAGGGATTATTATTTGTGATTTTTTTATAGTAGGTCACGGAGGATGCAAATATTGTTGTTGCCTTTTGAAGCATTGTTTTATCAAGTGATTGTGGAGAAATCAACAAATTTGCTGTCGTGATAATCAATTCTGATGTGATCTATTGAGTTTGTGCTTGGCGATTCTGTGAATTTGTGAAATTTTATGATAATCGTAGCCTTAAGATTTTTTCAGAACAACGAAAATCATGAAATGTTTCAAATCAGTGCCATGAAAATATTGACGAGGCATTAGAATCATATTTAATTATCGTTTGTATTGTTTTTATTTCTTTCATGGAATATTCACTAGTAATATTCGTCAATAAGTTTGCAAAAGACAATATCGCTGAGAAACTTCATAGATCTGTGGGGAGTTCGAAAAGTGTGAATTTCCAAAAACGCCCAGTAGCTTATGAACACAAGAAGTTAGGCAAAATCTGTTGAGGCCATCGTGAGTTTCAGAAAAATGGGTTCTTTCCAAACCAATTTGTTCTGTAAATTTGAATACGACTGTCATGTGACTTGAAGCACAATTTGCATTTGTTGTTGTTTTACTAACCCTACGTATGATGCTGATATTTCATTTGAAGACAGGAAGGAAATTGCGTTTGGGTATACCTTGAGAAGTTAGGTAATTTCCAATTCTTTATGACATATCTGTCCAGTAATACCTTTCATTGAAAAAAAAATCAAATCTCTTGGATGGATGGACGTAATAGATTTCATTTTCTTAATATATTGATTATGTAGGCACTCTGAACCTATATTTTGTTGTTCACGCAATATTTGTATATTTGCCATTCTAGCTAGTACTAATGTAATAAATTCTATTTTGTACTCCTTCTCATATACTTAGTTGGTTTGTACCTAGATACTATTTTTCAAAGAATAGAAAACAGGACGAAAAACTTTCGAATTTGGAGATTATGAAGATGATACAATTGCTGACTTTAATGAGCTGAGCTCATTTTATATACTATATAGGGTATTTCATAAAGACAGGTCATACTCCTAATGGCATATTCTATGGTCAATTTTAAATTGATTTGACAGCATTTATCTATATACTAAAACGCACCATAAAAAATCACAGCTCATCAAAGTTGTATTTCATCGATATGTTTTTTGTCTATAAACAGTACAAATTAATAGATTGAAATTTTGGTATCGACCAATTCTGAGGTTCAAAAATCGGAAAAAAGCAAAAAAGTTTCTTAAGGAGTAATTATTTTCAAAATATCTAAAAAAGGTTTGCTTGATGTAAAGGAAACTAAAAATATCAGTTGAAAAGGGGTGAATTGCCATTTTTATGAAACACCCTGTATATAAGGGCAGGCAATGGGGAAAAATACTCAGAAGATGTTGAAGATGATAGGTATAGAAAATTCGAGTATTTTAATAAAAGAAACATTATCTAAGGCAACGTTAAACGAAAATCCTAAGTATGAAACCCTCTCCATGCAAGTCTGACGCACAGTGGATACCTTTTAATATTTTATGGAAGATTAATGATGAGATTTTTTTGTAACATACAAGGTATACATAAAGTTATTTCATTAATTAATCAATATGTACAGTACAGCTTTACAAAGTTGTCTAATCATTATATCTATGCCTCTATATTATGTTTAAAGGTTATATTTCGTATTTAATTTTTATGTTACTTATAAATGCAAAACAACAATCATTGCACAATTTCGTAATAATATTTTTATTTATTTCAAATATTTTGTGACAAAAGATTATCATAACATAAAATTTCCGGCATACTAATCCACTTGTAACCTAATAAAACTGGTTAGGTAGGTAATTTAATGGACCATTATACATAGAGTAGACATTTAACTACTATGCAGCACCTTAAGTGCCTATGATCTATTGAGAGATGGAAATATTTAGACCAATTATTCCATTTCATAGATTAACAACATTTTTAATTTTTAGCTAGATTTATCAATTATCAATCACGAAAGCGAAATATAAAAAGATATAGCTAGGGTATCTTCATTTTCTGTTTTCCTGTATTGGGGGAGGTATGCATTTTTGATAGACTTGCCCACTCTATGTTTTACATAATAAATACATAGAAAGCTCCTTAATTCTCGAGAAATTAATCATGATGACCAACTGTTCGTGGTTTGGTGTGACATCTAATTTGGGGCAACTGTTGGCACTAATTGTATTCCCCTATCTAAGATAGATTGTTAATAGGGGGAGATGGGCGATATATACGTCACAATGATGAAGATGTTTATGTCATCATTAATATTGTATGGTATATAAGTGAAGCGAGAAAAATATTATAGCTAGGTATATATAATCGAAAATTAATTTGAAAATAATATTGACCAAGTTGCCAATAAATATTTTTCACAAAAATAGGACAGACTCTAATTATTTGGTGCACTGAGACATTAAAAATAAAGTGAATTCTATTGGTGTTGATAATTTTGAAGTGATTTAGTTATAGGGTAACTAGAAGAGTTTTGGCACCAACCTCAAAAAGACCAAAACGAATAGAAATAACATTAGTTAGGTATTTTGAATTTTTCAGTGCATCAACAAGTGCGTATTTTTTAACTTGCTCCTTCGTAATGTTCCAAAGTGTTGGAACAATTTATTTCTGAATGGAATAACAAACCCAAATCCAAAAATATTTTTAAAAAATTGGACCGACGCTATTAGTTGGTGAACTGAAAAAATCTAAATAATATTAATTCTTTTGGTGCTGTTACTTTTGAAGTTGTGCAGTTGCAGTTAGATTGTTACCTTTTGGCACCAACTTCACAAGTACCCGCACCATTAGAATTAATATTATTTTGTATTTTTCAGTGTACCAACTAATAACGTCGGTCAAATTTTTTGTAAGAAATATTTATTTCACACTTTTGAGTGTAACATTAGTCACGAAAATGGCTGAACATTCACCATTATTCATGTATGCTTTACTTGTATTGGCCATTATTCAAAAATCTAAGAACATCGTCGCAGTAATACGCGTATTATAAAATTTACCACTCTCTTATCTCGAAAACCGTAACTCTAAGGAAAAAATGTTCAGTATAAATGTTGCTACAAATAATTAGGTCTTTCATGTAGAACCCACAGATTTTCAATTTTCGAATTAAATCGCCCTCTCCACATAGCAAAAATATACATGTTTGAGAAATTGAAATACCTCTTACTCGAAAACCTTAACTCTTTTGAAAAAATATTCAATATAAACGTTTCCGGATATGGTCTCATCTTCAATTCTGCCGTCTCAGATTTTCAATTTTCGAGAAAAATTACCCCCTACCCTTCCTGCAGTGCAGGTGATCTCGGATTTTAATTTCTCTAAATAAGGGAGTATTTCTCAACTTTCCTCTTTCAAATGATACAAAACTCGTCTAAATCAAAGTACGTTTATTATGAAAAACGCGCAAACAGACATAAAAAAACATACAACCGAATTGTATACCTTCTTCTTTTTATGAAGTCGGTCAAAAGGCATACATATTGAACTTTATACCTCCTTCGTCTGCGCGAAGCCGTTCAAAAATATTAAAATCAAATATTTATTAAAAATTATTTTGAGTTTGATAAATTTTGAAAACCGTTGAATATTATTTTTTGTTCAGTGATATGGCGGCAACAATCTTGTACATTTTTAGCGCTGTTCATCAACTTTTGCGGCATGTTTGGTGTTAGTACCTACTATGCAAAACGCGCGAACATACATAATTAAATATACAAATGAATTGCACAGGTACCTAAATTTAATAGTTTTGTATTTAGGTTTTTCAGAATGTCGAACATTTTTCATACTCATATCGGAAATACCTATAATGTTACATATTTGTAGAAGATATAATAAACATTTATGAATTTAAGATCTGAAGTAACAATTGCTTTCGCAATAAGGAAAGGATTTTTGAGTTAAATGCCCTTTTGTACAATCACGAATTCTGTTTGACTTTCAATTTCAGTCTTTTACGCATAAACAATACAACAAAGCAATTGTTGTCGAATGGAGTGGACAGTTGTTGGGTTATGGTGACAATGGGCCACAGTTCCAGTCTCAAGGGGTTCGTTTTTTTTCTCTCAACGATATAACTTTTTTCTTCCTTCATCTACTCTAGAGTAACTAATAACAGCATTACTAAAAACAGTATTTATGCCTCAAGTGTGTACCTACCTATAGAGGCAAATATCTGATAATCGTGATAATGCAAAATGAGCCTAGGTATCTGTCCAATTTACTGAAGGACAAACACGATAGTAAGTTTCGCACCTTTGCTCACGTACAGGATACATTTATTATTTTTTGAGATACCTGCGTTGGCCGTTCAATTTGAGAGAAAAATAAAACTGATCATATTACGTATTTCAAGAAAATAATATGACATTTGTTTTTCCATGACCATCAGTTCTTTTCAATAGACTGACGTTAGAAACTTTGGCATTGTAAACGTCAGCGTTCAAAGTCGCGTATCAAAAGTCATAGAATATAAAAGGTGATGATTATGAAAGTTAATAAAACAATAGTTTATTAAATGCGTTAATTTTTTAATATTTGGATATAAAAGCATATTTTGACAAAAAAGTAATGACGTAAAGTGACTATAGGTATTATAGTTCTACATGACATCTTAGTCAGTGTGTAAAGTCATTTGCTTTTCGCACTTTCGTCAAGACAATCAGTAATGGAAAGTGAAACTTTGAAGGTAGGTGTTATAAAAAGATAATTTTTTGTAGTTAATAAAATTGTTAAGAAAATAATAACTTCGTATTGGAAATAGTTACTTTATTGATGGAACGATTATATGAGAGAATCTCTAGAAATACTGACGATGCTGTATTATATTAATTTCAAAGGCGCGTTTTTTCCATTCTTAGTAACCAAGATCACAAGAAATTATGAAATAAAATCTTTTGCAAATACTGGAACCTTACTAATCAAATAATACACTAAAAGTATCATATAATGAGTGAATCATAAAGATTTGAATGTTGGTGCCAAGAGTGTTCCATCAATAGCTGATACCTACATCCTTATTATGTTGTTACACGGACCTCACCCTCACAAATTCGAAATGTTAATATAAAAAAGCGACCAGAAATCTGAGAAGGTTGTAAATTGTAAATCACCAAACACTTGATTTATCAGCAGGCAGGTCTATGCAGAGTTGTACCTGCCCTAGCGATTTTGTTCTATAGGTAGAGATAATGGATTAAAATAATTATTAAGAAAAATCGCTTGAATATAATTGAGAAATATTTATAAACATCACGAGAATGAATGCGAATATGCCAAATGCGAAACTATTTCATGAGATATCTATCTTAATCAGGACCTAGGAATAATTCAAGGGAATTTTTATTGCGTATCTATATTTAGATCTAGATCAAGAATATATAAAGGGAGGATGACTAACTCTGTATCCTGTTCTATAAGCAGAAGTGACTGAAATAACGTTCTGTGATAAGTTGTCAATTTGGTATGTTGCGCAGAATTTCACTGAGTGTCTAATGTTGTATTTAAGCTTCCTTCGCCCATACTACATAAGGATGCGCTGCGTGATTTTGCGCAACACACCGAAATGACATACGATAACCCAATGTTTTTTGTGCTACACCCACTACTCGTGTTACTCGTCCTCCCTATATTTGTTCATGATCTAGATATTTATATCTAGATTTCTGGTTCCATTATACCTAGGTTACTCAGACCTGCTTACTCATAACACTCAATATAACCAATTTTTCTTTGAGAAAATAACTAGGTAGGTATATATACCTAGCTACCTACTTGTAATCCAAGTTTCACATTAGGATTACCTAATTCAAAGCAGCGTCAACGGTTAGTCATCAAGTCATCACACACTTCACAGTTTTTCCAAGATATCGATCAATTACACGATCAATTAAAATTTAATCGATCTCCTCAATAGATACATTATTCTCGTATCTTAATTACTGTACCCAGCATCACACTATAATTGCTACCATATTCACATTACATAAAACTTCCGTTTAAATTAACTGACTAATGATAAATGGCAGAAGACATTTTATCGTCATAAATTAGTCTCACTAATTGTCAATTAACGATAAAATATTTTCAATAATAAAATACCTTGGTTGGAAGTAGCCATATCTACTTCATAAAAATATAAGTGAATGAAAATATATTGTAAAAATTGTTCTTCGATATCTCTTCTGCGATCTCTTAGCAAATTGTTACAAGCTCTGGCAATATTAATAAAGTAAATTATTTATTACTCTAATTAACACAAAACTGACAAGAAATCAAAACAACCAGGTACCTACCTACCTAATTAAATTTTGTCATCATACCTTCTTGCATTCTAATAGGGACTCAATATTTAATAATCACTATTAAAAATAAATCAGGTAGTTGTTGTTTTGTTTTATCGTCCATCAACAATTAATGTATTTCCATATAAATGAGAATTATTGTTGACGAATTTGTTATGACTTAGCATTGACCTACGATAATTCTATTTCCGAAAATCTATCATCCGTCCCTGTAGCGCAGAGGATAGCGCGTTGGACTTCTAATCCAAAGGTCGTGGGTTCGATCCCCACCAGGGATGCGTTATGTGGTACTTTTTTTTTCCTGTGTTATTTTAGCATAGATTGCTATTGAATAGAATGGTATTTGGAAACTTTCAAGAATAATTATTCTCAATGAAATATTTGCATCGCATATTTCATCAAGTCAACGACTGTACTAGAAACATTCAACATATCCAACGTATCTGGAGAAGAAACAATATATCGTTCTATTATTATAGGTCGCAACGTGTCACTCAAAAGAAAAAAACAAACAGAGATCCTTTTCCATCGAGGTGATGCTGATAATGATGACGGACAAGTTCGCAAAGGCAAGATCGACACATTAGCCTCGATATGTATGTTTATATTAGATCCAATGTTGGCTGTCTAGCCTGTCATGTAACGAACAAACGCACTCCTCCTTCGCCGTCTTCTTATCGCAAGTCGCAAGGCGACGTTCCGATCGTCACTTGTCACGGACCAGCTGCTCTTGAAAACGCTTATAGTAGGAGAAAATTAGCCAAACGTATAATCTGTTGAATAAGAGATATCAGAAGTCCATCAACGACAAACCATGATGTGGTAAGATAAGGTATCTGAACCAAAAAAGGCTACACTAATTTTTAGGAGCTAATAACTCAGGAACAGTTGAAATTTTCCTTGGAGTGTCGTTGTTTTATAAATGTTTATTTGAACTAGGTGAGAAACTTCTAAAGATTGTAGTTTATTTGTTATATAGATTTTTTTAACATAGTCTTATCAAAAACCCGTATGTCTTAATAAGGCCGTAGCAGGATATATGGTAGGAACATAGAAGAAGAGTCTTGAAAATGAACGAAAATTATATTTTTGCAATGTATAACGAACTTAAGAGATAATAAACACAAAATAATTTTGAGGTTCTGTTGACTGACATTCCATTCTTTTTTGCATCCATTGCATTTTGAAGCTGCTAACTTATCCCTAAAGCTCTCCTTGCAGGCGCCATTTTGTCAAATACATGCATTTTTAAGAGAAAATCGAGGTAGGTACGTATTATTAACCGATTTCAAAAAAAGAAGAAGGTATACAATTCGGTTTTAAGATTGCTTTTTTTATTATTATTTTTTATGGCTGTTCGCGCGTTTCGCATAGTAAACGTACTCCGATTTAGACGATTTTTGTTTCATTTGAAAGAGGAGAGTTGAGAAATGGTCCCATATTGAGGAAAATCAAATCCAAAATCTCCTTCCCTCCAAAAACCGCCCCCAAAGTGGGTGGAGAGGGCAAATTTTCTCGAAAATCGAAAATCCGAGACGACAGAATTAACGAAAATTCCATATCCGGAAATGTTTCAAGTGGACATTTTTGAAAATAATCATACGTTTCCGCGCTACAGTCTGAAATATATGTTTCAGATATGTGGAATGGGCAAATTTTTCTGAAAATCGAAAATTCGAGATTTGAAAATTAGAAAGGGGACCATATCCGGAAACATTTAAATTGAACATTTTTTCAAAAGAGTTACGGTTTCCGAATTTCGCAATGGTAAAGTTTGAAATATGTGATATGCGTATTTTCGCTAGTACAAGCTAAACCTACCTATAACTTTTTGGGTATCAGTGAACTTTCAACAATTTTCATGACTAATTTTACACTCAAAAATGTGAAATAAATATTTTTTACAAAAAATTGGACCGACTTTATCAGTTGTTGCACTGAAAAATACAAAATAATATTAATTCTATTGGTGCTGGTTCTTTTGGAGTAGGTGCCTACAACAAAAAACTACAACGGCACAACTTCGAAATTACCAGAACCAATAGAATTAATATTATTTTGTATTTTTCAGTGCAACAACTGATAAAGTCGGTCCAATTTTTTGTAAGAAATATTGATTAAGTTAAAAATTACTATACACAACGTGTTCCTAATAAGGCCAGTGCCTTTATTTGGTTTTATTGGGAACATATTACACTGGCCTCATTAGTCACATACTTACTTAACCTCAAACCGGATCATTTACGACCAAAACATTCATATAACTGCTCCTATGTTTCCAGAAAATAGCTTACCACAACCACGTGCGATTTTAAAAGTAATACGCCTCACAACGTCGAGCTGCCGCTGCGCCATCTAACGGCATTCTAATTTACGTGACTTTATAGCAGAACAATGATCTGTAGGTGGCAATTCGACGGTAGCGACCTGTAATCTGAGAGCTACACAGGTTTTTGTTTGAAAAAGGCGCCTGGCCTTATTGGACTATGACCTTATTTGGTTCAGGTACCTTCTAACGCTCGATCGTTAAAAAAAATCTGATCATCTACAAATCACATCAGGTATTCATATCACCAAGGTTTCAGTAAACTTATCTTCGAAGAAATATAACATGAAATTTCTAAAGATTCATTGTCTATGATGGGTGCGATGGACAGAGTAGAAACACATCTGTAGTACTCTTGCTTTTGGTAGGAGTTTATAAGCAGAAATAGTCATGAATAGGCTGGGTATGCGTAATTCAAACATGTTTTTTAATATGCTAAAAGAAAGAAAATATACCTACGCTCTGATCGTCTCCCACTCTCAATTCCGATCGAGCCAGACCTTGACCATTTTTTTTTTGTAAACTATAATTTCTATATAATATTCTCCCTACTGACTGGCCTATGATGTTGCTTTATATACAGGCGGGCTGATGCTGTGCTGACATTATGCCCGAAAGGATTAAATCGGAAGTGGCGTGGAACGACGGCGGACTATTTTTGTGAGAGATAACATTTTGAAGGGTTTTAACATCATCCAGTCAGTCTCACTCGTTCGTGACAGCTTTTCGATTTCCAAAATGGATTACGAGGTTGTCATCTAATTCGATTGCGATAAGAGAGAGGACAATTATTATATGTAGAATTGGATATTATTTGTCGTGTCATCGTAGTAGCCGGGTGTTTCATTATCGATTTAGTAGTGGAAAAAAGATAAAGACGTATTCGATGACATGAATTAATTGGGGTGATGGACACAAGATTTTTGAGCCCTTGAACAATGAAGGACAGGTGCTTTTTATACAGTATTAGTGTATATTCCTGATTAAGATTGGTAGATGAATATTTGAGATGTGTTGACCATCTCCCATCTTATCAATATATATTAGATCAGAAAAATACTCGCACCCACTTTCAAGAATAAGCATTAGAAAATTCTCTGATAATCTCAGCACCAACATACAAATTTGATATCATCTGGATAACATTTCCCTTACTTACCTTTTGAGTCCTTCCTGTTTTTGTTTTGAGTATAGCTGTAGATCCCTCTATTTGCTCGATTTTTGAAATCCTTCCAATTGATACGATCCAATCTGACAACCTTTTATACACACTAATAGCTGACGGGACCTCGTCCATTAGAAAACTTCCACATTTACAACAAAGAAATTTCTCTTGATAAGACGCAATATCTCCTATGACTTTGTAATATGTGGATTTTAATAATTTACTTTAGATTTTGGATAACAATAAATACAAAACCGTCGTAATCATCAACAAATTTTCAGTTTAAAATGCCTTAAGAAAAAAAGTACAAACACTATACTCAAGTCCAAAATAAGCCCTATGTTCGAAGTAAAAGTAAGTCGAATTTTATATCAACCGTCTTGTGGGTATGGCCACCGTCTGTTGATAAAATGTTCTACAAACATTTTCTGAATTAATTTGTTCAATAAACAAATGAATGAATTCCAAAGTGGAAATCACAGCTAGCAAATTAGTCTGATCTATATAGGGTGTTCCATAATTATTGCTACAAAATGATAGGGGTTGTAGAGGGCATCAAAATATGCAATTTTGCCGTATAAACCCCTGTTCGAATATATGCAGTTTGGGCTCCAGCGTATTGAAACAGCTTACCTACTGCTGAAAGTGTCCTTCACCTTGCTCAAGACATAGCTGGGCACGGTTGTTCAATGGTCGGTCAACTCTCTGGAATATCCCCCGTATGTCCTGAATATATCCACAATGCAGTAATAGTAACATTTGGGATGAACAGAACCCTTATGTCATAGCCCTCCTGAGAAACCAACATCAGTTTTCCATTAACATCTGGGGCGGCATGGTGGACATGTTCAAGACATGTCGGCGATATTGTGTTTTGAGCAAGATGGAGGACACTTTCAGCAATTACTGTAGGTTAGCTGTTTCAATACAATGATCTTTTTTTGCTGGAGCCCAAACGGTATATTTCCGGACAGGGGTTTATAAGTCAAAATTGTTTATTTCAATGCCCTATCATATTGTCGCAATAATTATGGGACACCCTGTATATGTGAGCTATGTTCGGATGGGCTTGATCCTTAATGTATTACTTTTGAGGCGTGTTCCGTAATAACATAACGCAGCACGCTGTGCTAATAAATGACAAATCTACGTTGCATTGTACTGGTATTGACACTGTTTTGACGTCCATTTAGGCATGCTGTTTTTACCATTTTAAGAGATATGGGCGGTTCTGTTTCAAAGACGTTCCAAC
Organism: Crioceris asparagi; assembly: GCA_958507055.1. NCBI lineage: Eukaryota > Metazoa > Arthropoda > Insecta > Coleoptera > Chrysomelidae > Crioceris > Crioceris asparagi. The sequence continues at coordinate 15,827,317 of OY293829.1, read as the reverse complement.
CTAAGAAATAACGTAATTTTCCCTGTTTTATATATTTAAATAATAAAAAGATCAAATCTAAAGCATATCAGCAGCAGTGGTAGACAATGTTAAATGCGGTGTAAAATCAATTTCACGAATGACCGCTGGAAACAATAGTCAGTGTAATGGAATAAAAGAGACCGAACCGAGGGCCACCATGCCGCCGCTCATTTCGTGCTCTGGTCTTTTTCGGCCCTAGCGTTCGCCGATTCCGCCCCCGAGGCTTATTCCCCAGTTGGTGTGGTTGAGCGTCATACTTCAGACATTTTACAGGGTGTTCCATGTGTAACATATCAATTTATAGTGTCTAAGCTGTGACATTTTCGAAAATATTTCTTAGGTTAAATGTTTATATTCCTGTCCTAGGGACTATCCCTAGAAGACTGGAAACAGGAGAGTAAACTTCCTATACTTCTCTACGTAGCCACATGAGAATATAGAAGTAGCATAATAGGGGCGTGGCCTCTTGTAAATATTTGTTATCTTTATTTATATTCATGATCATGATCTTTTAAGCGAGAGCCGCTTGTTGCGTAGGGCATGGTGCGCAAAGACGCATTTACAAAAGATATGTATGAAATTTTACACGATTTTTAGGGCAAGTATAATCTGATGTTTCCTGTCTTCTTGGACTATCCAATAATAAAAAAGAATAGGTGGATAGTTAATATTTTATTACACATATGCTCCTGCTGATGTTGTACAGGGTGTTTTTAATAGTAATTTGAAGATCCTCTGTATAGTTTGATAACAGAAGAAAGATATGTACCTAATTAAAATATCTTCAATACTCTAATAATAATATAATAATATCTGTATTATTTCTAGAGAAATTAGAAGAAGTTCTTTAAATTGTTTTGAAATTTATAATAAATAAATATTCGTTACAAAAAATTGGATCGACGTTATCAGCCGGTGTACTGAAAAATACAAAATAATATTAATTAATGACTTACTCTAATATTGGCTACAGTGTTTCTAATACATTCTACCTATTAGTCCCGAGTGTCCAGTTTCCAGTCTTCTGGCACTACACTTTCTACCAGCTTCACCAAGTATAATCTAATGTTGTGAGGCCTGGAGATCTTGGAGGCTAACTAATATAACGACCAAAACCATTTGAGCACTAGATCTTTTTTATTACATTCTAACTTGAAAGAAAGGTATAATAATTTCCGAGTCGTTTTTACATGGTTTTCACGTAGGTATATAATGAATTTCAGGAGTTTGGTCCGTTCCTTCCGATTCACACTGTACAATGAATGGAGTATAAGCTCAGGGCGCGCATTTGTTTTTACTGGTATAGGCTGTGGCAGTAGCAACTTCGGGTTTCAGTCTCACTGGAATTACACTTGGGATGAGTGTTTCGCACACGGATGAGCGATGTTGGTGGCGTAACTGCCAGCAGGAACGATTTTGTTAAATAACAGTTTAACCCAGGTCAAGTATGTGTATATGTGCTTTGTCACTTCTCAGAGAAGAGTATTTTCTTGTTAGTTGAGTCAACGAAGAGCCGTAATATGTTATGTGTATTTAAATTACTGCTGAAAGACTGGAGCGATAAGTTTAGAGTTGTTGGAAAATTTGAGTTGAGAAATCTGGAAACTAGTCAAATATGAATTGAGGCGGTAGAACTCGGTTTAAAGCAGTAAACTATTAAGTAATCAAAAATAATGACAAAAATTCATTTGATTGGCCCTGCACTTTATCCATTGAGAATATTCTTCCTATTAAAAGCTCTAATTATATATTGTAAGCACTCTAGCTACTTTACAAATACAGTTTATTGTTAATGAAAAAAACCACAGGATTTTTACAGGTAAACATGTGGCAGAATCCAATAGAAATTCCTTCACTATTATAATTTACTTTAATCTAGCTATGTATCTCTTTGAAGTCTACTCTAGAGCTTCTCAATCGCCATATTCTCTAACTGATATTAAATAATTAGAGATTTTGTTGTAAATCATAAGCCAGTGTATCTGCATATATAATATTCACTCTTTTATGATGATAACTTTTTGAAGATTTTCGCCCAGTTCTCTTGATTCGCAGATCAACTTAAAAAAATTAGAACCTGATTTGTACACGCCAGTTCAATTGAGTAGCCTGCGGAATCTTAGGTATATGTACCAAATAAGTGAATTCTTTATCTTTTTCGAGAACTTTAATTTAATGCTTTATAAAGTGATGGTAGCAGCTTTTTTTATATTCCTGAAGCTGTTCTCTCTTATAACTGATTATAACAACCAATGGCATTCGAAAATCTTCTTTCATCTATTTCATTTGACATCGATATAGAAACTCATGCCAAGATGAGGACATCATCATCTTCCACCAGCACGAAACAATCAGATAAAGCACTTTCAATGTTGAAAATAATAACTTTATTTCCCGTATAAATGTCATTATTGCTGGAAAATACATAAACATATCAGTAAATAGAGATATGCAACACCATCGGGAATGGTCATCGAAGTTTCTTCATATAAATATGTCAGCATGGTTTATTCGAAAAGTTCATGTGCTCGACGTAGAGAGTCGAATAGATGTAGTCCAGAAGCCGGTACCGGGTTTTCAGGATTCGGAATATCACGAGGAAGACTTTTTGATTGGTATAACAAGAAATTTCACGTCAAGTTTTTGAAGTGAAACTTGTTAATAAGAAAGTTATCATTTTTGAGCCCTATGAACATTTTGATCGTATGAGAAAAGTAGTTAGCTACTTGGTTTGGAAAACCGAACTCTTATTATATCAAGAAAATTTACAATTAGGTAGGTATAGTTCTTTTCAAAATGATATTGTCTTTATGACTGCAATAAACCTACCGAGTGTATTATGTACACAATCCACAAGCAAATACACTAAAGGATCGGTTCTGTTTCGCCATCTAATCATCAAAGTTAATTATCGGTCGGTCGGTTTAATTGTTTCTAGAGTAGCATATGAGTTATCTACAGTTATAATATGACGAAGTGAATCTTTCCAACTGTCTGGGGGGAATATCATGAATACAGTTTCTTATTAATTCTACCACCTACTACTTAAAGTCGGAGAAATATTTTCTGACCGAACTTTTGATTTTAATTGGTGCCAAATTTCCGGTGTATTTGTGTCACAAACATTTGTTTTCTTGATAGAAATTGCATTTAAAACTTCTAAAAGTTTATTTTTTTGTTCGAAATATATATCATTCGTCGCCATGAAGTTTTGGAACTCTAATTTTGTGTTATTTGAGCCTGGAATCTAAGATAGCTTGCGTTGCCCATCACCCTATTTGGAGGAATGTTAGATAAAAGGATGGAGCTTTTGTTGTACAATTACTGGATGAATCAGACCATCATCTGGAAAGTGTGTGTCAAACCACGTCTCTCTCGTCGAGGTGAATTATTAGACGATTTTCAGAAAGGTATTTTCCATTGGAAGTTATATATTCGTAACGCCCTTTTTTAAACGGGTGGATTCCATCAGTACTATCAGTACTTTTATCAATTTTGCGACAATATGTGAAGCCCATTTTATACAAAAATATCCAAAGACTGGTGATGCTATAGTTTATTTGGATTTCGTCATTAGTGATTTGTTGTTATGAACTCTTTAATGTAGGGACACGTTGCTCTTCGTAAGTGGTGTAGATTTTTCGTTTTACTAGGTCCTTAGCTCGCCCTCATCGTGACTTTTCGTGAAACTGGTATCTTTAAGCTTCTATCTTGATTTGACGGGATTTGCAGCAATTAGTCTTACTGTAAGTAGGTAAGAGGTACCTTTGTCATATCACTTCTTACACTCGCGTCCTTGGTAAGTAAGTAAAGAGCTACATACATTTTTTAGAATGTTTTCATTATCAACATATAAGTGTTTTTTTCTTCAAGGGAACATTAGAAGAACCACTATTAATGTTTACCTAGCCTCGGACGCCACATAATATCTGTTGTTATACGTATAAATGTTTTGTATAAATAATTTAAAATGATTGTATCATATCTGTATCACAAATGAACACTTCCTTTAATCTACAAAAGAATATTAGGTATTTGTTTATTAAACTGATTACATGTTAATTATACAAGTTTTGTCCTTTCTTAGAAAATCCATCCAATTAGCAAATATTTTTATTTAATGGGTTTTTGAGCTTGAAAATGTTCAGTGACCCCAAGAATTATTTCGTATAAGGAAAATTTTTTGGTAGAATATTATACAAGATTTAAATATAATTATACTGCTAAAATATTATAAGCCGACCTTGACCGACAGTTTATTACATGTTTATGACCGACCTCAGGCAAAACATCCCAAGTAAAAAAAAAGTAGTCAACCATTTATTGTGAAAAGAACTGTAGGTAGGTACTGTTTAATTTAAACGATGATAAACCGAAAATTTGAAAATTTTGGCATGGTGATTGATAAATATTTTTTACAAAAAAATGGACCAACGTTATTAGTTGATGCACTGAAAAGTATAAAATAATATTACTTCTATTGGTAATGGTAATTTTGAAGTTGTGCAGTTGCTGTTAGATTGATAACTTTTGGCACCAACTTCACAAGTACCATCACCAATAGAAGTAATATTATTTTATACTTTTCAGTGCATCAACTAATAACGTCGGTCCAATTTTTTGTAAAAAATATTTATTTCACACTTTTGAGTGTAACATTAGTCCCGAAAATCGTTGAACGTTCACTATACCATATCAATGAAGATAGTACTTATCCTATTACCCACGTATATTCCTTGCTTGTAGTTGTTATTATTGAGATCTCAGAACATCGCTGCGGAAATACGCTTGAATATTTTAGTTGCTACCATTTTTACACCGATTTAACTCGAAAACCGTAACTCTAAGGAAAAAATGTTCATTATAAATGTTGCTACAAATAATTATATCTTTCATGTAGTATCGAAAAATTTTCAATTTTCGAAAGAAATTGTCCTCTCCACATAGCAAAAGTACATATTTAACATGCGTCTATCTCGAAAACCGTAACACTTTTGAAAAATGTTCAATTTAAACGTCTCCGGATATTATCCTATCTTTAATTATACCAACTCAGATTTTCGATTTTCGAGAAAATTCACCCCCACCACCTCTTCGGGGGCGGTTTTCGGAGGGAAGGAGATTTCGGATTTGCGTTTTTATGAATATGGGACCATTTCTCAATCTCCTTCTTTCAAATGAATCCAAAATCGGAGCTCGTTTTTAGTATATAAAAGGCGCGCACGAACCAAAAAATAAAGCAGACAGTCGAATTGTATACCTCCTCCGTTCGGGGTTCGTCGGTCAAAAATACTACAACATGCTCTCTATCTACTATCACCATATTTACTGAGTTTATAGGTATGACCGTATTTTTCATAAATACCTGCGACGCAACCGAGCCGAGTAAGAGCAAGTAGTAAGCAGAGAGACCAAAGCGGCGAGAGGCTCTACAATATTATAACGAGAATGAAAAAAACCAGATCACGACTCTTCTCGCTAACATACACACAGAGACATACACACACACACATATACATACACATAGCGCACTATTCAATTTGATTTCTTTTGTTTTCGCAATGATGATGATGATAAGTATCTCCGGTTTCTGCGGACCGCGCGTTCCGTTTCTGACAATGCGGTGAGATTAATGGCAACGGCAATGGCCTGGCATACCGGACAATGTGAATGGCGATCAAGGAAGTACGACCGTAACGTTGCCAAGTTCCACAAAAATCTATAGTTAGAAAAAAAGATTAGAGTTTTTTTAGAAGTTCCTTAACGCGGCTTGCTGTGGAAGTGGAAGAACTAGCAGAAATTATCAAGAAAAGAAAAAGCGTGACGCTCGCTTAAATTCATTAAATGTGTAATTATTATCATTGAGACGTAGCGTATAATTTGAATTAGTTTTGTAGTATGTGAATAAGGTCTTGTGTTCAATCACCGTAAGTCACTTTAACAACAACTGATTTAGGGTCTAAGACACTTGGCCCAGTGGACACTTCGCCCAAAATGATAAATCGACCACTTCGCCCAAAAATTTCGTACTGAAAACATTTTCCAGAGCTACTTCACCCAATGTAATTAAAAGTCCACAAAGCCCAAAATGGACACTTCGCCCAAAATTCGTTGGTGGACACTTTGCCCAAAATGTCCACTTCGCCTAAACTAACTGAAAATTCACAAAGCACAAAAAAGCAACTTGGCACAAATTGTTTATTATATATTTTGTTTAAAAATAAAGTGAACTCTCTGCTTATTATTGCTTATTATGCTAATCTACTTTTCTAATAAAATTTAAACAGTTATAATATTTACCATTACTAAGGTCCCGAATAGACTTCGCTCGAAATAAATAAATAATTTGTACGAAATGCCCGTTTTGGGCTTTGTGGGCTTTCAGTTTAGGCGAAGTGGACAATTTAAGCGAAACGAGTTTTGGGCAAAGTGTCCACCAACAAGTTTTGGACGCAGTGTCCATTTTGGGCTTTGTGGAATGTTAATTACATAGGGTAAAGTGGCTCTGGAATCTTTTTTCAGTACGAAATTTTTGGGCGAAGTGTCCATTGGGCGAAGTATCCAGGTCCCCTAATTTACATTTATCTGGAGTTGTGTATTTATGGTTCCTAATAAATTTACCCAATGTTTACATACTATCGGTTTCCATCAAGTACCAGCCAATACAGTGATAACTACCTATTACATCCCTATATCAAATAAAATTCGGGATTGGTGAAAAAGCGCAGGGAACTTCATGTATGACAGGGGTCAACCGACCACACAAATTTTTGTTTCATTGGAACCGTTTCTCATCACTCCTTTTTTCAATGAAAAAAGACACATCAAAATCGGAAGTTCACTATGCGAAACGCAAAATAAAGGTTCAATGCCCAGAAACCAATTTTTAAGACTCCTAGATATTAGAAAAAATATGCTAATTACGTCAGCTATTAATAAATAATCCCTGTATGTATATTGCCTTGTTTTAAATGCGGTTGAATGACACGATGAGATAATTCGCGTTCTCATCCAAACATAAATAAGCATAGGTACATACCTACAAAAGAAATTTAATTGAATTATTATCTTTTCACGAAGTTGGTGAAAAAAATTTTTCAAAATGTTTCAATGATATTGAAAATATTTCAAAAAGCTACGAAAAAACGTACTGCTCTTGGGATTCGCGTATAATCCTAATGCATTTCTTCCAAGTTTAATCGATAATGATGCAATGACGAAGCAAAAATCACCACAAAAACACAATCGAAAGGGTTCAAACACCGTTTAAATAGATCCCCCCATTTTGCAGAAGTGCTGTTCCTCATAAGATAAGCCCAGGGCCAGTGTCGCTCTGAACGAATTTGTCAGCCCCCACCCGGTAATTATTCATCTTCCCCTCAAGACATGGCGGTACAGATACACACAGGGTGCTCTCGCCTCATGAAATTAATAGAAGCAAGTGTTTTTGATGGCTTCCGGAGTGGATGATGCAGCAGCTTCCATCCATTCCTCTCTTTTCCTTGTTCCTATCGTCATCATCATCCACATCTCATCTCACTCTATCTTGTTTCCCGCTAACCAATACATGAAGGAGGAAGAAGGCTATGAGAGCTAGCCTTCGCCTTGATTCTATCTCGTTTTCCTTCCGTCAAACTTGGCATTTCGTGTGTGTGTGTGAAAATGTCTGTGTGTGCTGGATGACGCGGCGCTAAGTTTGTTATAGAAAGCAAGAGAGAGCCTTCGCCCCCTTCCCGAGTTGCATGAGATGTAATTAGGTTATTTAAATTCATCCCAGGTCTATTCAGTTTCTGTTCAATAGAAAGTGCTATTCATCAGAGCCAGCAGAGGATGATGGAAGGAAGTGTTGGATAATGCCACTATACCTACCAGTGTCATCGTTTGAGAATAATATACTGGGTGTCTCCAAAAAAAGTCTTTACAAAATGCTACCGTGGGATCCCAATATGTTGATTCAAGCTAAATTATCTTCGTAAAAAGTTACATACTTTGACTGTTATACGGTCCTGAAGTTGTACTCTTTTCTTCATAAATGGAGACAGTATACAATTCGACTGTACTTTTTTGTTAGTTTCGTTCTCCGACTCTTTTTTTATTGGAAAGATGAGCGTTGAGGAATGGTCCCATATTAAACAAATGTAAAATACTGCATTTTCTATCCCCAAAAAAACTACTCGACAATATATTTAATAAACAAAATGGATTGATATAATAACAATAACTAGAGAAAAACAAAAACTCTATCAACGTTACCGTCAAATCAACCAAGCGGACAATATTTAGGTATGTGAACCATCAGTCAGACTGACTGTATGTCTAGGTCCTACTCGGTTGAGGTCAATTATTATGAAACTACTGAATATTTGTTATTTTTCTCGAGCGAGCAATTCACCATGGTATACCATTGCTACAAGTGATCCTGAGTATCAACAAGTCAATAACGTGAAGACCTCATTATCCACATTGAAAATGTTTCTTGAAGTAATTTGATGATTAGTTTGGGTACTGAACCGAATGGCAGATTTTATTATTAATTGATCTGTTTAGTAATGTAAACGTACATTACCATTAGATTTCAAATATTGATGATTACCCTCCCTATAGATTTTCTCTATGTACTTCCATAAGTTTCAGATCTGCTATCTATTTTGATTACCTACCTTGGAATTCTATGGATTTGAATCCAACTTTCTCATTGTTTATTTCAAGCCCTTTTTTTATTTAACGACTATTTAATTTAATTTTTTTCTCGCTTTGAAACTCTCTTCATCCTAATTTCCAACTATTATTTCATTGGTTACTCAATTTACCTCTAAAACTACTTCCAGAACTGCATTGTAATATTTCAACAACAATCGACAACTCAATTGCTCATATTCAGTTACGGTCTATTCATTCACATACAGGTATGATATTCACTTCCCCATGCAATATATCTATCATTATAAAATATATATTTACGTTCAGCGAATCGTGGACAGAGACATGTTGGTACGATAGATAATCGTCGATGTATAAATGCATTTATGATCCACTTGTCTCGCGCGGTGCGTCGACCGGTGGTAGACTGCTTTATTTCGGCTAAACAAACCGTGAAACCGATCCTCGCACAGTACCTATTTCCTCCCAGCAATATTAGCCATAAAGAGATACTAAAAGGAAAGAGACTGGCTGCTTTGTTTGAATAAGGGCCAATTACAACATCTTTAAGTTCCGATTAGTTATCCATTGCTTAAATGCGAATTGGAGAATATAATTTACTATATTGCATTTGACAATGAGAATGCAGTGTGGAAGAGTATTTTAAATGGGAAAACGGCACACATTGATGCCATTCTTTAAATTCAATATTAATATCTTCTTCCGTAATTCTGAAATTTTTTATTTATGATTTTGAATAATGGAAAATAAAAAATTTCAAGATAAAATTTAAACTCAAGCGGTAAAATTTCTCTGAGATAGGACCTGTGGTTGACCGAATCCGGCATAACAACACACTGGTAGCGATGGGCTCCATAAGATGCCACACTGCATTCTCAGTTTGAAACGTGGTATAGATACATTTAAAGGTTATCAGATTATATTAAAATGATTATCACTTTAAAAATACGAAATTTTAGAAGACAATTAAGTCTAACTCAATGTTTCTAACACGTATGAAATTTTTCAAATAATAGACAATTGAAAAAAATATTTCAATCAGCTGTCTGTTGGAGTAGAAGAATACCCACATATTTTTGTTTATTTTTAATTACTATAATTATAAAGATCGAAACAGATCCTGAATACGTTCAAGACATCAAAAACCGTGCTTGTTAACCCAAATCCTCCCATCGATCGTGCGTCCAGCAATTGGCCGAAAATGATCTGTAAAAAGTTACCTATTTGTTATCAATTGTTTGTGAAAATTTTGATAGAAGCACAGTTTATTTTTGAGTCCAATAGCCAGTCTCTCGTCTTCAAGTATCTCTACTGCAATGGTAACCGGTGTACAATCAGAGTCTCTGGTGAAGACGATACCAAAAAAGTCCCAAACCAACCAACAATGGCGTACATCGTTAAATGCTAACTGTATCTCGTAATTAGAGAGATATCCAGAGTTGCATTGTGTGCAAATAATGGCCGGACGGATTATTTTCGAAATGACGTTGCGACTATTGCTGCTGCTGTGTTGAAAAGAGACAACATGGGGACAGGACAGACTGTGTGACAGGGTAGTAGCCTTTTGATATGTGACTACCGGTCGCGTCGACAACCAGTAGAATACCTACTACCATGAACGAGTCAGATGGCTCCCTCCAAAATTTGTGTGAGTGCAGGAAATTCAGAATGCTGACATGAACAGAATAGTTCAGAATAGTTACTAAATCGACAAATCAATGTTATATAATATGCGGTGGTAAAAGTACATATTTTAAGCAGTAACTTCGAGAAGCAAATACTCACAAAAATGTGTTATTTATGATTCTAAGAATAATAACATGGACTCGACGATAACATAATACGGTCACATAATACCTATTTAAAAGTAAGGAATATCAATCATCCTTCCTTTTTGTTTTAAATCAACTCAAATTCATAATAGTATTCATATTATTGTAGAGCCTAATCTTGGAGTCTATTGGCCATATGAATTTTATGAACATTATCAGAGTAAAATTTAGAAGATTTGACTTCCGTGCGTATATCGTTTTCGGAGCCGTGGGTAATTATTTTACATGGAGATAGGAATACATAACTTTTTGTTGAATAATCACATAGTTTATTGCTAGACAAAACCTTTCTAACTCAACACTGAGTTTTATTTAACTCCCTTAGATGACTCTTTCTCTCTACAAATGGCATCAATCTGTGGGATTTCAAATCGTGATTACTTATCTTAAATTCTTAAACTAGCAAAGCTTGTAAATACCTACATATAAGCACAGGCTATCTATAAAATTGATCTGCTGATTTTATTAAGAATTTGCAGTTCTTTTTAATCGAGGAATGTATTGCGTATACTTCAATAAATATCGGTAAAATTAGTTTTAGGTAATTATTCTAAAATTATCCTACATTTCCGTGAAGTGATACGATCGATCACAGAATAATATAGAAGTTTTTCGAAATCGTTTACCTTTGGCAAAAGTTATATTGATAAGTAATGATGTGACAAATGAAATAGTATTCCAGTAATACCATAGTTAAAGTTCACAGAACTCAGGAATTCATAATTATCTTATATACTGTTACTAATAAATATTTTTTATAAATATTAATAATATTAATTCTATTGGTGCTGTTACTTTTGAAGTTGTGCAGTTGCAGAGACTGATAACTTTTGGCACCAACTTCACAAGTACCAGCACCAATAGAATTATTATTATTTGGTATTTTTTAGTGCACCCACTAATAACGTCGGATCAATTTTTTGTAAAAAATGTTTATTTCACACTTCTGAGAGTAACATTAGTCACAAAAATTGTTGAACTTTCACTAATACCAAAAAAAGTATGTATCCTAATACCCACCTATATTCGTTGCTTGTAGGTACTTATTCTTATTAATGCAGAGATCTTAGAACATTCCTGCGGAAAAAGGTATAAATATCTTAGATTTACCTATTTTACAAGCGCTGTAACTCAAAAATTGTAACTCTAAGAAAAAACTCTGCTTATAAATGTTATGCTAAAAATATTATTCTAAATGACCAACAACTATACAATGACATTATTCAAAAAATAAACTCTCTTAATAGAAACACAATACCTGACAATACCTACAGACCCACAACAAATGACGAAATAGAACAAATTATTAGTGCTCTTAGTATTTCCAAGGCACCCGGCCATGACAAAATTAAGAACAAACTACTAAAGGAACTACCACACAAATACGTAGACAGACTTGTAAAGCTATTTAATTCATGCTTCCGGCTGACATACTTTCCGATCAGGTGGAAACATGCTCATATAATAGTTTTACAAAAACCGGGAAAAGATCCTCTTTTCCCACAAAATTATCGACCGATTAGCCTTCTTTCAAATTTAGGAAAAATACTAGAACGGACAATACTCACTAGACTTAAAGAACAAGACTTACTACTGAATGTTATACCACATGAACAATATGGTTTTAAAGACAGACACTCCACAGATCTACAACTCCTCCGCTTCGTTGAAAAAACATCAACTGACATAATAAACAAACAAATAGTGACTGCAGTATTTCTTGACATTAAGACGGCATTTGACAAAGTTTGGCATGATGCATTGGTATATAAAATGTTAAACTTTAATTACCCAACTCATTTAGTCAAAATTATTCAATCTTTCCTATCAGACCGTTCCTTCCAAATTAGTTACAACAAAATTTTATCAACATCTAGACCAATAAAAGCTGGAGTACCACAAGGGGCGGTACTTTCTCCACATCTTTATAATGTATTCACAGCTGATATACCAAAATTACGTAAAGCAGAATTGTACCTTTTCGCTGACGATACGGCCATAATCACAAAGAACAAAAACAGCAAATATAGCATTGCCGAAGCACAAAAAGCAGCTGACCAACTATCAAACTATTTTGATAGATGGAAAATTGCAATCAACCCGGAAAAAACACAGACAATACAATTCACTAACAAATATAAAACTTCAAAATCAAAATTAACAATTAAAAATTCTGAAGTTGAATGGCGCAAAGAAGTCAAATATTTGGGCATAATTTTAGACCAAAGGCTAAATTTTAGTAACCACATCAATAATACAATTTTTCAAACCAAAATTAAAGTTAATCGGTTGAACCCGCTGCTCAACTACAATAGCAGACTTAATTTGAAAAATAAATTAAAAACTTACACCACCATTATTAGGCCCTGTCTAACGTATGCTTGCTGTGCCTGGGGTCAGTCAGCACACGTTAAAAAAATTCAAGTTTTTCAAAACAAGATACTGAGGAAACTTAGTGGTTCTCCTTGGTATATGACTAACAAACACATACACGAAGACTTGAAAATAGAAACCATACATGAATTAATTACCAAACTTGTGACAGACATACGCAAACGAGTAGATACACACCCACATGACGATCTGAAAAATACAATGAACTTACAAGTAAATGGCAAACACAAAATAAGAAGACCTACGGACATATTAAAATAAAATACCATTTATTACAAACAAGACTATAACTCAGCTCGCTAAATAAAAAAAGAGCAAACCCTTTTTCCTACTGCTCGTTAAAAAAAAGAGCAATCAATATCAGTAATATCTGAAGTATTTAAAAAAAAAAAAGATGAGCTATAAGGATACCAGAATGGTATCAGTAGTAACAGAAAAAAGAAGAACAAGAGATTATTCTTTCATGTGTTACCCAGAGACTTTCAGTTTTCGAAAGAAATCGCCCACTCCACATAGCGAGAATACACATTTTAACATGAATAAAACGCGAAAATCGTTTCTCTTTTAAAAAATGCTCAATTTAAACGTTTCCGGATATTGCCCTATCTTTAATTCTGGCATCTCGAATTTTCGATTTTCGAGAAAATTTGCACGCCTGTTTACGGAGGGGAGGAGACTTCGGAGCTGTCATAAACTATGGATGTGTGCGGATAACCTGTTGAATGAGCGGGCTCCGTCACACTGGAACCCGACTTGAAATTAATAATAATTGAAAAATATTCCCGTGAACTACACGAAATAGATGATTGTAGTGAAGTTTATTTGTTTGTAGTTTTTAAAAAACTCAAAAAAATCAAAAAAGAGATTCACTTCTTCGTTGTTTTTATAGCATTTTCCGGGGAACGTGCTTACAATCTCTTGTAGTTTTTATAGTGACAAAAGGGAAAATGCCATAAAAACAGCTAAAAATGTAAGATTTAATTTTTTTGATTTCCAGGTTTTTTTGAAAACTACAAACAGATATATTTCACTACAATCACGTACGTCGTTTATTCTGCTTAGATTAGTTTGATGGCTTGATAATATTAAAATAATAATAATTATAGAAAATACTGTTATCACTAAAAAAACTGCAAACGATCGTTAACACATTCCAGGGAATTTGCAATAAAAACATTAAAAAAATGTAGGATTAAATAATATTTCTTTCTATTTTCTGTGTTTTTTGAAAAACTACGGACAAATAATTTTCACTACAATCATCTACGTCGTTTGTAGTTTTTGGAACAACAAAAAATTTATCAAATTCATACCTCAATTTGTTTAATGGCTTGATAATATTAAAAATAAATTAATGAAAAAAACTGTAGGAGCAAATATATTTTATTTAATCTTAATTATTTTTAACTACAAATACATTTCACTCCAGTCATCTACTTAGTTTGTAATTTAGGAGAATATTTTTCAATTATTGTTATTTTCAAGTCAGGTTCCAGCATGATGGAGCTGAATGAGTGTACGGTAATAATCACACATCAAAATTAGGTAAATTATCATTCTGTACCTCAATATATTTTCTCTCATGTCCACATCTTAATGTCATTGCTGGATATTGTCTGATATTGTGCATACTTTAATTATTGCTCTGCGCAGTTTATATACCAGAAGATGTTTTAATCGAAATCGTTACGCAATGAAGCTTTGGTTAAACAGCAATTTGCCCCTATAGGATGTTTTAGAACAATAAATTTAGAATTCACCTCAATCATTCCGTTATTAAGGTATACAAAGTGAAGTTCATAAATATTTGGATGGACATATTAAATATTTTTTATGACCATAACATTAATTCAGATTTGTCTATTCCTTTCATTGTTGTTCAATAAAATACATATGTCGACTCACTCGACTCCAAAAAATTACAAGAGATGTTACAAGATTATGCAATTTCTGATGATTCAAGTAAAACCATAACCTAACATTAATAAGTAGAATTCGAAAATATTTTTATACAATACAACCAACCTGTATAGAGGCGAGTACTTTATCACTTTTTTGAAATTCCCTCGTAAAAGAAGATATAGCTCTAAAATAGCTATTTGCAATTATGGTAAGTGTCCTAAGCTTTTTTGAATACATAATTTTTCAGTGCTTAGCTGAAACAACTGCTATTAAAATGCAGGACGCAGAGATTCGAAATTCATCAGGACGCTTTCTCGTGACATCCTATGTACCTTTGGTAAATTTAACATATTAATTGCAACTTGACTTAGTGCTCTTGTACAAGGGATTATAGAAAAAATGGAAAATATTAATACTTCAAAAGTAAACAACTCATGGTTCTAAATATTTGCATCAGAATCTTATCTTGTAAATTAATCTATGCATTTGGCAATTAAATTTAAAGTTACTATATTCTACAATAAACTGTGGCATAGAATACAACTTTTTTTCTGGACGTATAATCTTCCAATTTGTTTGACAACTCACTCTAGAATATATTCTGGTGTTGCTGGTGATTTTCCAAGACTTATCTAGATTAAATAATGACAGACTGTTTAAATTTCATATAGTCAACTAACATTTTGCTGATTAAGATGTCTCCTCTGTTGTTGTTTAAATCATGTACCTAATTATAGTTTATATTTGTACATATACCAAAGGTCACGTGTCAATCAGTCTAGTGACTTCTCGCTGGCATCAGTGGCACCAGCAAATATCTATAGAATTGTCTGCATGAAACCGCATTTTTTATATAGAAGAGAGGAGAAAGTTTGGAAATTAGTTTTTTCGATATTTTTTTAAATTTTTATAAGAAGAAAACGGATGACACCTCATGTAACTCAATGACATTCATGTTGAAGATATATCAGCAGAAAAATACTAAAATATAATGAATGCCCTATCTAAGGAATTATGAAAATACTCATTATATATTTTGGAAAATATATTGTAAAAACTAAGGACGAAGGAATATAGAAAAAGCATGTTGAAACTTCTGATTTAAAATTTTCAAGATATCACATTAGAATAGAAACCTAAATATAGTCTGTTAAATTAAACATTTCAGATCATACTTACAAATGCAAAATAAACACAATTTTGATTATACTATAGGTATATATACTCAATTTTTAGTATGATGATAGCCAGACTACAAAGATGCTTGGATCTAAATATTTTTTCCTCATCAAATAAATTCCGTTTCGTTTATTCCACAAACTAAGTGAAATTCTGTTTGATGCCTCTCAGATCAAAGATCAATTACGACTTGATTATATTATATCGGTTGATGTTGTTTATAGATAAATTAGTGTATACGGTAATCGTTGCTGAGTTCGAGTCATGATAAAATCATCCGGCTTTTACATTTCCACAAAATTAGATAAAGCAGTTTTACAACAAAAACATATGTTTCTTTCTATGTATAGGTTATGTGGACGATATTGTGAAATCGAACTCATGTTTTATTTATGAGAGAAAAACTTGAATTGATAAATATTAATAATATAATTTAAGCAATATAGCTCATTTTGAAAGCTTAATAGCACTATTTACATCTTGTAAATCATTTTATTGTTAATATGACAAGTTAAAGTACCTTCTTCACGGAGAAAATATGATGATGGTATACATGAGAACCCTACCTTATTATTAGATAATTTATGAGCTGGATTTATGTAGGATGTTTATGGCTTTTTAAAACATTTTTACAAGGTTGGAAAAATAGATTTGTATATTAGAAAATCTTCTAAAGTTATACCTACCTTGTACCTACTTTATTTCTTAATTATATATCTTTTTTGGTTTGTAAATGTGTATTTAAAATAATAAATATCCTTAAATTTATATTGCTTATATCTATGAAACTATCAATCCATTGGCAATGATTTAACCAACAATGAATAGATCATAATGTAGTGTTTCTAAAATTCTAGGTGAGGTTTACTGGTAACAAAGTTGTGGACATTTTGAAGTTAAATAAGTAAAATAGATGTTAGGGTATTTCTAGATTGATTATTTTTAAGAAATTAAATAATTATTGCCTATATGTAACAATATATATCTACTTATTGAGAAAATGTACTGAATGCTGCTGATGGAACATCACCTGTTATTTTCTGTCGGTTTGGCGACGACGGTTTGGCGACGACGTTTTGGCTCCGGGACGATTTGACGCATGGACGTTATGGCGCCGGCAGTTTTGGCGCTGTGTTCAATTATCTAAAAGAACAATTGTAACATTAATTGCATATATATTTTTTTCACTTAAAAATCGAGATAGAAATAAAGAAATTTGAACCTGGCTTTAATCTGGTAGAAGAAGATCTAGTTACTTTAGTATTATTTTTATGAGATTATGATAATTGTTTACACCTTGTGATCCAAAAACTAACTCGAAAAATAGAATCTAAAAAACATCCAAAGTCCATTTTTTCAAACTGAAACTCCCATTTTTTATAACTTTATCGTATTAAGCAGTATAAATAAGGATGACTTTGTGTAGGTTTGTCTATAACAAAAATTAGTAGTTTTCGAAATAGATGACAATATTTAGTTTATATGAAGAATATGAAAATGTTTATTTTAAGAACATGTAACACATTTGTGACGAGATTTTCACTGAAATATCTCTATTCAACAATTTGTACAAGGCAAGTAGCATTCGAACTCGTATTAATCCAAAACTTGTTTTGCACAAATTGCTGTATAGTCCATACATCCCAAAATTGCAATTTCAAGATTTTCATTTTTTACAACGGATTTCTGTATATGTACTTTAGTCCTCACAATTCCCAAACTCTTGAAGTTTTCTATAATTTTCTTAACATATTTTGGTGTTGGTTTCTGTTCTATCGCGTCACAAATTTAATACATTTTCTTCAAATAAACATTTTTACTTGCAGTCAAGAATAATAAATATTTTTTTTTATTTTTTTTATGATATAGAGTTCGTCCTATAGTCCGCACACCCCATCTTAATTTTTATATTTATTGTCACAAAAATGTCAAAGAGGCAGAAAATGTTCAGAGGGTCTAACTAGACTCAATGCATCTAATTCAAAAGCAGGGAGAATTTTTTCTTTAGTCAAAAATAGAGTTACCATATTGAGTTTCAACATTTCTGAGAAAAATACTTAGAGAAAAACAATTAGGAAAAAAATCATATATGTTCATATTTTTTACTTTACATTACTGAACATAAGCTTGCAACAATTCTTTATGATTATTATTCTTGATTTACTTTGCGTTTCGTAAGAAATTAAGGGATATTCTATATTTTCAACTATACATACCGGCGCCAAAACGCCGTCACCAAACCTGCGTCGCCAAACTGGGGCGCCAAAACGTCCCCTCCCGTATTTAGTTCATTCCAATTAGGCTAGCTATAAAATGTTGTTCATTGTGTAACTATGTCAAGCATATACTTTTCTAAAAAGTTATTAAATCGACTCATGATTTACTTAGAGTCTTAGAATTTGTAATTTTTTATTCATTTATGATTTCGTTCTGACCAGTACCTATAATGTACCTATATAATATGACACCGTATTAGCCAGTATCCTGGATCAAATTTAGGAACACCCATTCTATTTGCTTCAAGTCTTTGATATATTATTTTGTTTGTTTGTTGCCTCTCCAGGTAACTTTACAAATATAAAAATCAGAATGATATGAATATAAAACATGAAATTAAAGTGTTTGTATATGTACCTATTTAATCAAAGAATTTTATTCAATACATGACTGCATCTCCAAGAACATCTTTTCATTTATCTATTTATATATATTTCAAAGGCTCTTCTTATTATCATTCATATTACATATATTCTATAGAAATTTTGAATAAACAGCAATAGAAAACTAATGTGATTGAACCAAAGCAAGCTGCAAATAATAATATATTTATCAAAAATGATAGTTTTATGCAGTTATCTAGTCTTTGGTATCAGCCAAGGCTTATTATATTATGTTTCCACATATAACTTGCTACTTTACCATTTGCAGAACTAAAAAAGCAACAAGTACATTCACGTTGACTATTTATCGACGTATATTAACAAGAAAGTAAATGCTCTGGTAGTGTAGTGGTGAAACGTACTTGCCTAAAATTCTCCAAAAACATATCGAATACTCTTTGACAGAAGAACCTCAACTGTGTCCAAACTGTAATTACGGTCGAATTTCGACCATTGGCAATCTCGTACATATTTATTGTTTTATGTCGGTGATATATGAGAAATGATCTTGGTTTTTCCAAATTCTTCGTTAAGATTAGAGGTCCATTTAGATGGAGAGAATTAGTTTATCGTCCGATTTTCAACGAGAAATCGTATGATACTGTCATAATCAATAATCGCTACAAGATCATGATTTCTAATATTTACATGTAAGAAAACTCAAGAATCTCGATAACGATTATATCCATAAACAGAAAATTTATAGCCTGCTGCAGCTGAAATAAAAAACTGTTACTGTGAAGTTATTTAATATTAAATGGCTATTAAAAAAAGTTATTACCTTTGAAATGTGAAAAATGAGCTGAAAATAAAAGAACGACTCGCAAACAAAATCAATAAACAGTATCTAAAATATTTTGGTCATCTTATGAGAAGAGCTGATGTTGAAAAGCTTGTTGTGACGGGGAAAATCGAAGGTACAAGACCAAGGAGTAGATCTCCAAAAAGAATCAAGTGAATTCTCTTGTTGGAATAAGTCTGCAGGAGTGGGGCCAAGTCGCACAGGATCGAGATACCTGGAGAAAAGCAATAGACGCCGCATCGTCATTGTCATAATGTCACCTATACCCCTCCGGAGGTGGAAGGACAAAGAGAGAGAATGTCTGTCCGCCTGTCGGTCAGACATCTGTATCTCATGAACTGTAATAGGTAGACCCACTGTCTGTTTTGACTGTACTGTACTGAACCCTTTGTGTGAGACTTCCACTAGCACTAGGCCGTAATTTTTAAATACTCGTATGTGCTAGTAATGAAACTCTCTCCGTGCAAATGTCCCTCTTTAAATTCCATATTTGTAATTGGAGTACCTGCGAGTATCAATTTATACCAATTGGGATTCTCAATAATTATATTTCTAAATAACTAGAAAAATTTCGAACAAATCAACATCTGTATGAATTGAAGTATTCCTGCACCACCCGTAATACAGCATCTTTTAACATATTAATCGGACACTGTAGTAAAAAAGGCATACATATAATTAAAGGCTATAGTGGAAATGGTAATGAGTCACACCGCTTGGCTGCGGGCCAACGGTGTGAATGTTAATGTTACCGATTAAAGAAGATGCCTGACGGCGGCAGCGGTTTCGAATATTTCGAGCGGCAATTCCGAAACGTTGATGTCTTCATCATCTCAGGAATCTTCACATCTATCTCGTGGATATAGGTTTTTTGTTTTCACCGAACACATTGACCGCAAAACGGCTGACCAATATTATTTCTTGGAGAAACTCTCGATTTCGTCAAGATGATAATATAGTAACTAGTATAACTGGGGTTTTATATAAATACCACACGGCGTGTTTCTTTGACAGGTTTCATGGGAAATGATTAAAAAGGTAGATAAGCGTGAATTGTGTTTCTTGTATTTTTGCTAATTATAATAATTGATTCAGATTGAGATGTTATTTTTGATGTTCTTAGAAATATGAATAGGAAGTGTTTCGGTTGAATTTAATATATTCACAATTAGGAAAGATGAACTAGAGTTTAGTCACCTAAGTTTGATTCAAGCAACTTAAATTTTGTAATGAAAAATAAAATAGTCTCCGAATCATTTACAACAAGTACAAGACTAATCCTGGGAGGGTTTCTCAACCCCATTTTGTTTATTATATTAATGGATGATATTTTTAAAAAATGCAAGCCGAAGAAATAGGGACACATTAGGTTAGAAAGATTAGCAATAGTATTTGCGGACCACGTGGTGATACAGACTGAAATTAAAAATAACTTGCAAATAAATTTAAACATATGGAACGAGTCATGACGATTGCAGTGAAAACAGAAAACTTAAATATAGTATTATATAGAGATCAGATCATTTGTAACAAATAGATCAATTTCAATACTTGGGAATAACTCTAGGCGTAAAAAGAAAACAAGAAATAGACATCAAGAAAATAATTAAAAAAGTGAATAAGCTCGACTTTGCATTGAACACAAATTCATAAACAATAAAAAAATAACCGGAGTTTACTTTTGGTTGAGAAACATGGGTATTAACAGTATGCGCCACTTAAGAAGAGTTCGAGGGGTAACCAAAAAACAAAGAATAAAAATATAGATATTAGAAAAGGCCTAGAAATACAGTCAGCACTAGAATACGTAGTAGAGAGGCCCTTGGGTATGTTGGTGGGGACACCTGCAGAGGATAGATGAAAGAAGACTACTTAGAAGAATATGGAGAGCTAAAATACAAGAGAACCAGAACAGGGCAGACCAAGGAACACATGGGATAAATTAATCACACAACTGCTGGAGAAGAGAGGGAAGAATTGGAAAGAAGCAACTGGATTTGCTTACGACAGGAAAGAACGAAGGAATGTTTTGTAAATAAAACCCCTACACCATCATATAAGGTAGAAAGAGAACATAGATTATTATGTATAAATAAATTTTGTTCACGGCTTTTGAAAAATATAAAGTGATATTTAATAATATAGAAAATGCATGTTTTCGTGAATTTCTTTTCTATTGCAAAAAGTTTTATATCTATATATAAGTACAAAAATTCAAAAAAATCAGTACCTACTATTTAAATAAGTATCTATATGTTTTTGTTTTCTTTTTGAGTGAACCAAATAATAAAGTTGGTCATAGTTTTCGTAAAAACTGCTTATCTAAATAATAATTATTTTTGTTTCTTCGTCCAATATAAGAAAATTGTGCTATTGGGTGTTGTTTGTTTAAGGTGCAATGTGACTCAATAGCAAATAGATTTATACCGTCTAATTTCCGACAAAATTTACTCAATTGTTGACGAATTCATTTTTTAATTTTTTAAATTCAAACAATATATCTAATTAGCCTGTCATTTCCAATGCATTTTAATTCGACAATTTTAACCTAGTTTCTGTTATTCAAATGTGTTTTCTGTGAATTATTTCTTCTATTCCTTATTTTTTAAATCTTGTTTATAATTGTAAATTATATAAATATTTTGTTACAAAAGTAAAACCATCACTTAGAAGTTGGTTCACTGAAAAATAGAAAATAATATTATTTCTAATGATACTGATAATTTTGATGTTGTGTAGATATAGCTAGATGTATGACATTCGGCAACAGCTTCAAAAGAATCCGCACCAACAAAATTATAATACTATTTTGTATTTTTCAGTGCACTAACTAATGAAATTCGGTTCCATTTTTTTTAGATATTCATTTTACATTTTATAATATTCATCGGTACCGCACTCGGAAACCGTTGAAGTTTAAAATAAATCAGTTTAATGTTCCGGAAGTTGTTTCTTCTTCAATTGTCTCAATTCTGATTATGAATTAATGAATATGTTGAATTTTTCTAAATATTGGTTCTACCCCTCAACATTTCTCTCAAAAAATTAATAAAAAATCATTAAAATCAGAGTGCCTTTACTCTGCGAAACATACGAAGAAAGCAGACATATAAAACTGTATTATAAATTAAAACAAGATGATAATAAATTTCCACTTATACATTTAAATTTATTTTATTTATTTAGATACATAAGTGGAAAATCATTATAATCTTGATTCAATTTAAGCAGACAAATAATGGAAAAAGGAAACGTTCACCTCCCACATTTTGTAGTAGGTAAAAAAATTCTTAACACCCCTTATTCTCTGAAGGAAATATATTTTGAACATAGTTTGTGTATTAAACTGCAATTAATACCACATGAAGAATCACGTTCTTTAATATGTACTTATAGGTATAGTTAAGGCGGCGAGAGTTTGCCGATACGTCATAAACTCTATGCAGTTAAAGTGTCTCAATAGTTATCACTTTTTGATGTATTGAGTCTGCAACCAATCAAATCAATAGCATATTTCTTTGCTTGAAGAGGTACGGTAATATTTTTTTGAAACATCTGGAAAACAATGAAGCTGCAATGAAAGCATGTCTTTTTCTTTTCTCGATACCTTAACTTCCATATATTGGTTCAAATCATCTGGGTTTACTCCGTTTTTGTCATGTATCATGAGTTTTCTTCTTATTTAGAGCTCCGTTTACCAAAAGCATATTATAGCAATGAGCAGGTATTTTCCAAGTCGACTGATTTGACTTAAAAGTATGTTCCATTGATGAATACTATTAAAATTATAAATTTGAATAAGAACAACTACATATTATGTGATGGCAAACTAGAGCTTAACGTGACAACTTTGCGCCTTTCTTCGTGTTCCGCATCTTTAACAGTCACGAACATTTGCGTCGCCGCACACTCGACATTAATTTTTGCATGTCGAACATGCTGGCAGTTTTCGCTTTTGTGTGTATGCCGCACGGTCACAATGGGCGCCCCCAGAACAATAACAACAATATAACACACACAACAGGTTATTCAAGTCGATCGTGGTGGCGCTGGCGATGCAGACGAGCACCTCGACCGGTTGCCGGTTTTTTCTCTCTCCTTTCTAGCTGCTGTCGCCCGTTTGGATTCCAAGTCATGCATGCGCATACGGCCGCCGTGGGAGGTGACTTTGAGGCTGGAGTCATGCAGTGGAATGACAGCTAATGCTTTCGTGGAAAAAAAGTGAAAGGGCATTTTGAAAATGCATTGTTGCTTCACAAATAACGACCAAGCAAAGATATTATTTGCATTGAAGATGACATAATGTAGTTACTTTTACATGACTATGTCTTATGTGTGAGTTTGCGAAAAGCGTCTGTGATTCATGGAAAAATGAAAAACGTTGAGAAATATTTACTCCGTAGAAATGACATTTGAAAATATAATCTATATATATAAAAGCTAAAGGTTACTCACTCACTCATCACGAAATCTAAGAAACTACAAGAGGTAGAAGTTTCAAATTTTGTTTGGGGGTTTCTTTTAGAACATAGGTGCTCATTAAGACGATTTTGCAAAATTCAACTCCTAAGGGGTAAAAAGGGTTGTCAATGTTTGTATGAAATTACTATAGATATAGATATTTTAGGAAAAATAATATGAGGGGGCCTATTACAGCAACAGAAGCCAAAACAACATTTCTTAGAATTTTTGTCTATGTGTCTGTATGTTTCTACGCGCATCACGCAAAAACTACTGCATGGAATTGAATGCAGTTTTCACCGATGTATTACTAGAGGTCTAAGTTAAAATAAATGCTACATTTTACCGCACCTGTCTGTCTTTCTGTATGTTTGTACACGCATCAACAAAAACTACTACAAGGAATGGAATTGAATGCAGTTTTCCACGAGCACGAAGTAGCGGGCAAAAGCTAGTAAAGTAAGTATATTTGTGTCATTCTATGGCATGTTTTTCAATATTTCCTTCCAGTCACTAAACAATGCTCAGTTCGAAATAATATATATTTTTTCCACTGCAAACACTGGAGGTACATTTAATTTTCACAAGTCTTTTTTAATAAATCCAAAGTTATACACAACATCAATACTAGATCTTCTCAAATGGTTTGTTTTATTTAGCTGGCTTTTTTGTGGCCAGCGCATTGTTATGCCGAGCACCACCAACCATCAGTACCTGTCACTGGCAAATTTTGACATTCAAATTTTATGTTTTATCTTCAATAATTCATTATTATAAACAATGAATATCAAAATTACAGAAGAAAATATTACAGATAAATTTGGGAAACGGCACAACACTGTCTACTGTTTTCACCATTTAAAATACCATCACCTATACTTGGTCACACTGCAATCTCCGTGAAACACGTTATAGAAGTAAGATAATTATTTGAAGTAGGTTGGATTGGGTTAGTTTTCGTAAGTTCGGATGATCACATGATGAACTGCCATTTAGTTTGATATAAAACATGGTTAGGTTATGTTTGATTAATTAATCAATATATGTAGAATATAGTTCGTGTGCTGAGGGTCAATCTCCATGACCTAGAATTTCTTACAGTCAAAAATGTATCTTTTGAGTTGGTTTGCACACTGAACTGGTCGCAATGTTCTTTTGAGTATCACAAGCAAAAACAAATTATTTTTTCTTATACCAGTTTCACTTGGAGAAGAATAATAAATTCAGGTCATTTTGAGTTAAAATGTCAACATAAGTCAGTGTAGGTAAATACTGACTAGTAAATGTGTGATATTATGTTTCACTCTCATGTTTGAGTTATCTTTTTTTGTGTATAGTTTCTTCTGCTCTAATGTATAGGTATATATAGATTTGTCAAGGACAAGGAAAGTACATTGTTGTTAGATTCTATATTTTAACTTGAACATTTGACATAATATAGAAATAACCTGACAAAAATTTTAGGCAATCATTATATTTATTTAGCAGTGAGATTTTTAAATTATTAATTAAATTGTCACATGCTTATAGAGAAAGAAAATAAAATCGGCACACTCAATGAGTTATTTATTATGCAGCTTCAGAATGCTATATGGAGATAAGATAATCGCAAAGCTCAACAAAACATGAATACTTACAGTATTAAAACGTGCCATTTTATGCATCTGAAGCGAAATAGCGCTACATGAATCATTTGAATAATAAATCAGAATAATAAATAATCGGACTGATTGACAAACCAATGAAAAGGAAACAGCAAATTCCAAAACGTCAGATAAGTAAGTAGACGTATACAATAATTAATAATAATAAGAATATGTTGTCAGCATAAACTTCCGTCTATATAATCATTGACTGCCATCTGTTTGCTGATTCTTTCCGTCTGCCATTGTTAGTTGTTTTCGCATGCTAGATGAAAACTTTCTACGATACAGTCACGATAGCTGGTGTGACGTAAGACATCATAATAGATATGGAATTTCGCACATCCTGTAGAATAATAAGTTTTAATATGCGCAAGACATATGGCCCGACGACTATTTACTAGCAATAAAGATGACTATCATTGAGCTATTGTTTTATTATGTTGATTAAACGTTCAACGGTTGTGCACGTTTTTTAGGTTACGTGCTGACTTATCTTGCATGGCGTAATGGTCGATTTTGATCTACTTACTTGCTTAATAGTGACTCATATATGGCGGAGATTTAAAAGGTGGTCTATAGTTAAGATAACTTTAAATTTTAATGTGGGCTAAATAGAGCTTATGAAACGTTTTGACTAAATAATAGTAGGTAAATATTATATTCTCATTTACATGCTTTCCACTATTTCAAGTAGGTTGAAATGGTAAATAAATAGATAATGAATCCGAGAGTAGTATATCAACAAATATGTTCTTGAAAAAAAAGGAAAACAATTCTTTTTTTAATACATCATTAAGCATTTTGCAAATAGAACGTAAAATACAATGCCTCATGGGCTTCAAGTATGACATTTCGGATCCTAAGATCAGAGAATAAATCGAAAAAAAAAATTGTATTGTTTACCCGGAATAAAACAGTAAGCCTATTATAGAATTATGCGTCTATTTGAATGAATGCAGGTGATTCATAGTTTAGTATGATGTGGATTTTAGTAGATAAATTGTTATATATCGCTTCTTTGACATCACAAAGCTAATCATCAACCTTATTAACAGTAACAAAACTGTATTTTCGGTAGATATCTACAATTTCTGGATCGAGAAATTGATTCCTTTGTATTGGCACAAACGAATCAAATCATACATGCATCCTCAATTATTATTGATTTACAATAGAGAGAGCCCAAGATGCACAGGTCAGATGAAAAAATCAGCCTATATCATTTTCGGAAGTGCATGTCACAAGTTAATGTAACTCCCATCCAAATCGGATCAGCCGTTTCGGAAATTAAACCGGACAAAGAAACATACAAACAAAATTGATATTCCATTTATTTCCTGAAAGAAAGATTGGGAACTAGCAAATCATTTTTCCAGTAACTTATAGACATACATATTTTTTACACAAAATTGGACCGAACTTATTAGTTGTTGCACAGAAAAATAAAAAATAAAATTAATTCTATTGGTGCTGGTACTTTGGAGTTGGTGCCTACAACAACAAACTACAACGGCACAACTTAAAAATTACCAGCACCATTAGAATGAATATTATTTTTTAGTGCAAGAACTAATGAAGGCGGTCCTATTTTTTACAAAAAATATTTATTTCACATTTTTGAGTGTAAAATTAGTCATGAAAATTATTGAATATTCACTAAGTAATACCAAAGAAGAAAGTAATTACCTATCCTATTACCATGTATAAGCTTAGCTTGTTATTTATTATTCATAGATCTCAAAACATCGCGGACGGATATACATGTTTCAGACTTTACTGCTGTAACTCGAAAACCGTAACTCTTTTAAAAAAAAATCAATTTGAATATTGCTACATATAATATCTTCTTAAATTTGGCAGTAAGTATCATATTTTCAATTTTCAAATAAAAATTGTCCTTCCACATAGCGGAAACACACATAGCACATATTTCAGACTTTACCATTGCTGAAAATCGAGAACCGTTATTCATTTGAAAAATTGTTCAATTTAAACGTTTCTGGATATGGTCCCATCTTTATTTCTGCATTCTAAGATTTTCTATTTTCTAGAAAAATTGCCCACTCCACTCGCTTTAGCGGGCGGTTTTTGGCGGGAAGGAGATTTCGGATTTGAATTTTTCTAAATATGGGACCATTTCTAAAGTCTCCTCTTTCAAATGAAACAAAAATCGCCTAAATCGGAGAGCGTTTACTATGCAAAACGCGCGAACAGCTATGAAAATATATATAAAAGCAAACATACATCCGAATTGATCTTGCCTTTTTTTTAAATAGTTCAAAAAAGGGTTTCTATGAATAAGGTATATTTAAAATTCTGTAGATTAATTTTAAGTAGCAGTGAACTATTTTATTATTTCTACCGTTTTGTACCCAAAGGGTGCCAATCGGATCATATTACTGAGCCTCTGCGGTCCATACGTCTATCCGTCTGTCTGTCAGCAAGCTGTATCTCATGAATCGAAATAAGTAGAAATGTTTACAGAATGTTTATTTCTATTGAAACAATAAGAACAAATAATAAAAAGATAGGTACTAAAAAGCAATTATACAACCGAATTGATTACCTGTCTGTCAAAAATTAAGGAGCCCATACAAAAACGTGATTGTTTCGGCGTTTTTGCCAACCGCTGTACCACGGCCGAAGTATAGAGAGTCGGCCGTGGCTGTACCTATCTTTCGAACTATCTTAATAAGTACACACATGAAATTTTCAAAAAGTAAGTAATAATGGTTGTATCTTTTGAATATGTAGAAAGTTCATGTACGACTGTGCGAGTCCGACTTGCACTTGGCCGGTTTCTTAACTATAATTGACTTAGATGTAACTGCTAGTTTCTCCAAGATTTATTTTTAGGTGCACTTAAACTTTACATTCATTCATAAAGATCACAAGTAACTCCATTTGAAAAAGAGAGCGTGTAGAAAATTATGATAATGTAGGAATCTCTATTGTATTCTGCAGTTATACGGCATATAGGAGAATTAACAACGGAAAATACAGCCGATTGCATTGATTAACAACAATAAAAATTGCCAAATAATATGAATGTGATTTTATTGACAATGGACCTACAATCATTTGGTTAAGTAACATCAACTGTCCTTCAAGAGGAAATTGACTAAAAATAAGAATGTACCTAATAATAGCTTGATGTCAACCAAAAATAACATGCATCTCACATCATATAATTCCCCTGATGCACAAAAAAGCATCCATGACAGTCATCATCACTCTAATATATGCTAGGTATATAAACTGCGAAAGAAGTGACAGACAAGCGTTTGACACCTAGTGGCGTCTTGGCCACTATATCGCCTAATGGAGCGGCTGATTGAGGGAAAGCAAAAAAATATGTAGAAAAGAGAAAAAAAAAGGTATTTGAAAAACCAAACACTATAATGAAATGTCACATATCTTTCACAACGCATGCATGGCAGGTATATATTCAGCTATTTTTTTAGACCTGTTATACACATGTTTCAGTGCCACCAGTTTTTCAACGGTAAATTAATACATACACTATTTTAATATCTGGGAGATGCTTCCGTATATTATAATGATTATTAATGAGCATGGCCATGTTAATTTGGGATGAATTAATTAAAACGTAAATTAATTGGTGTAGTAGATGAGGATGACGAGAAAACGACGCATTTTTGATTTGGTTGTACGAGTTTGTTTTGAAATATATTTGAACGGTCAAGTCAAATGATGTACTTTAGAGATAAATCCTTCTGAATATCTAAATAGGAAAATTAATTTAAGTGTTTGACGTAATGAATGACTTTCTAATTTCCGAATGTTTATTCGTCATTAGCCTTTTATATCTCTAAATGATAATATCTTATTATAGTTTTGAGACAGATACTAATTTTATAAGAATATGCCTACGGTACTTTGTTTCTGATCTGTTTGATATAATATTCTAGCCGAAAATATTAGATATTTCTGCGGGTGTTAAAGATTCATACGGTGAAGATTCAAGTAGGCTTCTAAAAACTACTTGTATTCGACTCTTGAAGGAGCTCTTGAGATATGAATATATGTAAACTAATAATAAAATAATTGCAATCTTAAAAGGGCTTAGAAGGAAATAATCTCCCACTATTCTATTCACAAATGTAAGAGACTCCTATTTATGATTTAATTTTATAAATTATTAATATTTACGCTCATAGCCATTAGAAAGTTGAAAGAGCAGTGGTGAGGAATTCGCTCAAATGAGGCGGTGCGGTAATTTCTATTGAAAAAATTAAAAGCTTTATCTGGCAAGATTCAAAAAAAGATTATTACTAGAAATATTTATATTATATACAACATACAAACAGACAGACAGGTGAGTTAAAGTGAAAACTATATTCTAAATTAGACCTCTAGCAATACATCGATGAAAATTGCATTCAATTTCTATGTAGTAGTATTTACGCGATGCGTGTACAAACATACAGAAAGACAGACAGACGCGATAAAATGTAGCCTTTATTTCAAGTTAGACTTCTAGTAATACATAGGTGCAAACTGCATTCAAATTCATGCAGTAGTTTTTGCGTGATGCGGGTACAAACATTCAGACAGGCAGACAAAAATTCAAAAAAATATATTTTGGCTTCTGTTGCTCCCAAAAACGCCCCCCATATTATTCTTTCTTAAATATCTTTAATGTAAAGACATCGGCCTGTTACAATTTTATAACAATATGTATCCTCAAAAAACATTGCCAATGAGAAACTTTTGGAAGTGAAACGTATATTCTACAAAACTCGACAAAAAATTCTCAAATCTTTCGCATACGTTCAGTAAGAGCTTGACTTGACCTTGAAAATCCAACATGTTTCTGTATATAATGCTTCTGTAGGCACAAGTGCGAGGTACCGCTCTCACCTCTAAAAACTACAGTTTGCATTGATAGATGTACAGACGTATAGATGTATAAATGTATTGATGTATAGGTGTATAGATTTTTGTTGTCGTTTGTCTTAGATATAAATTTTTAGAAATGTGAAAATTTTAAATTTGAAAAACGAACATAGAATGACTTCCACTGACTTTTTTGATTGACAATTTTAGCTATATATGATGAGATTTAAACTTAACATAATATCGTGCAACTTGCAAGCCAGACCTGTATCAATAAGTAACGATTTACATAGAATATACGTCATAATAAATATATGGAAAACTATTATCAATTTGATAAGCAAATTGCCATCCGGTTATATACACTTACGTTGAACTAGATCATCCACCATAAACAATGTTTTATTATCATTGTTCAAACAACTTGTTGAGGCACTCCACTTAATATATTTTATGATGTTTACCAGAAAGTCAAATTCCACTTCGGTATTAATTACTACTCATTTGCCTTCTTTTTGATGACATCAAGAGTGGCGGAATCTCTCGTAGGTACATTGAAATCATCAAATGCTTCAAAGCTGATATTTATACAAAATGAATAATAGTCGTTCCCATCTCTCCAAATTACCCATCATATTATCTTTAATGGCTGTCAGTGAGCGTGAAGTAAAGTTTCTTTATAGATTGGGCCCACCCTCGCAGCATTTTGCTCTTGAGTAAGGAGACGAGTGATGAAAAGCAGGCAGACGGCTAGTCACTCTCTTCTTCTGAGCGTGTTCCAGGCACCGTGAAATGCCAATGTATAGTAAAAGTCGTAAATTTTATGACCACGACTTCACGACACACATGTTTTGACAAAGTTCATTCGAATGTTGTATCCTTATGTCTCTTTCACATCAAAGTTAGGGGGACTACTGACCGTTGAGACTTCAGAGACTTTGAGAAAATAATTATCATTGATGCATTAACGGGATGGTGCATTGCTCATCAAAGGCAGCCCAAAAATATTCATTGAAAACAACAGAACTAGAAAACCTCAGAGAAAATTAATGATTGTATAATGTTTTAAAATCAATAATAGAACAGCTACTGATTTTCTTTATAGTTAAAAGGGAGGAACGTCATCCTGAGAAGTAGTAAAATAATTTTGGAGAAATATAATCAATTAATTCTGGCCTTAACCTTTTCTGACCGACGAACCCAAACGGAGGAGGTATACAATTCGACTGTGCCTTTTTATATCTATTTGAAAGAGGAGACTTAATAAATAGTCCCATATTCGTAAAAATCTCCTTCTCTCCGAAAACCGCCCCCGACCCGAAGGGGATGGAAGGGGCAAATTTTCTGGAAAATTGAAAATCCGAGATGGTCGAACTAAAGATAAGAAAAAATCCGAGGACGTTTAAATTGAATATTTTTTCAAAAGAGCTCTACGTTTTTCGAGTTTCATGAATCTTAAAATTGAAATATGTGTATTTTCGTTATGTGGACGAGGCAATTTCTTTCTAAAATTGGAAATCTGAGAACGGCAAATTAAAGACCAAATATTATCTGTAGCAACATTTATATTGAACATTTCTTTCATAAAGTTACGGTTACAGCAGTGGTAAAGTCTAAGATATGCCTATTTCCGCGACGATGTTTCAGATTTCTAAATAATAACAAATACAAGCAAATTATACATGGATACTTAATGGTATACGTGAACGTTCAACGATTTTCGTGACTAATGTAACACTCAAAAGTGTAAATTAAATATTTGTTACAAAAAATTGGACCAGTGTTAGGCATTAGTTGGTGCAGTGAAAAATACAAAATAATATCAATTCTATTGGTGCTAGTACTAGTGAAGTTGGTGCCAAAAGTTATCAATCTTATTGCAGGTGCACAACTTCAAAAGTAACAGCACCAATAGAATTAATATTATCTTGTATTTTTCAGTGCACCAACAGATAATGTCGGACCAATTTTTTCTAAGAAATCTTTATTTATTTATATATATATATATTAGTGATTAAAATCTGAGGGTATTTTATCGATTTTTCGTCAAAATGATCTCTAACAATCTGTTCTAAACAATAATAGTTAGTTTTATCCGTACAAAAAACAATAAAAAAGTCATAATAATAAATGCAGCTGTCAAACCAAACCGAAGCAAGTCCGCCAAAGGCATACACATTTCAATTTTGAGATGACAAAAATTGAAATGCGCATGCTTTACAACCACAGAATACAGTTGGAAAGAGAGGTTATCCACTTGTACCTATTTTCTTGAAATGTTTGCATTTCTTCCAAATGCAGTAGACTAAATAGCAAATATGCTTTGAGTACTTGCCTATGCTTTTTCAAGTGCATGCTCAAGCTAGCATGTTTATTACTGGCAAATGTAAGCGCAAGTTTTGAGTATGCTTATTAATAAACATGTGTTTCAGTAACTTAAATAAAATTACTTGTTTTTTGAAGAAGAAAATTTCTTGTATCTGTCCAAAATCTATTTTAGAATAATCATGCAACTGATATGAAAATCTTACATTCAATCATTTTTCTTGTCATAGCAAATAACAATGATCATAAGACGAACCGTTAAACCAGAATATGAGTGAACTAGAAAATATAAAAAAGCATGTCATTTCTTTTATTTTTTTTCAGAGATCGCCCTTGAAAGAATGATCAAAATTTTCCAGAAGAATATTTTAGGCAACATTATCAAAATTGTTGTTTTTG
Source organism: Crioceris asparagi (assembly GCA_958507055.1). Lineage (NCBI taxonomy): Eukaryota > Metazoa > Arthropoda > Insecta > Coleoptera > Chrysomelidae > Crioceris > Crioceris asparagi. The sequence goes on along the minus strand of OY293829.1, from coordinate 15,794,175 downwards.
TGCTGTAGGTATTCTTCAGCAAAACACGCAACAAAATTATTGGCACAGGCAGACACACTGAAAATATATTTTTTTAACTCAGTAGTCTCTGAAAAGTATCTAAATATCTGTCGACTTGACATCGACCAGCTACCACAAGCGGTAGAAAAAAGAAAAAGTGGTTCGAGTGCGCACTAGTGTCGCGTGGAGCGGGTGTTATGCGATTTGGCTTAGGTTAGCCACTTTCAATAGATTGGCAAATAAAAATCTACTCCGCGGCGCTATACAATCGTAATACGTTAAATTAATTTTTAATAAATACTGCATTTGAATAATTTTGACCGACGAGCCAAACGGAGGAGGTATACAATTCGACCGTTTGTCGGCATATTTCTTTGTTTTATTTCTGTAGCTTCACCGAAAATAGGCTGTGTCGGACGAACAGACAGACGGGAACCAGAATGATTTTATAAGAATTATGTTGTTTTCATCAGATGTAAGTAAATATATAATATTTAAATATTAAAATATTTATTGTCTTGTTACCCTTTTGCTTGAATAATCTTTTCTTGTTCTTCAAATAACATTCTTAAAAGAAAGATCCTCACGGATCCAGTAAGTGTGGTGTATATTTAACATTCCAGACCACAATTGAATCAGACGCCGACGCCGTGTTCTAGTAGCTACACAGCAATACAGAGGCCAAAGACGAAGCGAAGAACCACAAATCCCATTACCCAGAGTCAATGATTCTCTTGTTGCTGTGATGGAGACAGGGAGAGAAAGATCTTCCGATTCGATCCATATGGCGTCGTCAATGGCGCGGCTGATGAATCGAGAGAAAGGAGATTCACCGCCGTCGTAGATGCCGCCGCCGCTGCCGACGCCCCCACGCATAGCGTGCATATAAATATACAGGGTGGATTTGATATATTTGTGAATATTAAAATCAAAGATTCGTTACGATGTAATTGAGTAATTAAGTAATTGATTTATACTATTAAAGTTTCTATATTCAAAGAATAACGTTGAACATAGACGAATACTTGCGAGGTCATAGTTATCAACAACCTATAATTTATTTGAAAAGCCACTCACCTTTTAAGATTTTACCTCAAAGTAGTGTCTCTCATCCTGTGTTATTCTTTTTGAATTCACCGATTATAACATCACATCGGTCACGATTAGATGCATGCATCACCACTGCCTTTGAAGTCGATTCAATAATAATCAATAAAGAACCGTTAGAACTTTATTTCATGTTTAATGTGAAGGATAGGAAGAAGTCACACATGTATCTGATTCCGAGATTTCCCTATTTAGGTTTCGAAGTTCTCGACCATCTTCGTCTCGAATCGATGAAACTTTTGGATCTCCAAAACAATTCAGGGATTTTTCAGGTGGTATAGTTGTTGCCACTGAAACTAATTCTTTCATAATACTGAAAACAACTACAAAAAGCTCGCTGGAAATCTGGTAAATTTTAGATTCACAGGGTACTAAAGTCTGCCCTTGTCCCAAATCATGTGCGGGTGTCGAATCATTGAAGCCTTATTGGCTTACTTTGGTATATGGTTTTCTTCCCATATCAAAGAAGTTAAATAATAAATTATTCTTGAAAGCGTGAAGATATAGTGGGATACATTTTCGCATGTATTTCAAATTCACACTGTATACAAGCCACTGCCTCCGACAAATAAATGGCTGTGGATTATGGAGTGATGGGCTCTGTTCCTCTCCTGCCAACAAATTCTATAGCAGACATCCGATTCCGCGCGTTTCCATTCCCTATCTTCAACGGAACTGATGTGAGTGTTATCGAAGGATTTGTATATTGTTAATGTTATTTGCTGGTATCTAATAGTGGACAGTGCACACCTGTTGAGGAGTGCTATTCGTCTCATCGCATAAACTTGCCAATAAGCCGATTTCTGTGGATAGATATTTGCCGAAAAGTGTTTGTTTTTCATTTTACTTGCCAAAAAGTTTATAAGATAATCAAAAGCCAACGAATTGAACTGATATACAGTCATTTCACATCACCCAATTATGTTATCCTAGTGTATCACCCAAATAAATACCTATTATTTTGTACATTTCATCTAACACGTAAAACCTGTTCTTACTTTTTTCAAATATTATTACCTACTCATATAAACCTTTTCATAATAACCTCCAAAAATATCAATAATTCCAAGTAGGTAATTAAAGCTACAGCAACAAAAAAACTTTGGAAATGAAAGAGACAATACAAAAATTAAATGAATCATTCGACAATAACCAGTTGGAACATTATTTGCAATTTTTGATCGACATCAAAAAATGGAGAAGGTATAAAATTCCGTTGTATGTTTGCTTTTTTATGACTGTTCGCACGTTTTGCATATAAACATACTCCGATTTACATGATTTTTTTTCATTTAAAAGAGGAGAGTCGAGAAATGGTCCCTTATTTAGAAAAAGTCAAATCCAAAATCTCCTTCCCTCCAAAAACCACCCCAAAAGGTTGAGGGGGCAATTTTTCTCGAAAATTGAAAGTCTAAGAAGGTAGACTTAATAAATATTTTTTACAAAAAATTGGACCGACGTTATTAGTTGGTGCACTGAAAAGTATAAAATAATATTAATTCTATTGGTGCTGTTACTTTTGAAGTTGTGCAGTTGCAGGTAGATTGATAACTTTTGGCACCAACTTCACAAGTACCAGCCCCAATAGAATTAATATTATTTTATACTTTTCAGTGCACCAACTAATAATGTCGGTCCAATTTTTTGTAAAAAATATTTATTTCACACTTTTGAGTGTAACATTAGTCACGAAAATCGTTGAACGTTCACTAATACCAATCAAGATAGTACTTATTCTATTACCCACGTATATTCGTTGCTTGTAGTTTGTAGTTGTTATTATTGAGATCTCAGAACATCGCTGCGGAAATACGCTTGAATATTTTAGTTGTTACCATTTTAACACCGATTTTACTCGAAAACCGTAACTCTAAGGGAAAAATGTTCATTATAAATGTTGCTACAATTAATTATGTCTTTCATGTACTGCAAACAGATTTTCAATTTTCGACAGAAATCGCCCTCTCCAGATAGCGAAAATAGGTATATTTGACAATTTAAAATCTCTCTATATCGAAGACCGTTACTCTTTTGAAAAAATGTTCAATTTAAACGTTTCCGGATATTGTCCTATCTTTTATTATACCAACGCAGATTTTCAATTTTCGAGAAAATATGCCCCCTCCAACCGCGCACAACCAAAAAAAAAAGCACACAGTCGAATTGTATACCTCCTCCGTTTGGGTTCGTCGGTCAAAAATGGGACCACATCCGGAAACGTTTAAGCTGAACATTTTTTCAGAAGAGTTACGATTTCCGAATTTCGCAATGGTAAAATCTGAAATATGTGATATGAGTATTTCAGCTATGTGGAAGAGCATTTTTTTCAAAAATTGAAATATGAGACGACAAAATTGAAGAAAAGATTGCATTTAGCAAAATTTAAATTGAGTTACACTTTTCAAGTTACAGCAGTAAAGACTGAAATATGTATATTTGCGCCACGATGTGTTGAGATCTCTGAATAATAAATAACAAGTACGAGCAAAGCCTATATTTTCATGGGTACTAGTGAACGTTCAACAATTTTCATGATTAATGTTACAGTCAAAAACATGAAAAAAAATTACAAGAAATTGGATCGAATTTATTAGTTGTTGCACTGAAAAAAATAAAATAATATTACATATTCTGTTGGTGCTAGCACTTTTGAAGTTGTGCGGTTGCAGATAGATTGAAAACTTTTGGCACCAACTTCGCAAGTACCGGCACCAATAGAATTAATATTATTTTGTGTTTTTCAGTGCTACAACTAATAATGTCGGTCCAATTTTTGTAAAAAATATTTTATTTTTTAAAATAAAACAACAATCATCATACAATAATATATAGATATATAGATTAATGGCAGAGCCGTTCTTCTTATTTTGCTTTATTTTCTCAATGTTGATTAATTTATGGAACTACATTTCCCACTGTCAATTCTCAATCAAGAGAAATAGAGCATTAAATGGAGGAGTTACCAAAATTAAGACTTGATTCTATAACAAACATCATTTCATTTCTGCACTATTCAACCAAAGTACAGAAATAGGTGGAAGGTAGGTTAAAAGGCGATTTGTTTTATAATTCAACTGTTCTCATCCAATCAGGATGTCTGAAGTAATCGTTTAAAAAGATTTTAAATTCTTGTTAATTGGTTTTGTTGGTTTGAGAATTGTTTTGTTGAATGATATAAGGGCCTTGGCCCAAAAGAGTGGTCAAGAGCGATTTGAGCTAGGGTTAATTGGGTTTCGTAGTCAGGATTTCCGCTTAGGGGAGAGTTAAGTTTTGCCAATATGTATTTTATATATTATATATTTTTCTAAGCATATTTTAATTAGGTATTGATAAAAAAATCTTTTTTGATGGAGAAAATATTTCTTTCAATATTCTGATTTGCCACACAAAAATAGCCCCCCTAATCAGAATTCGTTTTCTTTCTCTCTTTGTCCATGATTCACCTAATGATTATTACTTTTTATTTGTTACTTTTTCATCTATGTAAGGAAACTATTTATATGTTTTGTTGTATAACATAATTCGACACAAAGCCTAAGATGCTTCTAAAGTCCACATACTTTCCATTTCACATGATAGCATAATAGGAGTAAAAGCAAGCAAGTCTCGGGCGTTTTTCTCTCTCCTATAATGACTTAATCCGCACCAGACATGGCGATCACGTGCTAGCGGCAAAACATCGGCGATATCATCATCATTACAGTGAGAAGGGCAGCAGCATCACGTTGCAAACACCCATCCCGTACCATCATATTGCCAGACATTGAAGCAGGGGCTGGCGACTGGCTAGGGGTGAGGGCGGTGGGTGCATCCTTAGAGATCGCCGACGGAACTGTGATGCCTTTATTCCAAAAACCCGAATCAGTTGCCCGCCGAGAGTATTCTGCGCAGTGGCCCACACGCGATCCAACTCAAACGTCTGCCTATTAGTTAACCATTCAATTTCTACTGCCTTAAGTGAAGAAGTCAAATTATCCTGTTCTCTATCTATTGTTGAATGAACTAGTAAAAATGCGATTTTTCTCCTGAGGACGTTACATTTACCTAAAAAGCTTTGTCTTAACAGATAGTCAAGTATTAAACACAAGAAAATAACAATACAATAGATATTTGGAGGATACATTAAAATTTAAATTTTAAAGTCAAGTTTGAAAATTATAGACCCTAAATTCTCAGAAATGGAGGTAACGTTTCATTGTTCTTCTGGTTCTTTCTGTGACTATTTGGCTAAATGTTAATTATTAAAGTAGCCAATAATAGAATATCTAGCATCATCATACCTAGTTAATATAACGCTTTCAGATTTTATGAAATTTAAACTTTCGTGCCTATACAATTTCCAAACTCGAGTATAGTAACTTATTATTATAATTGTTCCAACCACTGCCAAGATTCGTTTGATGGACAATAATTATCTGACGGACATGTTTACAGTTGGAACAAAGTCGATAATACGAACGAACACAACACACATCTGGTGCGCCAGGTCTGCTTTGGCTCTGGTTGTTTTGTCCGTCAAAAGATTGGACTCGTCGGATTAATGAAAGGTTCGCGGCGCGGCACGGCATGGCCCAAGAGCGGATACCATGATGAAGACGTCACTTGTGTTAGATGGATAATGCAAAGAGGCAGAGGGAAGGGGAAACGGGGAGTGAGTGATGTGAGTGCAACGCGTGACGTTACGAGAGACGGGCCGGCACTAATTAACTTCGAATGAGATCCGTGAAAGAGATTGAAGAAGATGACCAGTTTGAGGGGCTGATGAAAATAATAATCACACGAATAAAAGAAAAATCGCATGGTCTTTGTAGCAATGAGATTTTCTCGAAAGGAGATAAATATACGATGATTTGCTATTGTTTTTTGTAAAACACTTGACAACTCACTGACAGGAATGGAAAAACAAATCATCATTAGTGTTAATAGAAGTCAATGAAACATTTTGCAGACTTCTAGTGGTTGCTCATACGTATTCCAAGATTTATTAGAAGTTAAATTAACTAAAGAAATGATTAGAAATTGTTGTTTTTTTGTTTTTTTAAAAAACAAAATTCTAGAAATTAGTTCACCTTTACAGCAAGAAGTCATTAGCTTTTGCAATCACTTTCCTATGTACACCATCAATATATTGTCCCTTTTTTATTTTAATGAACTAGACAAAATAAATAAATATCTTTATAACGATTATCCCGTTTATGTGTCTCCATGAATAAGGAACTATATACTTACACATTGCTCGAATTATGGAAATTTTTGAAGAGAGATATTTTCAACATCAAATTCCTAGGGAATATTGGGAATGGCTTTTCAGCCTAACGATTCCAAGAATAATTATTGTTTGTTTCACGAATGATGGCTATTGCCTGTAATCATTCACTAACTAACGTACATCACGATATACTTCTCATCGCATCTCATTATCATGAAATTCTCTACTACGTTTGTCGATCTAAGCTACGACATCAGTATTCCAGCCGTATACCAAGATAGGGCTCTGCCCGTATGTCCAAAGGCAACGCAATGTTTATTTCACAATGTCCAAGTGACATTTCGCTTAGTCAATTCAGGAGAGAAACAAAAGGACTCCTAAGTGATAGAGCTTACTATAATTTACAAGAGTATTTTGATGAAACATGCTAATATCACTATTTAATGTCTCATAAATTATCACTTTTATCTTATGTGGTCTATATTTCATTTAATTACTGAATACCTATTATTTTTACATAGTTTTTATTACTTTCGGTTCTTGTATCAATGGACTCCGCAGCGATTTCTCAGGCCCCATACGGTCTAGTGACTTGAAATTTCGAATTCGTACTTAGATCGCAGACATCTCGCCGCCTGTTAAGCTAAAAGTGTGATCCAATATTGGTAATTATAATTATCTCATTCAATTTCATTCAACCAAGATCATTATTTTGTCGACATGGAACGACAATGGGATCCGTCACTGGAATTACGCCCGAGCATGGAGCGTATATATACGTCTCGTTCTCTGGTATATAGGTACTTTCTGGAAGATCTTCTATGGTTATGTCGCAATTGTCAGACGTCAGACGTTATTGTTAATTTAAAGTTTAATTTTGTGTTGTGGTAGACAAACAGTAATTTGTTATGGAATTGCTGTTGCTGGCAAACACATATACATAAGTATAGTTAAAATCGAGAAAAGGATCGCAATAGTAGGTACTCATCGGTACGGTTTAAATCTTAAATGCCCAATAAAAACTTTTTTAATTTTTTTTTCAAAAATTTCACTTGTAACTACATCATTTTCAATAATGTAGCTGCAACCCAATATGTCAACCTAACTCTGTACATTAAGTTGACTGTTTACTGTTTAATTATCTTGATAAATTTAAGATATTTTAATATTATTTATTAATTTTTGACTTGTATCACGATATTGTGTTTGTTAACAACAGTTATATTCTCTAAGAAACAATAAAAATATAAAATTTTCATTCAGAATGTAGGACAATATTATTTTCCATGTTTTTTTTTAAAAAATTTGTTTGGAAGGCGCTTCTTAAGAAAAGGTTTTAGCTCAGACTTACCTACCTTAGTATCAAATGTAAGCATGTTTATTTTTTCGAAATTTCTTACACATTAAGAGAGCCTACTAAATTATGCAATATAGGATGCCGCTGTGACGTAATTCATTTGTATAAAAAAATAAGTTATTGTGGTACTCATAGACACCTTTTCCTCATGTTCTTGTTCTTTATAATATGTACATATATCTATAAAGTAGTTAAGGAGTTATAAGAGTTCTACCCCTGTGGAATTTCGTTGTGTGAAAATTCAGCTTTATAGAAACTTATTGTGTTTAAACGTAAGTCTACATTAAGAAGAGGCAAATAGAACGAAACATTCCTTGTTATAGCCCCTAAGCGCAATGATGATAAAAACTGCAAAGATAAATTTGTAAAGCTTTGTTCAATTTTTTTGTTAGAACAGTATCGTAATCCATTTTTATTTCAGTATTATATTCTGGTATATTCTCTTTAACTGTTCCAAGTTTATATTCCTCATCTTAAAAACGAACAACAAGAAATACGTATAAGATTTATTAAAACTTAGTTCCTAACAGATTCGACGATAATAGACACTGTAAATTTTTTCGAGTACAATCTAAATGTTCTATGAGGAAGATAAGCGGAAAACGTTTAACAAAATTCCTTGCAAGGTGAAGAGGAATATGTCATAATTTTCGTGCTGCTATGCTCGTAATGGTAGATCACTTTATCGAAATTATCTACAATTATGAGTTGTCTGCTCATGTCAGGTTAGTAAGGTAACTTTAAAACACATTTGTCGCAACATCTCTCTTTTCTCATTGTAATGAAGTAACTTGAAACAATTATTCTGGGTTCATACAGCAGCGATAAGGTAATAATTGTCAAGTCATTTTCTATTGGCGAAAACTGACAAGAAGTAATTTTCCAAACAATAGAAAATTAATTAGGAATGCGTAAGAACGTATGAAATTAACTGTTCCGTTCACCACTCATAAAGTAACATACCTTATTGTCAGTATATCTCAATTCTTCAAAATATGTTTATTCCAGTAAATAGATGATTTCTTATGAATCACTTTGGCTATGTGAGATATTAGAAGAATCCCAATGTTAAGGTGTTTTTACACCAACTATATCTATCTATACACAACCAAGTTCCTGTTGTCGGTAAATTTTTCAAGGATTGACAATTCAAATTCAACATTAAATCTCGCCACGCATTTCTTCTTTGGATTTATTTTTGATATTGCTCTTGTCCAAATGCAGGGTTTACTTACCACTGCTTCTATCACAATAAAAAAAATCCCGATGGCCTGTAGTCAGCGGAAAGGTAAATTTTTCAAAATTCGTTGAATTGAAATTTGAACAACCTTTTCATTGGTATACCTACATGTTATTACATAAAACTGTCGTTTGTGTCATAGCCTTGCGGTAAGAGGTTTTTGTTTTGGCTGTTGAATATAAAGCAGACAAGGTTCGAGTTCCACTTCAAGGCAGAATTTTTTTTTTCGCCTATTTCTTTTCAATAAATATACTATATATTTTTTTAATCAGGGTCTATATTAAGATCTCCAGAAAATGTACAATTACATCAAATTTATATTGAGTGTTCATGTTTTATCAATATTTGTTATTTTTTTTTATTAATTTTTATTTTTTTACCTGTGTATTTTATGAAACATTGTTTTTTACAAAAGTTGTAGGTACTGATTATATCTATAACCCAAAATTATTTTTGATGATATTTACACTACGGCTCTAATTTGATAATTTTTTTAAATGTTTGAATTGTCGCCATTTTGAAACTACTTACCCGATATTGCCCAATAACGAACTTGACCGAGATATTTGAGAGATTGATTTTTGTAGCAAATTTGAACTTGATACCTTCAAAACTGCGATCTCTATCGCGTTAACAAATTTCGTAATATCCCATATATATTATATATATATACTTTTGAACCAAATGTTTTTTTGGACTAACTTATAGACATATAACAACATGCCGTTGAATTTTTTTCGAAATTCAAAAGTGTGAACGATCGCAATAGGTACATTTCTATAAGAAATTTACCTAATATCAAAAGTAAATTCTTCATTTCTCACTTTCAATCATACTTATAGCACATGTCTATTCTGGTTTATATAGTGACAACATATATCAGCGCATCAAAATACTTTTAATAACATCGCGGAATCGACAACATTCGAAAAGTCATACGTAAAACTTGATATGACCAATGGGTATATCGTTTTTTCAAATATATGGTGTTTGAGTATTTACTGCAACTTATCGTGAAATGGAAAAACATTATTAAACAGTATCAATCGCCAAGGCGCAAAATTTTGCACAATTAAGGAAAATAATTTCATGTTGTGCTTTGTAAAAATGCAAAAGTCAAACTGAGTCTCTTTGCACATTTGGTATGCAATGTGTGAAGTGGAAAGCCACGAGAAACAAAATAATAACAGTTTGATTTTCGTTTAAGGCTTTTGCCTTCGAGGGTTCATTGGGATAAGACAAATATAAAGAAAACCTTCTTAAAGTAATCTCGATCAAATTGCTCCTATTTGTTATACAAAAAAGTCTGAAAAAAGAACAGAAGATATATGTACCTATCGTAAAATCAAAGCGATCGTATCTAAAACCGAAGTCATTTTATGTTTGGTGTGACGACCGGCTGTGATCATAAAACTTTTATATGGGATTTATAACAAAAATCGTCAGTTACACCGTGAGCTTGATGTTTAGTTCTTCAGACGATTTGTTTTTTTTAACTGTGAATTTTTCGCCAGACAGCCGAAGCATGAACGTGAAGGAAATCAGTTCACTTTTATAAACTACATTATAACTTTAAAATTCCAGGTTGAGATGGAATAAACTCAACAACAAACGTTAAGTTTCGGGATATTTTATGAAAGAACCAATAATAGGTACCACAAACCACCCGTAAGAACAAAGAAAGTAAAGGAGGCGGTTACCGTATACAGGGTCAGTTGGGAGGAACGAGCCAAACAACAGATGTCTGAATAATATAAAAAAATATTTGTCCTTATTTGTTTACTAATGTTACTATTGAAAGCGTTCTTCTAATAGATTTTTAGGCATACGGCCATTCATATTTAAAAACATTCTCTGCTTCATCTTCGAAGTTTCTCATGATATATTCATGTCTTTCTTTAATATAGGCTGCACGGTCCACTTTTACTTTGTACACTGCTTTTCAGCTCCATGAACTATATATAATATAAGGACTGGAGATCTTGGAGGCTATCAAACAGGACAACCGCAAACAATTCAACGCCCTGGATTTTCGTCCAAATGTTGCTCGATCTAACAAGAAAAATGTGGTGGAATGCTCTTTTGATGTTAGTAAATTTGCAACATCCAGTAATCTAGTAATTTCTTTTTGTAAGAAATTGAGGTAGTTTTCTTCTGTGAGGCGATTATCAAAAATGAGAGACAAAACGAAAATTGGGATGCAATTAGAACGCTAGATAAACATTTCTAATTACGCAATAACTTAATAAAAAATAAAACTCGGATAAAAAATTAAGCTCGGCTAATAACATCAGTTTCTTAAATTATCTTCACATGTATAAAAATACATTCCTGTAAAATTTTGCTGGCTTATTCTTAGGGATATTTGATAATAGTTAGGTTCGCACTTCAGTGTTATTCTGGCTACTACGCAGTAACTATGGATCATTATCAATGGATGGATAGTCCGTTCCGTTTGACATGTGATCGTTTACCGACAATGTTGGAACGAAACTTTACAATTTGTGTATCGAACGTAATACATATCCGGACTCTTAAAAAGTATCTGAAGTAATTCGACTGCTTAAAAATGGTGATAGAGGTGGTGTACAAAATTACAAGTCAATTTCTTTACAGATGATTGGGGGACAGTTATGATTTGATAAGTTACTATTTGTCTGATAGATATCAAGCTGTTCAAGTAAATGACAAATGGTCAGATCGTAAGAAAGTAAAACTCGTAGTCCCGCAAGGGTCAGCAGTCTTCTTAGTTTTTATCAATGATCTTCCTTCTTATCTTAAGACCTTTAAGGTCACACTATTTGCAGACGATACTACTGTCTCTCTGACATCTGACAGTCTTCCATCACTTTTGGAGGATGGCGGGAGATCGTGGTCGAGTCAGTCGAGTGCTCTCGATTGGTTTACCTCTAATAGGCTCGTAGTCAATGAACAAAAAACTGTCAAACTGCTTTTTACGCTACGCCGCGTCAGTATTGAGAACCTGTTGGGGGATATAGGATTTTTGGGGGTTGTGCTTGAGTCATCGTTACGTTGGGATGCCCACGTTAATCATCTTGCAACAAAACTATGTAAGAATGTTTTCCCGCTAAAAGTATGTCGCATCGCCTGTCGACGAATGTCCTGGGGATGGCCTATTTTGCACTTATAGAATCACATCTAAAATATGGTATATTAGCATGGGGTAATTGCTCCTCTTGCCACAGAATTTTCGCACTGCAAAAGAAAGCCCTCAGGATAGTTTCTGGTACAGATTATTATGATGATTGTAAACCACTATTCATTGTTCAGAAAATTCTAACCTTCCCATCCTTATATATTCTTGAAGTGTTAACATCTGTGCACAAAAATAAAAGCAACTTTGATATTAATGGGTCTGATCATGATTACTATACGCGGGGAAGACATATATTCAAAACTGAACGATGTCGCTTAACTAAAACACAAACGGGTGCTTCTTATGTAGGTATAAAGCTACTCAATAAGATACCTTTGGCTATTCAGGTCTTGCCCTCAGAGAAGTTCAAGCAAAGAATTAAGAGTATGCTGCAACAATGTGCTTTTTTATAGTATTGACGAGTTTTTTTATTTTGTTGTGGGAGCCGTTTGGTCTCTTTGCTAGGCTGGATTTTAACTTTGATTATGTGTAGCCTGTATAATATTTTATGTTTTATTTTATTTTAATTTTATTTTAATTTCCATTTGTGCAATTTCTGACAAGTGCAAACAGATGTAATTTGTAAGGCATGATATCAATAAATAAATAAATTACAAGATTGGCCAACACATGTATACCATAAACATTACACGATACTTGGCAATGGCAGCGTTTAATGTGTATCCGGATTAATGGCAAAAAAGGCATCGCGAAATTTCGGTGCACAAAATGAGGATATATAAGAATAGAAATTTTTAAATAATTTTTCAATATTCTGCCTCTATAAGATTAACAAATAACGCTACTAGGTACGCATTTTCAGTTTGTATGGAAAGTTGCATCTTCTTATATTTTCACTCTGTCATTAGCTAAATGATGTTACATACTTGAAAAACGTGTACCTATTTATTTTTCTTTTATGGATATCTATTAGGTATTAGGTTTTGATTAAAATGTGATACCAATAATTAATAATACAGGACTAAATACTACACGTTGAGTGTTCTATATATTAATAAACAAGGGCCTCATCCTTCATTCAATATTACTGAAATATCCAGCCCCAGATACAAAAATGTGCATACCACAAAGAGCTCTCTTTTGGATTTCCTTATTCCAATGTTACATTATTGATTCTGAAAATGTTACGCATGCTTTTTTATATTTTGATATTCCATGAGAGTACATGCAGACTTCAATGAAATAAAATAGTAACATCAACGTTTCGTAAAAAAACTCTACGTTCCATGTGTTAATATTATTAATAGGTCTAGCATATATGGAACATATTATATAAAACTCCCAGAGATTAAGCAGAGATAGTTTAAATAATATTGTTCGATTAAGTTCACCAGATCATTTTTTTATTTTTTTGCTATTGCACAGGAATGGAAGGCGTACTTTAATTTAAAAACATGCTTGACAGGCTATTTCGCTTTAGTGGTCAATCAAAATTTTGAATATTTGTAAATAAACAAAATAACAATATCATAAGAACTATGTGTTACATAGTAAAATATATAGGGAGGCAAGTAAAATTCTATAAACAAACACGTGCCATCTTAGTTACTAGAGGCTCTGAGTAGAACCAGCAACCATTTGGGAATACATGATTTACCATTTTATGATGACTTCGTTCCAACACGCATCACCAGACCATTTTCTAACAGTTTGCAAATAGCCTCCAATGAGCATATATTATCAGAATATCTGGGCGACCGAGCTTAGCTCGGGTAACACATGATTTAGAGTGAGTTTATATGAGTTACTAAGGAAGCTTAATCTTAGTAAAAAATGTGCATATTTCTAGTTAAAATGTATTGCGATCGGTAGATCGGTAAATATTGCTTTTATCGTTCACATAGCTCATAATTTACAGATTTCATTACATGACTGCATCCCCAAGAACATATTTTTATTTATATATAGTTATATAGAGTTGCTCGTATTAATATATTAGATAATTGTCCATCTGAACAAATAACTGGACAAGGATTTGAAATTTGAATTAACCGCAAATCTAATAGGTATATCTCTTCTGCTACCATTTGTCTGTGATTTTAAGATAATTTTTCAGTTTTTCTATTAGATATATTTCAAAAATACGAATTAAGAAGATAACACGCAAGAGTTTGCAAAAGAAATTTACTATCATAAAATTTTTCCTTTAATTATTTATTCCAACTTTCTTTTCGCCTTTGGATTTTAACATGCTCAAAGAACACTTCTTCGGAATATTGCGGCACAGTTTTCCTAGAAAATAATAGTTTTTTACTTGATATGTTATGAATCAGTCAATTCATACTTATGCAAAAATATCTAAATAATTTTGATTCCTTATTCTTCTTTCGCCGATAACAATTCCTTATCATCATTTAACTGTTTACTAATCGTCAGATGCTTGGTTTGGAACGCGTTTGAGCTACTGCGCAGAATCCTGACGGCAGGAAACTGTTTCTGACAGATGTTGAAACGGAGATGATATAAACTGCGAACACTCTCATCTGTCACATTCAACCAATAGCAGACCAAGAGAATCCAAATTTAATAGAACTTAATAAAACATAATTAATATTGGAGTGTGTACTTGACTAAACATTTTTCAGGACCTTTGAAATGACAATTTGTAATATGTTACTGGCTATAAGCATCATCGAATTCGAGCCTACCCCCTCCTTTATGTTTTTACTACCCTCTTTTATAAATATTCTTGGTATGGCAGGAAATTGTGATGACAGGATGCACGCAGAGAGTCATATAGCAGAAATTTTAATTTTCCAAGTTAGACGGTTCAATGGAAGTGCATTACTCGCACCAGTTACAAAAATTGTAATTGAAATAGCTGGGCTCGCTTATGGTGTATTAATACTCCATGATATTATCCTACTATCCTAAGAATAACTGAAAGTCAATATCTGTACATTTACTCGCTTAATAATGTAATTTGGTTATATTGAAATTTTAGTTGAAGATCTGTTCTCTGAAATTATTCAAATTATGCGTTAAATTTGTATAAGAACGAACTTATATAGATTATCACTTAAGATTTAGGCTTCTTTATTGGATCGGGAAAAGGCAAAGCAACACTGTGTTTTTCGCAACTCCAGATCATGTCAATGACTTAACATAATCAACCATGCATTTGAAGACCGTTACCGATTACCAGTGAACTCAACCTAAAGAACTGGAACGGCAACGAATGAAGAGATGAAAGTAAGGCTGAGGGTGATAGATATGTTTTAACCAAAAAATAGTAAATGGGGAGAATATGCTCGCCTTATGCTTTTCTAGTTTAATGAGGGTGTCAGTATATTTAAAAACTAATTTAGGCTTTCATTAATTAAAAATAGCACTATAACAATAAAAAAGCTGAATTATTTTTAGAAATTTAAATTGAGTAAGAGGATATAATAAGTTTTAAGTTTTATTATTATATTTTCTAAATTAGCTGTGGCCAACGACTTCTTGTGCGTGGAAATCTGCGTTCAATTCCATGCGGTAGTTTTTGCGTAATTTGTGTACAAACATACAGACAGACAGACAAATGCCGTAAAATCAAACCTATATTCTAAGTCAGACCTCTAGCAATACAGACAGACAAAAATTCTAAAAACTTTTGCTCTGGCTTCTGTTGCTCTAAAGCCCCTCATATTATTTTTTATTAAATATCCTTAATGCAGAGACATCGGCCTGTTACAATTTTATTATAACGGGTGGTCCTTTTAAAATGTTATCAGCTAGAAAGCTGCTGATTTGAAAGAAATAAAATTTGGAGTGTTGCAACGGGACGTTGGAGGGCACCAATTGGAAGTATCAGTGATTTTGTAAATCTTGCCAATTTTTAGGGGTGGGAGTAACTTTTAAAAAATAAATAGAAAGGTGTAGTTTTCTTTTCAGATTCATAATCTCCAGAAAAAACTAAGTTAAAATCAAAATATAATTTAATGTCAATGTCAATGTCAATATGTTATTAACAAATTAAAATGAATACTAATTATCGAAATGCGGAGACAATATACGAAAATTGTTACGTATTTCAAAATATGTCACCAGAGCATTAGCATGACTACGGCTCGTATACCACTGCTTACTGTTATGCTATTACATAACTTTTTAAATTTGTTATTAACATGTTTACAATGACATTGACATTAAATTATGTTTTGATTCAAACGTAGTTTTTTTTGGAGATTACAAATTTGAAAAGAAAAATATACCTTTCCATTTTCCATTTTTAAAAGTTACCCTCCACCCCTTAAAAGTGGTGAGAGTTACAAAATTACTGATGCTTCCAAATAGTGCCCCTAAAGTCTCGTTGCATCAATTCAAATTTCATTCTTTGCAGTTTCATAGATATTACCTTATAACATTTTAAAAGTACCAGCCGGTATATGTATAGAGTATAGATCTTTCTTTCTTTTTTTTTCTGCCAGAAACTACAAATAAAACCAGTTGGTTGATTGGTATACCTAACTGAGCCGTAAAATGAAAAAGTACCTACTTATTCATGAATATGTGACTCCTTAAAGGTGCCTCTAAATGGTAAGTAGTTAATGAAAAAGAGTGTACTTAATTTGGCTTAGATGAACTAGAATAGTTAAAGAATAAGTCAAAGTGCTGGAAATTTAAATTAATATCATTATTTTTCTGGTATTGATTACAAAACCTCAAAAGGTATCCTAAGACTGGATTCCAAAATTAGACAATTTCAAGTTTTGTATATCTACAGAAATTTATTTTGTTTTCAGTGACATGCCTAAGAAGGAACACTCATTCAAATAATGAAGTAATTCATGGCTTCAAAGAACTTTGATGTTCTAGACTAGAGTCAATCCAAGAATTGAATCTGAAAAACTTGAAATTACTTATTGTGTTACAAATCTTTCGAAAACCAATTTTACAGACCAAGGTCTAGGAAGACTATGTTTATAAATGGACAAATTTCACTATGGTCTTGGGCTAGTATGTTCGCTTCTTCATACGCTCATTTTGTTTGCATAGTTCATTCTTTTCTTCTATATCCTTCATCAATGCTTCTTCTTTCTTTTTTTTCATAATCTTTTTTGGTTCTTAAGTTGTGATATCATATTAAAAGTCTCCCATTGACACGTTCTCGTATAGCTTTCTAATTATTCTCCTAATGAACTAATTGGAAGAGACAGAATATTTATATTGATTACGTGTGATTAATTGTTCAATCGAAACGCGCGCTCTATCCCCTCGAGAAACGAAAATCGTAAATCAGATTTCTTGCAAAGTGGTTATAATTCTTGAAACCGCAGCATCTACTTTAATTAATAATTTCATCAATTGAAAACACCCCAATCCGCTGTCGTTCTTTTCCCATTTCTACTCCTTTCCCCGTCGATTAGAATATTTGAAATCTTACTCTCAAAATTCAAACGTCTGAAAATTAATTACTGCGAGCGAAAAAAAAAAATGTAAGGCGCTGCCATAGAATTAATTGCTTTTTCAAATTTATGTGATATTTTTCGATACAACATTTCCTGATTGCAATTACATTACAAGAGTAAAATTATATTTTGAGGGCATACTTATTATATACAACCGTTGCAACGTTTATGTAGACGAGGATAGCCTCGATGGGGTCGTTATTTTTTTGCAGCTGCAGGTATTCTCTGGTATTTAATTGATTTGCAGATGCAGTGATGAAGAATTTATGATTGAAAGATCTTGAGTACAGTTTCATTTTAAGAGTATTTTTAGTCCAGTTCATAAAGAAAATAGCCTATTTTCTATAGCTCATCCAAAACAGGAATGCGTCTATCTTATTATCTGGTAACTTATTGCAGACCTACCAAAAATATATCTCTTAATCAGTAAATCTTTTAATATTGTCTATAAATTAACTTTAAGATATATAAATTTAAATGTGTTCAACAGAGTTGTATAATTGATTCGTAATGTAGTTATTGAAATGATATCTCTTTTGTTTGGGTGTAATACCCACAGGTGAACTCTACCAATTCTTCTTCTTCCAATCAGTATTTGACTCAGTTTGTAGGAACATAATAGAGTTATTTGAAAGTAAGGCTCAAATGAGTTTAATGGAACGTAATTTTATGTGGTCCACCTGTTTTCATATGTGTATATCAAGACTATAAGAACCACAACAAATTTTATGAATGTGTGTCTTATTCTTTCAAATATTTTTAAATCTATCATCCTGTATATTCAAGGTAACCGTGGCGTGGTGGCTTTCGCGTCCTACTGTCATGCATGAGATCCCAGTTCGAGTCCGGCTCAGGCGTACAAATTATTGACTAACCTATGTGGTGGTCATCTTGCGGAAAGATCTGGCAACCTACCACAAGTAATAATATTTGTAGAGTAAGTAAGAAAAGCATATTTGAGAAGTGGCGCGTTTCACAGACATACACGACGGGTCGAGAGTAGCTCACTTCAAGATGAATATTCAAAAATACTTTGTTGCTATCGATAAACATGAAGTTGTCCAAATATTCTGTAGTAAAGCTCCAAACATGTAAAGTGAGCTGTGGCAGGAATGCGACAGGCTTGTAGTAGATGTGAAGAATACGCGAACATTCTAAAACGCCTATGACTGGCTATAATTGACATTGTTAATAATGTGGAGGCGCTTCCCTCCTCACCGAAGTCGTAGTTCACTTCATTTTTGCAGAACTGTATGTATCAACTCAAGTGTTGCAATAATGATTCATTTCACGGCCTTAAGCGACATCATTACTACAAGCAGTTCAAGTAAGCTATCAAACAGCATTATCTGAGACAGAACAAGCTGCAACTGCCAACAATACATACATTCTGAGCATAGAATATTCTGAGTAATTTATTGAACTTATGTTTGTGGGTAAATAATAATGATAAATTCATTTGATAATTATTTCCAAATCTAATCCAAGTACATAGGTTGATTAGTAGATATAACAACATAGGTAACCAACTGTGTATTGCATTGGCTTAAAAAAAAATAACGGGAATAAAAAAATATATTATTGGATGACTTGAAAGTAAAAGTGAATAATAAATTTTAATGGAAATGCATTCAAAATCAGTTAATAATTGTAGAGCTGTTATATTGGAAGTAGAGTGAAAACATGACAGAACCGGGGTTTGTGAGTCGCACCATGAAGCAAAATAAAATCCAATTACTCTGCTAAGTTCTGTCACGAATAAACTTTGTCGAGATTAAGAGATTATATCCCAACAATTGTACACAACTCTTTCTAATTACCAAAATATATATTCTGGATGTGATGAAGTGATAGTATCGCGATGAATTATTAATCAGAACCATGATGGATGCCCTAGTTAATAAATATAGGTATAATAAATTAGTAATTAGAGCTAAAATATTTAATGGAGAAAACTGATTAATAAGAACTTGATGGTAAGTAGTTGTATCATTTATTAGGGTTCCGTACATCCGCTGAAAAATGAAACCTATTTAAGAGCACTCTGGTATTTTTCTGTATGTCCGTTCGTCACAGCATATTTTCTACATATTTTCAAATAAATGCAGATGCGATTTGGCACAAATTCTGAATTAGGTGACAGCAATAGGTATGGATGTATAGTTTAAATAAAGGAATTCTGATGCTGGTGGTTAATTTTGACCGACGAACCCAAACGGAGGAGGTATGCAATTCGACTGTGCTTTTTTTGGTTAGTACGTACGCTGTATATAGTAAAAGTACCTACTTCGATTTCGATGATTTTTGATTCATTTGTAAAAATTCAAATCTGAAATCGCCTTCCTCAAAAAAGCGCCCCCTGAAGAGCAGTGGGCAATTTTTCTTGAAAATCGAAAATCTGAGACGGCAAAATTAAAGATAGGACAATATCTGGAAACTTTTAAATTGTTTTTTTTTTAAAGAGTTACGGTTTTCGAGTTACAGCGTTGTTAAATCCTCAAATATGTGTATCTTCAATGTGGAGGGAGCAGTTTGTTTCGAAAATTAAAAATTTGAGGCTACCACATGAACGACCAGATTATTTGCAGTAATATTTATAATGAGTATTTTTTTCCTTAGAGTTACGGTTTTCGAGTTACAGCGTTCATAGAATATGTACGAATATGGGACCAAGTCTCAAGTCCCCTCTTTCAAATTAATCAAAAATTATCAAAATTGGAGTACGTTTGTTACCTATAAACAAAGCGCGCACAAACCAAAAAAAAGCAGACATTCGAATTGAATACCTCCGCCGTTTGGGTTCGTCGGTCAAAGAAATATTTTCTCGAATTTGTTTATTCAATAGAATTTTTGCTTAGATAAAAGACCTTTTAAATTATATATCACAAGCTCCTTCTTCCCATATAAAAAATGTAGGAGTTATTAATGTCACTCAAAGGATGTCATGATATGATCCAAAATTGACCTGCTTCAGGATATCTTATAAATATACATAATAAATTTATTACCTGCTCCTGTTCAACAACTTGAATTTTTGATGATAATCTGGCCATAGCTGTCCATATTTGATTATAGACGAAAATGTGACGTAAATAGTTCTAAATCCAATTTTGCCGGTCACGGAAATCGATCGGGCTGGCCCCCAAAATAGACCCGCCACGATAACAAGTCACCATAGCCGCATACAGCTACATTATTATTTGTAGTTCGTATTAGCCGTAGAAGTGTGCTGCACAGAGCTGGTCCAAATTAAATTTATCCTCAAATTTGATTGGTGCGAGAATCTTTTTTTTGTCCTCTTCACTCTCAATCAACTCCCTCTTCTGTTGACACGTAGTAGCAAAGGAGCAGGCAAGCACACACCCAGACACTAATGAGTCTGCACTTTTTCGATCCGGGCTGATGCATACTTTTTGTAAGCCTCGCAAGCTCCAACTTTTTCGAAGAAATTTCTCTCGGACTAAGCTTTTTCGTGGTTGTTCTTTGTGTTGGATGTTCTCTCGGTCTTTAATTACGACGACCGATTCCACATCCAACTCTGGGGGCCTTAGTATACACAAGACATTGGTGTGATTAAGATTCCATTCGATAGATTTTAAATGGAGCCTTCTAGCGTAAATTGTGCTTATGATATTGGAGAGATGTAGGTTAACAAATATGTGTTTTTGATTAAACAACTAGGTATTGCTACTCACTAATTATACTTAGACTATGTTTTATTTATGTCAAAGCATTGTTTATGACGTTCCAGGTTTAACTAACTCTCTGACTTACTACTTATTATATATTATTCTACATCTTTCGTCCAATAGCTGATATTTGGCCAGGCCACATACTCTAGAACATTCCATACCTCAATTCATAGAGTACTTTGATTATAAATATCCTGACGTACATTGTTGCAACGTGTCCGTACCTTTGCGGAATTGAAAGCGCTGATGCCTGAACAGGAAACATATTTGCTATGTTTTCTAAGTAGCTATCTTCCCGAGGTAAGATCCCATTAGGTTGAATCTACACAGGAAGATAACAATTATTCTTCTTACAATCATATCTACTTCGATTCATAATTTCCACCATCATGTTAGATTGGGAAAGAAAATGTATCGTTCTGGATTTTCGAACAGTGGTTCTAGTTCATAGCGGCTAGATCATCTGGAAAAAGTATGTGTGTTCTTAAAAATGCTTTCTGATCTGTGTTCGATGTCATTATAATCTTCCAGACGAACAGCTAACCGTTTTGTCACCTATTCCTTAGAATTAAACAAACTGCATGATCCATTTCAAAGGTGCGTGTTCAGTTTTGTGTAGAAACCGATGAAACCTAAAACAGTATCTATAGTTTCAACAATACCTTGTTAAAATAAGCAATGACTTTTTCTTGGCCATATTGAATCTGAGAGAATAATAAACCTGCTTACATATGCTTTGTCGATCTGACCAAGGCTTCTGACAGAGGGCGCCTAAACTACATCTTAGATATAATGAAACCAAAAGGTCTAAGCCATAGGCTAATTTACAGTGGTTCAAACTGGGAAACAATTGTTGACGATGATCTTTTAGACGACGCAACTACTTAATCTGTTCTAGTGAGATTCAGCTTGTTTGAGTCTTCGTTCAGTCCAGCTATTTGAGCCAAGATGATTATGATCATTCTCGAAGTAGACAATAACGAGCTTAATTTTTCACCTGCGAGCCCTAGCCACAATACGATAGTTACCAACTTAACTTTTTAGTTGCTTATGCCTGCCAAGGTTGCTCATAGAGCGTAATCACCCAGAATTTTCCTCCTACCATGATGAAATGAGGTGTTCAGAGAGTTACTAGACACTCAATGGATGCTCCAAATTTGAACCATCATTCGGGAAGACAACTAATGCTCTTGCAAAATACTTTGAATATTATGAGCACTAATGCTCGATGTTGATCAATATTGATGGCACACACTGTTGTCGTTCTTACTCTCTACAACGCGCTGGCAACGATGGGCTCCATAAGACGCCACACTGCATTCTTAGTTTGAAACGCACTATATTATGTAATTGTTATCGGAATGATTCAAAACGATATATAATTGTATTATTTTCTTCACTGGAACAGTTTGTTAAAGCTTAATCTTCAATAAAGAAAATCCATTTAAGGATAGTCAAAGCAAATGGGAGTCTTCATAACATTCGAAGTTACTTACATTTATAAAAATTCTCTAGTAACCTAGAAATTCTCGACTTTCCTTTCGAAATGATGACACATTCTTTTTGTCTTTTACAAACAATAGCGTGAAGAATTTTAACCTCATTCCACGTCTGAAAGTAACGCGATAGCATCCAAAGCGCAATTCTATTATGCACTTAAAGCGAAGGACAAACATAACATTTTGTTGAACGTTGAGCGCGCAAATTTTGAGGAAACAAAAATCACATTAGCATAATGGGACATCATCACCATCATAATCATCTCGGCGTGGAAGATGTTATATCATTACGACATAATATAGGTATATTGGAGGAGTAGAAAACGACGGTTTTCTTGAGAGCGCGAAATTTTCTCTCTCACCTACTCATTTTGAAAAAAGGAATATTAAAGGCCATAATATATTGTAGTGACGGTCTTTTTATCGTGATCACTTTGGAAAGTAATGTATGACGCAGTCGTTTTTGACTAAAAATAATTAACAGACGAAATAAGATACTTTCAAACAAATAGAGGTGCTCGACTGTTCATGTCGATAGATTAGACTAACACAATGCGATGTTGCAAACTGTTATTTAATGCCGCTTTACCAAATATGTGTATATTTGCTTTTTAACACGCTCTTATTAGCTTCACTTGTATGTTTGTTTGCATATAATCAAAGTCTTTGAGCTCAATTCTGCACTACTTTGAGCGAACCGATTTTCTTTAATCTTTGCACACCTATCAATAACTGGTGACAATGCAATAATTTCATGTGTAGGTGCGAGTGCAACACCTTGATGGAGGATTCCATACCTATATCTCTGAGCTCTATGGATGGATTCTCGTGGAATTTTCAATATGTATGTGAGTTTGTAGGATATGTGATTGTGTGTAAGTGCGAGTGGGACTCTTTGGTGGAGGGTTCAATATCTATGAGTGTTTTTGATTTCTGGATTAATTTTCGTAGAAATTTCTATCTGTATGTGGGTTGGGATGTTTTGTGATGTTGTGTACGTGCGAGTAGGATTTTTCGATGTAACGTTTCATACTTATAGTTGTGTACGTTGTGTAGTTGGATTTTTTTGGAATATCCGATATGAATGTGTGTTGGAGGATTTGCGATGGAGTTTAAGAGTGGGACTATTTAGTGGAGGGTTCCATACCGTCCTCGTATACCTATATGATTATTATTGTCTATATCTCACTCCCTACATTCGTGCATCGCTTTAATAGCAAACCAAACTAAAAATTTTAAAATAAATAAGATATCATTTTAATGTAAAAAAGCGTGGGGTACTTTATAAGTTAATTATATAATGACTACTTATATCAGTATCGATCAACATAAAATATTTATATCAATGGGCATCAAGCACACTTTTTTACATTAAAATGATATGTTATTTATTTTCAAATTTTTAGTTTGGTTTGCTAATAAAACGTGTTTTTTAGTTTTTTAAACTATAATGTATTTACTCCTAGTATCGGCGAGACCGTGTTATGGAGATCCTATGAATAACATTAACGACTTTGCTTATACAGGATGTACCACTCACTGAATAACGGAAGAAATATCGGTGCATAGACGAGTGATTCTAAATATACCATATTTGTTGGGCGTACGTAGTTTTATAACTCAGATATTGGGTGTTTTGTCAATTTTGGTCATTTCTTTGAGTGGTAATATTTCACGATCCACCCAGTATATTATCTTGTTATTTGGTACACACATTCTCCTATTCCTATCCAAGCCTTTGCATACGAGTCAGTCAAAGAATCCAGGTCAGGACTAACAAAAATTAAACATAATAATTTTGGGTTCTCAGAAAACACCCTGTACTTTAAAATGTTCAAAATTCACTAACTTGAAAAGAGCACTAGAAGCTGAAAGAAACTGTGCACTTTTTATTTTTTCACACGGTCTCTATGAATTACGTTAGTGAATTTGAATTTGAGGTTGTATGCTTTAGGATAGTTAAAGCTCTTTCTCTACTAAATTTTTGAATTTGTATTAAAAGTGTTGTAAATTTAGGTGGCTGAAACCGAACTATTTGGTGTTTTTCAGAATGAATTATCAAGATTTTGCGATGTTCAATTATTTATAAATGACATTTAGGTATTAAATATCAGTATTCGAGTGCATGTGCAATAATTTGAGATTATGTTTTTTTTTTCATTATTTACGATTACTGTAGTGACATTTTCTTTAAGTAAATAAATATTCCTGAAAAGTATGCAACAGGTTTTACTACTGAAATATTTTTTTCATGTAATAAATTAATTTGAAATGATAGGTGTATTATTTAAATTACTATAACATATGTTTAAGTCAAAGTTCTATTCTTCCGAAATTAATACCAGAATGCAGCTTGTTCAACGAATTGAAGAAGAATGTAGAGAAATCAAAAGCAATCAGGGTGTGATTCAAAAATCATATTATGAAAATGTCAAGAAAGTGCTTAGATCAAAACGAAGCCTTGAGCAGTTGTTGGTTTTGTAAATTATTTATTGTAAAACTTTAAGTCTTAGATTAACGGGTCGTTGTTTTTATGAAAAGGAAAATAGAATGGTTTCAACAATAACCTGAATTATTCAGTCTGTTCAATTTTCATAAATACGACATAGAATAATATTAGTAAATAAATCGTAATAGTCTAGTTTATAAAAAACATTGGCGTAGGTAGGTATTATTCAATGAATACTCGTTAGAAATCAATGATGCAGAAGAGTTTTGCTATTAGGTAGATGTGGACATTTTTAATTTTTTTAATTCTTAACAAATGCATACAACCTCAAATTCAAATTCACAAACGTAATTCACAGAGACCATGCGGGAAAATAAAAAGTACACTGTTTGTTTTAGCTTTAAGTGCTCTTTTCAAATATTTTAATGGATTTTGAACATTTTATATAACAGGGTGTTTTCTGAGAACCAAAAATTATGTTAAATATTTGTTAATCCTGACCTGATGTTTTGACTGACTCGTAGGCAAATGGCTTGGATAGGAACAGGAGAATGTGTCTACCAATTATCAAGATAATATACTGGGTAGATCGTGAGTTATTGAAAATCAAAAAAATTACCAAAATTGACACATCTCGCTTATAAAACCTCTTACAGCCAAAAAATATGGTATATTTAGAATCACCTTCGTACCGTCTATCCACGGTTTATTTTTTCCGTTTCCCAATGGGACACCCTGTATACCTAGAGTGAGCCACATTAGGAAATAGCTAAATTTGCCTGCATAAGAGTGTATGACGTCACTCCCCGTCATTTCCAAATATTACTGACAATGAAATATTGAGAGTCTGGTTTGCTTTTATTTCGATAAAAACGACTTCATTGAAAAAACTCAATTTCTATTCAGCTTCCTCAATAAATTACAAATTGAGGTAGCCTTGAAATCACAGGCATATGGTAGAATTGGTTAAATATTTTCGAAAGGTGTCTCTCTCAAGGTGTTTTCTATTTATTTTGTTTACTACTTTCAGCTAGACAAAGACAGATACTCATAATAGAATCGGTTAATACCAGAAACAAAAGTTAGGTTATGTCACACTATAGTTTACAGATTATCTGTCAACTTTCGGATTACTAATCGATTGGTAATCAATCACTTCTGTGGACACAACGTATGTCTACTATCGGTCTTCATTATCTCTCGGCATAGGTTTAAAGGTAACATTCGCCATCTAGGAAATATGGAAAGAACACTGGGTCATATTGTAAGGTGCTATTCCTTCATTACTTCTAAATCAGTTTTTATATAATACTAGATTGTGTAATATTCCAGAATAAAGCCTCGTTAGATCTCAATTATAGTATGTGTCCAGATTCAAGATAATAATATGAAAAATGCTTCCAATCGCAACCCAAAACACGAAACCTTGTGTTGGTTCATTCTTTATCTGTTTTGTACAAATCGAATCGAATCGATCCTATAATGACTTTAAAGTACCACAGAACTGCATGACAACTTTATTAATAGGTAGGACTCAAAACATATGTGGTTCCAAAATAGTTATTTTTGTATTAAGTGCGTAAGATGAGTATTTTTTTAATGACACATGAAAGTGTGAAAAATTCTCTCGAATGTGCCATGAAAACACGAATTTTATACACGAAATACAAACAACATTTTTTGTACAACTGTCAAAAAAACTTGACATTTCTGCATACATCTTTGAAAATTTATGTTGGAAGTAATTGTACAAACTTTACTATCAATTATTATTCCAATAAATGAAATTGTTTTATGATGAATAATCAATTAATAATTGAAAAAAGTATTTTTTTCACGGTGAAAAAAGTTAACATTTACGCATCAATGGAGATGCAGAATTGTTAAAAAATAATATTCTGTAATCATGATATTTATGCTTCAGCTGTCTATCTCTAATGACATACATACGTATTCATAACCCTATCTATTAGAATAAAAAACAAAACACTATCCTACCATAACACTGACAAAAGAGTCATAAACCTAATTTAAGGTTAGACTTCCGCACTTAACTTAGTAGCGTACTAAGTTTCGATTATAAATACGCCGTTTTAAGCGTCTTTATATAGGTCATATAGTGCGTCTGTTTCTCAAATGTGTCCTCAATGTTCAGAGTGAAATGGTCACTCTAAGCTTTTGTCTAAAATGACTGGATAATAATGTAGCTTGCAAAAGTGTTGGTAAACAGCTTGGCGCGCTTAATCTGACAATAGCCGCTCTTAATATTCCAGTGTAAATTACCGCCATGTTTATAATACCTGTTTATAGTATGAGAATATGTAACGCAGAGAGTGAGAGAGAGCTGCGTCGCTTGTCCTCGGCATTTTTTCCAGCTCAATGCAAATGAGGAAGAAAATATCGACATATATGCTGGCACAAGAGACGAGGAAAAACTTTGTCGAATAATAAATATGGCATTTTCCTGGCGATTACTATTAGCATCATACGGAACATGATTGAACGTTATGTAATTCAAAGAAAAGGTCCAGATACACATAATGTATATGTATATAATATCATGTTCATAGTGGAGAAATAAAAAAGAAAGAAAAGGTATCACGAGGATAGAAGCTTTAGGAGGACAAGTTGTGGAAAGAATACGTTTCTCCATTTTATCAAACGAAACGAAGAGACAGTAAATGCTCTCTCAATACTGTGAAGCTCTTTAAGACTTTGGCGTGAATATAAGGTCTTCAGAAGATCATTGATTGTCAAATAAATTCTGCTTATTTATCCACAGGACTCAATCTTAAGACTGAAACGGACTCAACCACGAAGTAAATGACACATTTTGGTATAAGTTTTCATAACTTCAAATTTCCTAGAGTTGAGTGGAGAGTCGAGTTTTTAGCTCCAAAAAATAAACCTTCAGAACCAGAATTAGTTTAATATACTATTATACTCCCTTGTTGCAGTCACCCAACTGCGTATAAGAACAAGATTTTAACTTTCTCGGCTCTGTAAGTTTAAAGAAAATAGGCTTGGCCGGCAAACACTAGAGAGAATTGACAAACAGACAGATAATAGAGTAATTTTAAATGAAATATTATCCCGTTCAGTTTTTCTTAAACGAAAAGATTTGTTTCCCATTTTTAGCAATATTTTGAATCATATACAATGCTTTCATAAAGTATGGAAACGCTTCAATAACTTTTTTATTATTTTTTTTTATTTATTTATTTCACAACTTTACATAAAATGTTTGCTGCAAGTCAGACTTTACAAAAAACATAGTACAGATAAAATATTAACATATAGAGAAAAAGCTCTGACAGGTCGATTTTGATTTTGATATTCTACTTTTTTATGCAAGCAGCATCATTTTATCCCCTCCACCTCAAATTATAACGATATCATTTTTTTTTTCCATGTATTTGGTATTTTTGAACACAGAAAATTGCCAGTTTTCCATTTATAATATAAAATTATAGCATCCCCATTTTAAAAAATTAATGATGATGACGTCATAGCTAGGAAAGTGGGGGGATAAAATGATGCTGTTTGCATATAAAATAAGAGAATCAAAATCAAAAATCGACCTGTTAAAGCTTTTTCTCTATATGATAATATTTTAGTAGTTATTGAAGCGTTTCCATACTTTATGAACGCACTGTATAATGTCAGTTAATATAATACAATATAGGCACCTTACCTTAATTAATGAAAAGATCCAGAAATTATTTTAGTGATTTGAAGGACATTGGTTTTATATTGTGTTCAAGTGATACGTAGACATAATTTTATCGTACCCACTGAGAAAATATTTGTCCACAAAACTGAGGGAGAAATATCTTTTATAATTATTATTACAGCGATTCTTAAAGAAGTCCCAGAAATACACATAATATCTCGCATATACAACCATCAAAGAAACTGCGACATTAAATGAATTAGTCACAGTAAAAATGTCACGCTTCTGCTTTACAGTTTCCAAAAAAGAACCATCCCTTCAACCATGCAGAAACCAAAGATGAAAATACCAAATTAAAATAAAAAATAACAATGAGCTCGCCGTGTCGTTTGGTATATGCATATTCACGCAGGAAAAATCGATTCTCTTCACGGCGCAATTATTACCAATGCACTAATGATTTTGGCATGTCCAATTAGTGGAGGGTATTAATCTAGGGAGAGAAACGTCATTAACCTTGGCGATACCGTAGCCCGTTTTAATTGATAAATTCGCTGCGGACGCAAACACCGTAATGTGTTACAGTAGAGAGGTAGATTCATACTGTTCACAAGAATAATGCTTCGAATTATAGTTGTTGATTGGAAAAATTAATTGAGTTCTTTTCACGGATTTATTTTTTTCAAGCTTCAGTCATTATTCGAAACAATGAGACAAAGTTTCAAAGAAAAAGTACAAAATCTTTCATCCTCGATTTACCACTGCGGAAAAAGAAATGTGATCAATTCACTTGAGTTAAATTCAATTAAAACGATTGAAAATTGAAGGCGAACTAGAGAGGAAATTGAAATCTTTTCCGTAGCTGAAAAATCATTTAATACTGAATTAATTACTAAGATATCTTTTCAAAGGAGCTGTCATTGTGATAAATCAAAAATATGAAATTTGTGACTATCCTTTAATCAACATCAGCTATTGAATCACTACCTTATTATATTGCTCCAATATTTTCAATCTTTGACGTGAAAACCTACATCGGTCTTCATATCATTAGCTGGTAGAAGATTTTGGCTTACGAAATATCCTCACATTTATATAGCTTATATCTACAAAACTGTGGAGTGATATAACAAAAAAAAAACTCATTTGAAGTATGCCTTGTTAATACAGGAATATATCCTCGCATGTCTTTACTTGAATCATCCGAAATTTAGTACATAAAACATCATTTGAAGCTGATTGCTACTTTCCTACCGCTATCGTAGTAGCTATGTAAGAAAGGTATTTTAAGCGGGTGAAATTTTCGTTGTAGAGATTTTAACAAATGTTGACGTTTCAGTGTTTCCTGCTGCTAAATAACATATTTTTATCCATTGGTCTTGTCTGTCTGTGACACGATTATCTCGGAAACGGATCGACGGATTTTGTTGCTTTCTTTTTGTTTTGTTGGGTACCAGTACCGCTTGCCGGTGGGACTGAATGAGATTACTGATATCAATAACTGCTGAGTAATACCCAAAAAACTTGTTTTGCTCAAGACTGTAGCGCAAAAACGGCTTTAACGATTTTGATAAAACTTGTCTAAAGTAGTCTTCTGAAAGCCATTTACAAACTTCTATCGCTAAGCGCTATCTGCGAGAAAAAGCTGAAAAATAGTTATGCTTAAATAAAATTTTATATTTTCTATATGTTTCGGCATATTCTGGCTAAACGGATCATCTTGCGCAAAAAAGTCAATATGACCAATGTTGTTTGCCTTGTCAAGCTAATTTCATTGAAAAACCACATTAAAAGAAATAGACAAACCTGAAGTAGTGTAATAATCATAACTAATATTTAAAGATATTATAAGATTTGGTCATAAATGAAGTGAATTGATAATTTCCGGATTGTTCATCAGTTTCAGTTTAGTAGGATTATTAAGTACCTATTTGATTGATGTTTTGAAGGCATCTAAAAAGAGATAAATTGCTGCATATTTAAACAATGCTTGTCTAAATATTCTTATATATTTTTTATTTTATTCGAATCCTTTTTTGACCAACTTTAATAAATGAGGAGGTGTACAATTCGGTTGTATGTTTTTTTATATAAAGAGAAGAATTGCGAAATGGTACCATATTTAGAAAAACTCAAATCCGGAATCTCCTTCCTTTCAAA
Source organism: Crioceris asparagi (assembly GCA_958507055.1). Lineage (NCBI taxonomy): Eukaryota > Metazoa > Arthropoda > Insecta > Coleoptera > Chrysomelidae > Crioceris > Crioceris asparagi. Next base: position 15,763,218 of record OY293829.1, on the reverse strand, counting down.
CACCGCGGGCAATTTTACTCGAAAATCGAAAATCTGAGAATGCAGAATTAAAAATTTCCGGAAACGTTTATTGCGAAATGTTTTCCAAAAGAGTTACGGTTTTCCAGTTACTGCAATTAAAGTCTGATATGTGTATTTCCGCTATGTGGAGGCAGAATTTTTTAATAGTTAATGAAGAGATTATATGTAGCAACATTTAATTTGATCAATATTTCGGCAAAATTCCGGTAGATATTTGAGTTACAGCAGTAATGTCTCAAATATGTGTATGTAGTCTGCAATGTCTTGCGATTTCTGAGTACAAGCAAAGACTGTATGTACATCGGATCGATAAGCACTTCTTTGGTATTAGTGAACGTTAAACGATTTTCATTACTAATGCTACACTCAAAAGTGTCAAATAAATATTTCCTTACAAAAAATTGAAACGACTTCATTAGTTGGTGCAATGAAAAATACAAAATAATATTAATTCTATTAGTGCTGGTACTTTTTGAGTTGGTGCCTATAATTAACTACAACGGCACTAAACAACAGCAATAAATTCGGTCTGTTTTTTGTAAAAAATATTTATCACTTAAATATCGAACAGTTTCAATTGAAAGAGGAATATCTATTATTTGAGCTTTCAGACTTTTCTTGAATTCACATAAACAGGCAGATTCAGCTTGGAGTAATCTAAAGATCTGCTGACCCAGAAGAACAATATGCTGCAATGAGTGACATATGACATGGGCATATATAAGAGGTTGATCAAATCACAATCAATGTCTACCTAAATAAACAAATTTATATTTTGATGATGATCTTTTATGAAATTGAACAATCTTTCGACATAACATGTATACAATTCTATTAATTAGATGTGATTATTGTAACGTTTAACCCTGTGCTAAACGTTGTGGGGTGAGTTCACTTGCGTAATACTCAAAATTCGCAGATTGCTTCCAATGGTTTATTTACAAACACTCAGTACACGAGCTTCTATTATGGTACAACTGTCACCACTTGTCACCTTGACAATCTACACTGTCACTGTCTTCACCGACAGAACTACTATTAACCTCTGTTTCCACAGACTGGCTGTTATCAACTGACTTGACTCAATGACTTCACAAGACTGACTGACTGACTCTGTCCCGTGATCGACACGGCCTTATATACCTGAATCATGACATGACATTCATCGAGAATGTTCTATGATTATCTAGACGAACATAATTAATGTTCTAGATCCTTGTCAAACTGACAATAGTATGACAAATTGTACCTCACATATAGTTTCTGGAAGGATCCAGAATAAATCTTCTATAATTCTAGATCTACATAAGGAAATATACATGCAATAACTACTGTAAGCAACGTAGTAGCTTAAATAATTAATAAACCAATATCAACCGTAAGTACATGAATACCTTTCCATGTTACACTGCCCCCTTCTTAGATTTGATCGTCCCGATCAAACATCATCCCAATGCATTCTTCAATCTCATCTGGGGGAGCTCCTTGGATCCTCTTGTCCCAATCCTCGCTCTCGACCCACGAGGAAGACAGGTTACTTGGCGGTACTTGTGATCCTCTTCGGTGATCATCAAAATGTTTCACCGGACTATGATTACCTCCAGGTGAACATACTCGAACAGGTGATCTGCTTCTATACAAGCCAACACGATCCTTGGCGGCCACACAACCTTCACCACTACGTGATCTTGAACCACGATCACGCAATCTAGGTATGTATGTATATGGCAAGGAGACGTCAATTCACTACAGTACATCTCACTATCTTTAATATTGTTTGAACTACTGCGATTGCGCCTACTATTTCGATCATTGCGTCGCCTCATGCGCTTCCTTCTATTGCGTACGAAGCACCTTCTACCTCCTGAGCCTCTTTGTGGACTACTGCAACGTGAATTGCTTTTCCCACGAACACTACTGCCTACACATTGTCTGGTACTTCTTCGACATCTGGATATACTGCGCCTTTTAACAAGACTCTTTCTTCTACTGCATGATCTCTCTCTAGAGATACTGCTCTCCTTCGAACTAGGTATGACATCTTCCCTCTTAACACCAGGCTCCATATCTGAGCTGTCTTTGTTAGAGCAATAAGGATATTTCTGTTGGGCGCAATTTTCTTTCTTCCGGATTTCGAAATTTTCTTGTACATGACCAGGTTGAAGTGGACAGTTCTTCTTCATGTGCCCTTCTTGTCCACAATTCCAACACAACCTCGGAGTACTGAAATTTTCTGACTTATTGCTAGATTGAAAGTGTGAACAATTCCTTTTGATATGTCCTCCTTGTCCACAGTTCCAACACACCCTCTGACTACTATATCCAGTTGATTGACCATCTAGTTTTCGTAATATTTCAATAATTTGCTTAATGATGTTACTTTTTCTGTACTTCTCCTTTTTAATGAGGCTAACTCGTCGAATCTGTCCCCGATGGAGATGAGATCTGGATGCCTGTTTAGCAGCTTCATACTCAAGTGCACGTGCAAGGGCATTTTCAATTCTTGTAAGGCCACTCAACCGTAAGGCCTGCTGAATCTCAAAATCTCTCAGACCATCAATGAATGTTTGTACCGTTAGCCTATCAATAAAGTCTCTCGGCGCTGTAGGGTATGCCAGTCGAACGAGCCGGACAATATCAGTTTCATACTGCTGCAATGTTTCGTCATACCTTTAATGCCTGTACTTTAACTGTGCTTGGTAAACTTGTTGTAGATGTTGGTCACCATATCGCCTTTCAAGTTGATCTACTAAAATCTCATACGAATGTTCGCCGCCAGTTAAGGTATTTAAGATTTCCAAGGCATCACCACGGAGAGCCAAGATCAATGCAGTGGCCTTCTCTTCATCTGACCAACCACTAGCCAAAGCAGCAGCATCAAATTGCTTTTTATATGTAGACCAAGACTGTTTACCATCGAATTTTGGGGCTTCAATTTTTACTGGATTAACTACACCATTTTGAATTTCATTGGACGATCTTCTCAGAGGCACTTCAGGTTTCGTTTGCAAATCTTTTCTTCTATTAATTGAAATTTTTGATCAAAACTTTCTTGAACTTTCTCTAATTTCTGTTCAACTTTCTCTAATTTCTGGTCAACTTCCTGTTTATCTTCTTGTCGCACTCTTGCTTGTTCTTCTAAGATTTGTCTTATTCTTGTTTCTTGTTCTTCTTTTTCCTGTTGTCTAATTCTTTCTCGTTCTTCTTTTTCTTGTTGTCTAATTCTTTCATGAATTTCCAGAAATTGATTCATTTTTGCTTCTTGTTCTTGTCTACTTCTTTCTTGATTGTCTAGAATTTGACTTATTTTTGTTTGGTCTTCTTGTCTAAGTCTTTCTTGTTCTTCTTTATTATTTTTCAAGAACTCCATTATTTCTTCAAAATTTGCCATTTCGTCGTAATCTTTGGATCTGGTATTCACCATATATTCTCAGCAAAATGCGAAGATCCCACTTCTGACACCAATTGTAACGTTTAACCCTGTGCTAAACGTTGTCGGGTGAGTTCACTTGCGTAATACTCAAAATTCGCAGATTGCTTCCAATGGTTTATTTACAAACACTCAGTACACGAGCTTCTATTATGGTACAACTGTCACCACTTGTCACCTTGACAATCTACACTGTCACTGTCTTCACCGACAGAACTACTATTAACCTCTGTTTCCACAGACTGGCTGTTATCAACTGACTTGACTCAATGACTTCACAAGACTGACTGACTGACTCTGTCCCGTGATCGACACGGCTTTATATACCTGAATCATGACATGACATTCATCGAGAATGTTCTATGATTATCTAGACGAACATAATTAATGTTCTAGATCCTTGTCATACTGAAAATAGTATGACAAATTGTACCTCACATATAGTTTCTGGAAGGATCCAGAATAAATCTTCTATAATTCTAGATCTACATAAGGAAATATACATGCAATAACTACTGTAAGCAACGTAGTAGCTTAAATAATTAATAAACGAATATCAACCGTAAGTACATGAATACCTATCCACGTTACATTATTATAGTTCTACTGTCGACCATTCGCTCATTTATCCTCAAAACACTCATTATGACATGACAATAGATGACAATTAATTCTAATACGACTGTACCAGAGACATGCTGAGAAATCCTTCTCATTTTCAATAGCCCTACTTCGAATGACTTTTTTGGGATCGCTCGATAATGCGAAAACATAATCAATGCAACAATAAATAATAAATATCTGGCGTAACGAGTTTCACTCGGTAAACAAAGGCAACTGTTTGAATAAGAATTAATATCTACCTAATTTACTCATATACATTTCCAAGGCATTTCGTAAATGTAGAGAAGAATGAAAATAAACTAACCCTTTCAATAATTAAATTTTATACTATGGGTTGTTTATTGGGATAGAAAAAAGTTTATAATATTCTAATTATTTTCCATCAGCCGTTGTCTTGAATACTTCAACTGAAAGATTCAGATCTTTCAGAGAAACTTAATCTGTTATTCGCTATTGACTGATATTATTACTTGTGAGGAAAACTTACAGTAATTGGATTGACGTCGACAACAACTATAGGCTTGTAGTTGTTATGAATAATCTATATTAATAATTTCGTCAAAGGTTGCGGTATAGTCGATTGAAACCTTACCTGAATTATAAAACATAAAAAATAATGATTTCGATATATTTGTATATAGCATATATCCTTAAAATTGGGATTGTCGAGTATTTTGTTAAATTCTAATCGTTTTGAAAATCAATGTCAGTAGACTTTGACGTAAATCGCATATGTACTGCCAATTGGTGATAATTGTTGTATCCTAGACTAGGAATTCCTAGTCTAAGTGTTGTATACAATAAAAAATCATAGATCATAGGACCTCAGGTAGCACAGAAAACGCAGGTAAAAATTCACTACATACGCATGGACATGGACATGCAGATACAATACGCCACATACATACCATAGGCACGCAAAAGTAAGTACTCACTATATGACATATGGTATTTATTCTATGATTATCTACCCACATTTTGTAAAAGATTGTGTATTTTGAATCACATTTCACCCGAGCGAAACCGGATTTTCATCTAGTTTTAAAATATTTGCAACAAATCATTTTTTCCGAAATATTTCCGAGCACATAGTCCTAGAAAACGGTGGTTAATTTTTTTTTCGTAATCACATATATAGTGATAGATATATGTAGAAATGCTCTCTTAATAAAATAATAAAATATTATTTCACGAATATGCCTAAAAAGGAACAAAAAATGTCTGGTTCATGGGTAAGAGATACTGTGTTCGCAGGTTTTATTATAGTTTTGATGAGAAAATGTACCGTGTTCACTCGATCTGCTTCCCACTAATTTCTCATCTCACAGTTCTCCAAACCTCTTCTTTCTTCATCTTTTCACACCAAGACTCTCTTATCAAATATCAACTTTTTTTAACACCAAATCGTCTTGTCATCAATAACACACTGAATGATGAAAACATTCTCATTGCCATCAAAACTTTGGCACGTCAACAAACCATTATCCTAACGCATGTTTTCATCCTTGAAAGAAACTTTCTTCATACGACCCAGCAGAAAATGCAAATCATACACCTTTAGAAGTGATTATATTCACAACCACTTGATGGCCTAACAAAAAAAAAAAACTTTGAGCCAAGAAAAACCTTTTGCACCTCCATTAAACACACGTTGGGAAATTCTCCAATTTTCTTTCCGACAGGGGTACCTACTACGCATATTGATAGGATAATAATGTAACAAGTTTCATCTAGCAAGGAAAGTATAGTCCGAACTTATCCTACATATATATGTGGGTACCTGAGTGGCCGCCATCATCCATCATTCTAATCTGTTCTTGCTGTCTTCGGTGATTGATTAAAGTGTTGTTATTTGGTTGATGCCGTGTTGGGGTTTCGTACATTTATAAAACGAATGCAGAAGACCGCCTTCTTCCCACATTGTGAAATACTGAACAAAACACACTCATAATATATATAGTATAAAGAATCAAAATAAAACACTTAATATTTAAGATAAGAAACATACAAGGAACGATTACTTGTTTGTGTACGGTATCAAAAGTAATCGAGTTATAATAGTTAGGAGCTTGTATTTTAAAAGCAACATTTTTTCATGAACAATTTTATCATTGGCCTGTCCAGCAGACAAAATGTATTCTACTAATCAAGCACACATTCAAGCTGCTTTCGAAATTAACCACGCGGCAAGTAACATTTGTTTGGCTGAACATTTATTATTCAACTACCTCAATGTAAAATCTGGGTTTCCTATCTGATTCTAAGGTGGACTACTTCTCGTCCCTTGTCAGAAGCATTACGAATTAAAGACTAACTTTATTTCAGATATAGATATCTTGCAATTAATTTTTTCTAACATGTTCAGATTTTTATCTCTATGAAAATAGTTTATGAAACCAATAGCATAGAAACAAGACCATTTTTAAAACATCTATTTATAATAATTCAAATTGAGTGTAACTATAGTTGGCTAAAATTAAGAAAATGCAACTAAATATTAATAAAAGAAAAAAAAATGTTTTGTCTGACCCCCGTTTTGGGTGCTATATCATCTAAAATTAAATTAACAGAATGAGTACGACCCTCGAGGCCTATACAACTTCTCAGTACTCGTAGATTGTTATTTAAAACAGCGAAATATTGAAATCGGAAGAGTAACTTGCATAGAATGAAACCAGTTCGAATTTAGTTTTAGAAATATTCAAGATGAACATCAGCAACAAATGGCCATTCAAGCTCTTACATAGATATTATTTTCCATTGAGTTTAGCTGCAAAGACCTTAAGAGATATATAAAAATAGGTACTTAAAACTAGGGAAGGGTATTCATTACAGTGAAGTGGAGTGGAGTATAATTTCAGCCGACCGAATAAGCTACATATCACGTAACGTATAATATTTTCAACTCCATTAGACAATAATCTGACGGCCAAGAGAATAATTGATTTTACAAAATATATTCAACTTAGTTTTTGATTTTCAATTAATATTTCAGTTCAATAAAAATCACGATGGCCTGTAGTCAGCGGAAAGGTAAATTTTTCAAAATTCATTGAATTGAAATTTTAACAACCTTTTCATTGGTATACCTACATATTATAAAATAAAATTGTCATAGCCTTGCGGATAGAGGTTTTTGTTTTGGCTGTTGAATATAGAGCAGACAGGGTTCGAGTCCACTTCAAGGCAGATTTTTTTTTCGTCTATTTCTTTTCAATAAATATACTATATATTTTTTTAATCAGGGTCTATATTAAGATCTCCAGAAAATGTACAATTACATCAAATTTATATTGAGTGTTCATGTTTTATCAATATTTGTTATTTTTCTTTATTAATTTTTATTTTTTTACCTGTGTATTTTATGAAAAATTGCTTTGAACAAAAGTTGTAGGTACTGATTATATCTATAACCTAAAATTATTTTTAATAATATTTACACTACTGCTCTTTTTTGATAATTTTTTTAAATGTTTGAATGGTCGCCATTTTGAAACTACTTACCCGGTATTGCCCAATAACGAACTCGACCGAGATATTTGAGAGATTGATTTTTGTAGCAAATTTGGAACTTGATACCTTCAAAACTGCGACCTCTATCGTGTTAACAAATTTCGTAATATCCCATATATATATATATAAACTTTTGAACCAAATGTTTTTTGGACTAACTTATAGACATATAACAACATGCCGTTGAAATTTTTTAGAAATTCAAAAGTGTGAACGATCGCAATAGATATGAATTATACTAATCAATGAAAAATACTTTTAATGATATTTTCATAAATGGCAATTTTCGAGGATCTTGATTTGATTATCATTTTTCTATGGGTATGAAATATGTATGCATCAAATGAAATATTGTTGTTATTTTCCATTCTCGAGGTAATTAGAAGGAATACCCGCCTCATACAGATATCCGTAATCTCGAAATTTAACGAAATTATAATAATACAAAAACTGCGTTTTAGAGAAGAGGTAAATTCGAAACTTTTTTGTGGGACACTAAAGTGGTGGGGGAAGTTCAAATGTGTTTATAAATATACATCTCTAACCTCAAAGCGGTTAGAGGGATTTTAGCATACTTGGTGTTGGTAAAAACAGCCTTTCTTAGTCGAACAAATTTACCTTACTCTTTGTGATTATAATTTGGTATGTTGTCAGTAAATGCTGTTTTTTAGGACATAAATTTTTCAAAAAATAAATCTGTTGATATTAGTTTTTTGTTGTAATAAAAGAGAAAAATGCCAAACAAGATAATGGAAAACCGCGTATCGAAACGAGAACTTAATGTGAAAATTTAATTGATTTTGATGAATTCATAATTCTTTTTGAGATTTATATCAAAAACTAAGAATCATAAATAATATTTATTAAAAAAAACTTATAACATCATAAATGTAAGGCTGAAACTTGTATGCTTACGCGCATAATAACTATACAGAGTGTTCATTTTAAGAATTTACATTTTGGATTTCTTGATATATGATTTTTTAAAGAAATGCTAGAATACGGAAAAAACTAATACCAAGGGGCACAATTTTTGAACCAAAATTTGTTTCACCTATTCTTATGCCCGCCACAGGAACTACTTTCTTGAATATCTTAAATATTAGGAGATATCGAGTGTTGTATCAATTCTTTTGGCGTTTGATTTCTTGAAACGGGAGTTTTCAGTTAAAAACAGACAGTTACTTGTCCCTAGTACTTGTCTAACAATTTTGGATTTTTAAAGGATAGCTTCTGGAGGCATATGGTAAAATAGGCCAAAGCAAATATTGATGTTCCTCGAGTTTATTTTTTCCACATCTCTTAAATCGTCACATGACGATGAATCCAAGGTGCGAATTTTTAAAATGATTATCAGCTGATTACCTGTGAAGTTGTTTATATTTTTTATAGTTCCTAATTTTGAAATAGAAATTTGAGTAACATAAAATTCAACCTTTGCTGATTTTCATTTTTATACATGAAAATCGATCAACTTATATCTGGTATTGTTACATATTTTAATTAATTTCAAAATATAGCATTTATATTAAAAAAATAATCGAGAAAAATTAAAAACGTATCAAAATTGAACTTTCCCACTAATTATTTTTTTTGTTTCAACATCATTTTATATTTTATTGTGGTAAAAAGCTAATACCAATAGATTTAATTTTTCTGAGAAATTTCACAATTTCTGTCTTCATATAAAAATATCCCTCTATTGGCAACACACCGAATTAGAATCAAAAGTACCTAATTTTGTTTGTCTAAGATAAGCTCTTTTTAACGACACCAAGTTTATTCACATCCGTCCAGCCGCTTTAAAGTTATAGATATTTAATTACAAAAACATTTGAACTTCCCCAACCGCTTTATTTTTAGAGATAGGGAAAAGCGTTCCTCAAAAAAGATTCGAATTTATGCACATTTTTTTTGTTATTTTAATTTGTGTGTTACATTCTTATTCATCACCGATCATAGCATGAATAGTTATCTTATCCAAGTCCAACCATATTTTGCCATTCAAGAAGTGGAAGCATGGGGCGGAAAAATTATAAATTCATATGTGCGTGCAAAATCCAAATATTATCACAGCAGTCCTACACCTACACGATAACTGGTTTTTCAATCCAATCCCACGTCACATATAGAAAAAGTTCTTCGCACACAATGGTCAAATTCCTTTATATATAATATCCCTTGGGATCGCAATCCCATGTCCGATTGAGCACAAATTACGTCTATCCTTTTCGCAGACAACAGAAGAAAAAAAAATCCTCCTCGTCCTTTGTGTAGCTGATGGTATTTCCTCTCTTGTCGAGCGGGGGGGAGGGCATGTTTTTCGCCTTATAAAATTCATATTTGATAAACATCAAGAGAGGAGTAGTTGGGGATTATCTCGATACAAATCGAGTTTAGAGCAGCAAACAGCAAAGTAGAAGATCCTTCGGAAATAATAACCCTCGTCGCTGGCATTATTGGTGCGTATGATTGGTATTATTGGAAAGCGGGGATATTTGATACTACCTACAACATAGCTGTCCCCTAAAGGCAGAAGCAAGGAGGGCTGATGGGAGGATGACTTTTTGTGGCTTGGCTTAAAGTGTATTATAAGATTTTTGTACGAATTGCAGGTATATGAGAAATTTGCTGACGCAGCTGACTATTAATCGATTATGAGATTGTTTTCCACTTGAAAATACCTACAAATCTGTTCACTATTGAAAATACGCACTAATTGAATTATACTGGATTCAATCATTTGGAAAATTCTCCAATTAAATTACTCAGAAATAAGAATAATTTCTATATTCATTATATAATGTTCTAAAAAGATAAAATAATATCTATTTTTGACCGAGCAACCCAAAGTGAGGAGGTATACAATTCGACTGTCTCCTTTTTTGGTTCGTGCGCGCCTTTCATATAGTTAGAATTTTGATATGGTCAGTCAGTGATAAGAATGAGGATTTTTGAACCTCAATATCTAAATAACTGTTTCAGGTGTGTTTATGAAATTTGGAGAACATATATATCTCGCAAGTCACAATGTACGAGCTATAATTGACATGTTTATGTGAAATAGTTTTTGAGTTATGAGAGGGTCAAAAGTGGCTCCAAATGGTTAGTTTAATATTTATTACACACGATTCTGTTCGCCAGATCTGATAGCAAAGATTAGAATAATCTTTGCTGATAACTTGAACTTGGCTTGACACGATGCCGCGAGTCTAGATCCTCTCCTTCTCAGGATTTTTGCATATGATCAATATCTTCTTTGTAAAATTGAAAAAAGTATACCTATAAATTTGAAGATAGATTTTCATTGAATCTTAAAATTCGTTATAAAAATATACCCCAGAAACAGAACTCATTACTTTATGCTATACATTCATGATTGAATAACCTAATTCTGTATGAGTATCGAATTTAAACTATTTTTGACCGACTTCAAAAAAAAAGGAGAAGGTATACAATTCGGTTGTAAGTTTGCCTTTTTTATGGCTGTTCGCGCGTTTTGCATAGTAGGTAAACGTACTCCGATTTTGAAAATTTTGTTTCATTTGAAAGAGGTGAGTTGAGAAAAATTGAATCCAAAATCTCCTTCCCTCCAAAAACCGCCACCAAAGGGGGTGGAGGGTCCAATTTTTCTCGAAAATTGAGAATCCGAGACGGCAGAATTAATAAGAAATCCATATCCGGAAATATTTAAATTGGACATTTTTTAAAATAATTTTTCCGTGCTACAGTCTGAAATATATGTTTCAGTTATATGAAAGGGGAAAATTTTTCCGAAAATCGAAAATTCAAGATTTGAAAATTATAAATGGGACCATACCCGGAAACGTTTGAATTGAACATTTTTTCAAAGGAGTTACGTTTTCCGATTTTCGCAATGGTAAAGTCTTAGTTTTTTAATAACACGGGGTCTCCTATTAGATGAGACTTTCAATTTTCTATAATATATTTCTTATAAAATAATAAATTCCTTTTTTATTAGTTGTTATGGTTAAAATACATTTCTTTTACTACAAACTTGTATGTTTGACATTCAAAGACTCAACCATACGCAATGTAGACACATATAAGAAAAAGTCAAAACTATTTTCTCTATTTCATTATGTTTCTTCTCCAAACTTGGCCGGTATGCATTTGGTAGATCAAAGAAAAACATTTTACAAAATAATTATTTTACCTCTACTTCCATCTAGAAATGCTAGGACCCAACTCGGCTTGGTTTTTTGCATCTAGTTCAATGATGTTCGTTTCTGAATGGAAAGTCATCATCATTCAAAATTATCTAAACATCAGCAATGAGTATGAGAAATTTTATAGGATACCTAAGTGAAATAGCAGGCAAAATGTTGATTTGAAAGCATTTCTAGCTCAGACAGTAATTTTACTCGCCATGTTATTTTTATTCAGTATCAAACAACTAAAGAGGTGCGGTGTCGGGATATCCTGTCTTCCAAAACATATTCACTCTGCGTATCTGACGACTTAATTCTTCGCTCGTCTGCACGCGAAGATCGATGGCAATTCGATCATATAATCAAGTCACTGATACACAATGGTCTTTATGCAGATACTGGCTATTAAAGTATTATTTACAAGTTTACGAGCACTAGTGAGACGAATAGATTATACATATATATATAGAAGAGGTATAGGAAGGTATATCCGTGTCGCACAATATATACCTATAGATTCTATTCTCTGACACTGGTTATTTACTGGAGTAATTGAGTCATTTATGAAGCATCAATTTGTTGTTGTTATTATTCATGGGCTGAGAAGAAGACGAAGAAGGTGTCTGTCGCGATTCATTTGAATTGTTAATAGTGGTACGTAAAGATCCATTGGCGCAAACGTCTATCTCCTGTCATTATAACTTTGCATGAGAAAATCTCCAATGGAGATATTACATTATGTCGTCAACGATTAGGTGCTGAGTCACAAATAGTTTCATTATACACTATGACGTTATGTAACTGTTGATTTTAAATCTAATGTAAATAAAAACAAAGCCACTTTGCCATAACACTCCATTGTAAGTTTTGTTAGTTTTCAAGAAAATTTTGAAGATTTTACTGTTGTATATTTACAACAAAACCTTAAAATTGTTAATTCAAGTAATCCTGAAGGTGAGCATTTAAAATTTGAGTAGAAATAATTAAGATTAAGCATTTTATTTTGCGAATTATAATTTGTTGCATTTACAAAACTTGGTTGCATTTCTATCTTGAAACATCTCTAAAGACAGAATAATCATTCAAATGGTCATATAGATTCTGTTTATAATTAAAAACAGATTATTTTTTGTTTTATTGACAAAATAGAATAAAATTATATAACTACAGTAAGATGAGAATACTTTTAAAAAATGTTTCTATTTCAGATGTCTAATGGAAGTAGATACTTTGAAAGACTGAATTTTGAAGACAAAAGAAGATATCTTCAGAAAATATGAATATAATAATAATATATTAACGCAACGTTAGAGCAAAATTTGTTCAAGCAGCAATTTTCCTCACAAATACGACTGCCACCAGATTTCTATTCTTTTCAGATGAAAATATGGAGATTGCAAAGCTAATTAAGCTCTAAAGCTAACTACCCCACCACCTTGATTATATATAAATAAAAATACAATTGCATATTGCATTCGGTTTCGATGAATCCGTGCATTAATTCTAGGAAACAAAAAGGGAATTCTTATATATTTTGTGTAAAATGAAAAATAAATATAATATAAACTGAATCTTAGAACTATGTTCCTTCTTTTTTACACTTTCTTTTGCACTAGTATACCTCTGTCTCCGGCTACTTTATATAAGTAATGGTAACAACTATATTTATTTAAATTGATTGAAATACATAAAATACATTACATATGCAATGAAAAAATGCATATTAAGACAAATTTACCTGAAATAAAATGGTCACTACAAATTCTTAGCCATTTGATTTTACTTTCTGTTAAATCACCTCTATGTTAATCCAAGATTGCCGACGTGCTGCACGTTCTTGAATTAATATACCTCTAGTGTATTTTTCCGATGGTAATAGAAATAATTTCTTATCATTTTGCGTTTACTGTTTGCACAACTCCACAAAAATGTGGCAATTGAACATAAAAATAATGTTATTTAAGGGATTGAAACTTCGGTGTGTACCTACATTTGAAGTAATTACTTACAAACTCTAGTTTTCTCAAACATACAATCACTCTATTCTATTATTGTTAAAATACCCTATTATTAACCTGAGTGTTTTGAAACTGTACAAAAATAAAGTAAAAAGTACGATTTTAGAATTCAATCTTGCGATTTGTTGCCCTCCAGAACAGCTGATTTTGACAGTATTTCAAATGACGCTGACGTCACGTGGAAAAGCCTTATTAGATGTTTCTCGAATACCACTCATAATGTATTTATTGATGAAAAATTTCAACTAAATCTGGTTCTAGTAAGATCTCCCAGTTTTGTTCGTGCACTCATATGCTAGGCTAGTAAGACAGGATCTTTGGGTAAAGGGTGACAGTATACCCAGTTTGCTTTGTATTCAGTTTGTACAGCGTTGAAATAAATTTGATGTTTCTCGAATACCATATATCAATATCATAATACCTATATTTATTAATGAAAATAATACTTCATTCACTTTACTATATATTTACTTAGTAAACTGACAATCTTAAACTACTCAGAACTTATTTAAATTTATTGAGCCATGGAAATATTATAAAAATCTATTGTTGGGATGAATCTGGTTGAATTCAGAAAATGGAGCAGGTAAAAGATCGTTTTTTTTTTAATTTTTGAAGATACCTTTATCTAATGATCTGTGAGAAAGTATGTATATGGCAAATGGCAAATACTTTGTGACAGTGAAGGGTTAGTGAATAATATAAATCTCAGCAAAAAAATATAAATGAAAAACAAAGTTGCTCCCAAGCTCGAAGATTAAATTTGCTGGGTAAAAACTTGTCAAGTCGCACAACTAAGTAGTAGGATAATACAAATTTTCCCTTTAAAGCAACAGAAGGACATTATATATTTCAAAAGCTATGGTTTAAGGAACTTCGAATGAACTTACCAGTTAGATCTAACTTATTTCTAATCTTGTAGTACTTTTTGTTACGAACTTGGTTTTCTTTCACATTTATGCTAGGACATCGTTATTTTTTGTCAAGTATTTCTCATACCTATATATAAATAAAGTGTTATCAAATTACCTGTTTTGCTTGTACTAACTGCAAAATCACGTTATCTGTCAATAGGTGTAAAATCTTTCATAAATAACAATACAAAGTTATCACATTCGCCAGCTTCATAGATAATGTTCCAAATTAAGGAACCGCTTTAAAATAACTTTGTCTTCTATACGAACTAACAAGCGTCAATGTGATGAGTTCTAGGATGAGTTTCCTTATATATACGACCCATAACCTAACCCCACTGAAATTTTCAACTTCCTAAACCAACGGCGAAAACTTTGGATGAGTGAGTGAGTAAAAATGGTGATTGTAATAAGTTTAATAGATATCTTGTGAATGGAGAGAGGTTGAAAATTAATATTTGGTAATAAGAATAAGTCCTAACACAAACTAAATTTAGTTTGTAGGTCAAATAGACGTTAAGTTAAGGGGGTTCGATGCTGGCCTAAAATAATTCGTGTAATATAACCCACTGTGATCCTGTTGCTATTCAATCTTAGCTGACACTACCGTGTGTCTAGATATGAAGGAAAACTGAACTGATCAATACTAATTAAACGACGGCTACGGACCACTTCCATTGATAAATATTGATGACTTCATGTAATAATAAAATTAGAAACAGAGACAAACTGCTGATGGCTGTTATGAGATATGAATCTATTTTGACCTAAAATTGGATCTTCATTTACATATTCTTAGTGGGTATTTATAATATAACATTTTTTTATATTCAAATGCATTTTGGATTCTCGACAGAGAAATCGGAATAGTATCCATATTTAATACCAAACAGGCTGATGTTTTGACATTATGACTATTGAGAGATTGAGAGGTATTTCAATGCACTGAAGTCATGCTGACACACGCACAGAAAGTGAATGCTTGTCTGTGAACTGTTATTTGATAAAAGTGAATAAAAACAATGAACTTATTGTTTACTTAACTATCTTTTTATTTAATGTTGTTACTTCACCTCGTACTTTTCTCGTCAAATAACTGAATTGTATCATAGAATAACTTTAGGGAGTCCTCATGGTGCGAGTCCTCGTACCCGCCGATTTTTCTTGTAAATTAAGAACAAACTTACAACATATAAGATGTATTGAGGGCATTGTTCCCATTCTAAAGATACATCAAGACTTACCAATTGGTTTTTTAGGGTTCATTTAAATAATGGAAAATCACTGTAGCTCCATCCCATCCACTTACCATACGGTTTAAACTCAATTAATAGATCAACAGAAAACATTTTACGTTTTTCCAAATACACATTCTTTTTTTTAACGACTGGCTGCACTGTTATACTTACATCTTAAACAAACGCTGGGGAATTCATTCGTTCTTTCACAAAGCATTCTTGTCGAATGCTTTCTGAGCTGTAAAAAATAGGATGATACGTATCCCAAAAGGATAACTCAGCGCAGTGTGTCATATTATGTGCGATATAACGAGTTCGTCGAATCTTCTCCTAATGTAAAGGGCGAAAATCTCAGTTTTTGCTCCAACGGGCACATGGAGTTTCCCTAGCGGTATATTTAACTTGAAGGATGCATGTATATTTCGAAGTGTAACGCAAAGGAACTGGAAAACGCAACATAAGAGAAATTCTGATGAAAAGAAACAGGGAAACATCTAGCTATATCGTTTTACTTATTTTCTTATGCAAATTTTGGAGCACTGTACAATTTGTCCAATTTGATAAAGAATTATCATTCAAACAAAATTATGTTTATCTTCCTCACTTTATATAATGGGAGGAGAAATACATTTATGAATCTGTCTGTACAAAGAATTTACTATCTGAATACTCTGGCAGCTTTTAAACAAAAACTTGTAAAATATATGTGGGTCTACATGCGTATGTGTCGATATTTGTTTTTATATGTTTATATATAATCTTTTCACTTCTTCTTTCTCATATATATTTATTTATATTTATTATATATTTATAACTTACTATCTTGCCATTTCTATTTAGATTGAATGAATTTATCTTCGAGATATGTATTATATATGTATTTTTAATGTAAATTGTTAATCATTTGTAATGTGGATATTAGGACTTTTTTACTCAATAAATTACTTACCATTTTTGAAAGGGTTAGACTACTTCACTAGGTAGCCTATTCATCATCATGGTTTTCAGATTAGCCAGTCTGGCATGTTCCGGTCCATCAGTCCACCTTTTTCTTGGTCGTCTTTCTTCTACCCACTGGTTTGTAGAGTAGAAGTCTGTTTTGTGAAACGGTCATGCATTGGTTGTGGGAGAACATTTTCACTACCAGATAGTAAAGATGGTAAAGTCATTGATTTGATATACCTACTGTTTAAGAAATGTACGGCCCTTTGCAGGTTTTCAGCAGTGAAATAATGGCTTGATCATGCGCCAACAGCAAATTATTGATTTGAAAGCATTATAATTGTCTAAAATTTTTGATAGTTGGTCTAAAATTGTTGGGATAAAAATCAATTGTGTCTACAGTGTGCCGTGGTGAATAACGAGATACAAACAATTCTTATCATTAGTTGTTAATCATGTCAATGTCTCTTAAGAAGTCAATGTTGTAGAATATCTTTTTAGTTAATTACTGTTCGAATCTTCATGAATAAATGTATCAAATCTATCCGTGCAGTTCCTGAATCATTTTTTCCACGGATCGCAACAGGTTATGGGCCCAGTAGTGCGCTGAAGTTTGATAGTAAATTTATTGTTGAGGAAGATCGAAAATAGCAGGAGCGGAGTTTTGTAGGTGAGGATACCGGACATGCTAGTTCGTATTGTTTTGCCATGGAAGTTACGCGAGTTTCGATTGAAAAGTTGGAGGGACAATCAAATTGGATTGATTGCAAATTCCAAGTTAAAATTCAACTGAATATTAATGGCTGTATGAACGTAATTGATGGTAATGTTAAACCCTCTGATCGTCCTGCTCATGATGCTCTGGCCAAGCATAAAATGGCGTATGAGAAAGAGGTGGCTGCTTATAACAAGCTTGAGTTCTCAGCACAACATATTATTGTCACGAGTTTATCTGCTCAAGTAAGGCAATTGATCAATATGTGTTCTACAAGCTAGAGAATGTGGGACAAATTACATTCAGTTTATGAGCAGAGGTCCGAACAGAGACAAGATAGACTTTTCAATCAGTTTTTCAGTGTGAAAGAAAAAGACCCTACTGATACTGTTGCAAAGCACATAGCTAAACTAGAAAAGCTTTGGGCCGAGATTCAAGATGGAACTTGGAAAGAAGATAAAGTTAAGTTACCGATTCATTGTTCCTTAATCGTGTTTTAAACACAATGCCATCCGAATATCACGAATTTATTAATGCTTGGGAGTGTGTACCTAAGGAAAGTCGTTCCTTTGAACATCTTAGAGAAATGTTGTGTGTAGTTGAGCTGAGGCTGAATGAAAGAGCTTGTTCAGGTGGTCCTTCTGAAGATGCTGCTTCTGAAGATGCTGTTAGTAAGAAAAAGCAATTCAACAAGCCTAAGCAAACTGATAAGGGTGGTATTGGTAATGGTAACAAGTCATCTAAATCTTATGTTCCTAGATATTATGGTTGCTTGGAGTTAGGCCATTTTAAAAGGGATTGCAAAAATCCCAAGAAGGCTAAATCAGTGAAATCTGAAACTGAGAGGAGTCATGAAGATTCTGCACTTTTTGGTCAATATAATATTAATTGTCAGGATTCTAGCAATATTTGGATTGCTGGTTCAGGTGCAACACATCACATGACCATGAACCGAAACTGGTTTTGTACATTTGAGATTTTTTCCCCAGAAAAGTATGTTCAGTGTGGGAATGTGGAATCCATGAAAGCACTGGGTAAGAGTATTATTAAAATCCAAACGATTATTGATGGTAACCCCAATAAGGATCATCTTGAAGACGTATGGTACGTTCCTCAGGTGGGTAAAATTTATTCTCCATGTCGTCAGCTCTGGATAAGGGATACTATTCGGTCTTGAATAGTGAGTGGTGCTCCCTTTATAAAAATAAAACATTCTTCGCCAAATCTAGGAGAATAAATGGGCTCTTTGTCATGAAATGAGAGTAGTGAATCCTACTTCTGCAGAAAGCAACCTTGCTGCTGAACATGATCTTCAGGTTTGGCATGAGAGACTTGGACATCAGAACAAACGCCATGTTCTAAGTTTCCTCAAACAGAATGGTATTGATGTGAGTGGTGATCTGAAGTCTGAGTTAAATGATGGATGCATAACCGGGAAGATGCGAAGTTTCGGTAAGAGGAACGAAAGTATCACAGGTCCAGGTGACCGAATCAATGCTGATGTGTGTGGACCTATGCCAGAGAAATCACCGAAGGGCAGCCGCTACTTGTTTTTAAAGATCAGTACACAAAATATAGATCAGTTTACATTTTAAAAGAAAAGTCAGAAGTGAAAGATAAAGTAAAACAGTTCTTAGCAGAAGTAAAGACTTTTGGACATGTTGTCAAGAAACTTCTGACTGATAATGGTACTGAGTTTGTAAATCAGCATATTCATCGACTCACTCAGGACCATGGACAACATAACCGCACTGCTATGCCCTACACGCCTGAACAAAATGGTGCAGCTGCACGGTCAGCTGAACGTGAGAATCGCACGTTAGTAGAATCTGCAAGGACAATGCTACAAGCATCGGGACTACCTGAGAAACTATGGGCTGAGGCTGTAATGACAGCAACTTATGTAATTAACCGAACTGGACCATCTCCAGAAAAAGGAAATTCACCTTATGAGCTTTCGTACCATAAGAAACCAACGATTAGCCATTTCAAGGTATTTGGTACTGAAGAGATCGCAACAAAAATACATATTATTAGACATAAGTATGTCTGTCTGTGCCAAGATTATTTCGGGAATAATTTTGTTGCATTTTTTTGATTGATGTCGATACCAATCGCCGATGACATAGCTGTGGTTGGCAATAGCTGAAAAATACGTTCTAGAGATAAATCATTCTAAAAGTGTTCACTGAGAAGTCCTTTACCATCTGAAATAACGCATATCTTTGAGAAAAAGCAGGGGAAAAGTTATTCTCAAATGAATTGTGAAACTATTTATTCATATTTTGGCGTAACGGTTCCTTCTATATTAAAATTGAATATAAACATTGTTGTTTGTCATGGCACGCTGAAAAAAATGAATGGCCAAACGACGTGATAGGTAAGATGATTTTGTTTGAATGTGCTAGGAGCGGGTGAGCGAACACGTTTCGCATAGT
The DNA here is from genome assembly GCA_958507055.1 of Crioceris asparagi. NCBI lineage: Eukaryota > Metazoa > Arthropoda > Insecta > Coleoptera > Chrysomelidae > Crioceris > Crioceris asparagi. The sequence goes on along the minus strand of OY293829.1, from coordinate 15,743,193 downwards.
AAACAAACATCTAATTCCATGATTATTTTTTCATTCAAATAAACACTAATGGAGATATGAGATATGGAGACATTTCTTAAATACCAGTTTCGTTTCTTGAAAAATTATCCTCTTAGTGAAACAGATATTATTTTCAGGGATGGACTTAATATTATTTGTTTTAGTGGTCATGTAAATATGAAATTTATAAATTTCAACAATCTACCTATTACAGTTTATGAGATTGTACCTACAGTCCGCACTATTTGTTGTCTTAGCAACATACACATTATTTAAAAATTTCAGCTATTTACCCAATCAGCTTCATAAAATAGAGCCTGCTAACGGTCGGGCGGACGGTAGGACAGCAAAATCTTAATAATTGGGTCTCGTTTTCACCATTTTGATACGGAACCCTTCTGAAAAACGATGTATTCCAAGCTACAGTCGGCGTACCTAATGGTTTTCTCTTGCCATTATGTCTTCAATTAACTAAAAAAAGCTGGTGTGTCCTCTCCACGACTTTTCTACTGCTCTTAAATTCCATAGAAATATAAAACATGTCTTAGACAAGTTTCATATTTCTTTTTAGAGCACTAGTCTTTAGAAAAATACATTTTGTGCACGATGCCCATTCTGTGTACCGGTATCGGTACCCTATAAAATAAAAAATAAAACAATAAAATCAGTCTATCAGTTTCCGGGATAATTTTGGCACAATACGAAAGACAGTCAGATACATAGACCAATGGCAGAAAAAAATCTGGGAATCCTCAAACGTCAGCATCTGTTGAAAATCGGAAAACGAAAATTTTACACGATTACACTCTTTTTTATCTAGCTATAAGGGGTAGAGAAAAATGATTTAGTCTTTGTTTCGAGCGAAATTTGAGAGGTCATTCCTTAATTATGAAAACTGAACCATATAAGCTACTATCTTTTAAGTAATTTATATACAATAAGAAAATATTATTTTCTAGTTATACGTAGATTCATTGAATAAACTGACTTTTTATTCGCCAACCAAAAATTTTCGTTGATTTCTAGTTTTATTTAAAAAAATCCTATGTTGTGAAATGAAAAGATTAATATTGTGCATCAAACATATATTTATTTACTCAAATTTAGTTATATATAATAATTTTTTCAATGTTTCACTTAGGCTTACATTAGTTTGTAGAAAATCTTTATCAGTCTTATATATACAATAATCTAAGTCACTGTACGTTTTTGCACGTTTTGAAGTGTTCATATTTAACTCATTTCGTTTTTGTATAAGGAATGAAAAATACAAAAAAAATATATTTGAAGGTTCTATTATTTCAGGGTATGTATTCCTTGAAATTGAAATATTTTAAATCTACGCCCAAAACGAGACATAATAATTCCCGTAATACTTAATCCGCCCGAAACGAGACTGTTTAGAGAATGAGAATATATTTTGCATAATGTTAAAGTTGGAAAATTAGATTTGTTGAATTATAAATGCATTCAACGAGTCATTGTTATGATCTCTTTGTTGGTCATCCAGTTTATCAATGAAGATTTCTTTCGGCAATCTAGGTGCACATCCATTCATCAAATATTCAGGTAAAATCATCACAAATACCGCTCACCACTTCCAACCCCCGTTCCACTAAACTGTTTGCGTTTTTATTTTTGCTTTTGTCGGCTCGTCTTCCTTCTCCTTCACAAGTCAAAGAAAGTTTACAAGTAATTACGCAAACCCTTTGAACTTAAGCTCACGCCATCTCTCTCTCTCTCTCTCTCTTTACTCCTTGAGTAAACTTGCGGTATTCTTGCAATAATCCGGAAACCAATGATCCTTTCGAAGGATACACAATCCTCGTCTTTTCGGTGAGGATTTATTTGCCTTGTGTAACCACGGTAACAGATTAAAACCTAATCGGATTACCACAAGAAAAAAATGATATGCGCACAGGCATATCTTGATGGTACGTGAACATCAAGATATAGATCGTAGACAATATCGTCACAATCATAGATGCAACCCCGTTTAATTTTTATTGAATATTCGTTATGAAAACTATCTAAGCCTGAGTACTCACCGAGAGCATTAGCGTATAATTTAACATTGAGCTTTACTTTAAGATAATGCATTAGTTTGACATACAGTAATGCTTCGGTTCAATGATGTAATTCTCAATTATATATTATTATATCGAACGTGAATGTATGTATTTTTTATTTGCGTTGTTTTGTTGTCATAGGACATAGGATTATAATTTCAAATATTATTTTGAAATCAATAAAATGTCGCTCACAGTAATTTTATACATTAATCAATAAAATGCTTACTGAAAACACTTTCTGCTTGTATTTTATTAAGATGGAAATCGAAAATAGACATCATTACAAAAGTAGTTGGTAGGGGACTTATACCGGCTAAATGACTGATATTTAGAAAATTCGAAGAGTTTAGTCATGGTAATAGCAAATTAGTAAACAAAACCTAACCTATGTATATAACAAAAAGTGGCACATGTATTTTAAATATCCGTTACTTTTTAAAATTGTAGATGTATTTACACAACGTTTTGTAAATTTTAATTTTAGTTGAACGTTCTAAGAGACAACACCGAAGGTAAATATGATCCCAAAATTTCGCTCTATGATGACGTAGACGGTTTTATTTATTGAATGGAATAAAGGTATATATATATATATATATATACTTGAATATGTCAATGGAATAATTATTGACATAGTAAAAATCGTTCACCATTGTCGTGTCATTTTAAAATTTTATAAAAACAATATCTGAAGTAGCTACTCGAGCATTTTTGATCCTTATCTATAGAAGACTTGATGCACTAAAGGATAATTGCACTAATCCATGGCAACCATGAATTTTACAGAAAAAAAAAAGCTGGAAATTTTCTTTTTGGGGGCTACTTCCAAAAAAATTGTTATTATTTGATGAATTTTCCAAGAAATACATGAGCTGCAAATGATCTTCTTGTAGAACTGTCAAAATAGTTGACATCTCTGCATCTCTACTGATACGTAAATGTTTACTCATTTTCACTTTTTTTACTGCCAAAATAATGAAATATTACTTTTTGAAGGATTCATTTTTCACAGAGTCAATTATTAAGTAATGGATATTTATCATAGAACAATTTCATTTATTGGAATAATAATTGATAGTAAAGTTTGTACAATTACTTACAATATAAATTTCCGAAGATGTATGCAGAAATTTCAAGTTTCTCTCATGTGCTAATTAAAAAACATTTTACGCACTTAATACAAAAATAACTATTTTCCACGGCAAATTTACGACATTTTTTAATGGTAGTACCAAAATAACCGGTTGTTGTTTGCCAACTATATTTATATAAACTTAGCAAGACCACGGATTTTCCAAGAAATACAAAAGCTGCAAATTTCATTTTTTTCAGGGCAAATTTACGGCTAATTTACGGATTTTTTTATTTCTTTTGAAATGGTCGTGCTAAGTCGAATACAGTTTTAAATGTAAATATTTTCCTTTAAAATAAACCCTCTAGCAGTAAGATAAAACTTGTATACCAAAAATATAAAAATATATACCTTCTGGCTATAAGTGTAAAACTTTCTCGTGTTCGTAGCCCAAAAAAAAACACAAAGTTCCTTAAAATTAAAAGGAAATTTTGCTTCCTTTATTCCCTCACATATACCACGGCTAAACTGTCTAAAGGCATGTTGTCATTTAGTCATTTCATTAAAACTTATGGAAATGTAGGAGAAAACTTTGATCAACTTTCCTCAAAGTGCCGGCTTGTTCGCATATATATATGCATATATATAAGTATATTTCATTTTTTTTGCTAAAGGAGAGTGTAGGGCCGTAAGGAAGCAGCTTTTTTTCTATATGAAAAATCATTTCAAATATCACATTGCATAAGTTTTAAAAGGTTTTCCATTTCGCGAAAATGTTATTTTGTCGAATAAAATGGATTTACTTTACATAGCTATAAAATTACTTATTAAAGATATTTTCAAGAAATCAACATCACTGTTGCAGGCATTCCAGCACGTCAGACTATTTTTAAAGTTATTCCCTAAACCTTGAATTTATGATATGCTCTGTTAGACTTTTCAGTTATACCTAAATTCTATTTTTATATATTAATATTTTCTTAAACGGACAATCACGGAAGGGTTAAACTCTTTTAAAAGAACTTCCCCCGTTGGGACATTGGGATGAAATTTTCTTGTGTACTGTAACGGGTATTGAAAAATTACTGGGAATCATTATTTATTTTTCAAGTTTATTTATTTACACACCAACATATTACAGGCTATTTGTATAGGGTGGGGCAGCTGGCGGTAATTGGTGGATCGTGGCTGATCTATTAGAGATAGAGCAACATTGTTTTGATAAAAATTGCTCACGATCAAGTCGACATTTTAAAATTATTTTCAAAGATGGCCGACTTCCGGTTATACCGGAAACTGGCCATCGTTATTTTAAAGTGCAGTTTCTTGCAATTAATTAAGTTGGAATTGTTCCCTTATTCAAGGTTAGATTGAAAGTTCTAGGACATAGGGTTGCTCTGAAGTGATTTTTTGATTATTGAAAACTTAAACCAGAGATAACTCGAAATAGCATGGTACTAATCAAATTACATTGATAGATGTGGATTTTAATTCTCTTTCGATTTTATCGAAACGTATTGGCACTTATTTTTGATAGTTTTGGAGATATTTCAATTTTTCAATATGGCGCGATAGATTGGCGTTGAAGCAAGTGAAAAACAAATGAATCAATGGTAGACTTGGTTTTTATTTACGGTGAATGCTACAGGAACTCTTTATTTGCTTCACAAGATAAATGTAGTCGACTTGATCGTGAAAAATTTTGATTAAAGCAATTTTGCTCTATTATTAATAGATCAGCCACAATCCTACTACCAACTATGTTCAATTTATATTCAATATAACTATTTACAACCGTATTTGGACAGAGCGTTATTTATTCATGTTATTGGTGGCCCCTACATGGGACTCACCTAACTGCTGGACTGCACCTTACTCCGGTCTCCATCGTACTGCTGTTCTTGACGGACTATACCATACTGCAGGTCTACACATTACTCTGGTGTCCACTGTACCGCTGATCTTCACCGTAACGCCAGTCTTCACCGCACTATCGTTCTCCAACGTACCGCTAGTCTCCAGCGTACAAAATAACTATATTGGGGACAATACTGACTCCACCAGACTCCGGACTGATTAACTCCGCAGCAAATCCTCTCCAATATATAGGCAAGCCCCATCTATTTTGAAGCTGCCACCTAAATCTTCCAACGCCACGAATATTCCACCAACAGCGCGAACTCACTGCATGTATCGGAATATAATCTCCTCAGCCGAATGGCGTCGAGACTATATCGCACACTCGTTACAGTATGTTAATTTGACTTAGACAGTCTATTATGAAGGCATGTCTTCATTCTCCTCAAAAATAGATACACAATTCTCCACCACTTATTCGTATCCATTCCAGAAATTTATTTTAATTTTCTGTGCTTCAGATTGTCAAGGCGTAGGTACAAAATGTTTTCCATTATAAGAGACCTTTTTGAATTCCAAGCAAGGCTTCGGTCTAAGTGACCACTTATTAGCTCCTACTTTTCTAGATCATTCTTGAAATATATTGCCAGTCATGTTTTACACATAACAAGTTGGTATTAAGCATATTTTTGACAAATAGCAGTGGGTATTAGTTGCGGACCAGATTTAGTTATGATTCTTATTCATTTTATTAGTGCCTACTATTATATTCTATTTTAAAAGCAACGCTCAAAAGCAATTATTCTTGTATTCATATTCAAATAGATATGTTCCGTAGAAAAATAAAAACGTAGAAATAATTGAGTATATTTTCTCACATTTAAACATATAATTTTCAGCGTAGTTTAGAATATGCTGCACAAAGTTGAATTTGTTTTAAATTGAGAAAAATGAATCGATTCTGAAAAACCTTGTATAAACTGAAAATAACATTACCTGCTCATGTAAAGTGTTATAGAAGCATTCAAATTCAATCGGGTTATTTAAATAACATAGAAAAAAACTCAGAGCACTACATGAAAATGATATTCTCTTCTATATTTATATTCTATATTTTCTATGCTTCTCCTCTAGAAGCATTTCTGTATTGAAAAGTAGATATAAAATTACTGATAAAAATTTTCCAGCATAGTTCTTCGTTCTTCTTTCTCTCTCTGGCCGAGTAATGTGATATTTTCTTGATGTTTTGAGTTGCATGCTTATATATTATTATAATACTTTGAAGTCAAATATACCTACACAGTGTCGGATCTGGTGAACTGGTTTTTGTTTAGTATAATATCTAACTAGGTATACGAATAGTTTGCAAACCTACAAACGCAGTCGCTCAAAATGTTGTTCAGTTATATACAGCTCATTAAATTTAAACTGAGATACGACCAGTCAGTACGGGAGAAGAAGCTCTGTCAAGATGTCAACACCGTAAGTCAAACTAAAAAGTATATATTAATTTTTATTTATATCATTTAGTTGTATGAGGTAGAGGTTACAAAATGTTTTTATCTCCGGACAATATATCGGATTTGAGAAATTCAGCTCGCCATTTTAGATGCTGCAGACATTTTCTTATTTATGGAAAGTATTTTGTTTTTTATAAAATATAGAAAATCCTTGAAGATTCCATAGTACTAATGAATAATGACGTGAACATATTCCATTTATGGATAGACTATATATAGATCAGCTCATTCTATAAGAAAAGGAATAAACATTTATGGTATTTAGAGTGGTACTTCTCTCGGCCTGGCAGATCGTGGTGAGTGTCATGGATTCCATAATATTCATTCCTCTCGAAGGTACTTGTTACATTACGGAAAGCAGATCGCCGTGACGATAAGACCGTACGAGCATTTTTCGGGGTGGGCGTCTTCTTATCGGCCACATATATCGGATGGCAGCAGCGCCATCATAGCTGACTGACCCTTTCGGACGCGTTTTGTTCTTATCTTGCAAGATGATTATGCTGAGTAGTGCACTCGGAGGTCACACGGAGCGCTCGCTGAAGAAGACGAACGGACGTCGTCGGGACCAGCAAGTGCGCATATTGTAAATGCTTGAGAAGAAATTTCATATCGTGTAGGTATGCGAGAGTTTTATTCCGCATGCACGTATCATATTTACCTGCGACCAAAGACGGATTTTATTACGTCAGTGAATATATCAAAATGGAATAAGATTCATAACATTTGATATAACTTGGTGTTATATTTATCATTTTGAATAAGTTGCAGATTTTACCATCCAAGGCTCTATGATATATAATAGGTATAATTATTCCAGTAATGCATAAGATTATAACTGTATAAATGCTTTAGAAAGAAATAATTTTTTGACCTAAGTATACAAAAAAAAAATTCTCATTTTCTTGAACAATATTTTTTTATTACTCTCAGAAGGATTAGAAAATATTGGATCTATACTCACTCAAATGATATAGGTAGGTAACTTATATTTATTCTAATTATTGCCTTTACAGTTTTAAGTTGTTAAAAAAGTAAAAACTCCAGGAAAAACCTTTTGACATGATCTCTAAGCTAGGCATATACATTTAAAACAAGTAGGTACAACTATTTTAACGCTTTTCAATATATTATATGTTCTCTGCATTTTATTTAATTCACAGATAATTGAGAAAATATTGTATTGTAATGCTTTTCTATCGAAATAACAAACCCAATTAAAAAACCTATTCATCTTAGTATTTCACTTGTTTTGTCGAATAACTGACAGAACCATATTTTCTTGTGAAGAATGAAGAAGAAGCAACTACGTCACATAACCTGTCAATTGTATTTAGTAGTCAACTAATTAGCAAAATTTTCTTTTCTACAAAAGTCAAAAAAATGCAAGGTTCGCGCATTGATATCAATATGCGAAGTGACCCATTTTTTTATTTTCCTACTTTAGGTACCATGACACCGTGCGCGAAATAGTGTGAAAAATAAATATTTCACGCACTCCATGTATATGACATTTTTGTATTTTAACCTTTGTGGTCCAAAATGAAGAAAAAACCCAAGAAATCATTTATTTCAAAACGTTTAACAATAAATAACACTTATTTATAATTCAGATTCCGCTCGTGATTTTGGAATCTCGGGGATATCTATTCATTTTTGACGTGGAGGCAATAGCCAATAGGCGATAGCACTTGATCCTAAAATTTCACAGTCTAAAATCCTCCACGTATCCTTCGGCTACGGTGGAAGATTTCTATTCTCCGTGTCTCTTCAAACTACATATATCGGCCCCCGCATTAGCAAGAAGTGTAGCTGAAGCTCTCTATTTTTTGACTTTTGTAGAAAAAAACTTTTTTGCAAATCCTGCGCGAACTACTTTGATGATCTCGACTAAGTCAGTCCTCAATCACCAAAGTAGCATTTCGCTCACTAGATAAAAAAAAACACTATTGTATATTTTTGAAAAAAAAAAGGTAGGTATACAAGAGAAGTGAAATCGCATGAAAATATATAAATTTAGGTTACAGAATATTTTATTCTAGAAATTCTTTCTATAAGTTGTTTTCTGAGAAAGACTATTCGATTTTCATAAATATGCAGCCTTCTTAAGAATGAACAAATTAATAATTTTCAAAACTGAGGAACATTAAAAAAATCATGTACATAAGAACTTTGGGTCAAAATATATTTCTTCATTTTCTTATGTATTGTCTTTCTAAAACAATTGGGTAATTATTCTCTTGTTTCTGATATTTTATATGAGAATATGCAAACTTTTCCCAAAAAATTGAGGGAATGGTGTTGATTTTGTATTTTTTACAAAACATTATCATAAGGATCAATTAAACTTTCATCAATCGAAATAATAATCAACAGCAAAGCTTCTTTTATATATTTACCAACAATTTAAATACATTACAATCAAAAAATATAAGAAATGTTATTTGCCAACTCGTTCCTCTTAAACGAATCACATCATATAAGATCTTCGGATCAGGTTGTGTGACTAATGATATAGGAAGAAACAGTTAACTTGAAGATAACCACTTTCTTGCTTAATACGCGTTATAGCAGATGGTGAAGGGCTTTAAGCGGAATATTTCAGATAAATTTCATCAAAATCAACAGTCTTGAGCGAAACACGTTCTTAGCTATTGCCTCGCAACCATTGCGAGCACGATACCCTAAGAAAAAGTAACAAAATTGATCCATCTATGGGACCTCTGAAAATTTGACACTTACTTACTAGGCCACATAGAGTATCGGTAAGAAAGTAATAAGTGATAATTGGTTGACGTGTTGGAAATATTTTAATTGTCTGGATATTATTTCAAGTTGAAAACTAAGTTTTTCTAAAAAATGTCACATAGAAACAAACATTTGTTCACTCAATCTAATGCAGGTTGGTACTTGATGGAATTTTAGTTGCCTACGAAATCTCCAGTTTTTCAGTTCACAATGGCCGCCATCCAGAAGTTACTAATATTTGCCTGGTTACTTCTGATTCTTACGATGAAAATAAAATAAATAAGATTTTCAAATCAAATAACATCATTTTTTTCTTTTCTAGAGGAAGTAGTTAGGTAATTTTTGTGGAAATTTATAATTTTCCTAATTGGACGAACATATTTTAGATACATCACTGATGCACAATAGAACTTCTGCAAGGTACATATTGTGTACACGGTCATTGAAAATCTGTCAAAAAGATTGAGCACTCACTCACATAATGTTCATCCGGTCACCACAACAAAGGACGCATCTAACAAATCTCTGTTACAAAGATTTTTGGTCGAGAGGGTGTCGAGATTTAAATAAGTATATTATTAACATTGTTCATCTTGACAGAAAGAAAAGAGAAGAGGTAGAGATTAAAGAGAATTTCTGAAGTGGATATAAGTGGTGAATAATGTGGAAGGCTTCTGTATAGGTATAACACTTCTTGTCCCCATGCACTTGTTCTCGATCTTTTTAAACCTGCTAGAGTCCATGAAAAATTATAATCTTCTTTGAATCTTCTGATGCGGTCAAACGTATTCGTCACTGGGATTGTTATGGGGGACATTCATTTATTGCTTATATTGAACGTTTTCTAGCAAAACCGCTGCCTAAAAGAATTTTTCTTAAAATTTCATCATTTGTATAAGAAATAATTAAATCATCTATGCTCTATTTAAACGTATATTCATATACGTCACTAGAAACTATTGAATTAAATTGTCAGAAATCAGATGTAACTGTGAACGATATATATACCTTCTGAGTAATTTATTAATATTGTGGCAGTAAGTACCTCCTACTACCTAAATAAAAATCCCAAATAAGTAAATATATTTACAATAGTAATTTGTATTGATGTTCTACTATCATAAAGTCTTGTAATATAGTATCAAATTGTTCTTTTCTTTCATTAGCGCAATATATATCCGTATATCAGAGTGCGTCCTGTTTTGTTATTGACCGACGAACCCCGAACGGAGGAGGTATACAATTCGATTGTCTGCTTTTTTTTTGTTTGTTCGCGCGTTGTATATAGTAAACGTACTCCGATTTTGATGATTTTTGATTAATTTGAAAGAAGAGACTTGAGGAATGGTCCCGTCTTCGTAAAAACTCAAATCCGATATCTCCTACCCTTCGAAAACCGCCACCCAATGGGGTGGTGCGGGCAAATTTTCTCGTAAATGGAAAATTCGAGATGTCAGAATTAAAGATAGGACAATATCCTGAAACGTTTAAATTGAAAATTTTTCCACCGAGTTACGGTTTTCGAGCTATATTCATTTTAAAATCTCACATATGGGTATTTTTGCTATGTGGAAGGGGCGATTTCTTTCGAAAACTGAAAATCTCTTGATACCAAATGAGAGACAATAATATTTGTAACAATATTCCGAGATCTCTACATAATAGCAAGTGCAAGCAAATATACGCGGGTAATAGGATAAGTACTATCTATCTTCTTTGGTATTAGTGAATGTTCAACGATTTTCGTGACTAATGTTACACTCAAAAGTGTGAAATAAATATTTTTTACAAAAAAATGGACCGACGTTATCAGTTGGTGAACTGAAAAGTACAAAATAATATTAATTCTATTGGTGTTGGTACTTGTGAAGTTGATGCCAAAAGTTTTCCATCTAACTGCTACTGCACAACTTCAAAAGTACCAGCACCAACAGAATTACTATTATTTTGTACTTTTCAGTGCACCAACTGATAACGTCGGTCCAATTTTTTGTAAGAAATATTTATTTATATATTATATTATACCTATCTTATTTATTTACAGTAATTAATTATATTTTCTTCGATATATTCGTGAAGGTTTAAATGGTACCAGTGGTTGCCCATTGATCGAAACTCGACCGTAATTTATTAAATTAATTATGAACATTATTCAGGTCCTTTTGTCAAAAAGTATACCGCCATAATTTTGCATATATTTTTTTGAATTTTATCTTTGCATTTCAAATAAGAAATATACAAAAATGCGATAGCCATGAATCGATTGCTATAAACAGTTGGTCGACATCGCTTGCTCCTTCCCAACCCGCATTAAGGCAGCACTAGCCGTAAAACCTCCTGTTCTGGTCGAAAGGTATGTCCTTAATGACATATCGTTGGTTCGGAATCCACCTTAAACTGTAAAGCCCCACTGTCAAGGCAGTGAAGGGAAGGCTTCAGTAGTGGACAAAGAAGCTCCTTCAGTAGTGGACAAAGAAGAGCTGACGATGAATTTTGACAAATAGCATATTCGTACATGAAGACAATATGGTAGAAAAGAATCCAAATTATTCTCTTCGTGTATTATTAGGTACATGGATTGTTAGAAAAATCTCACCGGGACATACCTATCTATGTTATTTCAGCTCTAAATGATTTGTATCTCACGATATCATTAATTTACATTTAAAATTTCGATTATGAATAGAGAACACAAATAAGAACCTACTCAAAATACGTTTATTTTCCTGTTCAAACATATTTATGATTTTGACGTCCTTCTTCATACCAATAAAATCACAAGGAAGTTCCAATATTTACCTGTTGATAATAGAAATACTTAGATGAAGTCATAAAACTGACTGGAAATCTATTTATGAACACCATAAACCTTAATATTGGATTATCTTTCAATGTAGAAATACTTTACAATGATACTTTAATGGGCTTTGCCATGAAACTATATAAATAAAAAGTTATGTGTATTTTGTCCTTCATTATTGTTAAATGCTCTTGAACTTGAAGATGATAAAGAGTGAACGTTTCAATCGCTCGAGCTCAAAGTATTTGTACTCTTGGTACAATTACAGAATTGTTGAGGAGAATCACAATCACCTATAAAGGATTTTAGAGAGCTAATCCTACTAGTGTTGTTCCACTTGCATATCTTCCTGAATCTATTGGACAAAAAAAATTCAGCACTTATAAACAGTGTAAGTGACCCAGTTACTGACGTTTAGCGTAAATTATTTCGATGTAAGCGTTAGTTTGGGTAGTGAATTTCAGAATTTTCAAAAATTCAAGAAAGTAAATGATAAGAAACTTTTTGTGATGGGTAAATATACCTACAACTATATTATTGTACCACCTCATCATATATTCTTAGCTAAGAGGAACAAAACAAAAGAACATTGATTAATTGCTTTAATTTTTCTAAAGTATCGAAATATTATAAAAATGCTAAAATAATCAACTTACAATTATTTTAATTTCACCTTCGTGCTAAATTACATTTTCTTAGGTATATAAATTATATGTTCAAGTATATAAAACTAAAATTTATCACTTTTGGATTGATTATTGCTGTTTTATTGATATCATAAAAATTTACGATAGAAGTTCATTTATTTTTAAACAGAAAAGCACCTCTTTATTTGACTTCTTCTTAATTTGGATTTTGAAACCGGCTATCTACATCACTTATAGACGTGCTATTCCCTGGTAGACCGTGAATGATTTTTGATCGACGATCCAAATGGAGGATGTATACAATTCGACTGTTTGTCTGCTTGTTTTTTTATGGATCTTCACGCCTTATAAATAGAAACGGTGCTACAATTTTCATTTAATAGAGGGAGGGGGGCATTTTTTTCAAAAACCGAAAATTTGCAAAATTAAGGAAGAGACCATATCTGGAAGCGTTTAAATTGAACATTAAAAAAAAATAATGTTTTCCGAATTACAGCAGTGGTAAAATTTGAAATATGTGTGTCTCCCAGAGTGGTGGGAGCATTTTTTTGAAAATTTAAAATACATTCGAAAGTCTGAAACATGTGCATTTTCGCGTTGTTTTCAAAAGTATAAGCAGAGCATTATCGTCTTTAGTGAACGCTGAGTGATTTTGATGACTAAGGTGTTACAATCAAAAGTGTGAAATAAATATGTTTTACAAAAAAATGGACCGACCTTATTAGTTGGTGCACTGAAAAATACAATATAATATTAATTCTATTGGTTCTGGTATCTTTTTTAAAGTTGGTGCCAAAAGTTTTCAATCTAAATGCAATTGCACAACTTCCAAATTAGCAGTACCAATAGATTCAATATTATTTTGCATCTTTCAGGGCACCAACTAATAAAGTAGGACCATTTTTTTGTAAGAAATATTTATTTTTATATCACTCGATACATGTATACTTAACTAAACAGCAACATATATTTTTTCTTTTTGAAAATAAAATTTGAGTGACAACGTAATAAAATATTCAGAATCGTTATTCCTGCCCACAGGGCACCCCCGACATAGTCCAGCACTTATGGGGGTGTCAAGAACGGCCTCCAAATCGACCGATACACTCGAGATGCGAGATGTCGACCTAAACGATGCTCACTCAGCTATGGGGCAATGGGATCTCTTGGCATAATATAAAATAGTAAGTAGAAGTAGCAAGTGGACTCCATTCGTCGCTTTTCTCTTTTGTGTCAAGTGTGGCCGCTTAAACGAGGATTATGATAATGTCCTGCACCCTTTCAAGTTGAAGAGCACAGGAGAGGACCTAATAATGAATTCGACGTGTTTCATGTGACAGAAAAGAATTATTATTATTGTCACCTTGTGCTTGAATTGATGGCGTCCATTATAGAAAAGGCTTAATATTATATCCTATTATAAGATGGTATTGTGTATGCCAGACCTATAAAGAATTTGATGCCTATTTTGGGTAAGAATTTCTATAAATACAAATGAAATTGGGAGAATTTACATAGTCTATTACCATTGAGTTGATTGAGGATAGACATATATTTGCTTACATTAACATATAAGGATTTAATATCGCTTACTAAAACTAAATTAATTGAACTTAACTTACCCACGAAGTTTTAATTTAATAAGGCGCATACGAGAATGCCCAAACAACAACGTGCATGTTGCTTCACATGAAAACATACAAAACTTGCTGAATCCGAATTAATTTTTGGGGATTATAGACTGTAAAGAGGTTGTGGAGATAATCAGCCGTACTTATAAATAACTCTGAGTTTGATAATAGCTTAGTTTGTTTGGGCGGATCTGAGTAGCGTCCCAAAATAACTATCAATATGATTAAGACCGAAGTAGATCAGCACGATTATCTTGTAACTTGTAACGGTAACGGGACTGTCGAAAATTGTGCAATTGTTGCTGTCAAACGTCAATTTTGATATCACGTAACTGTGACTGCAACGAAATCGCAACTGAAAATAGTGCTGCCTCTACCGAACAACCATTGAGCTATAATTAGATTGAATTGAGCAAACCGACCATATGCGACTAGCGACCATTTTACATCTGCAATGCGATAGCAACTTGATCGCTATTTTTACATAATAATCATGCAGGACGCTATTCAAACTATGTCCGGGACGCTATTCAAACTATGTCCGTGACGCTAATCGACCATCATTTAAAGGGGGGTTATCCTAACTGACAGTTCTAATATCTTAATAAGCTAGTACCGAACTATGAGTTTATTATGAATATGATATCTAAGTAGTATTGGTTGATGTAAAAATAAATGTGTTTCTTGTTGAGCTTGATTAAAATGAAATTACTGCCAGATATCTGCTTAATTATGGAAGCTAAGTAGATAAACTATTAGGTAGATGATTTTTTAACCACACCTATGGAATGTTTTTTTTTTATCACTCCATATCTCCAATATATTCAAAAGGTCCAGTTAAGTCAATGATAAACTGAATGAAGACAAATTTTAGCCCACGAATTGAGTTCTAGAGCTCTAGAATCAGGATCCCCGTACAAAATGAGAATTTTGAGAATATGTAAACGGTGATCACTTCATTTTGGTTGACGAAACACATGTCAGATGCAAAAAATAGCCTACGTATATTTTTCTCGGAAGTGCCTTTTACATGTCAATGAAAGTTCTGTAAAACTCGATTCGGAGATTCGAACGAACATCGAATTTTTATGTAGATATAAAGATAAAAGTAATAACATTTTGTGAATTACAATTCACACTTGAGAGATTAGAACAAAATTTTAATAAAAAATTGTACGTGAGGCTTCCCTACAGTGCTCCGGTACTCTCTTAACTTCTACAGCGGCAATATAATTACTGTTATTTCAGATATATGGAATAATTCAAAGAATTAGACATCAATCTATTATTTTTTCATTTGAAAACCGATTGATGATTTTTATTCAAAAAATACGTTATCACATTCCCAATAAGATTCTGTCATTTATTTTGTAAATCTTCAATAAAACCATCTCTGAGGTAGCTAACTTTGATAATTTATTTTTTTGGCAGTCTGATGATCTCTAGTACCAAATGATGTATTGCATTAAAAATACGAAGATGGGAGGATTAGATTAAATCATAAATTTTCAAATATTAATTCAAATACAAATCTCTATATCCAATTGAAATAATATATAAGCATAATTCTTATAGGCGTCTAATTTATAAGGTGTTTAATAAGAGTTGAATTTTATGTTAACTTTGTATTTAACAGAGCACCCTACTCAATGACTAATTGGATATATATATATATATATATATATATATATATATATATATATATATATATATATATATCTAATCCATGTAAATATATAGTCCTACAACATTGTGTGATTTTAACAGTATCAAGCACCTCTCTTGTTAAACCGTCATTATATCCAGACAGTCTACAGTGTGTCAAAGATAAGTATTTCGGGAACTGTTATAATAGATACATAGGTATAGTCGGTTAAATGGGAAAAATAATAATATAATTTTTAGTTCTCAGAGCTTAGAGATAAACAGATTCTTACAATTTTTTTATTTTATTTTAGTAGAAGAGCTAACAGAAAACGAAAAGTACTTCTTCAAAGAATTTTCTTTACATCTACCAAATAGTGCCTTCAATATTATCATGTGACGTTTTGTTTTCTAAAAACATATTTTTTATAAAAAAAACAAAGCAAAAGCGCAGACTGTATTAGATTAGATAAGATTTAGTTACAAAATCCGCAATCACAGGAAATGACAATTATTATTATTAGTTTTTTATTGAAAAATATTTTTTTGAGCTCAATGTACAACAAAATAATTTGATATCAAAAACTATAATTTCTCATGCAATTTTATTTGAATTTTCAAGTATTTTTGTTAATCTGACATGGACTTTGGTGGTTTTATATAAAAGGTGTGCTACATTTATCTAATTTAACTCAATACTTAATTTTATTCATCATATGATGTTCAAACAATGAACATTATTTTCAGAGCGCTTTAGATAACATGGTCTGACTGTGAAATCCTTGTTATGTACATTTGGCGACATTAGCTGAAATTGTTCTAAAACTCTGATTACTCTGAAGTATGTAATTTAGTTTAAAATCTACGTTGGTACCTAAACATTATATTACATATAAAAAAATTACAAAATAAGCAATATAATATAATTATTGACATCAAATCAATTTATTGATTATCACGACTAGCCTACGGATGAAAAATCGTATTCATAATGCTAAAAGAAAGCAAAGAGGGTCGGTTTTAGAGGCATATCGTTTGACACATTGTTAATTTAAACTTGTGCCTTTGTTTCGATGCTTATAATAAAAAACAAATCTGCTATTAAGCGTCAAATAATAATACAGTAAACAATATTTTGTGGAGCTAAGATAATTGCCTTGAAGAAGACCTCTCCGTTTTTTGCTTGAAGATGAAAATTAAATCAAAAAGACACAATATAAAAGACCGTCAAATTGCACAGCTTTCTGTCCATTTAACTGAATTTACTTACAACCGGTTTCGAGTTCCTCACGCTATCCGATCCTTGACTTGGACACATTGTATAGAGGTACACATAACATTGTGAGATTTCAACAGTATCAGGCACGTCTCTTGTTAAACCGTCATTAAATCCGGTGTCTATATATCTATACCCAACTACAGATAAAAAATTCCCATGCTGCTGGCGGCAGGCAGCTCAAACGGTGAATCTGGACTTGTCCGAACAACATTTCAAATTCATTAAATCCTCCCATATAGCAATATTACCATAATCCTCGTTAAATGACTTGAGCATAAATAAGTAAATGTCTGTTCTCGGGCGCGTTCACAGCTCTAAGCTCATTATTTATTTACGTTATTGCTTAATTTTGATGGGATACTTCGCATACCAAGCCCACGAAATGGACCTAAAAAAATACATACACCACAAATAACGCTCATTAAGACAAAACTGAAGTAGCTGATATTTTTTTGTGTTAAAGGGGATGGACTATTTACGGTAATTTTCGTTAGATCTCTCGATACAACAGCCTTGTATAATTTGATGAAAAAGTTCAACATGCAAGTAGCTGCTAAATTTACGTCGCCAACCTGACCCTTAGCTATGCAGTCAGAATTTCATCAAACAAAAATAATTTCATGTTTGAAACGAGTGTGTCAGGATTTGTACGAAGTAAGTCAATCAAATTTATCCCTTACGGAGAATTTCATTATCATCACAGACTCTCTGAATCCAATCTATGGACTGTATCAACACTATTCTCATCATCCAAATTTCCTATCAATCAAAGCAGTATCACACCAACCGCAAAATGAAGGAAAATATATCTCTTTTTTATGGGTACCTTCTCACATGGGTATTAAGGAAAAATAGGAAGTAGACGCTCTAGCTTCTAAAGCTGCTTCTGACGAAAACATATCATCAACATAAGTTTCCATCTTCGGACCACAGAACTATAGTTAAAATCTTCATAACCAACATCTGACAATCTACATGGTCCCAAACAACATCTAAAATAAAAGATGTCAAAGAGTCTGTCAATGAAAAGTTATACCAAAGAAGATAGATACTACATAGAAGTGTACATCGCATAGTAAATTTGAGGCGAAAACCGAGTGAGCTTCGTTAGCAGAGTGATGAGGGCGCTACCGTCGAAAATGAGTATTTTGTAGAATAATTCAACATTCTGCTATCAGAAACGGCTATAGGTACTTATGTGTTCCTAGCGTCTCTCAACGGCAATCACCAGCCCGCTGTCCGCTAGAATACATAAGTACTTATAGCCCTTTCTGGTCTCTTGATAGCCGAATTTTGACTTATTCTACAAAATACTTATTTTCGACGGTTGCGCCCTCGTCACATGGTTAACGAAGCTCACTCGCTTCAAATTTACTATAAGATGTACATTTCTATGTAGTATCTATCTTATTTGGTTATACCTACCCACAAAAAAGAGACATCAAGTTATCATCAATCGCCTCCGCCTAAGACATACACTCTCAATTCACCAATACATCTTACAAAAGGATTAAATAAGATCAGTGATGTACAGAAAATACTTAGATTCTTAAAGAACAACAACTTATTTTGTGAAATATAACTACATATTAATTGTGTTTTGTCCGTTCCTGCTAATAACTCACTGTAGTTGAAATTAAAAAAAAGTTCAACATAGATTCTCAATATTTACTATAATATTTCGAGGTCTTAAGTTGCATCTTTTTGAAATGCCGTACTTATACTCGAGCGTAGGCGACTTCTCTTCCTTGACAGAGTCACCACTGAACTATTTGACCAAGTACATGGAATAGGCACTACCCTAGCCGAGTCCGTGCACGGAAAACACGCCAGAGAGTACTTGTGCAGAGTAAGTCCTCCCTTCCTCATACAGAAAATCACGTGCACTGACCATACAGTTGATACAGTAGAGTAGGAATGCTATGAGAAAAACTGAAAGGTCTTCCAAAATAATCAGAAGATTGATCGAGCTTGTTGAGCAAGGAATGAACTGCCTCCTTAATAATATGTATCTATTAGGAAGATACGGCATTTCCACTTACAGTAGTGCCTATTACATTCCCTCTTTATTATATAATTATCTCTATGGTTACATATTAGTACGATAATGACAGTATCCACAAATCTCCATCTTTCTCGGCTAGCTTTTCATCGTTCCGTGCCCGTTTTTTTTCATTGCACCAACAGATAAAGTACCTTCTAATTTTTGTCAAAATAAATATTTCACATTTTTGTGTGTATTCATAGTCATCAAATCCATTAAATGTTTACTAATAAAAAGGGATTTTAAAACATAGCGGCTATACATACATATCAGACTTTACTATTGCGGTAACTCGAAAACACTATTTTTATTAATGTAAATTTCAATATTGCCAGATATGGTCCCTTCATCAATTTTCTCGTCTCTGATATTCGAAATCGGGGGCAATTTTTTTGTGGAAAGGAAATTTTGAATTTGAATTTTTTTGAAAATAAGATCATTTCTCATCACTGCTCTTTCAATAAAAAACAAATCATCAAAATCGGAGCACATTTACTATCCGAAAGACGCGTAGGAAAAAAACAAAAGCGGACACTCGAATTTTACCTATACCTCCACCATTTGGAAGTCTGCCAATAATTAATCTCATCTTGCATACACAGTATTTGGTTGAATGCCTTACAGGCGCAACTCAAAGGTTGTTATATAACCCTAACATTTTTTTGACCGATGAACCCAAACGGAGTTATACGATTCGACTGTATGCTTTTTTTGGTTTGTGCGCGCGCTGTATAGAGTAAACGTACTCCGATTTTGTTGATTGTTGATTAATTTGAAAGAGGAGACTTGAGAAATGATGCTATACTGATAAAAACTTGAATCCGAAATCTCCTTCTCTCCGAAAACCACCCCAAAATAGTTAGAGGGAGCAATTTTTCTCGTTTAAATTGAACATTTTTTTCCAAAGAGCTACGGTTTTCGAGTTTCTGCAAGTTGAAATTGGAAGCGGCAATTTCTTTCGAATATTGTAAATCTGAGAATGCCAAATTTAAGACCAGATTATTTGTAACAACATTAGGCTTTAGACAAAAGAAATGCAGTCACTTTTTAAAAAAACTATAAGAGAAATTAATTTCGGAATACAGCACATAATTAGCACCTAATTAGCTCCACAAGAACTAAGAAAGATTTTCAAAAAAAATATTTCTAAAAGCAAAGCAGCCATTCTCCAAAAAAAATATAAGACCAATTAATTTCGGAATACAGCACTTAATTAGCAATTAATTAGTACTACAAGTCTGGCTACAAGGACTAAGAAAGTAGTTCCCAAAAAAGAAAATGTTTATAGTTTGCAGTCTAGCTTTAGTCTAAAGCAAGCAAAGCAGCCATTTCACCAAAAAACTATCAATTTCGGAATACAGCAGTTAACTAGCACCTAATGAGGGCTACAAGCACATTAGGTGGATTCTGTTTACTTTGCTCTGCTAGCTTTAGGGACGTGTATAAGTGAACGTTCAACGATTTTCGTAGATAATGTTTTACTCAAAAGTGAGAAATAAATATTTTTTTACAAAAAATGGACCGACTTTTCGTTGATGCTCAAAAAAATACAAAATAATATTAATTATATTGGTGCTGGCACTTGTGAAGTTGGTGCCAAGAGTCTTCTATTCAACTACAATTGCACAGCTTTAAAATTACCAGTACCAACAGAATTAATATTATTTTGTATTTGTCATGTGCACCTAATAATAAAGTCGGTCCAATTTTTTGTAAAAAATATTTATGATAAGAACTACTTCCATCCTATATTTTGTTTTTTAATTTCCATAGGTGCTTTGCTTCATCTTTTAAAAGGAAATAAAATTGTCACTAAGATATTAGCTAATTTAAGAAATGTTATTTTTCGACGAGGTGTTATTCATAACCTTATTGAAATTATGAATCGATGTAAGCAGGCAGTCGTAAGAGCCAAAGGTGCCAATCCAAAATAAACTAAATTCTTTAGGTTAGTTAAGTTGCAGTTGAGCCAGTTCGTAAAAATAAATTTTCCCTGCCTGACATTAACGCAACAACTCAGAAAGCCTCACATTTTTTGTTAAAGTACATTGACAATAGCAATGCACATAAAAACATCAATCAAAAATCAAAATATAGGCAAGGAATGCTTCTTATCAGAAGTTTGTACTTTGAAAGAAATGGAGTTATGAAACAACCCCTGTATAATAAAATAACATTCAATCAGAGGCTGTATATGAAAGATGAAAAAAGTCATTCAATGTACCAATTGTTAAAAATCTATGAAAGCCGGTCTAAAATTAAAAAAGTTATGAGAATTCACATTTTAACAATTAATAACATGTTGCGTTTTTGTATTTGATTTGACTATAAAATATAGACAGGCAGCAATCCTGAACATTCTAGTGCACAGACTCGGAAATCATTGAATTTAATATTAATATTTCCTTCTATAAAACTAGCAGAAGATAAGAAGAACATTTTGAAAACATTTTTATAATATCACCTTCATTTCATTAGAAAGCGATTGATCAAAATCGGTGTCTATGGAAAACGTGAAAACATAAATAAGAATAATCCTGATGAACACTTGCGAACCCCAGCATAACTAAGCTTAAAAGGTAAAAATAAACAAAATTCAGCCAATTAATCAAATTAGCGTGCTGGTACATCAAATGCAACGATTGCAACATTGCAACGCTACAGTAAATATAAATAAACTTCAAATTATCATCGCCATCATCATCATGAATTCTGCAATCTGTTTGATGCATAAAAAAACAAAACGAGAAAACACTGCTCGATAATCACCACACAGATAGCGTGAATTTAAAACGATGTAGCTTGTTATATAATATCATCCGAAATACGGTGATGCGAAAGCACAAATTCCAGCTAAAAGCGCTCTCCAAATGAGCGAGTAACTCTATATTTAAAATATTGGTTCGCCAATTTGATGTTCGTCCATATCATAGGATATGGCATTTGCGATAATTGTTTATAAACATGTATATATATATATGTATATATACTTGTGTAGCATCAAAGGCAGACACAACAATGTTTTCGATTGAAATGATTTTTGGTGTGTTGAATAATGAAGTGATTTCGGAAAAAAAATAGAGCAATGATATTACAAACAACCATGCAAATAATGCATCTAATTATGAAATAAAAGTCATCAAGGAATAAATAATAATATATTATATTTTAATTCCATTTACCACATTTATGCTATTGTAAGTGTACATTTATTTGACTGGTTTCATTTTTGACGGACTTCCCACACGAAGGGAAATATAATTCGACTGTGTGCTCTCTTTTTTTGAACGACTTCCAAAAATTAGTATACAATTCTATGTATGTTTACTTTTTTAATGTTTGGCTGTTCGCGCATTTTGCATATTAGCTCCGATTTTAATGATTTTTGATTCCCTTGAAAGAAGAGTGTTGAGAAATGTTCCCTTAATTAGAAAAACTCAGATCTTCTTCCCTCTAAGAAACCTCCTCTGAAGGGGTAGAAAATGTGTAGAGAATTTTTTCAAAAGATTTAGGGCTTTCGATTTACAGCGATGTTTTGAGATCTCCGATTATCAACAAGTAGATACAAGCAAATAATATACATGGGTAATAGGATAAGTACTATCTTCTTTGGTATTAATGAACGTTCAACAATTTTCATGATTAATCTTACACTCACAAGTGTGGAATAAATATATTTTAGCACAAATTCGACCGACTTCAGTAGTTGGGGCACTGAAAAATACAAAATAATATTAATTCTATTGGTGCTGGTACTTTCGTTAGTTGGTGCCAAAAATTCTTGTATATAACTAGAATTGCACAACTTCAAAAGTAGCAGCACCAATAGTATTAATATTATTTTGTATTTTTCAGGGCACCGACTAATAAATTCGCTCCAATTTTTGGTGAAAATATTTTTATTTTTTATGATCGTTCGTTAAATGACTTTAGAAACAACAATGCCAAACTAAATGAAAGACAGAGCTTGTCGTTCAAGGGCTCAAAAAAATGAAGTATTTGTGATAGTTTATGGAATT
The DNA here is from genome assembly GCA_958507055.1 of Crioceris asparagi. Taxonomy (NCBI): domain Eukaryota; kingdom Metazoa; phylum Arthropoda; class Insecta; order Coleoptera; family Chrysomelidae; genus Crioceris; species Crioceris asparagi. The sequence continues at coordinate 15,719,860 of OY293829.1, read as the reverse complement.
TCCAGGACCACACAAGGTAGGTACAAGAATAAATAAACAAGCTCCTAATTAAACTCTGCGACGATATTTTGCTGCTACGTCATCATATATCCGAAAGAAAATGTTTTCATTGCATTGAGATTTATTTGCTCAAATAAATACATACGGTAGGTACTATTACTCTACCACTACATAAAAATAATAGCTTTTATCTTATCAGCTTAAATGACGTATCGGCTTACTCTCTTTGCCTAAACTAATACCCTTAATTTCTCATATCATCTAACTATCGCACATATATCCAAAAATCCTGGTTGAATTCGCAAAAATCTAAACGGGAACCAATTAAAATCGCCAGCGAAAATTTATCATCGAAGTTTGATGTTTGCTCCCAATTATAAACACTAATTAAATAAATTAATTAGTTCTGAATGAGAGCTGCCTCCAATTTAAATGGACGAATAATTAACCATGTCACGTGTATATACATATAGAACTACAGCGAGAATTACTAGGGCAATAAAGGTGGTTGGCTTAAAGGGCAGCAAGCATTGTTGAAGTTGGCACCGGCGTCAAATAGTTTTCTTTAGCTCAGGAGCTAGCCGACAAAAGGATCTTGTGAGGAGCAACGGACAAAAAGAATGTTGAAAAATACAAATAATGTTCTTTATATTGAATGGAGAGTGCGAACTCTTTATACTGATGACACGTAATGTTTTATTACAGCTATTTGCAGAGCCAATAAATTACTTCAGAGTAATAACTTGTTGCGACAACAAGGATGAAATTGATCTACCATTTGAGAATGGCTCTTGGACTAGATATCATCACAAGTTGACGAAACAAACGAGGTGTACACAGTACACATGGAACAGTCGAAATGGCGCGGGAAACATAGTACCAGCGCTAGCACGGACGTATATATTCGACCATTTTGTGGTCTAGATAAGTTGTAAAATTATTGTTGACACAGGGGCTATTTCGCATTAAATTATGCTGCCTATATATACCGAATTTGGACGCCGTATGTAAATAGAGTCCTTATGTATATACGTATATATATATCTACTCTATGGTCGTAGTCCATGTAGTTTAAGACCATAAAAGATACTGCCCTTATCTCTTTTACCTGAAAACTATTTTCCGAAAAAAACATTGTTGTCACATCTATGCGTAGATGATAATATTTATCAAATTCATAATTTGAAAGTATCCACTAAATTTGGTGATCAACGTTAATTCATGAAAATATGTATCTTTGATTATTACTCTTGATATGTAGCTTCCAGGAATAATAATTCAAGACAGTCTTGGTAGGTACCGGATTAAGATGTAATATGTGAAGGGAGAAGGGAAGAGAAGAATCATAAATCTATATTTTCGGTCTATTATGGGAACTTTGTTTAGTTATTTTATTAAAAGCTCTGTTAAGCTCAGTTAGCAGAAACAGTCGAAACCGGTATAGGAATTTGTTGCTAATTAGTTACTAGAACCCCGATTTTGTTGCTCGAACCAGTTCTGAAAAAATCGTGTTACTGCTATCTTAACGTAAGATAGCAGTGAAACCACTGACATTTTTTTTTAATACTAACACCACCTGAAGTTATTGCTGGAAGATGGTATAAAGAAAATCAAAAATATATTAAAAATAAAAAAATATACGAATATTATATAAAAAAAAAATTAAAGTATTTTAAAAAATCGTACTTTACAGTATTTCATCCTAATGCTATGCTAATCCAAAACTCAAAAAATAGTAAATACCTAGTTAGAATTAACCTGAAATCAAGTTTTTTTGGTGTCGCTATCAGAATACCTTCATTATCTCTCTTAATTTCTGACAGAAATGTTGTTGCTCATTAGATAAGTCTTTATTAGTGCTTGAATAACTAGCAAAAAAATAAAACAAAGAATATTACCAATAATAAACTTGTGATTGATTTTTTTGGTATCGCTATCAGAATATCTCCATTTTTTCTCTTAATTTTTAGGATGATTTCATTTCTCCTTAGAGACGACGTTTTCAAAAACAAATGTGATTAAACAAATCTCTAATGTAATGTACTGTTTAATTATAGTTAGGTACCTCACACCGGCTCCAATATGCAATGTTAGGAATTACGCCTGAGATAGCCCAACGTCAGAGGCGACAATATCGGATCTCTTTTTTATGGTTGTTAGTTATTCTGTGACAAAACACTTATTTTGAAAAGGTCACCACATTCGATTATCGACCATTTGGGGAACCACACAAATACGGCCAGTTTCTTACAAATGTTGCAACCATCTTAACATATTATAATAGAGAAATAGAGATATAATACGTATGCGAATCAAGTTCGGTAATCGTCTTTGCTCAGATTCATCTCTGGATTTATATAAGATTTTTGCGTTTGTGTTATTTTGTTTAAGTTAATATTAATTTTGAGAGTCGATCGCAAAATACCGACTTTGTGTGTGTGTTATTTGGAAGCTAACATTTTTCTTGGACTATAACAATAATTCGATAGATTATTTTAAGACTCCAATTATGTTTATTAATTTATTACAAAAGAATTGGTGATATGGTGTTCTTTTTGCTATAATTTTTTTGCACGCAAACAGCTCTTGGAATCCAAATATTTTCTGGTATAATTGGTTTGTATTTTGTAGCTGATTATTCAAACACTAATAAAGACTTATCCGATTAGCAACAAAATACCGGCTAGAAATTAAGAGAGATAATGGAGATATTCTGATAGCGACACCAAAAAAATCAGTTACAAGTTTATTATTGGTAATATTCTTTGTTTGTATTTTTATGCTAGTTATTCAAGCACTCGTAAAGACGTATCTAATGAGCAACAAAATTTCTGCCAGGAATTAAGAGAGAAAATTGAGGTATTCTGATAACAATAGAAAAAATTCAATTACAAATTTATTATTGGTAGTATTCTTTGTTTGTATTTTGTTACTAGTTATTCAAGGGCTAATAAAGATTTATCCAATGAGCAACAAAATTTCTGCTAGAAATTAAGAGAGATACTGTAGGTACTCTGATAACACCAACAAATTCAATTACAAGTTTATTATTGTTAATATTCTTTGTTTGTATTTTGTTGCTAATTATTCAAGCACTAATAAAGACTTACCTAATCAGAAACAAAATTTCTGCTAGAAATAAAGAGAGAAAATGGAGCTATGTATTCTAATATCGTCAACAACAAAACTTGATTTCAGGTTAATCAGTGAATATCCTAATTATTTTTAATATTTTTTAATTTTTTTATACTATCTTCCAGCAACAAATTAGCAAGAAATTCAGGTGGTGTATGTATTAAAAAAATATTTTTTTCAGTAGTTTCACTGCTATCTTACACGTTAAGATGATCTAAGCTACAGCTAACAGATTAAAAAATAGATCAATTAAAACCTTACGAGGTGCGTAGATATTTGAATGGAATAATTCAAATACTATTGGCTCTTATTCAGAATTTGGTATTACTTTCTAGTATTTCAGTCCCAGATAGATTCTGATATATTTAAAACATGTACTACCTGGCAGTTCTAATGCAGTTGCAACAACCTAAATAAACTTAAGATGACTTATGTCATACCTCTATATTATCTTTTTGTTTGCCAGAATTATGACAGGAAACGGAATGTGACACAATTCGTCTAAGTTGTTGTTGTTATTTACACCCACTTTAGTCCATTACCGATAATCCGACCATTTATATTATTATTGCCTTAGCCAACAGTCCCCGGCTCAGATAATAAAGCACTTGACATTGCCAACAACTTCCAAGAAAGTGTAAATAAAAATAAGAAATCTTTGGGATTAAATCAATTAAACTGACGTAAGAACGGACCGACCCTTCCTTGGCCTGAGGTACAGGAACTTTTCATTGTTGATGATAAACATAAAGTAATAACAAGAACGCGTTTGTCGTGCAATTCCCCAGGTATATAGGAAATGACTGGAGGTTCGACCTGAGGCTGTCGAATTTATTTATGACTTGCACTTGCGTGTAGCAATTAGTGCATTAATAAATTGGAGTCAACACATACACACACTAAGTTGCAGCTCATGTCATACCATAATGGCTACAGGTCCTAATCAATTTTTGCTTTAATAATTCAAGACGTTACCATGCTTTGTAAACTCATGTAGGATGGGTGAATTTGGATCGAACATATCTAAAGGAAACGTCCAGACTAAATGCAAAGTGTATAGCTTTAATAAGGAAAACCCTAATGATTGATCCCTATCTTTCTTTTATCACGGTTCCGCACCTAAAACTTATAATTTTCGAAGATTAGAAATTAAAACCTCTGAAAATCAATCTGGTGTGTCCATTCACAATGACTTTTCTACCAGTTTCAATCAAATTCCATTAAATATAGAAATCGTCTGATCAAGTCGTGTGAACATTAATTTTCTTAGCATACCAAATCAAACAACAACGGTCATACTCATACTTTTGATGTAGAATAAACAGTTCATTCGATTACAACTTTTTTCCTGTTTTTTTTTAACGATGCTCCTTGAGATGGTGGCGAAAAATTGATTAAGATAAATGTTGTCAAATTGTTAGAGCCGTTTTCGCTCTATTGTATTGAGCAAGACATTTTTTCGGCTACAGCCTACCAACTAGTGCGAGCCGAATGCCCATCCTGTATCAAAGAAGGGCGGTGTAGATATCTCATAAAACAAAAAAAAGCAACAAAAAAGTCTGTCTATGCGTTCCCGAGATCAACCTGGCCCTGAACAACAGATAGACAAACCAATAATTGTAAACATTGTAAGGCTTCATTAATCAATAATACCAATTCGCGGATTTTATTCATAGTGTGGCCTCACATTCATATATTTTCCATTATAAAAAAAAAGTTACTTTACCCGGCACTTTCTGGGCAAACACTTGCGTTGAGTGTGCTCAGCAAATATAAAGTCATTAAAAGTATTGAGTATGAAACCCTTCTATGAGACCTACTCACACGTAGAACCTGTCCTAACAGCAACCCAGATCAATTCACAGATATGCACCAAGAGAGAATAGCATGATATTTTTTCCTACATATGTCTTAAGGATTCTCCGGTATGGAACCCTACCTTTAAGTTCCAGTCTCACTCTCTCACAAAACAGTCCAGTGATTTACTACACACAAATATATACCGAAAAATCCACGAAAATTCAGCCATAGAGCTCAGAAATACTTCTTTGGGAACTACAGATATGGAACCCTCAACCTAGGAGGCATAGAAAAACATAAAATATAGCCTATGTCACCCGCGCAAATATAGACAATTGAATAATTTTTTTATTAAGTAGCTTACGACATTTTTGTGGTCATACGTGAAGGCATTACTCGTAATCTCTTAAGGATTTTCCGGTATGGAACCCTCCACCTTTAAATTCCAGTCGCATTGACAGATACTCACAAAACAGTCCATTAACAAACTACATAGGTACATATATATATATATACCGAAAAATCAACGAAAATTCAGCCATAGAGCTCAGAGATACTTCTTTGGGAATTAGGTATAGATATGGAACCCTCAACCTAGGAGGCCCAGACACACATAAAATATAGCCAATGTCACCCGCGCAAATACAAAAAGTCAATAAAGAAATTTATCGAAATCTGATAAGTACTTTTCGAGATTTTTGTGGTCATACGAAAAGTCGTTACTCTTATATATATTAGTATAGATATATATAATAAAATGGGAATATAATAATGGAATATAATTATAAAACTAGGGCAGATTCCTGATGTTGACTTATTTATTTATGAAAATATATTTACTTACTTGTTTACTCATATGAGAACCTTGCACTCATTTACAAAACTTTACCGTAATATAAATGTACGGAACCCTCTTGGTAGGAGGCTACTCTTACCTGCCAAATCTTTCCAATATAGTTTTTGCTCATTTGTTTAATAGAAGATAGATTTTACAATTTAATAAATTCTAGTCTGATGGAGTTGGCTTTCAAATCTTGGTGTTCCATTAGTTTTTTAATTATCTTGCAACATTTACCCAGAGTGAGACATAGATCTACCCTTGTGGAAGAACCCTTTCGGTCTCAAGTGGGGTCTCCAAAGAATTCATTAGAGATTTTTCACATTTAGTGCAGTCGCCTGGGCTGGGGTCGCTATAAGGTCTACGGGACCAACAAAAACCTTTTAAATTGGAATGGATAATTGTTTGTCGTATCTCTTCAATTTGAATAAATTAGCAAGGTAACTCGGTAGCGCGCACAGTGTCTTAATTGCTATTCGGTTTCATTTGAGAGACAATCTGACAATCTGAAGGATATCAGCTTAAAGCAGAAATGTCAACCTCTATATACCATTTTAAAGCCAGTTCAATAAGTTAAGGAAAACACTGCGTTATTTTTCAAAAGCAATTACAGCATTGCAGCTGAAAACTCAGAGTGAGTACCCTTTAAGTACAATTTTATTCGAACGGGAAGAAGTTTGAAATTTGCAGCGTAAGCCAAATTTGAAAAAATACATTCAATACCAATCCACTTCAAAAACCAAGCGCACAAAAAGATGCTCCTAAAGATTATTATACCTACAGTGTGAACGTTTAGATCGGAAACCGCAAATAAAAAACGCCCACTACGCAAAAGCGCTCGAGCATGTGAGCTTTTAAATTTTATAATATTTCTCTTGAAGCCTTTTTGTGATTATGACGTCAATGGAATATCCTTGCGACGTCATCTTGGTATTTTCTTAAATTGGAACATACATAACTTTTTTTATTAAATGTAATTACAAAAATATATATCTGAAAATAGCAATTATGCAAAATGACCTTGGAGTTCATATTGTTCGAGATAGAGGACTTTTAAATTTGATGTTCTCCATTTCCTAAAACCTCTCAAAAACAAGATCTCGATCCTTTGTTTTCCGCTAATTTATGTAACATTTTCAATATCACAAAAGATGTTAAAGAATAACCAAATTTGACAACTTCATAGTAACATCTTGGCTACCTAGATAAATTAAAATAATTCTTGGATCTATTTTCCATGCAATAGCCACCTACTACCAAATTTCAAATCCTTTTATATCTAAACCTGTCAAATTTAAGGTCATAGTGTGCATAGTGCAATGTTTTTTCTACTTAGATTTGGCAACTGTAAAATGTCATGAAAACTCCTGAGAAATTTCTCACTGGTGTCATAACCGAAACAATAATTTCAAAACAAAGTGCAATCAAATTTAAAATGCGACGAGGCCGATCATTTTTAGGTAAAATATTTTGTTCACGATTTCCGTTCTAAAGGCATGAACTTTTGCAGAAAATTTGATTAATCAAGCTTGTTGTATTACTGAAAGTAAACCTAATAGGCTTAAATAGGCTAGTAAAGTAGCTCAAACGTGCAGTTATTGTTCCACATGTCGTTTCCCAAAGTTATTTTAATGTCATTTTTAAGTTCGCTTGACATCTGATTTCGACGTTATTCGTTGATCTATAGAGACTTGATTTAAGTTTGTTAAATTTCGCACTCCCTAAAAACGAATCTCGAGCGAAGAACTTTCAAAATTATACTTTATTAGTCTATATAGGTCAGAGACAATGATAAAATTTGGCTGATGCCACCTTGAACGGCCCTGAACTCTCCACCATAAGATTTTTTTAACACCAATTACTAATTACGTCCGTGCATTTTTCTAATTTTGTAAAAATCTCACGTGTTTTCCATGGGAAAATATAATAAATTCCAATTAACTGCAGTGGTAGAGGTATAGCGTGTTTTGAATGTGGAAAAGCCCGGGAAATTCGGTTAGTTGTTAATTTAAAAGGCGAGCGTGGACTGGGGAGGTGCATTAACCAAACCAACACTTGACACTAATTTATTATGAGGAAGGTGCATTACGGAGCTGTTTTTCATTGCTTTTTAAGCAAAATTTCTGCATAACTACAATGAACCTGAAACTATAAATAATTTGATAATGATGGAATAATCCAAGAATCTACGGTAGGTATAAGGTATCTCGTATTGAACTATTACTAAAATCACAAATTAACATTGATCATCATTAAAACTATTTTTTATTTCATGGTATCAAATTCAAATGATATAGTTTTCATATGACTAAATAAAGAGAACAATCACACTTCCTGTCAGTTATTTGGATACCTATTTTCAATCGTAAATTTCTCGATTACTGTTGAATTTAAGTAAGGTTAGGCATAGGTAATTTACCTAACATGAAATATAGGTACTTCCTGCAAATTCAAAAATGACATAAGAATGGGAGTTTCGATTAAAAAAAGATGGTCCTAACGTATTTTTGGACCTCCGGTATATATGTATTTATATCCATTTGCATACAAAAATAAAAATCGACGTGCTTGTGCATTTTTAACAAATACAAATCCCTGCATTTTATATTAATTTGTTTAAGCCCTAGCGTCCGCGCTGTAATATAAATAAAATTATAAAGCTTTTTTTGTAAAGGGCTCATTGTCTTGATCTTGAAGAATATGATATGGACGATCGCTATCAAGAAAGACAATCATTATTCGAATACCTTTTATGAATAAATCCATTTCCGTATTATACCTATTAAGTGTATTTGGTGTCTACAAAGCAATAAAATCCTCGAAATAAAATTTTAATAGTGTACATAAAATTGAAAGACTTTTTTACTTGCTTATGGACCATTAAAAAACAGCAATTTTGAAGACGTGTGAAATAAACCTCAATTATTGACCGACTTCAAAAAAAAGAGATTATATCTAACAACATTTAAATTGGATATTTTTCAAAAGAAGCTACTGTTTTCGAGTTACAGCCATGGTAAACACTGAAATATGTGTATTTCCGGTGTGTAAAGGTGGTATTTTTTTTCAATGATTGAAAATATGAGACGGACAAATTGAAGAGATTATATGTAACAACACTTCAATTGGAAATTTTTTAAAAGAAGCTACAGTATTGGTATTTTGAAATCTCTGAATAATTACAAGTAAAAGCAAAAAATATACATGAGTAATGCGATAAGCACTATCTTCTTTGGTATTAGTGAACGTTCAACGATTTTGATGACTATGGTTACTTACACTCAAAATTGTGAAATTTTTTTTTACCAAAAATGGGACCGACTTTATAAGCTGGTGCACTGAAAAATATAAAACAATATTAATTTTATTGGTGCTGGTACTTTTGAAGTTGTGCAAATGTAGATAGTTAGATAGAAGAATTTTGGCACCAACTTCAGTAGCCAATAGATTTAATATTAATTTGTATTTTTCAGTACACCTACCAATAAAGTCGGTCCAATTTTTGGTAAAAGAATTTTATCTTCATACCTATTAATCGATGGAAAAGCTGGTGGAACACCATGTTTTGTCGTATTAAAAATAAAGAACGGTAAGGGTAGTAAACCTTAAGTTCAGATAATACTGGAAACTGAGGGCAACCAGTAACCCATCCTTACCATTCTTGATACTCAAAATATTGCGTTATAATAAATTATTTTGTAGTTTACTTAAATTTCGTTTGTGATTTAAGAATTGTAATCATTCGATAACTATTCGAGCAGAAATTAAACTGCGTGTCTTCGTTAGGATTATAGGCATTAATTATATAAGAAGTTTTCCCGGCACTAATTTAGACAGACAACTCAAATAAGCGGACTTTGCAATAACAGCTTATTGTAGTTGCTCATCTTCAATGTCCAAGCCAGCCTAAATCATAACGATTTAAATATTCACACATGTTATGGCTTGTCATTTTCCAAGTACATGTCCTTAATATCTCCCTCACTTCTGAGAACTGAACTGTCTTAGCTGCTCAAACATATATATATATACTTGCATAAGTAATATTAACGTCTTCGGCGAATTTCCATTTCTGCATATCATAAGCCGCTTAACTGTGAAAGTAAGTAAGTCGTTTCCGTTCATTAAAAACCTCGAGCGCTAATTAAGACTTAGCACACATAATATCACCAAGCGGGGCGTGGAATATCTCTAGAAACATAGCCGGCAGTTTAACGGCTTCATCGCCAGTTTTTATGCCATTAAATAACCTCCACGGTTAGAAGGGATAGGGCAGGAGGGTAGGGAATGTCACGTGCAGACGTCACCCACAGAAGGATGGCCCCGCCGACGATTAGGGCCTCGCACACGATTGTATTAGTGGACGTGACGTGACATTGTCAAGGCATTAGCAAGCCACGCGGGTAGCCAATATATATTTCTTAATGGAATTGAAAAAAAAAAGAATCAGAGGTTTGTCCAGGGTAGAGGTGTAGTAGAGGATAATAGGGAATCCAGGCGGCGATTTACACGCTGCTGAACGTATATGGGGGTGGTTTGTGTGGTGCGGTTTCGTTGAGGTAATTAGCACAAGTTAATGGCCATGGCGTTTTTATTCACTCTGGAAATAAAGAACCTATTATGAGATAACTTTTCGAAGGCTTTTTAAAGCATATCGTGATGTCACGAGATAGAATTATTAATTATTTCATTATTCGATTATGTTTTGGAACTTATTACTCAGAAAAGTCTGAAAATATCTAAAGAATTAGGAAATTGAGACTGAAAGTCATCTTGGAAAATAATTTTCCTAAAAAAAATCTATATTACAAACTGAATATAAAAAAATATAGCAACATTCAGTTTTCTCAGTTGGTAACAGTACACGGTCTTAGAATTGCGAAATGAATGTATTATAGAACATCAGAAGCGATGGAAGTTAAAATATTTTTCACCCAAAATTATACCAACTTTATTAGTTGGTGCATTGAAAAATACAAAATAATATTAATTCTTTATTGGTGCTGGTATTTTCGAAGTTGTGCAGTTGTAGTTAGATAGAAGATTTTTGGTACCAACTTCAAAAGTACCAGCACCAATAGAATTAATATTATCTTTTTTAACTAACTAACTAATAAAGTCGGTACAATTTTCAGTAAGAAATATCTATTTCATACTTCCAAGTGTATCATTAGTAATCGTTGAACGTTCGCTAATACCAAAGAAGATAGTACTTATCCTATTCTTCTGTGAGTGCCGTACTCGTATTCGAGCGTTGGCGGCTTCTCTGCCTAGAAAGTGTTACCACAGACAAGAGGACCTACAGTTTAACGAACCACCGATGTGTCTCAAGATAAATCTTAAGGGCACACCCTTCCAGAGAGCTGTACTAGGGAATATACTCTCGCTGGTTTCCCATTGCCTTGTGAGAACTTATCTATTATTCTTATCCTATTACCCATGTATATTATTTTCTTGGACTTGTTATTATTCAGAGATCTCAAAACATTGCGGCAGAAATACACATATTTCAGACTTTACCACTGCTGTAGTTCGAATTTAAATTTTGCTACATGTAATCTCTTCTTTAATTTGGCCGTGTCATGTTTTCAACTTTCGAAAAACATTGCCCCCTCCACATAGCAGAAATACACATATTTCTACTATTAACGTTATCATAGTAACCAACAATCTAAACAAGTATCGAACTTTAAAGTTGATGAATACGGCTGATTATCATTACCTAACTTTCCTTATTCAAGTCAATTCATAATTAATCTCTCTGATTAATTTGGCAAAGAATTCACTTGAATTTTCTCATTCATGTTTTTAAAAAGGTTAGGAGTGGAGAAAAAACGTTTCATTCTGGTCCATATTATTGAACTCTGAATACTTCGCAACTTTCGAATCCAATTCTATTTAACCTTCATGTCCAATTTATAACGTTTAAGTAGTAAACCATATAAAAGAACGAAGCTAAAATAGGTCAGTATTTAATGTGTAGAATTGATTAAAACTATTAGGAATAACAAAGATGGAGCAAATTAACAAACCAATAGGTACCTACATCAAGGAATAATAGATAATTTTGGAAATAAATGTATTTTTGACCGATTCGCGCATTCGTATGGTCCTTTTGTATAGTAAACGTGCAACGATTTGATGAAAATGTTCTCATTGTATTGAGGAGTTTTCAAACATGGTATTATGAAATATATATTAACATATTAAAAAAAAAATAAGCCAACATTTTCTTATTCCTAAATTTCGCCAACAGGTGCAGGAGAAAAAAAATATTAAAATTTTTTTTGAGAAAGGATGAAAGAAAAGATCTTTTCCAGCAGCCTCCAAAGTGGACATTCTTCAAAAAATGATTTGCGAGTTACACAATAGGAAAGTACAAGATTCTTACCGCCATATTCTGAAACTAATGAATATACCAAAACGTTCGACAATTTTAATGACCAATGAAATACAGAAAAGTTATAAATTAGGTTAATGAAGGGATGTCCATTGTATTCTGTATAACCGTCGTTAAGTCGTGATACAAATGAGATCCATTCATCAGCATAATTTATTACTCTGTCTCATTTTGAAATAGAGTATAACTGGTCCACTGAAAAATTCAAAATAAGGTTAATTCCATTGATTCCGGTAGGCACTTTTGATGTTCATGCCAAGTCTTCTTTTCACTCAAAACTGCACCACTTCAATATTGCAAGCACCAATAAACTTAACCATATTTTGAATTTTGACGCGGTCGTATTTTTTTGTAAAAAATATTTATTAAGAATCAGTCAAAACACAATTTCTGTATGAATTTTTATATTATGTCAGGTATAATATTTCAAAGGAAATACCCGATCAAAAACCATTATAAACTTGAAATAAACGATCACCTCTCCTGATTGCTATAGCGGCTTGTGACTACCTGTGATGATGGTTCTTCAATTTCGAAAGGAAATAAAAAAAGGAAACCAGTCGAACCGTAATAAACACATTAGATCCCATCATCAGAAGGTACAGATTGAAACATCAATGCTCACTCAGATCGTTATAATATTATTATAGCCTTTTCTTTTGTGTGTAATAACTTTGAAAAAAGTTAACTTTTCTGTAATTCGATAAGATTGAAAAATAGATAGAAAGGCGCTCCTATTTTTGAGCTTGCGAGCTTATACAAGTGGAAAATTAAATTATCCATGAACGATCTAATTCTTTTAGTATCTGTATGGTTTCCTGGTAATATTAGATCGAGTCCAGAAAGGCTTGGTAGGTATGTTTGAACCGTCATTGTTTTCGCCTTTATTGTGACACGAATAAATGAACTGAATTTATTAATATTGATGTTTTTAACTAATTAATAACTAAGTGTATGCATCTACATATCTACTCTCCGGTTGTTCTTAGCGTTGAATCAAGGACACAAGGATTTTATAAAATGAAACAGATTCTAGTTTAATAACAACAATGCGACATGTTTTTAAAGAATCATTCTGTTTCTTGTGTACGTAACTTGGTAAATATTAGAAATAGAAAAAAAAATATTTTTTAAGACAAACGGATTGGTGAAAACAGAAATGAGCTATCGACTGTTGTTTTCAAGTTATAACCTAAAATTCAATTTTGTGCGTTCTTGTTGCATGCCTATATCTTATTAATTTGAAAAGTTATCGAAAATTTATTTTAACATTCTTCATACTTCTTCTTTAGAAGAATCCAGTGGCTTAGCTGGATTTTAAATTTTCTTCAAGATATGACATAAAGTTACCCAGTAAAAGCATCGAAATTTGCCCACCCTGTACAGTTGAAAGATTATCCTGTTTTCACAATACCGAAGCTAGGCATCGACCTGTATGTATCTTAATGACCGACGAACCCCGAATGGAGGAGGTATAGGTACAATTCGAATGTCTGCTTTTTTTATTATTATTTTTTGTTTGACCGCGCGTTTTGTATAGTAATCGTTCTTTGATTTTGATGATTTTTGATTCATTTAAAATAGGAGGCTTGAGAAATAGTCCCATATTCATAAAAACGCAAATCGGAAATCTCCTTCCCTAGGAAAACCGTCCCCGAAGGGGGTGGAGGCGGCAAATTTTCTCAAAAATCGAAAATCTGAGGTATTATAATTAAAAATAGGACAATATCCGGAAACGTTTAAATTGAACATTTTTTCAAGTTACGGTTTTCGAGTAAGAGGCATGTTAATTTCTCAAAGATGTATATTTTTGGTATGTGGAGAGGGCGATTTCTTTAAAAAATTGAAGATCTGTGGATTCTACATGAATGACCTACTTATTTGTAGCAATATTTATTCTGAATATTTTTCCTTTAGAGTTACGGTTTTCGAGACAAAAGAGTGGTAAATTTTATAATATACGTATTTCCGCGACGATATTCTTAGATTTTTTAATAATAGCAAATACAAGCAAAGCATACATGGATAATGGTGAACGTTCAAAGATTTTCGTGACTAATGTTACACTCAAAAGTGTGAAATAAATATTTTTTTAAAAACTGACCGACGTCATTAGTAGGCGCACTGAAAAATACAAAATAATATTAATTCTATTGGAGCTGGCACCTGTGAAGTTGGTGCCAAAAGTAATCAATCTAACTGTAACTGCACAACTTCAAAAGTAACAGCACCAATAGAATTAATATTATTTTGTATTTTTCAGTGCACCTACTAATAACGTCGGTCCACTTTTTGTAAAAAAATATTTATATTTATAAAAGCTCATTTCATAGAATTCTATTTAGAAATTGAAAAGCATGTCAGTTAGTTCATAACCCAAAAGTAATATATTTAAAACTAAATAAACTAAAATAAACTGATACCATAGAGTATCTTCAATGTACCTACTGAGTTTCTACAATCTGCATGACCAAGCTATTGCGAAAAAAAAGGATTATTTCGTGATTCCATCTATACCGGCCCCATAATCAATTAATAGCTCTTCCTTAGGAAATCTTCTTTGCAATGTAGTCTCCTCAAGATTTTTCTCGGGTCTTCGAAAACATCTATCCTATCCTTGTCATGGTAACCCGGTATCCCGGTTTCATCGGCAAACAAAATACACCTGGTTTTTTGTGCAAAACAGCGATCTTGACAATGAACTAGGGTAAGTGCATTTTGGACCACTCGCAGGCTCCTTTTTGGATGTGCGCTTTTTCATTTTTTTCCACTTGAAATGTCTCAAGTAGAGATAGTGTCAACGAGTAGAGACTTTTTAATAAATTTATCACATTCAAATAATATAATTATCATCAAAAATTTGTTTTAAGAATAAACCAACAATACCTGTAGAACAAAGTCGAGGTGAAGGAACGCTAATAAAATATTAGTTAAAATCAAACATGCCGACTTAAAATGAAGACAGCTGGTCAATGGGGTTTTACACCAACTTAAGTATTTACTTTAAAAGAACAAACAAAAGATGCCTCCAAAAGGTATTTAGAATCTACTGCCATCTACTAATAATAAGACAATTTACAAAAAAAAACGATGAGCTGAGTTGTTAAAAGAATTAAGCTCTTTAAAGGATCTTGATGAAATGTGAGCTAATTCAATAAGATAAACAAACTAATATCGAATAATTTTTCATTAGCATTGAGGTTAAGTTTCTTAAAATTCTAGATTTTTTTTGGACTTTGGAATATTTGGATCTGTATAACTTCTTCTGTTTATAACAACTAGCATTAGCAAAAAAAATCAACTTCCATCAAGATCCAAATTTTACATTCTAATTATTGTTCCGTCATCTGGCGTAGAACTTTGAGATATGAAACTATTATTAAATAACAAATGTTGGATAGATATTCTCTATAATTTTGTTATAAATTTATTTCATAAGAAGGCTCGAACTGTATTTATTGGCACTTGTCGAAAGACCTGCCAGGACGTCAACAAAGAACAAAGCGAGCAACCTCCTCCATCCGATCAAATCTTTCCCTGCTGTGACAATATAGCTGCAAGACAACAATTCGTGTTATTTACACGAACAATTAACACCAAATATTGTTATCGAGATATTATTACGTCGAGTGCCCGTGAATCGGCCCGCCGAACGCTTAACACCACCACGACAAAATCCAAACCAAACAAAGCTCTTGAGAAAAGACCTTTGAATTCGACTTCCTATACTTATACGAAGACGATAACTTTATCTCTCTGAAGATTACACCGCAAACCGCTTTTAATCTTCATTGGTGCGTACGTCCGTCCATCCATTGGTGGTCCTTGGTTAGGGCAATAAATAAAGTTTTATTGTTTGATTAAGAGGTGGAAAAAGAGAAAATGGCTTTTGGCTTTTTGGGGCACTAAAATGTAATAATCTGATGGATTTCAAACGTTGTTGTCTATTATTTTGGTGTTGTCTAATTACATGGCGTAGAAATGGAAATGTTCGTATACAGAATTTGAAAAAGTTTTTCACAATTCAATAGAAGTATAAAAAAATCTGGTGTGTCGACTCACACGACATTCCTACCGCTCGCAGGCAAATTCCAGTGACTGAAATTTTTTACACTATTACAATACTTTCCTTACATAGCGACGATAATAGCGGTAGTAAAGTAAAATCCTCTGGTCAAATCGTGCTACCAATCATTTTTTCAGTATGTCAAGACAAACAACAATGGTCATGTAACATTTTTCGCAATATGGAACGTTTAGCCAGAATCTGAAGAAACTTGTGGAAAATACGGAATTTTATTCAAGCATAACTTTTTTTGTGCTTTTTCTCAGAGATGGCGCTGTATGTGGGTGGTAAAAGGCTCTCAGAATAATACTTTAGGCAAGTGTAATCAAAATCCTTAGAGCCGTTTTTGTGCTACACTCTTGAGCAAATAACGCTTTTTGGCTATAGCTCATCACCCAGTGTAACAAGATTCTGATTCAGTGCCACAGGCGAGTGATATTGGAACCAAGAAAATAAAAAAGAAAGCTACAAAATACACCGATCCGTTCACGAGATAATGATGTCACAGACAGACAGACAAATGGCTGAAAATATGTTTATGAGACTTAGAAAAGTCTGAAACGTCAACATTTGTAAAAATCTCGATATCAAAAATTTCACACGATTACAATACTTTCCTTATACAGCCACTTATAGTAGCGAAGGAAACTAAAAAAACGACGGCTCGGAGAAAGCTGATAGGTAAGCTTCACGGATTTTAATTTTCATTATTTTTTACAGGGAGAACTACTTCAAATAAACGTTGTAGCCGAGCTGTAATAATTATATTTGTAATTGATTCCTATGAAATTTTATGGCTAACTTATTTTAAATTTAACGCTTTTGCCATCAAAAAAATAACAGATATTCTCGAAAGCTCAGCTCAACTCAAAGAATTGTCTTTAATAAATGAGTGCATCCCCAAGAATCATCTTTTTAAATAAAATAAAACCAGTCAAGAATATAAAATTTCTTTCACCATTGCCTTAATTTTTTTTTTTATTTGATGGGCGAAGTACATTTCTATAGGAATTTTTCTTAAAAGTAACTTCTTATTAAATAAGAAAAAATGTTTTCGAATAAACCTATAAAATTTTTGAAAGATTACCTAATTCTCAAATAAACAGTTATTCTAAGAGCAGCTTTTATGAATTATTATTATTATTAGCCAATGATGGTTGAGTGTCGATTATTTGGAACTTATGAAACAAATAGGGAGTGGAATATACCTATTAGTTTAGGTACTCCATGATTTCAGTAAGATGTCATTGTAGTGTTTCAGGTTTTATATTCATTGTACCGAGAGTATGATAATATAATTTTAGGAGACTTTTTTTTGTTTCTATGATTTGTCCCTTATATTTGGAAAATCCATGCATTTGATGATTTGACACTGGTTTTATTTAATTTGAAAAAAAAATTCTGCCCTTCATAAAATTTTTGGAAAAAGGTTGTGGAAGGGGGCTATTTTTTTCGAAAATCAAAACTTTGAGGCGACAAAATTAAAGAAGAGTCTATTTCCAGCAACATTTAAAATAAACATTTTTCATAAAAACCATAGGTTTCCGATTTACAGTAGCGATAACGTATGAAATCTGTATAGGAGGTAATTTTTTTCTAAAATTGAAAATACGAGACGGTCAAATTAAAAAAAATGTATATATCTGGCAACATTCAAATTTTACTTTTTTACACGGTTTCCGGGTTACAGCAGTGGTAAAGTCTGAAATATATAGGTAGATATATACAAGTTGATTCATTAAGACTATCCAAATTAAAGATTCTAGACCACAAAATAAGATGATTTAGATCAATATTCCTTATACAAATATTGCAGGTTTCCGAGATACAGGGTATTTAAAGTTGAAATTCATTTGTTGAATTTTGCAAGATTTTTTTATGTTTTAATAGTTTCTGCTAGAAAATGTGTAGTTTCATGTTTTTTGGCGTGGAGATTAAGAAATTGACTTCTAATTTAGCATTTCTCATACAAGATATTAGTTATTAATAAAAATTTTATATTTCTTATTTTTTCGTAGTATGATTAAAATATATTGAACTTTTTAAAAGCAAATAATTCAGAACCGATCGAGTTACACAAATCGGACAAGAAAAACTTTTCTAGTGGAATTGAACGTTCTTTCATATTTTTTATTGCATTCCTAATAACTAAAACTATAATTATATATAGTTAAACATATACGTTTAATTATAGAATCAGTTTTTATAGCTAAGAATTAAAACTACATTAATATCTTTGATAAATATTGTTATTCACAATCAATTATTATTTATTTTTACCACACATACCTAGTCTCAGTTGAGGCAATGGCACATCATAGTAAAAATATGTGATGAAAATCTAACTTAATTGAAGAATATGTTTACAAAGCAGTTCATCATAAATGTAGACTTTAAAGATCAGATCCATACTGCTAGTTTACCTCATATTCAATAGATATAAGGCAGATATAAAAAATAGAAATTAAATAAACAATCTAAAAATATAAATACTTGTCATAAGTACATATGACGCATACATGGGATCAAGAAAACTCTGATATAATTGCTACTAGATATTACCAACATAACTTTTTATTAAATGTCTGATGTACCTAGTCTTCTAGGATACAATCTCATCGGCCCTCTCTCTTTGCATTTCAGGCATTCATATCCGTCATACTTGCGTTTTTTACAAAATAATCTTTATGAGCTTCTAGAAGATATTTCGCTTGCTATTAGGCAGACGATTTTGTTTTGTTTATGCATGACGGTGCTCCAGCTCAGTATCTAATGTTGTCATTGTTCATTTAAATGCAATCTATTATGACCGATGGATTGGTTGAAACGAACCTATTAAATGGCCAGCAGGATGTCCTGATTTAATGTCATTAGATAAATATTTAACTCTTTATATCTGGACAGTACATTATTTTTAGACATATATTATAAGATTTTTTTGTTTATTTTGTGGTAGAATGCAGTTGATAAGCACCCAAATATTATTACAGACTTGTTGATTTATAAATAGGATATTATTCTATATTATTTCTAAATAATATTCAAATTAGAGCTAACAATAAATTGGTAATCGTACTATCTAATTCTTAGTAAATTATTTCATTAGATACTGCGTATTTCTCATTTTCAGAAATAAAACGAATGCATGACAGACATATTATCGTATCCCACGGTTCTTAGATATACCTTGAATCTACCAATATTATTCCTATATAATAAAATAGCTATCCTAAAGGCAATATCGGTCACAATGTAGGTATTAATATCAAATAACTATAATAAGGTATTAAAATACCACTACTGCTTATACGAGTATTACCACACCTACGCATCAAGTAAGCAAACAAGATGAAATTTAATAAATTTAAGACTTCACTTAAACACAGGATGTACCAGAACTTCAACAGTCGATAAAACTGTAGAACTTGAAATTAAACGACAAGTGTTTAGATGAGATATAAGGAGTTATTCTTGATGATCATTTTATCTTTGACATGAGGCATACCTATATAAATATTTTTTACAAAAAAATGGATCGACGTTATTAGTTGGTGCACTGAAAAGTATAAAATAATATTAATTCTATTGTGCTCTGATCAAAATAAGCAGTATCAAATATATTTTTACAAATATAGCCTAGATCCGTTATTAGTTCTTAGCCTTTCAGAAATAAACTTTTTTAGATGATACCAGATTCACAGAGTTTTTTCTTATGCGGTGCATTTATCGTCGTTGTGAAAGAAATCGTTTATACCTAAACTATTTTTTTCGGTTGGCTAAACTATCACTAATACTGTCATAAAAAAAAGGAAACAGCCAAGCATTTTGAGTTAATATCATTTTTAAGATCTTAAATTTTCAGAATCGAACAAATCATTAAAGTTTAAAAACTATTTTATGTTGAAAACAATCATCACACCAACATGAAATGAAACAGTACTCGATATTCATAATATGTGGAAGATAATATCACAAAGAGATTTTTTTGTTACACTACCTTCTTGTAATATTTCCTATTTCCTATTTCAGTTGTTTTTATTCTTAATTAGTGCTAATTTCTCAACTTTCTAACAAAATAATGTTCAAGACTTGATGCTGTTTTTGATTTCGAAAATTTCATTCAAAATCATTTTTCCTGAATTTCTCAATGTTAACTACCGACAATTTTGGGAGGTCTTTTGTAACGATGATAAGTTCACAGTCTTAGAAAATACCCTGTAGGTACTGGTCCTGTTTAAAATATGTTGAAGAAACTTAGGTACACAAGTGAAACCATGTCATCCTAGAAGCCCCCCAAAGATAAATTATTTAGATTCAACAGATAGACAAGTATTAGTGATTAAAATGTGTGGAAATTTAATTTGGACCACATTATAGAACTGTTGAAGTCCCTTTAGAAAAAAATGGAGCACCTGGTATGTGGTAGCAGCAAAGCCAGTTTGTCAGATTCGCCAGAACATTGTAGGCGAGCTCTTAATATCTAAATACCTACACATGTTCCATGTTCACAAGAACGAACCATTTATTATGAGAAATGACAAATAAAATTTCAAGTTTCTTGCAGCATTTGTATAAATTGAAAATATCTTAAGCAGATATTATGATCAATAAACAAATAATATATGAATGCAGTTTGTGGGTTTGTGTAGCTTTCAGAGTAAACTCAATTTATGGAAGACTAAATATGGGGAAGGCGTGGTACAGACAACAGATGATGCATATGATGTCATCATAATAATAGCAAGTTTCTTCTAGAAAAAAATAATCAGTTGTATCCCTGCGACCTTGAAGTCTAGACTATGCTCTTGCCAAAACTTTTAGTAGGTGATACGTTTACAGAGCAGAAAGCTGAATATTATAAAATTCATTAAATTGATAGTTTATTGGAGTTTACTCCTTTAGATTCAATTTACGTTAAAGCCTCCTACTAGAATTTGATGGGTAGTAAAAACGAGCGTTAACAAAAAGTGTTATGATTTTTATTCGAAGAAGAAAGCTGATAGTAGATAGACAACTGAAATAGCATTACATCTCGCTCAAGCTTTCTGAATTTGATAATCTGAGAATTGGTGATGAATAACAAAATTTTCATCAATCAAATAAGTGTATTTATTAACAAAATCGTCTGAATATATCGCGAAAAGTAAGGACGAATCTTGTATTTTTGGAGTTTACTCCTTAAGAACCTAGCGTTAACAAACAGCATTCTGTTTTTAAAAGTGAATTAATGTTAGCCCCATTCAAGCTAAATATTTTAAAATTATATAACTTTTCGTAACATATATTCCTGACAATAGATGGCAGCATATGTATTATTCTTCAGAATTATATCAGTATTCTTTCTGCTAAGTATACCTACAAATATCAAGAATCAGGTTGTGAAGCTTTGGAATTAAAGTTACCTTTTATTTATATCTATTAATATTTACATATAGTGAAGTGAATAAAGAAAAACAATATTGTAAATTGTAAGATATGAAAGAAAACAGAGTGATGATAAAAGAAGTTATGGTCACATTTTATACTTTTGCCAATCAGAACGTTATTGACATACTTAATAGATTTTCTTCACGAAACATTGTTAGCACATACAGAATTGGGTGCAAAACGATTTCATGAACTATAATGGTGGCGATTTCAATATTGATTTCTAAAAAGATAATGGATTGCGCTTAGTACACTCAGGCTTAGTTTAGATTTTGTTTCTGGGAATGCCTAGGTATGATCAACCACTGATGCAATGTTTTCACGATTAGTAAATCATGTATCTTCCGAAGATCATGTATTTTAGTTACGACAAACATATTGTCACAGTAATCAATATTGTCGACAGTATTCATGAATTTAATTTCAAGATGATATCAATATTAAGGAAATCAATCTTCCTAACAATGTTTTCATTTAACACTAGTTATTGCCGACTACTTTACCCTATATACCTATATCTTCCAACGCCGTATAGTTTGATATTGGTATATCTATGCCTAGATATCTGTACAGAATTTTAACAATACCGGATCAAAAGGCAGAAGATAAGGAAAGCAATATAAATAAAACTAGAATTTGAAAGTAGAATAATATTTTCATTCATCTTCAAGATTTAGAGAGCTTTCCGTTGGCTATGAGCTGTTGGACTTATTTTTTTACATAACTGTAGATTGGCATTCTCAGGGTGGAAATACTATTTACACATAAAGTATTTCTCAGAAGTCTGATTGTCCTATTCTGATCTACCCCTATAACTAACAAGGCTCCAATTATCAATAATATATCCTTTTTATAGCTACCTATTATAACTATGGCAAATTTCAATAACAAATATCGAACAGTTACAGGGGAAAACAACTGTGAAAAACAAACAGAAAAAACGATGAACTCCAAAATGTTCACAGAACGCTAAGTTCAGCCAGTATTTTTTCGCAATAGTAACACTACAACAGCTAGTCACAGTTATTTTCTGAGCTAGATCAAAGACAAGAAAACCGATTCAATAACAGTCTTAAATCATCAGCATAAATAAAGAGTCTAACCCGTCATAAACAATTTAACTCAAATTAATGTCAGTATCATCATCAGTAAAACTGTAGAGTTTATGATTGATCAAGACAACGATGACAATACATATGTGTGCAGTTGATGCAATTGATGATTTTCTTCAAAGATGGTATACAAGACATGTTCATTCCTCTATATCGTAGGTGGGCCTTGTTATAATGGCTCAAGATTTGCATACATCGCCTAGAAGCCAGTCAAGTCAGTCGGGCTCATCATAAACATCAACATGACAATTCAACCCACAAGCATTTCTTTATAGTGTGTTCACACGAAATTCATATGTATGTATTTTCTGGATGCTAAAAGTTTGTAGGTGCAGTAATTTTTTTTCTTTTATTTTATATATTTGCGTACCAAATATTCGATTATAACTTTGTAGTATACTCCATTTGAGAAAGGTTTAGAATAATAAATCATGATAATGAAGGGATCTTTATTGTATTATAGCGCTTATATAGCAGAATGAAATAGAGATCTCTTCTTTGGCATAATTTATTACTCTACATCTTTCTCAAATGGAGTATAGCCACATGAATGAGAAACATGTTCGTCTTATCTACAAATTCAGAATGTTTATCTAATAATAAAGATAGAGTTGAACTATTTCCGGTTTCAAAGTTATACATTATTATCACATGGAGCAAACCATAGATAAGTGCTTCATACTTGAATTATATGCCAAATATAATATTATAAAATAGGTAAAGACTAGCTTCATTGATAGAAACTGTATGTGCCATTCATTTGAATATGTATTCGGATAAGTTCATTTAAAACAAACCATATTATCGAATGGTATACCTCCTCCTTGTTTTAAAATTGGTCGACGTCATTACATGTAGTGTTGCCGCCGAGACGAGAGATTCTCGCCTCTCGTCTCGTCTAGCCCTCTCTCGACGAGACGAGAGAGATATTTTCTCTCGAATGAGCTGATATTTAAGGACTTTTTTCTATTAAAGGTATGCAAAAATTCACCTTCTTTGAAAACATATACTTAGGCTTAACTTTCGTTTGCTTGAAATCAGATGAAAATCCAAAAGTCTAATTAAATTTTATAGGTACTGTTGATGTTTACTAACGTACTGTGCTTCTTTTTTTGGAATATTTATAAGCGGGAAATTTTAATTTTCTCTTCAAGCTTTTCGGCGTCAATTTTTGTTATTTAAAAATCTGTCATTTAAAGTTTTTTTTTCAGTTTTGGTCTTTTCATTACTGAGTAAAATTCTGAAAATCAGATATTTTTTTAATTTCGAACTTTTTTTTTATTTTTTATTAAACATTGACAAACTGAGAGAAAATGTATTTGATATAATAGTACGAAATATTCCATGTTTTAGCAGTGGCGCAGCTAGCATGGCACTCGATATGGATAGGGCCTCAAGCATAAAGCTGTGCTCCATAGATTATGAAGGTTAGTTTCTTTCTGTGCAGTTATCTAGTAAATATTTTATTAGACCATTTGATTCTTTGTGAACGGCATAAATAAAACACAAAAATACAAACAAGTACAAGTAAGATATAATACAATACAAATATAGGCATATGACGTGTGCACTTATGTCCTTTGAAATAATAATAATACATTTTTAAACAATATTATTTTTATTTTGAACTCACAGAAATATAATTGCAACATATAACATAAGATATTATTTACGAACCAAAAAATATCTTATAATACTAAAAAGGATCGATATTATGATGTAAAAAACTAAGTTAAGTTGAAAAAAAAGTATAATTAATGGAAAATAATATTCTACCTGCATATTTGGAAAAATTTAAAATCTAAAATATTTATTTATTAACAAAATTTTCGATATAGATATATGTGTCATTAATAATTTGCAAACGTTTGGAAATCGTTCGCTGATTCTAGCTTGGAGCCATCTGAAACTCGGCCACTCCTGACTCTAATCTCGCTCAACTATAATTCTTTCTTCTTCGTCTTCTTATTTTTCATCATCATCGTCATCATCATCATCATCATCATCATGGGCACATATTTCAGCGGCATAGTTAATTCCAGGCCACGAGAAGAATTAAATATCATCATCATTTTCTTCCTGTTACAGAACCACAACCGCAAGATAATCACTTCATCGTCCGACGTTAGTACCTACCTACCTATAGGAAGGAAGTATTATACAGGTTCAGTAGAATGTACCGGAACCATCAAAAATTATGAAAAAGGCCAAGAAACATTTAGAACATTTGTTAGCAAGAGAGAGAATTTACTCGATCATCCCCCTCTAATCTCCGAAAATAGAGAAGTACAAGCCCCGAGAAAAATTGGGGTAATATGTTTGATGTATAGGTTTTGGAAAAGTACAACGATCTGTCTAATGAATGTAGTTGCAAAGACTTTAAATTCTCAAAACCCATATGTCACCCTTGCGAACAAACAACCATTATGTTAATGGAACAAACAAAACAGAATCACATAGCAACATAGATCATAAAGCTTCATAAGTGAAATGCTTGTAAATTGATTGTTTACACAACTATATGTCAATGCATCGACAAAGGCGGCGTAGCTCAAAGATAAAGTTGACGTCTAGTATTAATAGGGTAAATGAGTTCAAGTCCCATCCGTATATATTGATACTTTGAGAAAATATCAAGTATATAATAATAAAAATAAGATTGACCTCATTAATAATAAAAATAAATGTATTTATTTGCCTAACTATTTCTCCTATAAAGTCCTTGAATTTACTATGCTTTACCTTAACACAAATGAACGGAAACCTCACGGTGTAAGTTCTACTCGTATCACAATTTTTTATTGTGATAAATTTATCATGACAAACTTTTATCTTCACTATTTGATGAGCTGTTGAAATGTGCATTTTCATTATAAAATACTTCCACCACTCCAGAACCTGATAAAATGTTCGGGTTAGGCGCGTTAAAGTAAACTTTAACCTAAAACAATTGCATGTTGAAATAGATTATAAAAAAAACACGAAAATTATCGTCAGCAATGTCAAACGCAACGTTGAAAAGAAATGAATTAGTGCCTGCTTATACCTACAATTATTTTTAAAACGCTTCGTTGTCATAGCTCACAAATTATTGGACATATGTATAATTTTGAAAATTTGAGATCTAGTAATTTTTGACCGACTTCCCAAAAGGAGGAGGTATACAATTCGATTGTGTGCTTTTTTTTTTTTTTTTTTTGGTTTGTGCGCGCCTTTCATATAGTAAACGTACTCCGATTTTGATGATTTTTGATTCATTTGAAAGAGGAGGCTTGAGAAATGGTCCCATATTCATAAAAACGGGAATCCGACATCTCGTTCCCTCCGAAAACCGCCCCCGAAGGGGGTGGAGGGGGCAAATTTTGACGAAAATTGAAAATCTGAGTTGATATAATTACAGATAGGACAATATCCGGAAACGTTTAAATGGAACATTTTTTCAAAAGAGTAACGGTTTTCGACATAGAGAGATTTTAAATTCTCAAATATACCTATTTTCGCTATGTGGAGAGGGCGATTTCTGTCGAAAATTGAAAATCTGTTTGCAGTACATGAAAGACATAATTATTTGTAGCAACATTTATACTGAACATTTTCCCCTTAGAGTTACGGTTTTCGAGTAAAATCGGTGTTAAAATGATAACAACTAAAATATTCAAGCGTATTTCCGCAGCGATGTTCTGAGATCTCAATAATAACAACTACAAGCAAGGAATATACGTGGGTAATAAAATAAGTACTATCTTCATTGGTATTAGTGAACGTTCAACGATTTTCGTGACTAATGTTACACTCAAAAGTGTGAAATAAATATTTTTTACAAAAAATTGGACCGACTTTATTAGTTGGTGCACTGAAAAGTATAAAATAATATTAATTCTATTGGGGCTGGTACTTGTGAAGTTGGTGCCAAAAGTTACCAATCTACCTGCAACTGCACAACTTCAAAAGTACCAGCACCAATAGAATTAATATTATTTTATACTTTTCAGTGCACCAACTAATAAAGTCGGTCCAATTTTTTGTAAAAAATATTTATAACACTTAACATTTTATAAGATATAAATGAATTAAGGATTTCCACCAAAATCCGCCTGGCAGGTAGCTGGTTTAGTTGGGTAAGTTATCTCCCGAATTTAACATAATTTTTGACCGACCCAAGGAGGTATACACTTCGTTTGTGTGTTTTTTTTGGATTGTGCGCGCGTTGTATATAGTAAGCCTACTCCGATTTTGATGATTTTTGATTTATTTGAAAAATGGGACTTGAGAAATGGACTCATATATACAAAAACTCACATCCCAAATCTCCTTCCCTTCGGAAACAGCCCCCGAAAGTGGGGTGGTACTGGCAATTTTTCTCGAAAATCGAAGATGGCAAAAGTAAAGATAAGAAAATATCCGGACACGTTTAAATTAAACAGAGCTACGGTTTCTTAGTGGAAGAGGTAATTTCTTTCGAAAATTGAAAATCTGAGAATTGCTAATTAAAGACCAGATTATTTGAAACTTTTTTCATACAGTTACAGAGTTACAGCAGTGGTAAAGGTTTAAATATGAGTATTTCCGCGGCGATGTTTTTAGAATTCTGCATAATAACAAAAATAAGAAAAGTGTTCATGTGGGTAATGGTATACGTGAACTTTCAACAATTTTCGTGACTAATGTTACACTCAAAAGTGTGAAATAAAGATTTTTTACAAAAAAATGGACCGACGTTATTAGTTGATGCACTGAGAAATACAAGATAATATTAATTCTATTGATGCTGGTACCTACTTGTGAATATGGTGCCAAAATCCAAAAGTTTTCAAACTAACTGCAACTACACAACTTCACAAGTACCAGCACCAATATAATTAATATTATTTTGTATTTTTCAGTACACCAAATAATAACGCCATACCAATTTCTTTAAAAATATTTATTAAATATGTCTAATACTTATTCATTTTTAAGACATCAGTAAAAATAACTCGTGTGTTTTATACAAAACATGAAAACAAATTCAATAATAATTACTTGCCTTACCCTAAGAAATCGTGTAGCAATACAATCTTATAAGATCTACCATTATGATTATTTCACTCGTACCCACTTGTCTGATTATATTCCGAAAACGCCTTAAATTCCCATATGTACCTAATAATCACGTTGTAAAACGAACGGGAGACAATTAACGCACGTTAATTACCTGGTGTAGAAATTCTAATAAAAGGTAGGTAGGTACCTACATGTTATAATAGGGAGACAACTTCCTTTATCCATTTTGCATGCCATAGAAGCCGCAGATACCTACTGTATTTTGTAAATATAACTTTACTATTTCTGAAGATATATGAGTGTTCTGCGGAGTTATCCCACAAATCGTATTCTAACAGCGACGATCGTGCAATCGCAGCAGTTGCTAGCCAGCCAGTATTTTCTACGAACCCTGTATACAAGTTGGTAAATGTACGTACGCACTCTCCCGGCGGCAGCGGTTTTTTTAACCCATGAGAGATGAAGAAGGTGAGGTCGTTCTCACAGGTAGACATACACAAACATATACATATACAGATTGAGTGCGCCCAGGGGAAGGCACCACACTCTACCTGCGACTCACAACTCCAGTTGAGAAGTCAGGGGCGGTCCCGGCCGGTAGTTACGAGAATCGGGAGCTTTTGATGACTCCGAAGATGGTTGTTAACGTTAGTATGCGCGCCATCAATAAACACGTTGATAACTGATTGACCTGTCTGATCGATGACTAGACATTCTATTTTTTATGATGAAAAATTAATAATAGTTGTTTGTTTTTCTAGAAACCATTAAATCATTCTAAATTATTTTATTAATCTTGGTTTTTATTTGATTTGTTGAATGTTATGTTTGATTGTCTTCATTGTCTCAAATTTTGTCTACTGATGAAATTCACCTTTTGATTGAACAAATCGCTAATATACACAGGGTGTCCAGAAATTCTACTCTCAGGCGGTTACCTTAAGGTGAGTTCATACAGTAAATAAAATAAAATAAGAAACTAATTAAAATTGAAATAAGAATAACCTCAAAAATGATTGGTTTATACAGATGACGAAAATAAAATGAGAAATAAGAATGAATCAATCAAATCACAGCATTTTCGACAAAAACTTTTGTGTTGTATGCTAGTAAAGTGTTCTCTGGTTATTGGTCATGCGCATTATCAGTTTTCAAACAAAATAAAATAAAATAAGAAATAAAGATGAAAGTTGGCTATCTCTAGTTCTTATTCTTATTTCTTAATTAAGCTTATTTCGTGTATAAACGCTCCCATGGAAATGAGCATGTTCAACTTTCTTATTTTATCTTAATTTGTTTCTTATCTTATTTTATTTACTGTATAAACTCACCTTTACTTGGCGTAGCTTGAAAAAATAATGTCAGTCCCATGTTTTCAACGAAGAAAAGTTTTGGGGAAATGCTACCTTCAAGGATACGTGAGTATTGAAGAATATCTCAACAAACGCAATTCTAAAAGCCCATCTTGATACAATGACTAAGTCGTCCTCCGTAGACAGGAATTCCTTATTGTTAATAAAGTATATTAAAGTAACCAGTTGTATTACGTCACAGATGGATTGGTATGCCGGAACCTTCCAACGTTGCCAAATCGTAAAATCAAAATTAATTGAAATCAGTTGGTTACCTGCTTAATAGGTTATGGTTATCTTCTGAAACATGCATCATCATACCTTTAATATTAAATATACATAGATTCATCCCTCGAAATATGTAACGTATTGTTTATTTAAATGGGATTACTCATCACCTACAGAGCTGTCAAATTGATTCATTATTACTGACGTCTACAAACGTGACAAGGAGCATTATCATGTTTGTAGGTTATTATTAGTATTTTATTTTGACAATTTCAGCTTTTCAATGACAAACCAATCTCAATACAAGTTCGTTTGTAAAATTGAATACGAAATACACCTTTAAAGATGGCACAGACAGACTAATGATGATTAGACAACTATGTAAAACCTTAGGTACGTAATATTCCGATTGATACATTTTAAAACGAACTATTTTATTTCCTTTGCCAATTTTGACAAACATTCCTTACTTTTTAAGAGGAGTTCTTTGAGATATTTCCTTATTCAACATTTTGATGTCTTCTGCTATCCGAAAATCCAGCGGTAATAAGTGAAGGCCAATCCTTAAAAAAATGAGGGCCATCGTTTTTGTGCTCCAAAGTTGGGGTCCTGTTGCTATCAAAAGTTTTTGATATCCTGAATCCAGGGTTGTCAGGTCAAGTTAAGTTGGTGATAATTCTGGAATACAGTCCCGAAGAGGTATACAGGATACCTGTGCACGGGTCCAGGTTACAAACAACCATGGCTCAGGCGGAATTCGAACCCGCACTCACGATGAGCTGTTGCAAGCTACGAACGCTCTTCCAGCGCCTTAACACACTCAGCCATCGTGACCCCTAGATTAAAAAAATATTTAAACACATAGAACATAGATTATACTTATCAATCAATGACATTTAACCACATTAGTGACCTTACCTAAGTGAATCAAGCGGGGAATTCAAGCCTGGTAGCCCTCATTGAGAACCAATAATTGGTAATTTTTCTAATTGCAATTTTTCAATACATACGGAGATTTTTTTATTCAAGGTCTCACTATATATCCTGAAATCAATTATAAAATAAAAAGTATTTTCACGAATATCCTACCACTCTCGAACAAATTCCATAGAGTATAAAAATTGTCTGATCAGATCATGCAACCATTCATTTTATTTAGTGCGCCAAACAAATACTGGTCATATATTTAATTTTCACGTAGGAAGCAGAATATTAATAAACAGAAAATGTTACAGTTCCTTTCAGCATAACTTGTCGTTATGAAAAGGCAGGTTAAAACAAGTTTTATCAATATCGTTTGAGCCATTTTCGCCCCAGTCTTAAGTGAAACACGTTTTTCTGCCATTGCCAAGCATCCAGTGCAAGCATTATGCCTTCTTTGTCACTGGCGAGCTTTATCAGTAACCTAAAAAAGAAAACAAAAAGCAACAAATGCGATCCATCAATTCCAAAGGTATTTTTTTCACAGATAGACAGACAGACCAATGGCTGGATAAATGATTTGGATTCAGGAGCCTTACCATCTGTTGAGAACCGTGCAACTGAAGCTTGTCAAATAAAAGTATGATTTAATTTCTCTTGGATAATTCCATAGAATAAATCATTTCACTGAGACTTTGGTTATTACTTAAACATTAGGACAAAATAAGACTAAAATATTCAGAAAAGTAGAGAAGAATATCTATTTAATTGGAATTGTAGCAATTTCGAATATCCTCAAAACTCAATAAAATGAATATTATTTACTTTTATCCATTTGAGGTCATATTGTTGGTTGTTTTCTTGGAGTCCTTGAGATAACCTTTCATCGGGTCAGAAGAAAATTAAACGTTTTTGGACCAGTATCCGCTTTCAACCAGGCTTAGCTCTTGTAAAACTCACTCTTGTGAAATTTAGTAGGAGGCTATTTTTTGACTTCGACCAAGAGGAAAACATAAAGCAACTACAGAATCTTCTAATTTCTTCTTTATTTGATGTTCACAAGTTATGTTACAATCTCCTTAACATTTGATAGAATCTTATATGTAGGTTTACTTTTCAATGAAGCATTCAAATCTATATTTCAAAGAAACGTCAAAAACATTATCCAATAATATTGATTCCATTGCTTACTATCTCCACCACTGGCAAGTAGTTCCACTCATCGAAAGCCAAGTCGAATAGTAAACGCGGTTGAGAAAGATATCGCCTTTCATAGAGCTATGAATCTAGTTCAAGATTATCGACAAAGTTTATTGATTTTGGCATGGGTCAGTCAATATTTACCTAGGCATAAGTTGGTTGTTTAAAGACAGTTTATAATGTGTTTGCGCCACATGGCGTAACTATACGGATTTAGGGTTTTGATCTTTGAGAGGATGTGCAGCATCCCGTGCACGTTTATCTGGACCCTATGTGAACCATACATTGGAAAATAAGAACATATGCACTGCTCAATGCTTATATTGTGTGTATTTTGAGAGAAAAAAATGATGTTAAATAATCCTATAGGTAGATTAAAAAGTCCTTGAGGGGAACTGAAGCATAGCTAATGCTCTGATATTAGGTTACGTGGCAACATATTGAATTGATTACTCGTCCTTTCAAGAGGTATTGTGACCGTTTTGTGTACGGAAATGGATTTAACTACTATTTACAATAAGTGAGATTAGATTAACTTGAGAATGGAATTGAGTTGATATTGTATAACAGCTATAAATGTTTCGTTTAATGTAAATAGTTGATAATTTTTATAAGCGCATCTAATGACCTCTTCAGATTAGAAGTGTTTGTCGTTGACTGCATACGCTGAGTTTCACATGTAAAGAGTTAAAGTGATATTTCTAAAAAGGCTTAATTACCCAAGCTTGTTTAATACTATCCCATTAGATGATAATTTATAGAAGATTTGGTGTCTAAGGCAACATAAGCTCTCTAACTAATTACATAGCCTTCAGAAATTTGAAAACAAACGTTTCTTATGGATATAATTTAATATGAAGTTTAACAGTTGTACTTCCGGATATCACCATAAAAGTTCCAAATATTAAGTTAGGCATTCAATAAAACAATTGAAACCAGTGTGTTTGTTCGCGGAAATCTCCGAAATTACTGAACTGGCTTGGATACGGCTTGTTTCATTTAAATTAATGTCAGGAAGAAAGTTATTCAAAACTCTATTTTCAATATGTCAAAAAAGCTGGAAATAGATAATTTCTGTCATAAAATTCGTCATCAATATTCCGAGGGAGCTTTCAGCTATCGAATTGTTGTTTCAAATATGAAAAGATTCTGTCTACTTAGAACGGATTGTGATAAAATATAAAATAAAGTTATATGAAAATAAACGTGTTACATATTTTATATATACTGCAAGTTGTATGGGTGAATCAGGTCTAGAGATTTTATAACCAAGGTTTGCTCTTTTGCGATGCGAGTGGGCACGTCTTGTAGGCAATATCTCCAATGTAAAAATCTGGCTTTCCTACCGCTCTTATGCAAATTCCACCGAACACAAATGTCGTCTAATTTTTTCGTGCAACCGTTAATTATTTTGAAGGTATAAAAAAAGTTAAAATTTATTTTGCGAAAGACTAACCTTTCAGCCAGAGAATTAGTTAAAAGCAATACTTATTAAAATATTGTAACGTGGTAGGTGATCATATACTTAAGGTTATTATTCGTTTATTAGATATTTATTCTACTACCTTGTTTACAATAGTTGTTGCTTGCATATTTCATTATGTAGTTCTAGAATTATAGTAGATGTATTCTCGATCCTTTCAGAAACTATATGTGAGGTACAATTTCTCATACTATTGTCAGTTTGACAAGGCTCTTGAACATTATTGGTCGTGTCCACAGCAGAGTCTGATTACTTATCGATTAGTAATCAGTAATCAAAAATGTGTATCTTGTGGACACGACTGATTACTGATTAGTTCATTTGTCAAACTGACAGTTGTCAAAAGATTTTAAATAATTTAATTCTACAATTACACATATTAGATGAATTGAAAATGGGAGAAGAAAAAGTATTTTCCATTCAATATGTTTATAATGAAAAAGATTATTTGGTAAACGGAACGATAGATGTCCATAATAGAATTGGGAAATATCTGAAACAAAATGTAGGTTATGTTACACTATGCTTTTCTGATAGGTGTCATATTAAAGACGTCAACTTTTTAATTACTGATAACTAATCGATTGGTAATCAGACACTGCTGTGGACACGACCATTATGTGCATGTAGATATTCATAGAACATTCTCGATGAATGTCATGTCATGATTCAGATATATAAAGCCGTGTCGATCACGGGGCGAGAGAGTAGTTCAGTCGGTAAAGACAGTGACAGTTTAGATTGTCAAGGTGACAAGTGGTGACAGTTGTACTAAGAGAAGGTCGTATACAGAGTGTTTGAAAATAAACCTAACCTAACCTAACCTAACCATAGGAAGCAAATTGTGAACTTTTGAGTCTTACACAAGTGAACTCACCCCACAACGTTTAGCACAGGGTTAAACGTTACAATATAATTTGAGCATAGAGAGAAACCGATATAGAGACAAAGCTTGTAAACTAATAAAAAAGAAAATACAAATCAAACTTAGTAAACCTAAGTTTATATATCATAAAAAACAATAATACAGTATGTAATAATAATTTAAAAAATAGTTATGTAAAAATAATAAGTAGAAATTACAGTCAAGTATCATTGTAATATTCTTTAATATTATTTGTAGTACCTAGGCTCTCATTAACACGCTTTCAGATTTTTATAGCTTTCTCTTTTAGGTAAATTTCTCATAGAAATGTACCTATTGCGATCGTTCACACTTTTGAATTTCGAAAAAAATTCAACGGCATTTTGTTATATATCTATAAGTTAGTCCAAAAAAACATTTGGTTCAAAAGTTTATATATATATATATATATATATATATATATATATATATATATATATATATATATATATATATATATATATATATATATATATATATATATATATATATATATATATATAAACAAAAAGATGTTCTTGGGGATGCAGTCATATATTCAATAAAATTCTTTGACTGAAGCCGAGCTTTCGAGAATGTTTATTCTCTTCTTCAGGGCAAAAATCATGAATTTAGAATAAATTAACCAAAAACAGGAAAGATTTCATAGCCATCAAATACAAAATTTTGTAATTGATGGCTATAAATTATAAATCCAGTCAAGAATACAAAATCTATATATATATATATATATATATATATATATATATATATATATATATATATATATATATGTATATAAATCAAATCAAAACGTGCACAAAGAGGTTTATAAAAATTTTCAAAAAACTAAAATAATCACATACAAATAATCAAGAAAAACAATACAACAAGTTAACATGACAACCAAGAAAAAAAGAAAAAAACCCATGGAATAATTAATTGAAAATATGGGGAGTTAATTGAATTATATTTTATTTTATTATACGAAATATCTGAGTTGTTTTTAAGGTATGTTTCTCCCAATCTATAATATAAATTAACTGAAAATCTACATGAATACATTTCTAGTTACAATTATCTATTAATATTACACACAAAAGGATGAGAAAGAAGAGTTTTTATGATTTTTTTTTGATTTCATTGTTGAATAATAGAATAAATAAAAAAAAATTACCCAAGAAATTATACCAATAATCTTCTATTTTAGTTCATCATTATATATTTTTATCTTATTTTCTAAACTTATAATTGAAAAAGACCACAAAGTGGATCGAAACGTCAAATTTTATTAATTTCTTTTTTTAATTATTACTAATGACATGAAATAAATGTACTATTATTTAAACACATTTTCTTAAAAATTATCAATACAAGAAGCCCAAATCCCAAGAATCATAACAAGAATAAATTACACAAGGCTCAAGAATTCCTATAAACAATATATATATATATTATATATATATATATATATATATATATATATATATAAATAAAAGGATGTTCTTGGGGATGCAGTCACTTCTTCAGGGCAAAAATCGTGAATTTAGAATAAATTAACCAAAAACAGGAAAGATTTCATAGCCATCAATTACAAATGTCATTATTTATATTTTGTAATTGATGGCTATGAAATCTTTCCTGTTTTTGGTTAATTTATTCTAAATTCACAATTTTTGCCCTGAAGAAGAGAATAAACATTATCGAAAGCTCGGCTTCAATCAAAGAATTTTATTTAATATATGACTGCATCCCCAAGAACATCCTTTTATTTATTATAAAACCAGTCAAGAATGCAAAATCAATATATATATATATATATATATATATATATATATATATATATGTATGGGATACTACGAAATTTGAAGGTATCAAGTTCAAATTTGCTACAAAAATCAATCTTTCAAATATCTCGGTCGAGTTCGTTATTGGGCAATATCGGGTAAGTAGTTTCAAAATGGCGACCGTTCAAACATTTAAAAAAATTATCAAAAAAGAGCCGTACTGTAAATATCATCAAAAATAATTTTAGGTTATAGATATAATCAGTACCTACAACTTTTGTTCACAGCAATTTTTCATAAAATACACAGGTAAAAAAATAAAAATTAATAAAGAAAAATAACAGATATTGATGAAACATGAAGACTCAATATAAATTTGATGTAATTGTACATTTTCTGGAGATCTTAATATAGACCCTGATTAAAAAAATATATAGTATATTTACTAAAAAGAAATAGGCGAAAAAAAAATTCTGCCTTGAATTGGAACTCGAACCCTGTCTGCTATATATTCAACAGCCAAAACAAAAACCGCTAACCGCAAGGCTATGACACATACGACAATTTTAGGTAATAACATGTATGTATACCAATGAAAAGGTTGTTCAAATTTCACTTCAATGAATTTTGAAAAATTTACCTTTCCGCTGACTACAGGCCATCGGGACTTTTTTTCATTCAGGGGGTATATGGTTGTACAACTTTATACACTCATAAATTAGAGAATCCTTTGTCTGGACTTTGACTGGATTTTGGATCAGGTAGTAGTATTTTATTTTTTGTTACTTGTCCGCTTACGTAGTTTATTTGTTTCCTCATCAGGCACACAGTTTCACTTGTGACATTTTTTTTCTAGTCTAAATAATAGTTTACTTATGACTCATACGATACAGAGTACATGGCATCCTTAAGATTTTCTTTTGTCAATGCTGTAATACGCTAATCAAATTTCAATCTATTATTACCGACTATTCTTAGGAATTTTGATTGGTTTTAATTTTTTGTAATTTACTTTTTTTGTCATAAGTAATCTGAATCACACCACTGTTTTACAATTTCTTAATCACTCGTAGGTGATAAGATCTAAACCAATTATTGCACGCCCCTCTAAGCCATAGCAGTACATTTAAAAAAAAGGAGTTTATGATTTACATAATCAAAAGCCTTGGAGAAATTATAGAAAACATTAGCTACGGCTTGCCCGTTATTAAGATGCTGGTATGTAAATATGCTCAAGATAGAAGGGTTTACAGGGTTCCATACCGGAAAATCCTTAAGACATATGTAGGAAAAATTATTATGTTGTTCTCTCTTGGGGCATATCTGTGGATTGATCTGGGTTGGTGTTCGGTCTGGTTCTACGTGCGAGTAGGTCTCATAGAAGGTCTCCATACTCATACTTTTAATGATTTTATGTTTTCGTAGCACAATCTACGAAAGTGTTTTCCCAGGAAGGGCTGGGGAAACAGATAATTTAATATATATGTTAATTAAACGAAAGCGGCGTACTCTTTTTTGTGTGCATCATAACTGAAATCATAAATCAATATAAGTTTTAGAGGTTACGTTATGTCGTTAAACGTCACCCATGAAGGTTCATTCAAATGAACGTCAATATGACCACGTATTTGGCATAAAACAGAATATAAACCTTATATATAGACACACAAATATAATTACGAAATGTCAAGATCATATAACCTAATTGTCTCCTTAAACATCAGAATTCAAAAATCTCAAAATAATCACAATTGAATTGACATTAAAATTCAACATAATCTGAAAAACTTATCTTTATTTATGATTTTAAATATGAAGTTCTCATAGAAGACTATGCTGCTTTTGTTAAATGAGCATATACCTAAATATCACTTGAATGAAACTCATATTCTGGCTAAACACTGTTTGAATGAGTGGATTCACTAAATTCTATATTCTCCTATATCGTCTATGGTAAGCTACCATGAGTCCGCGGCCGCCTTGATCAAATAACAGAGGTAGGTATTTGTATTACTTGATATTAATATTCAACTACCTACATTTTCTTATCGACTTTCAAATGGAGATAATTATCCGGACTGCAGATGGGGATGATCACCACCTGAATATCGAGCAAGACAATTAATTCATTATAAAGAGCGTAAAGGAATTCTGTGAATAAACATATTCTGCTAATCAACTACCTATCACCAAAAGCATATCGCAGTTTTTGTCATGAGAAATAATTGATGACACTTGGTTTTAGTAAATAAACTAACTAAAAAAATTGCTGAATGCAGATTATATGATAAATAGACCAGCTGTTTTAAAAATAATAAAATCTGATACATTCACACTTACAAAGTATGAAACAAATTTTGAAAAAAACGTCAGCTTTCTTGATTTTTACCTAATTTATCCCGCTATATGTAGATTATAGCTACTGGACTGAGCAAACATGGGCAATTTCAGAAATATCGATACCATACGTATATTATTAACTGCTAGGAAAATATAATAAGGGCTGATATCATAATGAATCCCGAATGGGAAATTAGTTAATTCTTCAATGTGTCTTACACATATCTTTATGACAGAATAAAAATAGTGCATTTTAATAATGTCAGTCACCTTATTTTACGTTCCTTTAAAGTAACTGAATTACATGTTCCATCAGAAGAAGAAAGAAAGAAGAAGAAAGAAAGAAAGAAGAAATTATGAACTTTTTAATGTGGGATTAAAATTAACAAGAGATTAAATTTGATTATGAAATCGGCCTAAGTGTCTTATTACTTATGCGCTTTTATAAATAATCAAATGATTTGACAATAATCCTGAACTGCCTCAAAATAAATTAGTTCATTATTGAGTATAAGCAATTACTCTATATTAATCTAACATCAAAACTTACTGTATTATGATGGACAAATAGGCGTGCAGGGTACTGAATCCCGGAGGCTACTCGTTGTAGAGAAGTTGATGACAGAAATAGTCAGGAAAAAATGCTGAAAAGACCTGGACCTAATCTGAATTGTTGGTAAACAAATATTTAGTAGATACTTAGAAAATTCAATTGACTTGGATAGGTTTTCCGATTTTCTCAAAAAATAGCAAAAATACTAGATTTTGATATTTATTCAAAGAAGTTAATGGTATCGGGCAAAAATTAATTTATCTTAATATACCTACCTATATAAAAAGTATAAGCATTGATAGCTTTGGTTGTGCAACTTAAATTTGACTGGGATCTAAAAAAAACGCCGAGAAAAATATATTATGTTAAAAAAACGACAAATCTTAGAACACTCTGAATCAATTCACCTTTCCGTATAAAACTGAATCAAAATATATTGTAACGTTTAACCCTGTGCTAAACGTTGTGGGGTGAGTTCACTTGCGTAATACTCAAAATTCGCAGATTGCTTCCAATGATTTATTTTCAAACACACTGTACACGACTTTCTGTTGTAGTACAACTGTCACTACTTGTCACTTTGACTATCGCGTTCCAGCTACTTTCGAGTTGTCTCCAATTGACTGATACAATAAACTGACTGTGTCCCGTGATCGTCACGGCTTTATATATCTGAATCATGATATGACATTCATCGAGAATGTTCTATGATTATCTAGACGAACATAATAACATAATGTTCTAGATCCTTGTCAAACTGACAATAGTATGACAAATTGTACCTCACATATAGTTTCCAGACTATTGAAAATAAGGTAGCAGAATGAATACAAACTAAAATAAATAATAACAGTAAGTACATGATAAACTACCCACGTAAAAATATTAAACTAAACTAGTAACTCAAAATTACGACAAAAAAAAAGTTAAATCAAAATCGATCAATCCGTTTGGAGGCCGCAGAAGTCTTCATAGATACGCACCTCAAACGTATAACAACCCTCTATAGGCGTCAAATGTTAATAAAATAATATCTGAAACAAGAAAACACTAAAAATCTTTAACCATGATTCACCAACAAGTTTGCCATCTTCAAGAAAAAAACAGAATAGTAAGTCATTGAAATAAACGACAACCTATATGACGGGTTATAAATCTGATTGATCGGGTGTGTTGTGATAATCTTGTTTTACATGTCATCCATTAATGAATAAGAATGCTTGACCTTACCTTTTCGACCGGTAAGCGCCACCCCAGGCAATCGATGGTGGCGGCACCGTCGGCCTCTCGACGCTCCAGTATTTATGTTGTGTGTGTTATTAGAACAACGCAAACTTCATTAGCACGCCATCGATCATGCCGGTATTTGCTTAGTTTTGCATAATTCCAAGCCCCACACCCCTCCAACAATTATTATTGGAAAAGCAACGTTGGTGGTGGCTCTACCCCCACCATTGCCTATCGAGGGTATATTGTTTTGTGTGTAATGTTTAATATTGACGCGTCGTCGACTCGACTACGATGGGATGCTGCGGATCTCCTGGTCGATGCGGTGTAAACGTTAATAGCCTATACATGTACCTGGTAGGCATATGTGTTTAGGATGACAGAGTTATCCTACAGGATAACGCTCAATAAAAGGATAGTGTGGCATTGAATCTATTCAACACAGATGATAATAACGATAGTGTAACGTGACTATGAATGTCGAGTTGTACTCAAAGGAAATAAATTAACTATAACATGGCAAATCCGATTGGATATTGGAACGGCCAAATTTCCTGAATTTACTTTCAATATTTCGTTCATGTTCCACCAGATCACACAGGAATAAATTTATTCTTATTTATTCATTATGTGTCATCAGATTGATTCATACATTGGATACTCCTATTGTTAGCGCCTATAAGTGTAAGTATCACGGATCTTATATCTATTTCTATTTAATAGTAAGACAAGGCCGTCTTCTTAGGAGTGTTCGAGCATTGGTGTGGTAACGTTTGATAACTGCGTATAATGCGCATGTGCGGTTTGAAACAGTTTCCATGTGGTTCGGGATTTCGTTCTGCTCGAACACCAAATTTCTATCTATCAAATAACTACTCCTTCCCCTTTCTTAAAAGTTCGTCGTCTTATTCCGGATCTTGACACTCGCCTTCAAATGATTGTGGCTCTTAGATACAACCAGCTCCAACTACGGATGTCTCAAACTGAGTCCGGACTAGTTTGGAAATTGTCCAAATGCTGAACGAACATATTACTAATAGTTGAACATAAATTATTTCATCGTAAATTGAAGTGTGTCGGCGTCTGACGGTTTGGGATTGGTTTGAACAACCCTCATGTGACATATCAACAAGATTTGCCAATTGGCCTGGCGAAACGTCGTAGCTGGACCACGGGTACACTGACACCGCCAGGGCGGACTGTCTTGCAATGACACTGATAGGACAGATCTCGAAAGGTGTAAAAGAAGTTCTGAACATATATACGGACAGAGAAATGTTTGTCTGCACCGAAGCATTTTGTTTTCGCAGAATCTACTAGCAAAATAGAAGAATTAAATATAGGGTTCAATTCGAACGACAACAAACCTGATGAAACAATCTAGGAATTTCTTAGATATGTACGACTTAATGCCATATTGCCGGATCAAAGCATCTACCTCGTCGTCTGCCGCTTTGTAGAATTTGTTACAAAAATGCATATGTGTATTTGTTTATTGAAAGTAGTATGCTAAAATTTATATAGAAACAACATTTTGCAGAACCTCGTGATTAATTTTTCTTTTCGAAACAGCTGGTCAAAAACCGTAAGCCACATTCGCATTTCCTGTTAACTTGTGCGAATCGGAAAAGTAGGTAATGCTTTACTTGCGAATAGTTATTTTATTCCCAAAATAGGTTTTGGTGAAACGTAAAAGGAGCATATTGCTTGAATAACTGCTAATTTATTCAACAATTCGGTCATTGTACATATTTTTTATTGATGATACTGAAACCTTATTAAAAAAAAATTAAACCGTGTTATTTGTTTTTTCCAAATTAAAATTATATAAAGAAAAAAAAATCAAAAACACTCAAAATTAAATTAATTCAAAACGTATGTGTTTTAGCGCCCTGTGACGTCACAATTCCCGCTCATCTTGTATTGGCTGATTTTATATATGAATCATTATGACAGTGACAATTAGTTGTCAACACGTAACATTTCGATAACTAAAATATTTCTGAATATAATTTTAATGGTGAATTGCTTGTTTGCCGTATAAACTGTATTGTTTAAAACCAATAAAACATGAAAAATCCAATGCATGCAACGACCCTATTAAATTCATTCCATCTTAGAAAAATTGGACCTAAGAATTCCCGCTCTCATAACAAATCCATATTCATAACGAACTCAATAAAAAGTCCTGACCTTATTTATATATTCATATAATCTGAAACACCTACTCATTTTTTACTTTCCTACCGCTACGCTAAGTAGCCTAGTAAGGAAAGTAATGTACCTAGTAGTGGAAAACTTTTGGTGTCAGTTTTTCAAAATTTGCTTACATGTCAGAAGTCCTTGAGTCCAAAAAACTTATTCATAGCCATTGATATATCAATCCGACCGTCTGTACCAAGAGGCACAATAGGCCGTGGTCTATTCCAGCGAGGTGTCATAATCTGTTTACCATTGATTATTTCTAGGTACAGATCTTTCAAATTTTATCACAAATATTTTTAATAGCCTTGTATCACATACAACAACTCATAGTGTATGTATAAATGTATTGTCACCTGTCTATTATATCCCAAATTATTAGCTAGCAACTTGGATTCTTCGGATGAGCAACACATAACGATGCGTATCAGATTCACAAATATTTTTGCTCTTTCTTGATTATCTTTCATCTGCCTATTTCTAATAGTTTTCTAGCAATTAGTTATTGTCTCTCGAATCAAAGCTCGAATGATTTTTATTTATTCAACCGTTTTTACTATTGAAATTTTCCTCGTAGCTTAGACAAGCACAATTTATTAATTATTTCCGATGATATTGGAAATATGTTAAAGAAGTTCGATGTTAATGATGTTTTAATTACTCACAAGAATAGTGGGGAGAAAAAAACAATATTCAATTGAAATTTATGCAAAATGAAACTTCTAGAATTGAAAACGACAAGACAATTCGTATCTTCACCTGCTAGTAATTAGTCGTGAAAATAATATTCAATTTCAAGAACCCATTGCTCATTACTAGTCGAAAATCATCTCAATTATAAGATTAGTCAATCTTAATGATCATTTCTCAGAATCACTCCTAATTGCTCTAAAATTTAGTGATATTATTATAGAATTTTAATGACATCATGCCGTATAAATTTAACTAGTCCAAGTTAATGACAACATTGTACTTCAAAGATCACAACTGAGAAGTTTTTTATTTATAAGCCACCTAAAAATGTCTCCTCGTGATCCTACCAAGATACCAGCAAATTCTTCTTATGAAGTAAACAAGTCTACGTCGAGTGAAGAAAATAAAAGTTTAGATATAGATACACTTTGTACAATATTACCATCATTAACAGTTGATAATGATGATCTGGTCAAGATAATTCGTGGAATTCGTAAAACATCAGAATCGACATTACCTCAGGATAAAGTTGGATATAATATCCAACAATCGTCCAATTCTTCAAGGACTTCGAGAGTGAAGTCATGTAGTGAGAGAAGATTTTCCAGTGAGATAAACAAGTCAAAGATCAGTTCTTCTGGTCAAATATCTTCAAAGCGGGTCAATGAGGATAACAAGAATCAAGAAAAAAAGGACAAGAAACCACGCATTGAGAAGATATCTTCCAAGGTATCATCAAAGCGACTCGGCACAGATGTTATTGGTCAGCTACATTTGGCTAAAAAATCAAAGACAGGGGATACAAGATATCATAAAGAATCACCATATTCCAATCAGGCTTTCACGGAAACCGATCCGAAGCTAATGGAGATGATTGAAGCCGGTCATCCGTTATCCGACAGCCTTAAGAGCGCACTTGAATCCAAGGCATCAGCTTTGAGGCAGCTGACGATGACCAAGATAGAGCATGATCTGGTGCACATTGCTATGGATAAATTAATGGAGAATGG
This sequence comes from Crioceris asparagi, assembly GCA_958507055.1. Taxonomy (NCBI): domain Eukaryota; kingdom Metazoa; phylum Arthropoda; class Insecta; order Coleoptera; family Chrysomelidae; genus Crioceris; species Crioceris asparagi. The sequence continues at coordinate 15,676,160 of OY293829.1, read as the reverse complement.
ACCGGAGTCAGTTCAGTGGCTAGAGATTTATATTCTCAAGTTGACTGAAGACAGTATGGAGTTGATGATAAAATTTGAATCAACACAAGAGGAAAGGTACTGGATCCAATGGGAAGGCACATGTGCAGCCGTGAAGACATTGCGTGATGTTTACAACTCTTTATTCAAACAAAGTGCACCATTACACTGCTATCGATAAAGTAATGGAGTACTTGATGTAAATACTTTAAATTAGTCAAGTTAATATCTGTAATAGTAATGTGCTATGTTTTAGACATATTTATGCTTTATATATTTTCTTTTTATATAAGTATGACGAATCTATTATTACATATAATAGATATAATAAAGGTGTATGAAATATTTTTTTTTATTTTCTATTTATATCCAAACATAATTTTATGCACGTAATTTTTAGTTACAGAAAACAATGTTTTTATCAATATAAAATACACACATATGTATCAAATAGATGAAATACAAAAAATGCATGCGTTTTCTTAAATTTATGAGATTTCTCTGTACCATACGGCTATGGAAGCTATTTATTCTCAAATTAAGTCAATAACCGTATTGAAAAAAAAAATCAGAACTGTGCTAGAGAATAGGATATATCTAGAAATAGCATTCAACCACTCACCGCTTCCATACAAAGACAGTCCAGAATATATATCAAATTATGTATTAGATGAACCTTCAAGACCTTGACTCACAGACACTGTACCCTTAAACATTAATATAGTGGCTTACGAAAAACTCTTTATAAAGAAGAAATTATCAGATATCATGGCTTACGCAATAAACCCTACATAAATAAATCTAGACATCATGCAAAAGTCAAGTATGCCAACTTAGACCTCAGTTTATACGATTGAATGCACTGGTCCGTGATTAGTAGAACAAAACGGACAACGCATGTATCGGATTATACAAGTCCACCAAATATTAATAACAGATCATTGCTTTTTGAAAAAAAAAACAATTTAAACTTTTTCCGGATATTTTCTTATCTTTAACTCTGACGTCTCAGATTTTCGAGAGAAGTTGCCTCATCCACTACTTATGGGGCAGTTTTTGGAGGGAAGGAAGATTCGGATTAGAGTTATTTCATCGTTCAAATAAATAAATAAATATATATATATATATATATATATATATATATATATATATATATATATAATTCGTTAGTTTTCGTTAGTACGTTGACGACATTATTTGTGCAGTACCTTATGGTTCGGAACAAGAAATTTTAGAAAAGTTTAATAGCCACAACACTAACATTCAGTTTACCATAGAAGAGGAAGTGGATAAAAGCGTTCCCTTCCTGGATACCAAATTAATACGTACAGATTCGAACACTGTTATCCTAGATTGGTATACAAAACCATGCAGCTCGGGACGGTACATAAATTTTCATTCCTACCACACCAAAAAAATGAAAATTAATTTAGTACTAATGTTAAAAAACAGAATTACAAAAATTTGCCATCACTCTTTGAGGACTGAAGGTTTTAGTAGACTAACGAAACTATTCATTGACAACTCGTACCCCAAGAAGTTTGTTAATAAACTAGTTTTTTCAACAACCAACAGAATTAGGGAAAATGACAACATTAATAATGATAACATTGACAACCAATGTGAAAATAGAAGTAACAAGATATTCCGTTCTTTGCCGTTTGAGAATTACCTTACTCCAAGAATTGCGAACATATTACGACAGGAAGGGAATTTGATTATTGCTAACAAAGCGATAAAGAAAGTTGATACCCTATTTAGCAAATTGAAAGACCGAACGAATACTCATCAAAAAACTAATGTTGTTTATGAGATTAACTGCACTGGATGTCCAAAAAATTACATAGGAATGACATCAAGAGACTTACAATCTAGAATACGTTCTCATCAAAGTGATACTAAAGTAAGGAATGATGCTTGTGCCTTATCCCAACATGTTAAAGGAACGGGTCACATAGCCGATTTTGAAAATATTAGGATTTTGGAAGTGGAAAAAAATCTATTCAAAAGAAGTTTCTTAGAAATGGCACATATTCAATGTCAGTCTAATGCTCTTAACAAAAAATCAGATATTCAAAACCTCAATATCATATATTCAAATATTTTAAATATAGACAATGCTCAATACCAAAGTAGGCAACCACCCGATTAGCATTTTCAAAATAAATTCCAACCACCTGGTTATTTTTCCACAACGTTCAGATATTTGGAGTGTGATATGTCATAATTGTTTTATATAATTTCATAATTACCCATAGTGCTAGCTTAAATTGTTGTGTTTGTATCGAAGATGAACAATCAGATTGTTACGTATGACTAAAGAACATTTGGAAAAAAATCTCACACATAGTAAGTTTATATATAAATAAAATAAAATATATATAAAAGAAACATTTGTTTGTAATTGTTGTTTACTTTAATTGTATTAATGAATTAGAGTTTATTCGCATTATGTTAACATTTTACACCATATTTTTAGATTTGTAGACTGAAGAAGGAATAAACGTAATTCCGAAAGCTCTCTAATAAATGTAAAGAGTATTATTTATCCACCTGAATTGGCTGCATCCCCACTAACTAACAGTTATATATATATATATATATATATATATATATATATATATATATTTATATATATTTATATATAGTTTATATGGTGAAGTAGTGCTCACAGTTAAAATTTTGATGTATTATGCGTTGATATTTACAAATTAAATTAAATAAGAAAATATGGTAGAAGTGTATTGTGTGTTTCATAAGGAACACAATTGAAATGTGAACTCAACAAGTCAGGGCTGTTAGATGGTTTTATTTGTGAATGTCAACGCTGGCCAAACGCAAATTTAAGTGCAGATATCATTGTCAAATTTAGTCACCGGCTTTAAAAATTTGTTAAATTTTTTGATTGGACATATAATTCAAAACTACGTTAAAAGAATGAAAGATACGGTAACTGACATTGTTAAAGTTAGTTAAAAATGCACTATCTTTATTCCGTCATCAAGATATGAGTTAAACATATTGAAGCATTAACTAATCTACCATTAAGGATTCATGAAATCGGCCCTAAATATTGTGAATAGTGTATACAAAGGGATGTAATTATTTTGATGAATATATTTAATTGCGCACTAAATGTCATTTAAAGAAATTTTAATATTTTGATATTGGATTAATGCATTTACAACGCAGGCTTTGCAATTCAAAACATTTCGAATCTGAAGTCACTTTTGTGAAAGGACTGCATTCTCTTAATTTATTCATTAGGATAAAGTAATATTACAATATTATTATAAAATAAATAGCTGTCATTGTGTTTTTTGAACTGTTACTAACATTAAATTTTAAATTCCATATATATTCTAAGGAACAACGCAAAAAACACACGCTAATGCCCTTTTGTATACAAGCTTGCAACTGACGTAATAAAACAAAATATTCAAAAATTATATGCATTTATTATATCCTTGACAAAAAGAAACTCAATAACGTTGGAATTTAAAAAAAATATGATTTAAGGTCGAATTTGGACCACTGGGCCACCACTAGTTTTGATAAAACTGTCAGAAAGCTGCGTTGGAATAGAAAATTAGCAGTTTACTAATCGTCAGAAGCTTGGGTTGGAACGGATTGGGGTCTGACTGAAAGAAACTGTTTCTGATTGAACTTGGAACGAGGACATACATATTTTTATTTTTTGCCTTAGGTACCTATCTCTATGTCTTTGAAGCATAACTATAATAATTTTTAATTATTCAGCCTTTTTGATTTCAACTATGTTATAGAAGTTCGATGTTATTTATATATTAATTATATAGAAGAAGAGTGGAACCCAGTGCTCGTTAATACTACAAAATCATCTTAATTATTCGCTTAGCTAACTTTAATGATCGTTTCTCAAAATTACATCCAAACAGTGTAAAATTTAATAATATGATCATTGGATTTTAATGACATCAGGCCATATAAATTTGACTGGACCAAGCTATTGGCAACATTGTACTTCAAAGTTCACACCTGAAAAGTTTACTTATCTTATTTATAAACGACCTAAAAAATGTCTCCTCGTGATCTTACCAAGATACCAGAAAATGTTGCTTATGAAGTTAAGGAGTCTTCGTCAAATGAAGAAAAAAACAGTGTTGATATAGCTACACTTTGTACAATACTACCATCACTAACAGTTGACAATAATCAACTGTTCAAGATAATGGGTGGAGTTCGTGAAACATCAGAATTGACATTACCTGATCCTAGTAGGTCGTCAGAGGAAAAAGTTGGTTATAGTGTCCATCAAACGTCCAAATCTTCAAAGACTTCAAGAGTGAAATCTTCCAAGACATGTAGCGACAGAAAATCTTCCAGTGAGATAAACAAGTCAAAGGTCAGTTCTTCTGGTCGAACATCTTCAAAGCGCCTCAATGGGGATAACAAGAAAGATGGGAAACAGTGTAAGAAACCCGGCATTGGGAAGACCAAAGTATCAACAAAGCGACTCAGCACAGATGTTATCGGTGAGCTGCATCTGTCTAAAAAACCAAAGATAATGGATGAAAGAAACCATAAAGAATCATCAGATTCCCACCAGCTTTATTTGTTCGACCTCATGGAAACCGATCCGAAACTATTGGAGATGATTGAAGTCGGTCAGCCGTTACCCGACAGCCTTAAGAGCGCACTTGAGTCCAAGGCAGAAGCTGGGAGGCAGCTGATGATGACCAAGATAGAGCATCAATTGGTGCATATTGCTCTGGATAAAGTAATGGAGAGTGGACCGGACTCAGTTCAGTGGCTTGGGACTTATATTCTCAAGTTGACTGATGACAGTATGGAGTTGATGAAAAAATTTGAATCAACAGAAGAGGAAAAGTACTGGATTCAATGGGAAGGAACTTGTGCAGCTGTGAAGACATTACGTGATGTTTACAACTCTTTATTATTATAGTTATTGTTATGTACCTATTACTATTTGAAATAGTATTGTGATATGTCTTAGACATATTTATGCTTTATATATTGTTTATAATATCATATATTTTTATATGACGAGTCTATTATTGCACTATTAATAAATATACTTAGTTTAGAAAATGTTTGTTTTATTATTTTGCATTTGTATAAAAACAGTAGATAATGCATTTGCAATATTTCACTGAAATACTGCTCTATTATAATTGTTATAATTTTGTCATTTAGTCAAAAAGACTACTTGGATAAAGGTATTCGTAATTTTCTGAAAAACTGCTATTTCATATCAAAACAGAAAATATCTAGGAGAATATTAATATCGATAAATATTTTTTACAATAAATTGGACCGACGTTATTAGTTGATGGACTGAAAAATACAAAATAATATTAGTTCTATTGGTGCTGTTACTTTTGAATTGGGCAGTTGCAGTTATCATTCGATAACTTTTGCCACCAACTTCACAAGTACCAGCATAGAATTAATATTATTTTGTATTTTCCAGTGCATCAACTAATAACGTCCGTCCAATTTTTTGAAAAAAATATTTATTTCACACTTTCAAGTGTAACATTAGTCACAAAATTCGTTGAACTTTCACTAATAGCAATGAAGATAGTACTTATCCTATAAGGTTAGATTATTTGCTTGTAGTTGTTATTATTGAGATCTCAAACCATCGCTGCGGAAATAGGCATACTTATTTTTAGATGTTACCATTTTACCACCGTTGTAACTCAAAAACCGTAAAGAATGTTCTATTTAATTGTTCCAGATATTATCCTATGATTTCAAATTTCGAGAAAATTTGCCCCCTCTACTCCCTTCGGTGTCCTTTTCGGAGGAAAGCAGATTTCGAATTTGCGGTTTTATGAATATGGGGCCATTTCCTAAGCCACTTCTTTTAATTGGATCACCCAAATTGGAGCTTTTTAAATAGTTTTTATTACTTTCGGTTCTTGTATCAATGGACTCCGCAGCGATATCTCAGGCCCCATACGGTCTAGAGACTTGAAATTTCGAATTCGTACTTAGATCGCAGACATCTCGCCGCCTGTTAAGCTCCAAGTGTGATCCAATATTGGTAATTATAATTATCTCATTCAATCTCATTCAACCAAGATCATTATTTTGTCGACATGGAACGACAATGGGATCCGTCACTGGAATTACGCACGAGCATGGAGCGTATATATACGTCTCGTTCTCTGGTAAATAGGTACTCCCTGGAAGATCGTCTATGGTTATGTCGCAATTGTCAGACGTTGTTGTTAATTTAAAGTTTAATTTTGTGTTGTGGTAGACATACAGTAATTTATGGAATTGCTTTTGCTGGCAAACACACATACATAAGTATAGTTACAATCAAGAAAAGGATAGCAATAGTAGGTACTCATCGGTACGGTTTAAATCTTAAATGCCTAATAAAAACTATTTTTATTTTTTTTTCAAAAATTTCACTTGTTTACTATATAAAACTCGCGCACAAACCAAAAAAAAGCAGATAGTTGAATAGTATACCTCATCCGTTCATGGTTCGTCGGTCAAAAATGATGAATAGGTATATATACTATCGTTATTATAAAAAATAGAGAAAAACAGGTCTAGAGCAGTTTGAAATAATTGTAACCAGGTCCTAGGTAACTCGGAAGATAGGTTTAGAAGTTTATCTGAAGTTGTTAACAACGGCGGAAATATGTTTTCAGCATGTTATGCCTAAATAAAGTATAATATGTCCAATCCACACATAAGTGTGCAAAAAATCAAAAAGAAAAAAATCAATTGGAGTATAAGATTATTTCATATTTCTTGCTCCTAAAGCCTTCTTGAATGTTTGTTTTCGACATTTTATGTCTAAATAAGGTATAATAGTATTTCCACATAACACATAAAAGTGCAAAAAATCAAAAAAAATTAAAATAAGATTAATTCATATTTTCTCCTTCTTAATGTATACTTTCAGCATTTTATGGCTAAATAAGGTATAATATTTCCAACCCACAAATAAAAGTGCAAAAATGAAAAGCAAAATTAAATTGGAATATAAGATTATTTCATATTTTTTGCTCATAAAGCCTTCTTAAATGTATGCTTTCAACATGTTATGTCTAAATAAGGTATAATATGTACAATTTACTCATAAGATTGCAAGAAATCAAAAAAAAATCTAAAATGGAAAATAAAATTATTAAATAAAATAAAATTAAATTAAATATTTGTTTTCAGCATTTTATGTCTAAATAAGGTATAATATGTCCAATCCACACATTAAAGTGAAGAAAATTAACAATAATAGCCTATACATTATACCTGGTAGACATATGTGTTTAGGATGACAGAGTACAGTACAGTACAGGATAACGCACTATAAATGGATACTTCAGCAATGACTCTATGAAAGGAATAAACTATGTAAAATGTGGCAAATCCAATTGGATGTTAGAAGGGCCGATATCAAAAAAAATCTTTCAATGTATTCCAAAATTGTTCTCTGTACTCCCGTCTGTTTGTAATTAAATCATTTCTGATTTATTTATTGATGTTCTTCATGTTTCAGCACCGCAAAATATACTGATTTTAATCATTGCCTCGAATATGTTTCTATTTCCATGAATCCATTTAAACGATTTATGTCTCTTCAGGTTGCTATAATTTGAGGCAGTATTTCCAGGCTCATCAAAGATGGTTCCTTATGTATTTGCATTCTTGGCATTATTTTATTTTTGATGACTGTTAGTGTATAGGTGTGATATTGCTGCCCCTATAAAATTATATTTTGTTTTTAGTCTTACGAACCCAAACAATTCGTATATTTATATTTGATAAAATAGATTTTTGTTGGGGATGCAGTCATTAAATAAATAAAATTCTTTGGATTATGCCAAGCTTTCGAGAATGTTTATTCTCTTCGTCGGGGCAAAATTCGTGAATTAAGATAAAATTAACCACAAACAGGAAAGATTTCATAGCCATCAATCAGAATTAATGACATTTCTGATTCGAATGATAACTGCAACTGCACAATTCAAAAGTAACAGCACCAATAGAACTAATATTATTTTGTATTTTTCAGTCCATCAACTAATAACGTCGGTCCAATTTATTGTAAAAAATTGGTATCGATATTATTATTCTCCTAGATCTTTTCTGTTTTGATATGAAAGAGCAGTTTTTCTGAAAAATACGAATACCTTTATGCAAGTAGTGACTAAATGATAAAATTTTAACTATTATACCTAATAGAGCAGTATTTCAGTGAAATATTGCAAATGCATTATCTACTGTTTTTATACAAATGCAAAATAATAAAACAAACATTTTCTAAACTAAGTATATTTATTAATAGTGCAATAATAGACTCGTCATATAAAAACATATGATTTATAAACAATGTATAAAGCATAAACATATCACAATACTATTTCAAATAGTAATAGGTACATAACAATAACTACAATAATAAAGAGTTGTAAACATCACGTAATGTCTTCACAGCTGCACAAGTGCCTTCCCATTGAATCCAGTACTTTTCCTCTTCTGTTGATTCAAATTTTTTCATCAACTCCATACTGTCATCAGTCAACTTGAGAATATAAGTCCCAAGCCACTGAACTGAGCCCGGTCCATTCTCCATTACTTTATCCAGAGCAATATGCACCAATTGATGCTCTATCTTGGTCATCATCAGCTGCCTCCCAGCTTCTGTCTTGGACTCAAGTGCGCTCTTAAGGCTGTCGGGTAACGGCTGACCGGCTTCAATCATCTCCAATAGTTTCGGATCGGTTTCCATGAGGTCGAACAAATAAAGCTGGTGGGAATACGATGATTCTTTATGGTTTCTTTCATCCATTATCTTTGGTTTTTTAGACAGATGCAGCTCACCGATAACATCTGTGCTGAGTCGCTTTGTTGATACTTTGGTCTTCCCAATGCCGGGTTTCTTACACTGTTTCCCATCTTTCTTGTTATCCCCATTGACGCGCTTTGAAGATTTTTGACCAGAAGAATCTGACCTTTGACCTGTGAATCTCACTGGAAGATTTTCTGTCTCTACATGTCTTGGTAGATTTCACTCTTGAAGTCTTTGAAGATTTGGACGTTTGATGGACACTATAACCAACTTTTTCCTCTGACGACCTACTAGGATCAGGTAATGTCAATTTTGATGTCTCACGAATTCCACCCATTATCTTGAACAGTTGATTATTGTCAACAATTAAGGATGGTAGTATTGTACAAAGTGTAGCTATATCAACACTGTTTTTTTCTTCACTCGACGAAGACTTCTTAACTTCATAAGCAGCATTTTCTGGTATCTTGGTAAGATCACGAGGAGACATTTCTTAGGTCGTTTATAAATAAGATAAGTAAACTTGTCAGGTGTGATCTTTGAAGTACAATGTTGTCAATAGCTTGGTCCAGTCAAATTTATATGGCCTGATGTCATTAAAGTCCAATGATCATATTATTAATTTTACACCGTTTGGATATAATTTTGAGAAACGATCATTAAAGTTAGCTAAGAGAATATTTAAGATGATTTTGTAGTAGTAACGAGCACTGGGTTCTTGGAATTGATTATTACTATCACTACTAATTACTAGCAGGTGAGGTACGAAGGTAGGAATCTAGTATTGAAGAGTCGGTTTCAATTCTAGAAGTTTATTTTTGCATACCTACATTTAATATGGAAATTTTAAATACCTGTATATTTATCTCTTTCCACTCTTCTTCTACATAATATATAAATAATATCGAACTTCTTATAACATAGTTGAAATCAAAAAGGCTGAATGATTAAAAATTATTATAGTTATGTTCCGAAGACATAGAGATAGGTACCTAAGGCAAAAAATAAAAATATGTATGTCCTCGTTCCAAGTTCAATCAGAAATAGTTTATTTCAGTCAGGCCCCAATCCATTCCTACCCAAGCTTCTGACAATTAGTAAACTCCTAATTTTCTATTCCAACGCAGCTTTCTGACAGTTTTATCAAAACTAGTGGTGGCCCAGTTGTCCAAATTCGACCGTAAATCATATTTTTTTTATTCAAACGTTATTGAGTTTCTTTTTGTCAAGGACATAATAAATGCATATACTTTTTGAATAGGTATTTTGTTCAATTACGTCAGTTGCAAGCTTGTACAAAAGGGCATTAGCGTGTCTTGTTTGCCTTGTCCCTTAGAATATATATGAAATTTAAAATGTAATGTTAGTAAGAGTTCAAAAAAACATAATGACAGCTATTTATTTTATAATTCAATGCATTGTAATGTTTCGACTTAACGCCGGTCATATTACTTTATCCTAATGAACAAATTAAGAGAATGCTGTCCTTTCACAAAAGTGACTTCAGATTCGAAATGTTTTGAATTGCAAAAGTTGCGTTGTAAATGCATTAATGCACTATCAAAAATATTAAAATTTCTTGAAATGACATTTAGTGCGCATTTAAATATATCCCTCAAAATAATTACATCCCTTTGTATACACTATTCACAATATTTAGGGTCGATTTCATGAATCCCTAATGGTAGATTAGTTAATGCTTTAATTTGTTTAACTCATATATTGATGACGGAATAAAGATAATGCATTTTTAACTAACTTTAACAATGTCAGTTACCGTATCTTTCGTTCTTTTAACGTAGCTTTGAATTATATGTCCATTCAAAAATAAACAAAATTTAAAGCGGGCGATTAAATTTGATAATGATATCGGCCCTTAAATTTGCGTTTGGTCAGGATTGACATTCACGAATAAAACCATCTAACAGCCCTGACTCGTTGAGTTCACATTTCAATTGTGTTTCTTATGCAACACACAATACACTTCTACCATATTTTCTTATTTAATTTAATTTGAAATATTAACGCATAATACATCAAAATTTTAACTGTGTGCACCTACTTCACCATATAAACTTTCATTGTGTCAAATCTCATACTCCTCCGTGCACGTTTTATGCCTTAAAAATCCTTTACAATCACGTATTAATGTATTATAGATAACAGAACATTATTTCAGGGAAACTCACGAATGTATCTATCATATAACTGTTTGCGATTCATAAACCGCCATCCAACTTTCAGAACTAAGACTAACTAACGCAAGCTAGCTTGTTTCATAAAAAATACGGAATCGGAAAATGAATTATTTTGTTTATAATTTTTGAATCACAACTAGTTTAGCCGAATGATCTGAAAAGCCATTTTTTATTACCCTTACATCTTTAATAATATTTTCATTATGTATAGTACTGCAGATATAATTAAAGACCACTGTCAAATCTAGTAGGTTCTCGAATAGGATTTATTATATTATAGGAATCGAAGATATCAAATAGCTGGCAACAACCAAATTACAATCACAACGAGTAAGATAGAAGCAAATTACTTTCTAACGACACAATGTTCGCTTAAATCTGTTCAGCCGCTTTGAATTTACAGATTTTTATATAGATAAATATTTTTTACAAAAAATTGGACCGACTTTATTAGTTGGTGCACTGAAAAGTATAAAATAATATTAATTCTATTGGTGCTGTTACTTTTGAAGTTGTGCAGTTGCAGGTAGATTGGTAACTTTTGGCACCAACTTCACAAGTACCAGCCCCAATAGAATTAATATTATTTTATACTTTTCAGTGCACCAACTAATAAAGTCGGTCCAATTTTTTGTAAAAAATATTTATTTCACACTTTTGAGTGTAACATTAGTCACGAAAATCGTTGAACGTTCACTAATACCAATGAAGATAGTACTTATTCTATTACCCACGTATATTCCTTGCTTGTAGTTGTTATTATTGTTATTATTGAGATCTCAGAACATCGCTGCGGAAATACGCTTGAATATTTTAGTTGTTACCATTTTAACACCGATTTTACTCGAAAACCGTAACTCTAAGGGAAAAATGTTCAGTATAAATGTTGCTACAAATAATTATGTCTTTCAAGTACTGCAAACAGATTTTCAATTTTCGACAGAAATCGCCCTCTCCACATAGCGAAAATAGGTATATTTGAGAATTTAAAATGTCTCTATGTCGAAAACCGTTACTCTTTTGAAAAAATGTTCCATTTAAACGTTTCCGGATATTGTCCTCTCTGTAATTATATCAACGCAGATTTTCAATTTTCGACAAAATTTGCCCCCTCCACCCCCTTCGGGGGCGGTTTTCGGAGGGAACGAGATGTCGGATTCCCGTTTTTATGAATATGGGACCATTTCTCAAGCCTCCTCTTTCAAATGAATCAAAAATCATCAAAATCGGAGTACGTTTACTATATGAAAGGCGCGCACAAACCAAAAAAAAAAAAAAAAAGCACACAATCGAATTGTATACCTCCTCCTTTTGGGAAGTCGGTCAAAAAACACCCAAACTCTTCGCACCTCTTTATTTTCAGATATTGAGAAAAAAGTGTTCATTCAGAAACATTTGAATTTATCCACTCTTTAGAAAGCTTTGTACTACTTGATGCAAAATGTTAGGTAATGAGGTAATAATTTCATTCATACATAAATCCGAAATTGTAAACTTCCAGTTTACTGACCTTCAAGGTGAAAAAAATCTGACAAGATTTCCAGAATTCTTTTGAAAGTCAACTCCTTACATTATCTAACAGATGTGCTAATTATGTAATTAAGAATAGGTAAAATAGTTTCTTCACATAAACGTGTCTAAGCTGTGAAAGAATATTTTCATTATCAAAAAAATCAGTTCCAAAGAGTATTTATTAGATATCGATTTATTTCAATTTATAAATAATCAAAGTACTATTTCATTTTTCCGGCAATCGAGAATCTAAAATTCAAATAAGTATCACTATTTTTCCTATGCCCTCTTCTACTTTACAGACTTCGAGAACAGGTTTGACAGTGACGTGCTGAGTATTTTTATGTTCGACAAATAATCGTTTCCCAATTAATTTTCATTCAATACCTCGGCATTCTTCCAAATTTTCTAAATTTGTAATTTTCGGCAATAACGTTTCAAAGAGGCTTTTTGACTTCATTCTAAAATTTTACAAATCTTAAAAATTCATTATCATAATGACTGAGTTTATTTTTCTGAAAACCGTCTTGATTGTTTCAATTTTGAAATACTGCTATTTTCAAATATTCATATTTAAAATTTTTCACACATACAGCCTGATGGACTTTATTTTTCAGAAACATTCTTGGAATAAAGCAATCACAAATCAACCCTTTAGAAGAAGAAGGAGCCATTCAATTCACATTTGTCACATTCCACCAGGACCTCGTGCCCAAAATCCAACCGTAATCCTTCACTCGACCGCATCTCAAACGTCCCCATACCCTTCTTAAGCTGTGTGAAGGTGCGTCTCCCGCACCAGAATCGGACAGATGGCGACGGACATCACAAATCGTACACGACGAGATTGCTCACTCCTGAGGGATGCCGATGTCCAGGTCACATTCTGGACGGGACCATCGTCGTTTTTGCTGTGTCCCTTGGGTAGAGGGCCTTCTATCTCCCGGGGCGAAGACAATAATGTTAGGTAAATATTGCCTCGGCTACGCGTGTAGAAAAAAATATTCAGCATGTCGACTCTGGAGAATATGGAGTTTGGAGTTGACAAAAAATGACACAGTAAAATTGTCGTAGAATTTAAAAATATATCTATATTTAAAAATATTTTTATTTTCAAAAAAATTGGGCCGGGTTTATTTGTTTGTGCACCAAAAATACAAAATAATAAGTATTCATCAGTATTCATATTGATGCTGGTAATTTTGAAGTTGTGTAATTGTAGTTAAATAGAAGAATCTTGGCAACAACTCGAAAACCGTAACTCTATGAAAAAAATGTTCAATTTAAATGTTGCTGCAAATGATTTGGTCGTATCAGATTTTTAATATTCGAAAGAAATTGCCACTTCCACATAGCAAAAATACCTACACATATTTCAGAATTTTAGATTGCTAAAACTCGAAAACCGTAACTCTTTTGAAAAAATGTTCAATTTAAACGTTTCCGGATATTAATTCTGCCGTCTCAGATTTTCGATTTTCTACAAAAATTGTGCCCTCCACCCCCTTCGGGGTAGTTTTTGGGGGACAAGAGATTTCGGATTGGAGTTTTCATGAATAAGGGACCTTTTCTCACGTATTCTCTTTCAAATGAATCAAAAATCATCAAAATTGGAGTACATTTACTATATAGGTAGGTACCTACAGCGCGCAAAAACAAAAAAGCCAACAGACGAATTGTATATATTCCTCCGTTTGGATTCAAATTCATAGTATGTCTTATATCTTAACTAGCTTATGCTATTGACTTTGTTCAAAGGAGTCTTCGAAAAAAAAACATTTACTACATTACTTAACCGCACTTCTGCAATATTTTCGCTTAAGTCAGATGAGCATCAGTTGCCATGTCATAAATAATGGGTGTGTTCGGATGACTGTTTAAATGAGCAGAGACAGCAAAAATAATAATAACTAATAAACTAATAACCAGTCAGTATCCCTTATAGGTTGAAATTTTGTTTCATTTAATATAAATTCAACATAGAAAAAGATAACTGTATTATATAAAAGTGTATATCGAGCAATCCAAAAAATAATCGCATTAGGCATTTGAAATGGGGACTAAACTAGTTTCAAGTATGTAATAAGTATTTGTCATTTCATTATTGAATGCGTGTATCCAGCCAACATTTGGTACGTTCGAAAACTTCGGACGATGACAGTGCAGAAATACAGAAATAATAAATTAATAACTATATTTTTTTATGTTGATACTTCGTCTTGTTTCGTAAATGTAGCTTTTAAAAAGAAAATTACCTACACTAAGTTAATACTGTCGATAATACTATTTTTTATTGTCATTTGCCTGACAGCAGTGACAGCCTGGAATCTTGGGCGGTTAACTTTAACTACGAAATGCGATTAATCTATTGCGAATCCAATCACTTCCAAGATGATTTTGAATACAATTCAAAGAGCATTCATCATTGAAAGTTACTTTCGTAACGGCGTCAAAGTTGACGGAGAGTAGACCTTCTATGTTCTCTCTTGTCTAGAGAATTCGGCAATGAAATGACAAATACTTACTTATTATTTGAATCTCCCCATTTCAAATGCCTACTGCTAATGGTTTTTTTGGGATCGCTCGATATCAATAGTGATAATTGTGATCTTTTACGATAATCTTTTTAATATAGGTACAATTTGTTCTGTCATGTCATTGTTATTGCTGCTTATTGCGCGTTTTGTATAATCAAATTTCTTTTCAGCGAGGTTGTCTTAGATTCAGTTTCAGAATGAATCTATTAATTTCAAAACGTTCTGTACATTCCTCTAAAAAGCCAAATAATATATTATCTGCTTTGATCGAAACTATTAGCAGATGAACAAAGAAGGATTGAAATCCACCAATTTCCTTAATTTTCACGCAAATTACAAAATATTTAGACAAGCTTTGCTCACACATCTGCAGCAATTTATGAGTTATTAGAGTAAGAATTTCCAAACATTTCTAACGATCTGACTGAGGATTTATGAACAGTCCGGTAATTAACAATTTATTTAAGTAATTTATAAATGTTATTAAAAATATTTGGATGGAGATGTATTTATTGGGACATTTTCAAGTTTTATTATGATCCTTACATTACTTAGATTAGTTTTGTGCATTTATTTCAGTATTGATCTATAAAATATGTCTGCTCTAAAAAGTTATTATATTATGCATTTTCTGGTGATTTAAGTAAGCACATATTCCTTAAATTAACTACATGACACACTTCGAATGAGTTTTTTTGGATCACTCAATATTTATAGGTAGATATACTATGTCTATGAATATTTTCTTTCGTTAAAAGGCCTATATATCAACAACTATGTGAACTATTATGTAGGCAGGTATATGAAGAACATGGAGCATTACAAAAAATTCTCTTGAATGCCATTTTTATTTGTTTTTTTACTTATAATTCAAAGAACATTTGAGTTCTAGCAATTAAATTATCAATAAATTCATCAAACAAAAGTTTAGTTTTTGAACAAATATCTGCTGAAATTGTTTTCATGTCAATGGAATCAGGTATAGTTACAATCACAAACTGACAATTTCACTGTATCATAAATGTAACGCAACATTTCAGGAAAAGGCTCCCAAGAAGGATATGAACGCATGTAAGGATCAATTCTGGTATACCTACGTATGTATAGCTTTTTGTTTGTTTGGGGATTTGGATGCTTTTGAAATATTCATCTTTTTTTTCTTTGAATATTCAACAACGATAGATAGCTTCGACGTATTTTTCCATAGTCCCAAGGCGCGAACTAGCCATGTGATATATATTTTATTTTGAATCGATTGCTAAAAGCATCTCTGAACATGCTAAAAGATGGCCTCTGGCGATTTTTGGACCACTAAAATAATAAATTGATATGCGACCAGTGAACAGAAGATTACCACATACCTATATTATTTTATAAACTCTCCCAGATGTGATCCATATTCTAAGAATAACTTCACCTAATGTAAATGTTACTTTCTAAAAAATGCAAAACATCAAAACTATAACCTTCTCTTGTTCCAAACTTATCCAGTCGTTGAATACATTCAAATATGAGATCGATTTCGGACTCCCAGCGCCATCTATCGACAAGTTTTGTTTGAGATACACCTGTGGGGCAACAAATGGGCGCCATAGGGGCTGAAGACCGAGCGACCGTTTTTCGTTCAAAGAGATTTTAGACAACAATGGGTACAATCAGGTGGTGTGCATTTACAAATCGTTTATTAGGTTTAACGTAATATGAATTCGTTTGTGTCTGTTGGTGAGGTAGGTATGTATCGGTAGCTATAGGTATGCGAATAATAAAATGCCCTCATTGATCAAATTTAATTTAATTGACGAACTGTGAATCTTACTAGATACTTGAAAAAATCTTTTATATATATTTTTCCATATACCTAACAATGATTTAAGATTTGTTAGAAACTGATTCTGAAAATTTATATAGGAAGCTTAGATACCAATTAACTCAATGAATAGATATCAGGTATAGGTACAAATACATCATTGTTCTCACTTTTTTCAGGACGAATGTAAACATGTCTAGTGACATGATATATACATCAAATTTAACGCTCACACTATCTTTGAGTGGTCCATATCTTTCAGATCATATCCATAAGAACATTGAATCTATTCGGTTCAAATAAATACAGATACCTATTCAAGAAAAGTGGCAGAATCCGAATACTCCACTTACTAAATAATATATGATTATAGGTTAATTCCATATTCCACAGTTGAAAGAATTTATTACTAGGATTATTAACATGAACCTCTCGAGATTCAGCAGTCATTAGTAGGTACCTAAAATAGTTAGCCACTAACTCATAGTACAAAGGAAACTTGATGTCAGCCATGCTACATAAAATCATCTTTTAAGACTTTAATTCAAAATTCTGATAGCACATAGTCGTTACAATTTGCTGAAAGAATGATGAAAAAACGGAATCTCGTCTACAAGAAATAAATACTCAACACAACGAACTCATCTTCAGACTATCAAATTACTTACAATAACAGAACCGTATTTATGCAAGAGAAAGTCAAATCCCTTCAATCAATCATCAACACAGTTTTTTTGCTCGAAACATCTAAAATATTTATTGCATTATCCAAAAACCACAACTGGAATATACCTGCTACAATAATACATAGGTGGGTAACTTCTAACCTCGTATCCCGTCGGTAAAATGTATAAAACAACATGACATGGCCTCAACTGTAAATTAGAAAATAATGACATTATCATTATCATCCCCCCACCACTTGGCCTTTCGGCATTCTATTGGTCATCGCGCCAAAGTGAGGAGGGGGTGCATTCGAATTTGTGTGTGTGTGTGTGAGCGAAGCATGCAGCTGTTTCGAGTTTCGGGTACCGACGACGTTGGGATCTAGTCAGCCAGTGTGCCTGTATTCGCCGTTCGCCGCTCGGTCTCAGTTTGGCTGTAGACACCATGCTGTATGCTTCGTGTACGTTTCGCGCTCTATGTCTGTCATCTTCACGTACTACGTGGTGAAGTTGACGCGCGGAGAATACCTAGTAGTAGTGTGCCGTTATTTTTTTACTAGTTGGTTCTGAATCCTCCTATTTTTTGTTTGTTTTGTGTGACCTACGAACGTATACCAGGGCTCTGTTCGCTTCAAATTTTGTTATATTTTTTTTTCAATTGTGATTATTATGTGATTGTGAGTTTTGCTGATGGAGATATCGTGTTCTTGTTGGAATCGAATTCTTTATATGAAAGTGAAGGTGTGTGATTAGTTTAGTTTTGATTCTATGCAGGTTTGATAACAAGTTATTGTTTTGTCTTGTCTGCTAAGTAGGTACTTCGGAATAATTTAATAATAGGTTCAGTGATTTGGGTAGATAAATTTAAAACAGAGAGGTCGGTTATAGGAAGCTTGAGACAATACCTAGTAAATCATACACATTCGTCCGATTTCCAAAGAATTTTGGTATCCATTCTATGCCGGTATATCTGTCTTTAATGCAGAACAACAAACTAATCTGGTTGAAATAAGCACATTTTCCTATCATCTGACACAGATGGAAATTGATAAGATCAATTTCGTGATCTTAAAACTTCGTCTATTTTATTTAAAGTTAAAGTTGATCATTGCCCCATAGTAAAACAGTGGAGGATTCACGTATTAGCAATGACGTGAGTGTCAATTCCTTTAGATCTCTGCAAGGTATTCAGCAGAGGAGCCGATCAAACAATAAAATTACCAGAGTAACTAAGCTTTTGAGGACAAAGTTTTCAGATTACTCGATTAAATCCACAAATATAAGTAATCTGCTTATTCTTGCACTTTTTAGTCAATTATTCTAGTCCTATCAAAGCTTTTTAGTCAATTGCTCTAGTCCTTTCAAAGCTATTTCGTGCAAAGGCTATGTTATTTTATTTCACGTATCCGTAAAATCTTTCTGTCGTCCCAATAATAAGAAATGACCTATTATTATCGACGAGTTTGAAAATATGTTCCCATTTCTTCACTATCAAATACTCGTGCATTTTCTTTGAGTTTATAGAAGTTTCTCAAGACAAATTCTTTTGCGCACCCTTTAGGCATTGAGTGAGAAGTAATGGAATTATACGGACTTGAAGCTATGTAGTTAGTTCGAAAAATTATTAGCTAGAACTTCCTAACAAGTTACTGTCTTGAAAGCAAAAAACACGCTTTTCGTATTGCTGATTCGCGATTATAACTTTTAGACGGTGTTCTTAGTCAAACAGCTTTTTCCAGAAGTATCTACTTAGATAACTTTCACATCAAGAAAACTTTCGGCACACGTTTTCATCAAAAATGTCATAACTGTTACTTCAAAAATCCATTAATTATAATGATAAATTGTATGCATACTCGAGTCAAAAAGTATTTATCTGATTGATCTTTTCCGGAATAGATTACCTACTGAATTGGTTAAAATTTATATCTAATAATGAACATTTGGAAATTTTAGTATAAATACAGGCTATCAAGTTCATAAGTAAACGTGTCTCCATATTTCAATGTCGATATAAGTATTGTTTATTTTCTTTCCAACGGTATTGAGCGTAAGCCAGACATCCAGATTTACTAAGTAAGCATGAAAATGAGAATCACTAACATATTTTCGCATAAAAATGTTAATCTATTTAGCAGTGTTATGTTCAAATTGTTGATTTTACTAAATGATGAATTAATGTATCTATTTGACTCGGCGCCTTCGCCATTTCCAAACAGCAATACAAAATAAAATACTTAACTTGACCCTTATTCAAAAATAAATTCCCTCCTTTATGTTCTTGAACATATTGCAATTGTATTCTAATATCACTGAAATAAATGAAATTTTCAACAAGTCGCTTAGAAGACCGACTTTAAAAGTCGAACAAAGATATACCTATTAACCCACAGAGAGCCTTGTAATAGAGTTTAACCTCCGGGTTAAACTCTATTTTTGGGTGAGCATATACCTTAAATTTTGATAATCTTGATTGAAACTGGACCTGGGATTTGGGTGCTACTGAATATATAGATGAAGGCTCTCTATCTGACCCTCTTGGAATATTTATCAGGATTTAGATATTTATATGGGATTTCAGATTCCATCAATTTTTGAGTAGCTTGGTGACACTAACAAGATATATTAGAATCAAATTTGGTATTCCAATGGTAGATTGTGTGAACTAGTTATCAGGCAGATGGATTTCGTTTCAAACAAGATTTCCAAACTAAGATGCTTATCTCCGTCCTTTTTTCGTTTCGCATATGCACTTATCCCTTTTCGACGGGCTTTGAAACACGGGGGTGGTATAAAATACATCTGTATGTTTGTTTTTTATGTATGTTCATGCCTTCTGCACAGTAGGTACCTATGTAGGTGTATAAACTTGCGCCGAATTTGGTGAATCATTTTTCAGGGACAAGAGGAGGAATTTAAAAAAAAGCGAATTCTATCCTAAAGGATTAAATAAAAAATCCTCGAAAAAATCGTTTGAATTGTATTGTATACGTTTCAAAAAATACTTCTCCTAGAAGTGATATATTGTTGTTGTCATATTTTGGAATCAGTGAACATTCAGTAATTTGTATTTATTTATTATTTATTTCTTTGATGCTAAAAGTAGATTTTTTCTTGCACAACTTATCAGCACAAATAAAATTAACATTATTTTAAAATTCTTAGTTGGTAGATAGACTAATTATTAAATTTGGTGCTATTTCTTATAAACAAACATTTATCTACGAAAACTGTGTGGCGATAAGATGTACCTATTTTGGACCGACGAACCCGAATGGAGGAGGAGAAATAAATATTTTTTACCGGCGTTATTAGTTGGTGCACTGAAAAATACAAAATAATATTAATTCTATTGGTGCTGGTACTTGTGAAGTTGGTGCTAAAAGTTATCAATCTAACTGCAACTGCACAACGTCAAAACTACCAGCACCAATAGAATTAATATTATTTTGTATTTATCAGTGCACCAACTAATAACGCCGGTCAATTATATATATAAAAAAATCTATATTATTAAATTTTCTAAAATCTGTTTTTTATGCAGACAGCAGTGTCATCACATTTGATAGGTCATTATACTAAATTATTCTAATAGTTTCAGAATCTAAATAGTGATCGAATAGTGACACAGATGTGAGATTTAAGAATTCATCTTTCGGAATCTAAAAATCGCAACTATTCTTGTAATTCGAAAAGAAAATCTAGAATAAAATCCTTTTCAAATAATTTATTTGAGATGAAATGAAAGCAAACATACCGAAAAATTGTATATCTCCTCCCATTTCCGAAGTCGGCCAAAAAGCCGACTTTAACTGGAAACATTAAACCGAAGATAGCCAATTGAAAACTGCTATAAGACAGTCTCACTTCTGGAGCAAATATTCGTTATACTTAGGAATTCTTCCATATTTAAGATACAATCTTTTTCGAAATTCGTCGGTGACGATGGATTAATTAAAAATGCTAAATAAGCTTTAGAAGACACGAAATCCTCTATAAACGAGTATCTTTAGCTACTTCCTGGGCACTTCAATTAAAACGAGCTGCGTCCGTCAAAAAGGGAGCAAAAGAAAAAGTAAGGCTGCTGCTGCTGCCGAGAGTAGAAGAAGAACAAGTTATTAATCTCGATCTCGAGGGTGGTTCTTCTGTCTCGGGTTGGCTTTATTAAATTCAGAGATCTTAATCTGTTCAGTGAGGGATTTTTTTGGGTGGTTGTGTAGAGCTGTGTGGAGGGTCGTCCTCGCTGACTTACCTGAGCCACGAGATATTTATTAACATCATGCTTAAGAAACCAGGTAGCCAGACTGCAAGAAATATGGCTCGAGCCGTTCTAGATTTATCGCAATAAAATTTATAAGGTGGATATATTTTACTTTGAGAGAGGTGCCTTATTGGCCTTAAAATATTTTTATGGTAATAATAATGGGTCTTGGTAAAGGACTGAAAAGTGGTCCCAACACAAATATGTTATGTAAGTAAGTAAGCTTTATTTTGAGTAAGAACTGAAAACATGAAATTGACTGAAGAATTAATCCTTCAGTTAAGTATATTTTTGAGTTTTTTTCAATACAAAAAATATTGAGAAAAAATTTATAAAAATAATACTAAATTGTGACTAGGTTTTCCGGGAAATTCTAATAATGTTTATACCAAAATTTAGACCTACCTCCTACCCATGCAGAAAATACCGCTGTATCCAGATTTTTTTTTCAAACAAACTACTTTTACCTAAAATAATCCACCAGCACCTGCGTATAAGAGAAGATATTTTATTTATAGTATATTGAACTAGTGATCAATTCTTTCACCAAATAACAATTGAATCAGTGAGTAAAATTCAGAATAATCACTACATTAATGACATAGGTATATTTCGACAGTTCCCAAACTGGTTCAGAAATTGTCATCGGCGACACATTTCAATCAGGACTTTCACTGGAATATTTGTCGACAGCCCAAACAGTTTATACTTGCATGATGGATATGTAAAATTGGCATGTATATAACATGACTAGTCATTCAAGTTCAACAAAAAACTATACAATATTGGAATATTTATACCCGTCATGTAGACGCCTATCAATATATGTATGTACATATCATAGATACATAATATATACCAAACATTTGTTGTCATATTTGTCCATCTTTATCTGTTTGGATTATTCCAATATTTACTCTCTGGAAATCATTAAAACTACTACGTCTGTGTCACATTAGTTGATGCCCTATGCGTTCGGTGGTTGCAGCGCGATTATTGTTCACAAAATGCATCAAAATCGAAAGAACATTGGTGATTTTTGACTGCAATGATTTGTAAAGTATGGACGTTTATTGGTTCAATGTAAGAAATCCGTGTGCTGGTAGGGAGACTGTGTGCGTGTAGTTTTATGTGACAAAACTAATTACGAAATAAACCTCATATTCTAAACTTTCAGTTATCAAGATTTTTACCAATACTTACCAAAACAAAAAAGTAAACATGTGTAAGTTTATGACTCTTGTTAATCGTGAGGGTTCCCAAATAGATAATAAAAGAAATATTCCTAATTCAGGAATTGTCCCAATCAAGACAGTTTTCGGATTAAATTTAAAAGACCATCCTTAGATAATTGTATTGCTGAAATTGTACACACTTCTTGAACATTACTTTCTTAAAGCAAGAAAACAAATAATAAAATGGGGTAAACAGAAAGAACCATTAAATATCACAACAATGGAACATGGAACATCATAAAAGTATCCGTGAAAAAAATGACAACTTTAGCAAAATTTTCTAATATTGCTTGTGTGTTAATATTCAATTGCTTTTTTCCCTACATTGTAGAAGCCCTTTTATTTAAGGGAATACGAATTATACTTAATAGTGACTCAGAATGAAAGTCAATAACTATATCAGATTTCATTGAAATCTGTCTTACTTTTCCGACGTTACCCTACGATCAGACAGAATATAGGAGGTTGCGATTTATTCTGGAGTTTTAAAGCTCATTTTGTTCAATTCAAAAATTATTTCACAAAAATATTAGGGTAGAGCCATTAATTATTCCGTACATTTCGATAAAATTTTCAAAAATATTTCTGGTATGATTCAGTCCCAAATCCAATAGACATCATCTTGATTATCGTTTTATTGGAAGAACCATTTCTCCCGTTCTATTTATTTCTTGAATAATAGCGATTCAAATTATTCATAATTTATTTAAACGGTAACTTTTGTTGAACACCCATGAAATTAAACATGAGATATTAGAAGATTGGTCAAAATAAAATTAGAAAAAAAAAATGAAGATTGTATCTCTCCCATTGAAATAGCAAATGATAAATGTTCGATAATGGCTTCATTATTAGATTCTCCACCATCTGCTATTATACGATACATATTCATTCATTTACATATAAAAAAAATGTAGTCATAATTTCATATCATAATTTAGCCGTCAAGTCTAAACAACATTTAAAACAAAACAGCTTCAGCAATAATATTTGAATAACAAATTTTCCTTTGGCATTTCAATATTAATTTATCTATCTAAATATTAAATAACTCCTCTGGTGCATAGCAAAGAAAAATCGTGATAGGTATCAAGGAGTAGGTATATATCTCTATTTAAATGATTATCTTGATAAAATAATAAATTACTTTGTATAACACAACAATTTGGGTGTGGCTTGAAATTTTGGAATACTTGTTGTAGGCCACATCGAAATTTACGAAATAAGATAAGTTGTGATCAGTACTTACTTGTTCGTTTTTTTGTTGTTGTTGTTGTTGTAATGGTCTATAATTGAAGGTATTAATCTTTAGGGCTGGGCTTAGGTGAATATAATAACTATCCACACGAGCATTAGTATTTCGAACTTTAATATTTCTGACATC
This sequence comes from Crioceris asparagi, assembly GCA_958507055.1. Lineage (NCBI taxonomy): Eukaryota > Metazoa > Arthropoda > Insecta > Coleoptera > Chrysomelidae > Crioceris > Crioceris asparagi. The sequence continues at coordinate 15,651,725 of OY293829.1, read as the reverse complement.
TCTGGAAACTCAATAAATATGTAATATTCTGGTTTAGAATATTTAGTGGTAAACTAGGTATATATGTACTAGGTATATCAGAATCATTCTAGTTTCTGATGACTCATGATAATAAATAATCTATTATCGGACAAAACAGTGATTTTTTTTTATAGCAAATAGTAAGTATAATTAATCAATTCGGTCCATGTAAAGTTTATCTAAATAATGACCAAATATATCAATAACATCTCATTCGAGATCTCATTCTTTATTATTCACTGTAAATATCAGATAACATCTCTTTTGTCTCGTAGTTTCATAGAAGTACACATCCATCAAGCCTACAGCATCTTTTATTTCAATTTAGATAATTACATCTAGCTATGCGATTGCCTGTGTCATTTCCCGCGTGAACGCTGCTCTCGAAACTAACCTGACCACTTCCTGCGTTACCCGTCTTCGTTTTTTTTTTCATGTAGTACCCAAACCAACTTTTTTCATTCTTTCGACATTTGGGTTTTAACGCTGAAACTCGAATCTTCTTTTTGAACTTTCACTTGAAACGAAACCCGAGTAAGCATAAAGTGTTTGTTTTCTCTAGGCACTAACCGCAAATAATAATTAGAGAATGTTATGACTATATTAAATTACCGTGTAAAAGTCGTTTTACTAATATATACGCCTATATGCCGTTCATATACGTTTCCTGGAAATACGAGAGCTCTTAGAGTATAGACCTTGTTGTATTTCGTTCTATACAACTGTCTGTCTGTATGTTGGACACATACTATATTCGTACATTAATGTTAAAAGTTGAGATAATGTGTTTGTGTCATTTATGATTTCTTGGAAGTACATATACGGCTTTCAATGTGCTGAGTTTGTGGGAAGGTCCAAGACAATTCAGAACCTAATTATCAGCTAGTTACAAGTCATCTGTCTTAATCTTGGATACTTTGGTTTTCATAATTTAGCATATCCAAATTGGTTCAGTAGAGAGCAGTTAGAGTTTTGTCATTTAAATAATAATAATAATAATTATTGCATAAGAGGAAGTATTAGAAATAGTGTTAATAGTATATAAATGAAGAATTTGAATAATGAAAAAGTATTTATTATTTGATGAAGATATTAAAATAATTAAAAATGAATACTGTCCTGACTAGATCACTTAATTAATTTGGGTAATGCAAAAAAGACACAGCAAATTCTAAATGAGAATTTCTTGTACCTGGAAAACGGTCCGTCACTCCTTCTCAAAAACTTCTCTTGCAAGATAAACAGTCCTGCGGTCATATGCCCTAACCTACCAAGAGCAAGAAATGAAGTTGAGTACAAGAAATGTAAACTCCCAGGTATAGAGTTTAGAGCAGAACTGTAGGTGTGGGTCATTACGTGAGCATTCTCCTGAGCTCCATTACCTCGATGTGTTGCAATGGGGTGGTTGCAGAAGCGTCATATAAACTGACTGTGTGTTTCTTGTATTATAGATAATACTGAGAAACATAGACATTGCGTTTTCTGTTAGTGTCCCAGATACGAGCAGATCAGGCTGGATAATGTTGAAGGTAGAGGGTAATCAAGAAAGCTTCTTGGAGATAAAATCATTCAGTTATGATTATTGAAATTTACCTAATAGCCACTATAGAGAATATGAGACTATGATTACAAAATGCGAATTCAGAGACTAATCTAGAAAACTTCATAAACAACTTTGACTAGAAAGAAAATTTGATATTGAATATTTCTTCTAGATTTGGAATTATCTATAATATGTTGAATCACTGAACTATATTATCGTTGCATTAAACAAACATGATTTGGTCATATCTAGAATGCGCACACGTTATTTTTTTATTTTGTATATCTAAATAAAATAGAATAGCGATAATATACCTATAGGTAGGTACATTCCCTTACAGAAATTTATCGATTCTAGCATCAGTAGTAATTGATAAGCGACTTGAGTTAGGTCTAGTTCTGGCTTGATTGATTGATTGATTAGAGTTTGGTTTATTTAGAGGAATTGTATTCGTGAAACATGTAAGTATGCTTTTCATGAAACATTGTTTATAATTAAAATATTTTCAAAGATTTGTTTAATGAAAATTGGCGTCGCTTCACTGATAACTGTTAACAACGAAATACATTTGTCATTATGTCAAGAAATTCCATTATCGCTGCTACATTTCAATTCTATCGATAAGAATTCCAATTAGTGAAAATTTCCATAATTTGCTTTTAATATAGAAAATTTGCCGAATGTTTCTTGCATACTAGAATTTAAGTGGACACATTTTCATGTTTCGGGGATCTACAAAATAAATTTTTAGCCATTGATTTTTTATTTAGCCAGAAAATTTAATTTCTTTAGAAATAATAAACAACGTTTCATCTGCTGCTGTTTACAAAATTGAAGTTTTCATGAAAGCGGTAAAAAATTCATGTTATGAAGTTCATATAGTTATGGATTCACCTAAATGGATAGCAACTTTCAATGTTCAAACAAAAAAAAAATATCTTCCCATAGGGCATATATGAATTGTTTATGCTCGGTGACAATAATGCCTTACTATTTCCCATAATATAAGTACAAGAGAAGAAATATAATGCATTGACAAACTCAAGTACGTACACATTCGACTTAATAAGTATAATGAATTGTTGATGTGCATGTTGGATCTAGACTTCAAATCTTGGGAACTGTAACAGCAATTACTGTGTCATTATCTACAAAAACATGTTATATTGTTGTTGGAAGAACCTTGGTAAATATATTGTGAAATACTTAGTTTAAAATAACACGAGATGTAATAATTGGGTTAAAAAAACACATGTGACATGAAAAATATGTCAGTTTTGCGCGAAAATTTTAATGTGAAATAAATTGGGAAATTAATGAATTACCTAATGGTTGTCGAATGTAGAATAAGGTGTGTTCTCTGAAATTAAAATTACAGGTACTGACATACCTACTTATTTCTCAAATCGGAAGTGTCCGAGCGATCACCGATATCTTATATCAGTAATAATAACTGTTGATACAACTTTGGTATGGAATGACTTGTCTACGTTTCAATTAAAGAATATATTTGACATAATTTTAATTATTAAGCCGCACTCCAGGCTCCAGAAAAACGCAAAGCAACCTTCTACTTCTATTACTTCGTTAATATCGTAGCAGTGTGTAAGATGTCATGCGTTCTTATAAACAATTTACTTCTTACAGAAAGATATGCGCATGTGATAATACCAACATTATTAACGCAACTTCCTTGGGGAGCCTTGAGACTGCTAACTTAAGTGCCGCACTTACCTTATACAGGGGGAGATGATATTTTTATAGTTCTAGGCTAGTTTTCTCTAACTTACACGAAAATCTACAGACTTTGTACAGGAACTCAGAAAAGTCTCTTTACAGATCTACTAGCGTGAGAAGGTGTCTATGGAAAGACCTGGCGACTACGACGACCCATCTGCACCACCATCACCAGCTGCAGCTGCTGGTCGGCTGGAGGCGACAAACAGCATGTGGGGCATGGAGGCGGCTACAACTGGGGCGGACTGTGACTGCCCAGGGCCGCCCCCCGAATTTTTACTGCCGCCGCCACCTCGGCCGCCCATTCTCCAGCCCGCTGATCCGACATACTGTTCAGAGGATCCTCTGCCTATCGAAACGTGCGACGCTTTACCGGTAAGTGTAATCAGAGAGAGAGAGAGTCAATGGGTCTGGGATCAGTTCGGATAGCTGGCCCATATTCATATGGCCTATCACTTAAAAGGCAAATGTAATGCATACAAGGCTATTTAGCAGAATCTAACTTAGATTATCTACGAAGCGGCATACTTTTTGCTTGAAATTATTATCAGTTTGGTTCTTGAAAGACTTTATATACTTGGAGTGTTAAATCATGGAATACGAAAGTTAACTATTCATAAGCCGTGTTATAGAGTTGGCCTATATTTATAGATATATATATATATATATATATATATATATATATATATATATATATATATAGTTTCTTTAGAATAAAGCAAAAGTGAGTATGGCCACGTCGCGTTCTGTGTAAGAATTTCGGTCAGTAGCAGAATTCAGTCTAACGTATACTTATATACACTTATACACGCACCCTAACACATTTCAAAATAATCATGTTGGCCTAAGAGACGAACGTTGTCGTCAAATTATGTGTCGTTCCAGTAAGACTAAGTACAAAATATTGTACTAGCATTTATCCTACCATACGAGTATTTCTTGAGGTCTGACTCAGTAAGTGGAAAATAGTGTCTACAGATTTAACTTCATTTATTTATCTTGACTTGTGAAATAACATTTTAGAAAATGATTAAACTATACTAGAAGTAAGAAACTGGAATGTCTATTTATCTATCTATTTTATATTTGTCTAATTTAATAATTAAATATGATAAGTTTATGGGATAAGTATTGTAATAATGTTCGAAAACAAATAATTGAATGCACCAAATATAAACAAAACTTGATCTCCATTGTTTCTCTGTATCGATTCTTAATAATCTCCAAAACATATTTGATTTCCTTTGCTGCAAAAACTCTCTGCATCTTGCCTTGTACATCGAACTCCGATCATATCCTTCCTAGACTATTATTATTCAAAATTCCTGCCTGTTCATATAATACGGTATTTCAATTTAAATTCCACATATATCTTTCACTCTATATTATATGTATGTTATACTGAGACATTCGTGAGCTATTTTTACAAACCAATCTTCCATAGGGAACATATTATTCCCGCAAACTATAGATAGACGGTTTTTGGAAAAGAATCGGTCGGATCTGTATAAAATGCTATTTAAACTTATTTGTGTATAAGTTGATCGTTATTTTTCAATACTATTGATAATGTTATAAGACATTTGTTAGTGTATTATTTATAAAATATTTGTTTAAAACATTTTTGGAAGGCAAGCGTATCAATTCCAAATCATTCAATTACTAAAATAAGGAGATCCTACAAAGAAGCAAACATACAATACACTAGAATTATATAACATACCTGATATATTAAAATTCTCTTCTTCGTGACATGACCTTTATTTTGAACAAGATTTCAAACATCTCCATGCATGCTGCAGTTATAATTATTGCTTCTTCATTTCACGTTCACAGTTTCTATGGAATTTGAAGCATCTAAATTCCATGTAAAAACTCTGGGTGATGTATATAGTGAGAATTTACAGAAGATATATATAATTGGCCGCGTAGAGATCGTCAAGCAAGAGCACCTAACTACTACACAGTCTTCATGTGTTGATGATGTGAGGAGGCCTACATACTTGAACGGGATCTCTGACCGTGATTCGCTTTTAATTAACTCAGATTTCTTACTTTTTTTTACTACATTCGCCTTTATGTTATGTTTCACAAGCATTTAATAAGGTACAAAATTAAGTGGTAATCATTAAATTCAACGAGATTTATTTGATGAACAGAAGGTAAATAATAATAATAATAATTGCAAAGATATAACGGAAATACCTAAGTATAAGTTTATAGGTTTTTATTATTAAGCCAATTATTTCATATCTTTTGAAATTTAAAGTTCATTAAAATAGCATTGATTATAACCTTGATTGGAGAATGTATAAATATTTATTTGAAACATTTATATAGTATGGTACTTTGATGAAAAATGATTGAGGAACAATCTATATTGGATATTGCAAGAATGATCATGTTCCATATCAGCTGTTTTAAAAATGATAATTTGCATCCTGCAATTCCCAGAATAGGGTTGCTGACAGGGCACTGTAGGCTTAGGAAGCATATGAACAATATCGGCTGGGACTAGGACAGTCCACGTAAGTCCTGCCAGAAGAATGAGGAGGAAACCGCGGTTCACATAATCTGTGAGTGTGAAGTCTTGGTAGGGGGTGCGGTATCAATTATTCGGAGAAGGAAAACCGAAGTAGAGAGTCACGCCAAGGACTTGGTATCTAAATTGTTACGTCATGACTCAATTCCGATAATAAATAAAAAAATAAGAAGGATCTATTGAGATTCAACTTAACCGGATTATAACCCTCGCGTAACTGCATACAATATACTTGATAAAGGTCTTGGTTTCATAATCAAAACAACAATGTCAGATATTAGAAATTAAAATTCAAATCCGCAACAGCGATATGCAACGCACGAGGAGGGTTCGGTAGCCTTTTCTGAAGTACACCCCGAGGACCACACCGATGACGATATGCGCTATACAAAGAGAACACACAGCATTGTTATTAGAATGTTTTTTATCTACCCTCGAATCGTAAAAAGCGATTTTTTTGTTCATTTTATAATATTCATTCTCTTTTTTTCAATGCCAACAAGCACTGCTTGCCCCGGGTGGAGCATGAACAGTAGCGAATGTGTGTGTGTGTGTGTATTTATAATCAGAGATGGCCATGGCTGTGTAACGTTCGCAACCAACCCCTCCCCATAACTAAGCTGAAAATTGAGCTTATCTCGCATCTGACATTTCTATTGAGCGTTATAATCTAATCTGCACTCAAGACGGCTCCCGTGCGCCTTACTTATCTGATGTCTTCTCAGTCACGACGCCTCACTGACATACCTTTTGCCACCGGGGTTGAAAGAAGCTGGTGCTACACTTATAGTAGTAAAAGCCGGAGGCCAATTCTGTAAAACTCATCAAGACTGGATCACCTCGCTGTCTATAAACTATATCCTGGGATTGATCGACAATAGAAAAGTGACCTGCCTGCACGTGTGTTTATCCTAGAATTTTGCACTTAGGCTACAAGCGCACTGAGCAGAACTAAGCAAGACACCAAAACATGTCAAATTATCTTTTCAATGAATTTATATGGCATAGAACGCATTATGCACTAATACTTTTGCTCTAACCTTTCCTCTTCCTCACGTAATAAATAAATTATTATGATATCCATGTTAAGATGCATATCTCCAGTGACGTCACTACGTGACAAAACGTCAGTGACAACCACAAAACACATGTTTCAACGATAGTCTCGTATTTTGTGCTGGTATGCAAGTTGGGTTGCGGTAATTTAGGTTTTTCTGTACCAAATACATAATCAGTTTATGACATTTGTGGTTCCTGCAATATAATGCCAATACATCATGAGGGAATGACGAAACAAGATTTACTGAAATATAGCTTTAACTTGCCAGAATACGCCGATATTTATGTTCGATTCTCCTGTTTAGTCACGAACTGACGATATGCGCACAGCGGTTTTATATGCGTTCACCAATTGAGTATTTCTTGTTTGATCCTAGTATCATGTGTTAATATCGTCCATATTGATCAGAACTGTTCAATGCTGTTTACTTTAGGGCAAATAAAACTATTAGACCAGCCCCATCGTGTCTGTTACGAGCTTTCCACATCCGGACGGACGTTAGTCCATTGACTGTAGTAGTAGTCACCATATGAACGCTTTATTCAGCTCATAATGTATATATCTTTGAATTTCTAAATCGAGAACTTAACCCGTTTGTCACACCTTCTTTTGACATAAATGTGATGAACTTTTGCTTGGGTAACAAGAATACTTATCACTGTATACGAAATTGAATAGTACCTATGTATATTCTACGACGTCGCCATCTCAACAATTTGAAACTTCCTCAATATTTGTTCCAATATAATACTCGAAACTGAAATTCCAAACATCCATTTCTATTCATAACTTTCAAATGGATTTCTCGCAATTATTACTAACATGAAAATGGTTCAGTAATAAAATGATAGCAGTAATAGAAATTGTTATAATATAGACATGCTCTGCTGGCAGATGATGATTCATTTGTGTTTGTGGGTCAGACAGTGGGTAATGTTCAGAATTATTGATGACTGAATGAGATGCTGCTTTCTATGTTAAAGCTTTAAATTAACTCAACAGATTATTTTTAGATAGGATGCATTCGTTATTTATGATTTATCTATATAAATCGACAATGAATGGAAACCAATTACAGCAAATTATGACTTGGTCTCGCATCTTGACATTTCCTAGCGAATCGCCTGGCGTCCACCTAAGTACGGAATAGACCTGTCGCACTGAGAGCTTAGCACCTTTGCTAGTCGCTTAGTTTATTTAGTGTGTGGCTTGGCGCTTTCGCTGGTTACCTGATGTTTAACTTGACGCCTTCGCTAGTTGCCTGGTGTGTCGGAAAATTACAAAGGTGCCAAGCTGCGGCTGGTTCCATAAATTTTATAAAGCTACGCTTTAGGTCTTAGGCTTCTAGCTTCTAGCATTCGCTGCCTTATCATTTGTATAAAAAGTTAATTTGTCAATTTCATCGATATCATTTTGTCTCCATTACCCCTGTGGACCCTGAGCAATTAATAATCTGTAGCGTGAACCCATATTACCCTCTTGTTTTGTAATATCGCTGGCAGTAGGTACCTTTATTTACTCTTATTTCGGGATTTTCTTTAATTTTGTGGGAACGCGTCTCGACCTCGAGATAAAATTATCCTAGATGAATCTCAAGCTATCACTTTGGATAAAAATTAATTAGTATTATTCACGTAGTACGCAGACATCGAGAAAACCATCAGTAAATATATTAAGTGGGCTTATGTTTATAAATGTAAATTTAAAAAAATTCATAGTCCTCTTTAGTACTTCGAGTTAGTTGTTAGAAAAGATTTTTTAAAACTTAATGACCCCATTTTGCGAAGTTTTCACTATAATTTCAATTTATATATTATATTCACGACATGTGAATATAAAATTGCTCTATTGAGAGTTGAAAGTACCTCACATGTGAATTGTAAGTTCTGGGTGGTACATTGTACATAGACATACATATAATCCCTGCTCGTTGTCAGGAGTGATATTTTTGTGCGAAATATTACGAAATGGAATATAAAAGCGCCGCTAGGGAGGTCATTTGCACAGAGTATTCGGTATCTTATAAAATGTATAGTAGCAAGGAACACATTGAAAACGGAAATATTCTATCTCTTGTACAGCTGCCACTCGTATGGAAGAGAAATCGGAGGTGAAAGAGATGTCATTTGATGATAATCTTGAGGGGATGTGATACGTTTCTACCCTACATATACCTTCCATAATATGTAACATATATATCTACGTGTTTCATGTTGTTAATATTTAGAAATTGTGGAATGTAGCGTGTCTATTTTGTAGTATGCATTGGCAGTTTGTTTGTTCCCTGCAAAGATCCTGCTTCTATAACTAAACTTGGTAAATTATGGTATAACTTGAATTTCCATATTCTGTTTTTATGTCAACTATAAAAATGCCAGTGGAGGAGGAGATTAAAAACTGTTTGAGTGTGATTTGGACAGGCATGGACAGGAAACGTATTGCGTATTAAGGATATTTGCTTGGGTTTTCGACCGACTTAAAAAAAGAGGAGGTATACAAATCGGTTGCACGTTTGCTTTTTTTTGATGGCTGTTCGCCCGTTTTGCGTATTAAGCTTAGGTATTCTGATTTAGACGATTTTTATTTCATTTGAAAGAGGAGAGTTGAAAAATGGTCGAAACACAACAATCAACATATCCTTCCCTCCAAAATCTCTCCCCGAAAGTGGAGGAGGGGGCAAGAAAAAATATTTTATTCAGTCAGTTGTTTCGATGATAAGCACAGAAAGTGGTCAATTATCATATTCATTCATTCCGTGATGCTGCAGCCGTTCATTTTACGATAATGTTAAAAAATATTTAAAATACTCATAAAGAGCCTTTTCATTTGAAATGTCACAAAATGCACTATTTTTCTGATTAGGTCCTCGAAATCATCCTCCAGAATCAGATTTCATTATCGCTATAAGTAGGTAATACGGTCATCTAACTCTGTATAAGTGCGAGATGCCCACGTTCTCCCATCAGTAGATTCTCAAAAAATAGGATGTGACAGACGGGCAGACATGCAGACACCAGAGAGATCTTCTAAGGGTTCTGTATTCTCTTCCGATATCCGAAATACAAAAAATGCCGGATTTAATGTCATCTAATGCAATTTTCATGTCCGTTTAAAACCGTCTATGCATTATATGCGAATTGAAAAGATAGTATTTGCTTTAAATATACCCAACCTTGCCAAACAATGGTATGAGTTGAATCCTATCCTCTATTTTTAGCTGAATTATAAAATACGCTGAATTAGATTGCATTTAATTCAATTTTCATGTTTATCCTTTTTCATGTCATCTTGTTTTACTATATTCATCTTATTCTGTATCAGTTAATTGTTTTTTCGAGCTCTTAAACAAAGATAAAAGAAAAACAAAATATAATAAAACCTCGAGACATCGATATACCGAGATATGAGATCAACAATTTTTTGTCTTTACACCAAAATAGAGGTTTTTTCAATCGCGAAAAAGCTATCAAATATCACTCACTCATGTCTCTCACGAAACTAGAGAGAAGTCAGCAATTTATTTCGTTGTTATTGGAACTTTCGCTGTGACTTGATAGTTCAGGCAAATTGTTAGATCGGGCAAGTTTAGTTGAAAAAATTTTAGTTAACAATTTGATAATAATAATTTAAATTGATCAGTAACTTGCGAAAAAAAAAATGCTTTTATTAAAAGGTTATCTATTGAAAAAGCTCGGATTAATTTTTCTTGTTGTTTTATGTTTCCCGTTTTTCCTTCGATACTACGCAGAACCGATCTAGACAGATCATTGTGCAATACAAAAAGCTTTATTTGGGTGTCAAGGGTTTGTACGCAATTGATGGGCCAGTTGGGAAACTACAAAAAAAAGATTTTCCAGTGAAGGTGTTGGAAGGCATTGAGTCACCAATCACATGGAGTAAAACATGGCTGCTATACACGCACTGGCTGCTTTTTTTATCGTCAACAAAATCGCAGCGATCCGCAGTGCACCATTCCTATATAATATACATTTATAGTAATAGGATTCGGGGGCAGTTTATAAATACGCGAGGGCGGTTAGAATAAAATACGGCTTACTTTATTACTAGTCTAGCTAGCGACAAAAAAATAGAATTGTGTGTGATTTTCAAGGCATAGTATGGTGTGTTGATATGAATTTGACGGTTATTTCGTCGTTCCAAGTTCTTCTGTATTTTCTCAAGATAACTTCATTCTTAAACATGTGTTTTATCATATCCTTGAGATACGTCAAGATATTCAGAACTAATTCAAAAAAATATATACATAGAGAAACCGAACAAGAATCATTAGATATTGCTAACCTAGTCAACGTTCTTCTCAAAGTTTTGAGAAATGTTATTGCTTATTGTGCGAGTGATAGATTTACTTTTTCCATGTTTTCTATAGTCATAATTTAGGGAAATTCGATTAACGAAGCGAACCAGGGTTAGTAATCATTTCCTCCTATTCTCTTGATGCCTTAGGATATGCTTCATAAGATTTATATACCTCAAAATATCAATTAGGATGGATTTGAGTGGAAACCTATTTACAAAGTATAATTAGTTATATCTGTATCACTCTACATTCGAAAACCAAAACTATTTCTGCGTGCAATTCCAAGTTTAATTCGTTCTTTCGCAATATGATTCTTGATAAATTTTCGAAATTGGATTTCGAACATTATTCGAGTGGATACTCAATTAGAATTACCATAGAGGATTAGCTGAAATTAAATTCTTTGTGTTTGGTTATTTGCTCTAAGAATGATAGAGATTGTTATTGAAGATAAAGTGGACGTGTCTATTGTAGCACTGTAAGTGGCATAATCCATGGATAAAACGAGATCGAAAATATCATATGCGTGTGTCTATATTTGGTTGATGATTTTATAACCAATTTTATTTTGACATATTACGAATGACAGGTACCTACAGTTTACAATCATCAATCACGAATGTGTGCAATAAAAAGAGATAAATAGTATGCCTTCTTTTTTCTTCCTCGTTCTATTCGGGGTAAGCATATTTGATCGACTTTAGCTTACTTTATGGTCTTCATTATCTCAATGGTAAAAATACGTTTCACGTTTATCAAGGTTATTTATTTAGAACAGCTTATTTAAGGGTTAAAGTAACGACAAACCATTTATTATTCTATGAATTTCCTATCTGGCACGTATGGTTGAACTTTGAATAGACATTTCAAGCGATAGTGGGTTGTTGTAAATGAAATAAATGTGCGTTTACGTTCCCGTGTTGATCCCGCATTTATATTATGTGTGTAACCTATACGTGCAATCTGGGCAGAGCTGATGACGATAAAAGCGCGTTTACGATTCCCCGAGCCGGCGCTATAACGAGGCGTAAATTTTTGATAAAATTCCGGACCGTCCTGCCATATACTATACTACCTATAGATACGTTTTACACGTACATACAGTACAGAGAACCTTTTATTATTATCAAGCGCATTTCCAATGTAGTGTTAATATTTAATTTGCCATTGTTGGATTTCCCTGGAGGGTGGGGAACGGGAGGTGTGCCTCCTCCCTCACACATCATATTATATGTAAATTTTCCAATGGTTTGTGGGGATATGCAACCAACCCCCTTACCTATATGCCCATATATACCCCCATTTCCTCCAGCCAATACATATAACTGTGTTAAGTTGCAAATTATCGGCTCTTTCAAAATCTGTTCTATTTACTATTTCATATAATGTTTTGATTGGGATACATGAAAGCCTGTGTAATTGCAAAGGCGTTGGAGTGTGTCCATTTTGCGCTATTGTTGCCACACACACAGTTTTCAATGGGCCATTATTCGGCCATTTTTGGTCCAACTATATTCTACCTCAAAATAGAGTATGCGCCAGAATTTTATACTAAATTTAATACATTGTGCTTACTTTAATTATGAATATGGCTGATAATTTCCTGGTAGTTAATGTAACATACGAAATACTTGGGGCACGAACATGTTTTACTTTTAGTTACCAAATTTTTAACTTAGCTACCGATACCTCAAGCAGCTATGTGAAATGTTCGGTGCTGGTTTAACAACAGATGTGTCCCGAGTTTAAAAACTGTTCCCGTCCATTGGTCTGACTTCGTCGAGATGATCTCGGAAACGGATGGACCGGTTTTCTTACTGTCTTTTGTATTTTATAGGTTACCAATACCGCTCACCTGTGATACAGAATGGGCATCCTACTTGCACTAGTTATTAGTCAATAGCAGAAAAGTGTGTATTGCTCAAGGCTGTAGCGCGATAACGGCTCAAACAAAACTTCTAATTAAACTTGCCGTAAGTATAGTGCATAACTATAATAGTGCTGAGTCGTGGGAATTTTCACGGAGTTGTACTGTGGCAAACTCGTGAAAAGCAATGGCAGCCTACCACGAGTAAACGAGTCTTTTGTCTAGTAAAGCCTCCCAACTAGTGCTCTTAGAAATTGGCGATAAATACCTAATAGTAGGTTTTGTATATTTGTGAAATGATTTATTTCACAAGTGGATATCCCGAGAGGTTGCCAACACTCTTAGAGAGTGTGGCACCTCAAGAAGAAGAATATGACGGATTGGAACATATTCTTATATTTGATTGTAGGTCCGGAAACATTGTTCAATTTATAGCACAATAGCACCCATACGTATAGTAATTGCATTATGTTTGAAAAAATATAACGTAAAAGGCATATGAAACAGTCATCGAGATACTCGATGTGGCAGTGAAAGTCAAAATTACTAGACAACAAATACTCATAATTACGTAGATCCATGTCAATTCAATTTAGGCCCATTCACGTCTTCTATCTTCGAACACAATAATCAATTCAATTTGAGAAAGTCCCATTCCCCAACACATAGGTACTAAGCGAAGTATCATCATATTATCTAGCAGTCAAATTTCGAACGTATATGATATATGGATATACAAGAAAACTGTTATGTTGTTGTAAGGTATACCATAAATAAATGTATTATATAAATCGAAAGCGACGTATCAAGAGTGTTCATAGTCAGGTATAGGTACTTAAAGCCCTCCTCTATATCTCTGTAATATGTGTTTGGAAACTAATCGTCTGGCCATGTTTGAGAGCATGCTACAACAACCTCTTGGATAATAGAGAGCTTACAAAATCATATAATATGTTAATAACGTTGAATAAAATGTACTACCCGAGGCGCTGTGGGGCGGACTTCAAAATCCAAGGATTAGCTCATGAGCGTAGATATAAACCTCACTTAAGATAAATCACAGTTACGAATGTAGTTTTTAGTATCATTTATGAGAAATTATTAAATTTTGTTTAATATTTAATAGAAATCATGAATCAAAATAAATTGCCGTTTTCTTGAGGGTTTTCTTTTTACTTACCTTAAAATTAAGAGAAATAGTAGACGAGAATAAGCTCTCTATTTCGACTTTAGATTTAATGGTGGCATCGTGCTGCTGGAACCATTTTTGTCAAAACCTAATCATGTTTGGATAACTGTTGCAGTTCAGTCTGGGAACTGACCCATTGAATTATGCATTATAACACCAGTAAGCCCAGTATTTTGAAGATTACCCAGCAGCAAAGTTTACACTAAAAATCCTGTAAAGATTGTTGAGCTGAAACATACTACGCCCAGTTGAGAACGATAAACGCCATTTGAGCTTAACTCGCATCTCTCATATCAAGTACCAAATTTAATATCTTACGAAAATTCAAAGATAATTAGTTAGTTTTCTAAAGATTATGCCACTTTCCATAGGATGTTTCCTGAAAAAAATTAGTTATTAATTAGCAATTAATGAAAATTGCGAAGACGTTACAAATAAGACAAAGCTTCAACATAATATCGTCTGGGCCCTGGGCATTTCGAAGACGAACGGAATGCTGAGAAAAAGAATGAGTTTTACCTCACAATATGGTCTGTATGGCAATGCTGCTGACAATTCGATCATTTCAAGTTTTTAAATAATATGGAATGGAGTTTTTGTTCAGAAACACCCTTCAAATTAGAGGCCTAATGCCGACTGCATCGAGTTCTGGGGGCTTATTCCCATAAATCAATTTGAATCTTAAAACAAATCACAATCGCTACTTCGCTACCCGGAACAATGGTGGATTGAATAGGCAATATTTTGTTGGATCGAGTTCTAAGACAAGATTCGAGTTTCGGAAGTTTTAACTACTGCGAAAAACTCGAAACTGATGCCAGCAAGAAACCGGCGGTTATTTTATTGTTGTTGCTTTTTTATATATTGACATTTTTGTAGATTTTCTGTTATGTCGGAAACACATCATCAGTAAGTATTCAATTATTTATATATTCTTTGAAATTATTAGAGATGTCAAGGATGTACGGCACTGGAGTGTCCAGCCGCTAGGCTCTGTCGGCGAATCAGAGAACGCCTGTAGTCAACAACACGGTGATGATGAAAAATAAAAAGACGAAGAATAGGATGAAGAAGAAGTAATCAGCCGCCTATATGATATAGAAAATAAAACGTGCTGTGAGCAAAGCTGGTCAACAAGAGCCAAGCAAGCCAACTCGAGTTGCTTTTTTTGAATCCTCTTGGGTTCGGTTACATATATATATATAAGTATATTATATATAAAGACGTTACATTTTTTCCGAACTGAGGGTTATTAACTGTGTGGTAGAAGCAGCAACGAATCTGTACGTTGTTTAATTACATCGGATGATTGTGCTACCCATTGGATTCTGGCGAATGATGGGTAAGAATATGGAAGAATAAAGTATTGAGATGGCTTAAGAAAATAAAATAAAAAAAACAGACTACTCCGCAGCCATTTTCTGAATTGTATAAAAAAGTTATCGAGAAGCTATGTAGGTGCTATTTGAACGTAATAAGTTCCAACGATGTTATAAAACATAACACATTCATCGAAAGCATAATACCTATCTATATTCTGTCGATATGTGAGTGAAAAAAAAGTTCATGGAAAAAAGCCAGAGAATTTGTTGATGATGTTTGAAGTATATATATATATATATATATATATATATATATATATATATATATATATATATATATATATATATTACATAATATGAATACAGTGTGCTGAATAATTCCGTCGTAAAAAGTTATTGTGTTTGGTATTCTGTACAGTCATGATGGAAGAAAGCAAAAACTGTGTCAGGATAATAGAGTGGAATTTGATTGAGATATTGTTGTAATGTGATGAGGTGATTTTGTAGAAAATAATTGAGTCACGAGAATTGAATTTTTCTATATAAAAAAAGATGGAATGGACCAGTTTGTCATCTCACCTGGATATTGATAATAACAACTATGAAGCCGATTCATATAATAACCTAAAAAAGTTACCATTTAAATTGTGTTATTAAATTTTTGGTTGTTTAATTGTCTTCATCAAAGAATAAATAGCCATATCAGGTGTTCCTTTCCTCCCTACAAAAAAATACATATACCATAATGATGTTGCTGCACCAGTTTGCCGGCAATTAAGACATAATGGTCAAATAAAATTTCGAAACAAACAAACGAGAATCACTTTCCAAATTAATATTAATTATCATCGCCCGGTCGAACATTTATTTTATGCAGAGCCTGGCGGCAAAGGCGGCCATTATAGGAGAGCAAGCAAGCCCAAGCATTCTTCTTTCTTTATTTAGACCAATTATTTTTAAGCATCGGCCTTTCGCGCACCTTTTTCGAAAACGTGATAATTGTGCCAACAGTAATTATACTATACAAAACAATAAGTTTGCCTTCGTAGAGCTCATAATACGATGATTTGAAGAAAAAAAACAGAGTCGTTGAAAAGAGTTCACTTACCAATATATAAAAGAACTATCATTAGTATTCGATATTGATATATACCTTTACAATGGGATAAACTTTTCTTTTTACTTTGTATGTTTGCTTTGTATAGCGGTTTTTTAAGTCTCGGAATTCCAGTGCACAGACAATAGCAGCGACTTTTTATTGATATTTGCATGGAAATATAGACATGTCAATGGTGTTTTTTTTCCAATAACTAATTCAATAAATTCTATAACATGGTTAATGTTGAATTCATGAATGTGTGGAATGAGATCAAGTCCGTAAGTCCTTGATGGAGATAAGTTAAAATCTCAAGCATAAATGACAGAGTAATGGATACTGAATACATCTTCATTATCTCAAGGGGGTGCTATTGACTGACAGATTCCAACATTGTTCTCAGAAATCATGATCTACTCAAGAAAGAACTCGAAAGAAAGTGACGACCCCCTGTAGTATACGCCATAACCTTTTCCAACTTTGGCAGGTTTCGTCGGTTGGTTGGTTGCTTGCTTGCTGGCTTCTTTGATTTATGGCCAATAATGATGGGCCATAAAACACTTGAAAACAAAAAGACAAATGAAAGAGGGATTGAGAGAAATTTGTTCCGTAATTATAGTTTTGGAAATAGTTAACAGCTTTATTTCAAACTTTGTCGAAATTTACGACCGCTCTCCCATCTAAGTAGCTGACATTTGTTAGGTAGTCTTCGGGTTTATATACCAGTTTACGAACGAGTACAGTCGTGCGCAAAATTGATGGTAGTAGCTGCTGCATCGTACACACATATAAGACGGCGCTCCTGAATAGGATGAGAAATCTTTGGTGGGTGCAGTTTCCTGGAAGAATATGTGGCCTAGACATCCTCAAGATTGATGGTGTTACTAGCAAAGTTACATGAAACATATTAAGTACAGCCGAGTCATTTTCTCTTGGGGCATTTTCGATTTAAAGTCTAATCATTTGAATTCCATGATATTTGGTACCTATTTTGGTAGAAGAAAAAGCTAATAAAATAGACTATTAATCCGAATTTTATCGAAATATATAAATAAATAAAAAACAAACACCAGTTTAGTTTTTTATGGATAAGTGAATAAATGATGTAAACATGTTTACATGGAGGGCGCCACATTTTCTACCATGAATAATTTCGTGCGCTATTTCTAACTTTATGTTTCTATTAATATATCTGAGCCATTTATAAATCAACCACTCTCACATTATATGCCTCAGTGCGCTAATTGAGAGAAATAGAGCTTCTCTATTCCCAAGTGTATCTTTTCAGTAAATTAGTCAGAAATAGAAGAAAAACTATATGAGAAGTTTTTGATAATTTATCTCAAATATAATTTTTTTTCCAAAAAACTTGATTATATTTAGTTGAAACTCTACGAAATAGCTTTGTACGAGTTGAAAGAGAAGCCTTTAATATGGAGACGCGCGATTTGTGTGCTCATATTTGGTCCTTCGAACCGACACAGTTTCACAGTTTCGGGTATTCTTTTCTTCTATCACGTTCGCTGCGATTCTTTCTCATACAAAATGATTGCATCTAGTATGGGGAAAGGGGCAAGAGCGCTCCACTTACCACCCCCCCCCCTTCAACACGGTACTTAATTAGCGTTCACAAATTGACACGTAGGTAAAGTCATGCTCACATACGAAATCATCTCGCACAAAGAGAGGATTTCGGTGTGTGTGTGTGTGTGCGCATCTTTGACACAAGCTTTCGCAGTGATGGATTTCACTCGATTTCGCGCTCAAGCACGCTTTAATTGAAATATATTAGTAGAAGGAGGTGCTCTTTTATAGAGAGAAGGAAGATCCTAGCGCGAAATTGTGCCAAGCTCTATGCTTATCGACGACGTTTCAATTTGGTTAAAAGCTCCAGATTGTATTATATCCATTTTTGTAATCTTTCTTCGGTTGTCTCCTCATATCGAAGCTACGAAATGAACGCGTGGTAGTTTTAATTTGAATATGTATGTCCATTTATGTAACCAATACGTCAAAGATGGATTCGAATGCCGGGTATTTCGTACAATGACGAGTTTGTGATTGGTTTGCATAAGTAGGTAACAAACAAAATTAAACTAAACATACGGACAAAAACTAAAACTCAAACTGTACTCAAACCGAAAAAAATGAAATCTTTACCGCACCATTAACTATGCAATGTCAATGTCAGATGATGTGGAAAGGTCAATAAAAAGTCATTGCTCATTTAGATAAACTAAATATGTATTCACTCGTCCCTTCGTTGCTAAGTTATGTTCGTCTTTGGGACGATAATTAAAAAAGTTAATTGATATAATCATCCTTATTCGTATATTTACCAAATGACTCAGAGAAAGTTATTGTAATTGTATAGTAAATATATAAAGTTTTGTTCAATTCTTTTTTTAAACAATTAGATCCTTTTCTCCGAATGAAACGTTGTACCCACATGGAACGCATAGGTACATTATTTTCAATCAACAATCACAAATTCTTGATAGCGAATTTACTTTGACAAATTTTATTGCCTTCTAATTTAATTGCAGAGTCGCAGCTATAACTAACTGTATGTGAGCAATAATTTTCAGTTACTACATTATGAAATCAAACAAATCAAGAGAGAGCTGAACTAACAACAACTACTATTAATTTTGCAACACAGATATTGTATAAACGACAAATAATAAACTTTTGATTTATAACTGCGCGCAATTATACATTTATATGAAGGCCTATTTATGTAGCAGCAATTTAATTTCAATCGTAAAACAATGACAAACGTGTGATGCTGCTCGTGATTCTGTTTGTGTGCCACAGTTTTATGAATGCAAATGTAGAACGAACAACTGTCGTCGTTATACTTTAGTTGTTGTTGTTTGCTGTTTAGTTAGCTGCCGGCTAGATTTGCTTTGCTATAGGTACAAACAGTTTATCTGGTTTTATATATTGAAGTTTCTGTAACTTCATTACAGATGAAATCCATAAATAAATCTCATATACGTATTATATATAGAGAGCATAGCAGAAAGAGATCCATCCGCGACATGGCCTCCAGCTCTGCATATTGCTGGGGATCTGCTGGAAATATTTTAGTGGAATGCAATTTCAAAATACCAGGAGATGTGCGCTTTGCTTAGTAATAGAGCCAATCTATTCGTTTGAATATCTCAGATCAATAGTGCAAGAGTCGGTACCACCAAGAGAGAGGTTGGCTGTGAAAAAAGAACAAAGCTTCCAATGCAGATAAGATGATACAAATAAGAAACCTGGAATAACAAATCGACAACTGTTTTGCATTTGTATTGACTGGATAAAATTACTGTACAGCCGTAAAAAGATGTCAATTCTCTGAAAATAACATCTTTCTTGAGTTGACATCAAAAATCTTTGGAAGATCACCTAAAAAGTTGCTCTTTACAAATAATATCTATTCTCCTAATACAAATTCTTTTAAAAAACTTCTAATGCAAGTTGAGCTTGCCTGGAGAGACATCTGAACATAGGATTTTCGCTAAGGTTTCCTTGTAATCAGTAATGTCAATTTGCTCGATTACTTCAAAACTTTGTTAGATATAAAATTGTAACTTTAGTTGTTCAGTAGATTTGGAGTAAATAGGCTGTGACAGAAAGACTGATATATAAACAGACCGGCACCGTTGTGATCCCATAAAGATTCCTATTCTCATTTGATGAAATAGAAAAATAATTTCTAAGAGATTGTTTTCCTACAGCCTCTAAAAACAAGACGTTTATCAACAACAAAGTCTTCGAAATTGTTAAAGTTTGCGTGATTCGTAAACAATATAAAAATGTAAAATTTGATTTTTTTTCTCAAAAAGTTAAGCCGACTTCATTAGATGATTAACTATAATTTAGTCGTTTTTGCTGGCGCAACTGGTGGGTTATATAACATTTTACAATGTGATAATTTATATTTAACTATATCGTAAAATCATACCTCTGGTTGTCCATATCGACATTGATCTCCCATAGGCACATCATTGAGTTGAATTGAATGCTTCATTGCTTATTTCGTCTAACAGGGTGTGTAAATGATGTTGATTCTCCAAAACCTTAAACAAATAAGAATTAAAGAAACTAGTATCTACTAGTTTCTACATGAAAACACAATTACAGCACAAATAAGAAGTACTCCTTGCCGTGAGTACCACTTTTTATTCTTTGTTATAAATATCTTTATTAGAGACTTTTATCGAACGCCGCGTAATCCTGTACTGATAATGATGCGGGATCGGAAGGGCCTCCTCTAACACACATTTATCTAATCCAGCTCGAGCCTAGCATTTATGGGGGCCGCGTCATCGAATTACAAATTGAGGTTTCGATCAGACCTAGGAGTCATCGTCCCTATATCATGTGGCTCTGCGGGCCAGGAAGATTTAATATCTCCCATATATATGTATATAGATGTAGGTATGTAAGCTTGGACTGGTATAGGTGCGTTTCTGGGTCGTGGCTAAGTGTACCTACAGAGGATATAATGGATCGATGGCTCAAAATGCGAATCAACTCGTAGTCGTAGCTAATAAGTTCCGTGTTCTGCAAGTTCCTACTCCACGTGCACGGATAATATAAACTACAGCTGGTGTACTGGTGTTCGCTCTAATGGGCCGGCTTCCGGATCACTTTGAAATGGGAAGATCGTACAACCATTTGTATAGATGGCGCAGTAAGTGTGTGTTATCGTTATCCATGATTGGTTTTGCATCGGACTGCGATCACTGAACCAAAGAATATGATTCGTTATGTATTTTCCATCATTCGGTACAGTACCTTTATGATCCAATTTTGAGAAGTATAGAATTATATTTTTTTAATAGTGTTGATTCACACTACTTATAAAATGTTATAGTGAGAAATCTAGTAATCACTCATCTAGACTGCATTTATATAAATTAAAAGTAAAGGTGTTTTCTTCATCTTCTATTTTTAATTGAAACGTTAATCTTCTATATATTCCAAATTCCTTCCAGGTCCAAATTTATAGCTGGGTAACAAATGAAGCTGTCAAAGAATAAAATAAAGAGATCAGTTAGTCAGCAATACCAATATGCACTTTCCTCTTACTTATATTTTTTTACATAACATATATAAAGTATTTAGGAAAACTCAAAATCGTATTGTCACTTCCAGTTCCTTTGTTTCTGATTTTTCAAGAATAACTTAATCATCCCACGTGTGAATATATTTCAAAATAAAAGATACATAACTCAAGATTGTCAATATAAAGAAGCTTAAAATATTCTTCGCAAGTGAAAAGAATTCATCTTACCCACCGTTAAAATCAAAATAACCTTTCTACACTCTCGCTACCTAGAAGTTCTCTTCTCTTCACCGTATGGATTTTCTCCATCTCACTCACATATCTGCAGCATCTCGTGTGGCGTTCTTCTGTCAGAGCATAAATTAAACCGAGGCCCATTTGCTTTTCCTCATCATAATATTCCACGGTCGATTATGTACACACAGTACATTTAAATTATTTTTATTTCTGTGTTCGAGTTTGTTAGTGACGCCGTTTAGGCTACCGTTCAAATATTTACGCCAACTTTAAAACATCGCTTAAGCCTCGATGACATTGAGCTAGTTTACCAGCAGCTTGTTTGCGAGTTTTAAAGCCGGCTAGTCAGGTAGTGGTGATGATACATAAAACTTCACACTCACTGAGTAGTAGTTATCCAGATTAGATTAGTTTAGATTAGGTTTAGAATACGTTCGTTTTTTGTTTGTGTATGTGGAATGTCAATATTAGGTGCAGTGGAATAATCCTCATACCTACCAGCAGAACCAGGATTTATGCGATATAAAAGACAAAAACAGGTACCTACACTATCAGATAGTTGACTAGCTAGCAACAATCCAGCTAATAGAAAAGGCAACAGGAGGTTAGTAAATTTGCACAATGTCATCGAGGCTTTACACTATTTTAAGCAGCGGTTACATTTTACACCCTGTGAACAAAACAGTGAAATGCCATGATTCGACTTTATGGGGTGCTGTTTACAAAAAAAAGAAACTTTAAGTTCTCTTGATCTTATTAAAGCTCTACTAGCAACTACATAATTCATGTTAGCATTACTAAACTATGCTTTTCCATTAGACAAAGAAGCATTCATAATGGACAAAGCTGCCGACGTTTTCCCGGGCGGATAAAAATAGCTGAAACGAGCTTCCCACTCTAAGCTGCCTGTGTTTTTATGTCTTCTGAATGGTGGTTTCATTACTACTTGTGCCATGTGAATTAAATTCATAGCCAGCCATGATAATTGATTTTACGATCGCTAATTGGGAAGCGGGAATAAATAGCGACGCTCTGCATACCTGAAACATCTACGTCATTTTTTATTACTATGAACAGTACATTTTGGGAAACGAGTCCATTTATTACAGAAAAACTTTCACATATAGAAACAGACTAAGCAAATTTAATGAGTCATGATTTCATTTGCGCGTGTATCTTGAAATGATCGTTTGTTTATTTCCTACCCGGGAAAATGGATTTGTTTGTGTATAGCAACAGAGAAGTGAGTTTTATGAAAGTAATATTAGTAATCTATGAGAAGTCATATTCAAATCAACTTTATTATTTAATGTTTAGAATCAAAGGGGCCTTTACAATACGAGAATTTCATATAAATTGATACCTACCTATGCCTCCAGCTGTTTCTCATAGATAATAATATATAGGTACCTACTTCTATATATACACTGACGTAAGTCTTATCCGTTTCCTTTTTATTCGTTTTATTATTAGATTTCACTCATGCGCATCGAAATGTTGTCTCTGCGCAAGAGGATTATTTTTCCAAGAATATCATTGACCAAGTCAATGTCCCCGATAATTGAATTTGTGAGAATTATAACAACTGAAGCGCGAATTTTCTCTTTCTTTGAAGATGAAACCCCAACTGCATATCAAATTGCAAACCAGTGTGGTGGTATAGGTAATTCAACACCCCACTTGTATGAGTATGTGTGTGTGGAACCAAAACTTGACAGATACAAGAAACCCCAATACCGGTGACATTTAGACATAGAATGTGCAGGTAGAAATAGCGATCCCTATATTTTAAGTTGTCATAGTACTTCTTCCAGCCCATGTCCATGCTTTTCAAACTTTTGAAGCCATTGTAACATATTACATACATATATAAATGTTATTGTTGTTCGTTATTTACGAATTGTATAATGTATACAGCAGTGAAATAGGCGTAAAATTCTTTGTTGCATTTCATAAAAGCTTTTTCGATTCTTGTGGGGGTAATTTAGATGTATTTCATTTTGTATGAAAAACAGGAAATACATTCGCAATTAAATTGCCTGACTGGCATATCCGTTCCAACAATCAGCTGAATCTACAATCTACAAGATCTTTTGTTTGCTTTTTAGTCATATATGAATATGGATGTGAATAATAGTGAGTGGTGAGTTAAGTGCCCTACACAAGCACGGAACACCTATGTCACGAATCAATAATTTAGTTATTCTTATTGGACTTTTTAAATAAACAAACGCGAACTGTTTTTTTCATTTTTATTAAATTCATTTTCCGATACAACTGTTGCATTTGAAATACAACTAATTTATGGCTCCAGGTGCAGTGGCAGTGTTTTTGTTTTCAACGGTTCTACCGCGTATTACTAAACGTGTTCATTAGGATTTCTTCTTACTGTAAATTTCAATGGAATATATGAATGAAAAATTCAACTCCCTGTCGTTTTTATTACTCATATGAAAGTATATACATTTCGTAAATGTACATAGGAAACCATAGAGCGGACATGTTTACGGATATGAACGGCAGTAAAGATGTTTGACTAACAACTACTGTTTAATATTGGAATTTATAGTTATGTCGGTTTCTGTCATATGAGGAAAGCTCGATCAGGCAGGTGCTCTGAATATAGGAGGAATTTTTCTATTCCTTCAATATTTCTGTCAGTGCACAAGATATCAGTGAGCTTTGGAATGAACACTAATGTAAATACTCAAGTCAACTGAATTATCAACAAATCGGTAGGTATGCCATTCTTGCTAGATAAAATGTTTGAGTGAGCAACACTAAGAGATGTAATTTAGTCCCATCATTTCTTTGACAAGCAAGAGCAGGTCCTTTCTTTTCTAGCCTACCAAACTCTCTTTCCAACACCTACTCATCAAGGATATTTATTCCTCTAAATTTCAAAAAATACAATATTTGAAACCGTTTCAAATGTAACATTCATGTTGATATGTTGATTTAAAATAAAATGGTGATGACTTTTTATCCAAAACATTGCCCAAGGGAGCTCGTATGTGAAGAATATGAAAACAGTTTTCAAATTCAAAATGAATCTGTAAATCTGGAAATTGTTGAAAACTGAAATGCAAGCTTATATCAAAATTAATTGACATCATGTTTCCGTAAAAAATATATAAATACATATATATCGAGTTCTCGTTTTTCTTGTAACTGTAGCAAATATTAAATTCCTTCCTTGTAAAAGTATAAAGGTACAACCGAAAAGCGGGTAGAGAGCTGGCAGGAAAGGCCATAAACATAGAACTCGGATAATTAATTTCCCTTGCTCTGCGTGTTTATTCAAAGTCTTCCATTTTAATTACAAATTTCATAATACTTGGCACTTTCAAAGAATATATATAGAGAGAGAGGGAGAGTGTGCGAGGGAAGTTCCTTAATTGCCGATGTAGCTGCCATCTAGTCGAGGAGAAATATTTGCTAAAGTGAAAAATCACCAGGAATTACCTCACCTGCTGATTTTGAGTGTCGCTGGTTGCTCACAGTGTTTATCAAATCGTTCCAAACAGATTTAAATACTCTTTGTGACAAAGTATTATCACTTCGCTTCTATTTTAATAATGTTTGGAGCCCAATGGAACAAGATTCAAGCTCAAAGTAGTTAATGAATTTATACCCATTGAAAATGAGTAGCCTAAAAGCAACAACTATACTTTATTTGTCAAACACGACAAATGTTTCGCCAAAAAGGATGACCTCTTCAGGAGTAAACCTGTAAGTTCAATAAATGACTTACATTGAAATAGCTATTTGCTATTTGTAATAAGTATTTGATGTACATAAAAATATTCCTAATAAAAATCAAAAGGTTTTCAAATTAGATTTAGTAATTAAAATAATTTTCAAATCAAATTATTCCATATTCGTGATCTCCTGTTTTTAGGTAAATTTATGAAGAGGCTTTGTCGAGTTTCTCCTAGATCGATATATTATGATTTTAGCAAAACTTATTTGATCCTGATATATAAAAATAACGCTAGGATATAATATCATGTATATGTATATTCTACAGTTTATCAAAATAAATGTACTTGTACAAATATTTAAAGCTATAAACCTCTTATGTATCTTGTGTGTCTGGCTTGCCAGAAAGAATTTTCAAACTGAACCCAGGCGCTATACCTACTTTTATGTTATTGGAAAATAAACAGTGAAACATAACGTCTTAAAGTGGCTGTCGTGTCGATTGACAACTTAAACGCCTTCTTCATAATATCCACTAGAAATCTTACGTGTAACGTGATGAACACGCATTCAAAAATAAATAGAGAAAACTCGAAAATTCTCAACAAAGTTTCTCAAAACAAACACTCCTATGCAAAGGAAAACAAACATCGTTCAAGATTTTTCCATCACAAAAAAGCATTTTTCGGGGGGATTTCATGTTACTCAAAGTGCTTAGCTAAGCATTAAATTATACTCCATTTATTTAACAAGACGCAAAAAATAGAACTGACGCGGGTGCCCTACTATTTCTTTCAAGGAACATATTACATTCTATAGAGTGGAGGCGTAAGAGCTTATACCTTTAAGACGGGGTTAACGCTCTTAGTAGCAGGATATTTTTACGGGGGATTAGCCCTGAACGATACACAGTTGAAGCTTTTTCGTTTTTTAAAGGCAACAACATTAACTTTACGTGCCAGTTTCGGAGAAATACACTTCCAAGTACTTACGAAGACGTTTCATATTTCCACATCTCATTCACGTTTGAGAACATGGGTGCTGCTACTGAGTTTGACTCGTCTTACTGAAAGACTGTATTTTTGTGATGCAATTTGCGGAACATTTACAGAAAGAGTTTGATTCCTAATACTTGTTTATAATAGTAGGTCTATATATATTAAAACGTGAAGATAGTTCTTTGAATCCCATTTTAAGAACAATGCGGTCATACAGGAATATGCGATTGGCATAGTTAAAGCTTATATGGCGAAGGAGTGCACCAAGCTAAAAGTAATTCATATTACTTGTTACAAATACTTAAATTAAGTAAATTTACGTTGATCGTTTATCGATATGTACGATCATGAAAATAAATGCTCTGGTCGCGTAGTGGTATCGTACAGGCCGTGCAGAATAAGATTCACTACCCTGTATCTTAGAAACTATGAATGATACGAAAAAAGATTGAAGCTAAAATCTTTGTGAATCTCTTTAATTTTTTTATTTTTATTGCTGTTATGTTCACCGGGTGTTTAGTATTTCTGATACAGGTATCAACTTTCTTATTTTAATAGAACACCGTATATATTTTTAGAATTTTGGATTCTACATAAAAGTTTAGGTTAACTTTGTGTAAAAAACCCTATACCTAATATTTATAGTTATAAGTTGCGCAAACTTTTCTAAATACTACTTAAGTCGGGAGTTCCACATAATTATTCCAAAATCCTGGAACTTCTCGCTTCACTCTAGTAATACAGACTTATCTGCTGACTGACTGCAAATACAATCCAGCTCTTATCTACTTTCCAGACTACTCTTCAATTCAAACAGAAAACTCCAAAGCTTTTCGCACATCACACATATATACACTTCTATCTAGCTAATACATTCTATATTCTAGAGGCACTAAAACAGGAGCGACTGGTCATTGGAATAAAAAATAGCCGACAAGTCTATGCCAACAGCAGCGATTGGTTAATTTTTGAACAGTCCTCAAATGCTGGCTTTTGTACTGGTCTCTGAGAGTACTACTATGTGTGTATGTAAGGCAGTTGTGTAATACTTTGGAAATACAACGCATGTCTCTCTTCTTCTGGACTCTCTCAACTGTACCTACTTCAACTAGATTTTAATATTTAAAAAGCCAGATCAGCTTGAGTGCTTAACCAAAGCTGGCCAAACACGAAAACGAACATTTCAAACTCTAATTGTGACATGGCCCATTAGGCCTTTAGCAAAGTTTTGCCACAACTTTCAAGTGGTCCTAAATTTAGTGCGGTGTCAGATGATGATGATGTGTTTTGACGCCCGTATCGCAACTTTTCCCGGTTGTCTGGAAGGGGAGGTAGGCGTGCGTACGGTTCCACAGTTGGCCATTTCTCACAAAAAGTACGGGAAAGTTTTTTCTACCAACTGATCGTCTGAAAACTTGTTCAAAATAAGATAGGAGGTTGCTTGTCCATATTTGATGAGGTAAAATTTTCAGAACAAAAAAACTGTCAAATAAAACTAGAAGTCAAGGTTATACCAACATTGTCTTTGTTATCAGACCTTATAAATAATATTTACCGTTTCGTTTTCAATTCAGCTAGGCTTTTTGTATTCCTATAAATCTTCATTGAGAAACAAAGCTGTCATACATCTACTGTACGTACCTACCGACCGCCAACAATGAAATAAGATGAAAAAGAAACTTGTTATTTTCTTTGAACACGCTAATATCCGTCATCGTAAACGAAGCAAACTGCGGCACAAATTGTGAGTTAAACAACTCGAGTTATTAATAATGGCTGGCGGACTTACACATGTTCCACTGCTGAGACACAAGTCACAAGATGTCAAAAGAACGGGACGGACGCGCTTCATAAACAGACAAAGTATAAATAAAACGGTTAGTATCTAATGCAAATATTAGGACATGCCAAAGCTATTCATTTTCATTTGAAGTAATTAATAGAGATAATGTTCGGTTTTCAAATATTTTTTAACATTGTGTTTGAAATTGTAAAATAAATTAATGGTGCGACTGAGCTGAAATCTTACATATTTTCGAAATGACGGGCATTTCAGTATGTCATCAATGAGAGAAAAGTTTTATGCAACTTTCTAAAAATGGTGCTCTTTGATTTGAATCTGTTTCAACAACTTTCAACCCTATAAACAAATATTTCACTTTAAAATATAATGTAACCACAACAACAGAAATACCTTAAAAACATTATGTGATCCTGTATGGTAGGTATCTGATTTCTGTAACGATCAAGATGACACAAGATATTCATTCGTTTAACGGTAAATTTTGAATGAATATCGGGTCTTTTGCGGACTGTGTCCCCATATTTGGATAGTGCCGTTTTTGGACCCAAAACGCAAATACCAATGCGCTGAATACCAGAATTATTCCAAGTGACTTTTTACTGTTGGTTCCGTGAAATTCAATTTTGAGATTGTTCTTTACTGCTAATAGAATGATATTCTCATCAAAATAATATATTGACTATAAACAATTGACATAATTATTGTCCAAATAAATAACTCTAAAGAAGGATCGTTCCGCAAGTATATAAAAAATGCTATAGTCTCACGATGACGTGAGATGTACATTCTTGGAAATTAATAGCGTTGTTTATATTAATATACTCACTTTACAACTAAAGTTTTATTTCACCGTGTCGGGGTATAAAATTTTAAATACCTCGTTAAGATAGACCTGTGAATGAAATGTGCATCATCCGATCTTATGTGTTTATTGGAGTTTAACTGTCTATCGCCATGATAAGTGAAATCGTATTCGACACAACACTAATAATAAAACATTTATTTCTTAATATATCATGAGTTGATTGCAATTGCGGCTTTAATTGCTCATGGCCAGAGATAGAGTAGTAATAATATGTTCAAAACTATTTTATGGAGTTGAAAGTTGTAAGTATACAAATATAAGGCATATATGGTGTTATACGAACAGACTCACAGACAAGTCAGTATTTTATTTATTTACTATTGAGCCAATAAAGTTCCAAGTATGATTCATCTGGTAGATGGAACTGATTCTTGAAAAATATTCTCAAATCATTGGCTTAGTGCCCGCTCACACGTAACGATTTTGTACTTATAGGAAAGGACATTGGCGACTTTCAGCCAGTTGGTGTGATATCTTATGGAAGTCCCTACAGCCCGAACCATTACATGTCTGTATTATAGATATGTTTAAAAAACGAAGTTATGCATTCTTGATGTGTCAGATAGAATAAGCCAACCGTACGTCAAACCGTTGTCCGGTACGTGTGAAGCACCGCTTAATAATAATAGCATTTGATCGAATGAAACTTTTTAGTGGTATAAAAAACCGTCTCTCTGGACTGTTGCCTGATCAATTAAAAAATCCATACCAATAAACAACCATTTTATTTGACAATAAAAATCCTTGAAAAGGGCGTAAGGCTTGAAATTCCAAATCAAAGTTCTTTTTTGTGTGTGAGTTAATCTTCATCTATCTCACCGTCTGTGGAACTCTAGCCGCAATTTTTATGTCGCAAACGGCAATCCGAAGCTAAACTTTTAATTTCGCGAAATTGAAAAAGTTCCTGCCACCTATAAATTGCACTGGTCGCGATATGCTTTTTTGTAAAACAAAAAACAAAATTCGACGTCTCAATGTTGCTGCTGCGAGTTTTCACAATTTCACCGACGTGGAGATATTAACTGATATAAACGGTTTCCGCGGGGACCATTCGTATCTCTATATTATTTGTTTGTATGTTTCCCATTTTGTGGCCCAACCCTCTAGGTGATTTTTAATTTTGAATGCGTCGTTCATATTTCCGGTCGATTTATGGCCTCTGTTTTAATAACAATTTCCATATTTGCAGTCCTTGTGTATTTTTTTGTAGATGAAGAAAAATAGACCTTTCACGTTTTAGTTGCTTTTCACACTACGATAACTTTGATCAAATAGTTTGTTTCTTATTTTTCTATAAGTGGATCGGTATGATTCATTATTAAAATAAAGCAATCAATAATATAAAGCTTATTATTATTTGATGTAAAAAATTAAGAATAATGTAAGGATCAATAAGATTTTGTAGTTGGTGCCAAAAGAGCCAAAGAACGTCACTCACAAAAACCTAATGATCCTTACCATAAGTATTTTTATTCTTTTTAGTGCATAATCGAATGAAGTCAGTCAGAGTTTAAAAGAAATATTTATTTCACAATTTCGAGTGAAACAATAATTTTCTATAACTCTATTTCCTACAAAAAAATGTTTCTAATGTTGCTATTAGTTGGGATGGAATCTACATTATTTGGTTACTTTTTAAAGTATTCTCATCTCAGAAGTTATATAATTGATATATATTTTATAGCAATTGAAGGGTTTTTTCTAAGGGATGAGGTTTATGAAACACTGAAAATTTAAATATGGGGGCCATCTCTGAATCGCCCTCTTTCAAATGAAAAGAGATTCATCAAAGTTGGTCCTAGTTTACTATGCAAACTGAGGTTACATACACAAAAACACAAACATACAGTCGAATTATACATAATATACCAAAGATTAGAAACACCTTTTTGCTTATACCTTCTTTATTTGGTCTGTCAAAAATGCTTGAAAATGTATATACCTATGTATAAGTTTGAACGTTTGAACGAGTCTTTATGAGAGTTTTTTTGACTGAATCTTATTATCAAAAGTGTATTCTGCTCTCTGAAATATTTTGTATATATCGTGACAATTTGGCAACGTTGAAAACTTGTGTGAGAAAAGAAAATTAATCAACTGAATATATCCTGAGACGTGCGCAATACACATTTTTTATCTTCTTTTTTTCTGTATATAACCGTAAATCCCATTTTTATGATTATGGATGAAAAATAGCTGGAACGTGCCTTTATTACCTGAGCTTGCGGTTCTTATATGATATAAGTGAATTGTTGGATGATATCGACCACGTTATTCAAGGTAAATTAATTGAGATAAGATCTTGAACTTCGAGCAGAATCATCCAGAATTATCAATAATGAAGATATTATTCAATGATTTCATTTTAAAGTTAATGGCTTCATTGATCGAAAATAATTTTAATATTTATGTTTTAATAATTGCAAATTTCTCAAAATACCCACTATTGGACGTTGGACATCATTTCAATTTTATGCCTGATGAGAATTTTGTAAAATCTTCATTGTGATTTGTGATCCTATAATGCTGAAATTGTTCAAAATAATATCGTCAAATTTCATCTATCTAGGCTAATAAACAAAACTTTTGCGCACTCTTCTCTAGCGTCGTCTAAAAGTTATCGTTGTTGTCTATTCGTGCATCTGTTGTCGAAGATCTCATTAGCGTCGTACCAGTGACGTCGTAATGGCGATGAAAATCGCAGCAGGGGGTTATTATATTGTATGACACTACACAGGAACGGTTTAGGACACAATGCCAAGGCTTAGGTATTGATTTAATTAAGGCACATAAACAACAAGGAAATCATCTTGCCTTCGCAGGATAATATGCGATATAAGCTGCGTATTATCCACATCATATATGATATTTAACAGAAGCTACATACCCCATTACTTAATTTATAATGTGTGCATATTAGCGCCGGTAGATGTCTATAATTCAAGCGAAGAGAAAACAAATTTTCATCCTTCTTCCGACGACTATGTACCTACTCCAACAACTTAACCATGCCTAAGGACGAGAAGATACCGAAATCAGGACGAAATTAATCATATTTTCATACCGGGTTATCATGCAAAACACAAATCACGTTTCCACTATCACTATTCGAGCTCGATTTAATTCTAATAACGTAAGGTTATCAACAGATGGAGCTTGCGATGAGCAGCTATATATCCATTTTCTCTCTTGCCATTCTCATGGCAGTTGTGAATTCTAATTTTATTATTTATGATCTACGCCATTATTCCAACTCCTTCTATGCTGTGATAAGAAAGATAATTTTGAATTAGACGTGAAAATATTTGCAAGGATATAATCATTTAAAATGAATATTAGGAATCTACAATAATATTTCCATCAATCCGAATATTATGAGATATACGTTTTTAATCAATCGATCCAAATGAATCCAAAAAAAGTACCTAGTTGTGGTCAAAGGAATTAATTGATTAATTTCAACGTCAGGAATTTGATCTTCCAGAAAATAAAAGTGACTCAAATAAATGTCTATATTTTAGGACAATTTCTCATCGCGTTGTTAAGTATTGGAATCTTATTCAAATAAATTACGGATGGCCTGTGTCTTTTATTTAAAATAGCACATCGAAAGTACACCTACTTCAATGATGTTAAGAGCCCTGTACATCAAGCTGTCATCGTTATAATGAATAGATTTATTGGTTATGTCTTCGGTATAGTGCCTCGATGACATTGTAAGCATGATTTAATTAATGTAAACGAGTTAATCTATCAATGGCATGGCACACAGTATGCGCTTGGCATGCTAGGAACGTTGTTGTAATAGACTCAAAGAAGAATTGACATGGTAAACGCGCTGCTTGACAGACACGGTTTTCTTTTGTGGATCTCAGTCATCGGAAAGAAATACAGTAGATGATTGAAACTGTATACGGGTAACATAGAATGTAATAAGATTATACTTTTGAAAAATAAATAATCGTGACTTATAGGTACCGATATTTTTGATGGATCATTTGGGTTATTTCCATTGTCATTCTAGATAGTTTCACAATATACTTATTTGGTATAACCGCGAATCAAGTTACCGTTCGATTTCAATCATGGCTCATTAATATAGGGCGCCGAACGTAGGGCTCTTGTATAGTCTATTAGACCATGGGGCTCTTGTAGATTCCAAAACAGTCTGAAAACATTTTTTAGATAATTGGGAACATGGTCACAATACAATAATTGTACGCATGACTGTGATGTCAAAACTCCAAACTTATGAAGGCTGGCTTTGTTGATTAACAGCCCATTAAAGGCGAATCATTTTTATTGCTTGGAAAAGATGTGGTGTAAGCCCTGTGGCACGTAGTAATAATGGCTTCTATGCTTTTGGGAACTTTTCCAATAAAATTGCTATTATTATATGGTTCTGTACGAAAAAGAAAGAGCTACATATATATATATATATATATATATATATATATATATATATATATATATATATATATATATATATATATTATCCTGGACGCCGTGAAAGTTATTAAATAAATAATACGGTGTCATTTATTACATTCCAGAGGCTATTATTTTCGATGAAAGCAAGGCAGGAAAACGTGTCGGATGATAAAGTTTGTTGGTTGATTCCCCACAAAAAAGGAACTAAATTGGTCAGGAATCATATTTTTCTAAAACTCAATGTAGCACCGTATCTCATGATTTTCAAGTAACTAAAACTTTATGCTGTAAAACATAAAATTTAGGAAATTTGTTCAATCAAGTAATTTTTTAAAACCTACTGATTAAAATAAATATTTCAAGCACATTCTTACCTAATTGCCATTGTTTGTCGATAAACTTTTGATTCATATTCATATTTTAAGGGGAATTTATAGAAAACATATTCTATATGATATAATATAAAAATAATCTCTTTTTTATTCTTTTCAGTTGATTGATGCAAGCTACCGCAGTAGTCCATCTTTCCAGACATCGGCTGTGATAGTTTTGTGTTCTGTGCTCCTTGGACTACTAGTTTTTATAGCAGTTATTCTAATATGGAAGTAAGTATTTTTCATTTTCATTTTCCATAACAAATAATCAATGATATTAGAGATGACCCCCTATTAGTATATCATATTTACGATAATTATGTGGCATGCAACTGTAAGCTTTTATATTATCAAACTGGTTTGATTTGTATCTCACAGCAAGCTTCTTAACTAGAAAATCCGTCATAAATTCTATACCAAATCCTATTTGCGAATTTCCTTTGTTGGAAACCATCTCAGAGCTATAAATCTGACCCGGTTTGTGTAAAACTTTCATATTATATTAATGGCCGGCAAATTGCTGGGAAATTTATACGTCTTTGTCGCGAGGTTGTAAACAAAAACCCAGTAGTAGTGTTTGACACGTTGCCAACCGTGAACATCGTAAAAATCCCTAAAACGCTGTGGTATTTTTTTCTTTGCTGTTCCATATTTACTGACCACGAGACATAAATCGTTGGATAGAGTTGTCATATCCTGGTAGTAGGCCATTTGTTGGCTTTAAATCATCTCTGGAGCGCCGCATAAACCGCGCCCAGTTTCTTCCACCAGACTCCGAATCAGAACGTTTATATTTTCGTCACATGGGAGGAGAAGGGATCACAGCTTCTAACAGTTGAAATTATTTTATCACTAATGTCAGAACTAACTAACACATGGTCCATTGACTTGAATCTTGGCAATAATTCTCGACAAACGATTCCCCATTCCTGGAAGTGAGGTATGCAAGATAATCTATGTGTTGACAGATTATTCAAAATTTTCGACCTTTATTTATTACTACCATTAATACTTATATATTATTTTTCTCAATTAGCATGTTAGCAGACGATATATTTTACAGAAATGAGTATTCCTATAGGAC
The DNA here is from genome assembly GCA_958507055.1 of Crioceris asparagi. Taxonomy (NCBI): domain Eukaryota; kingdom Metazoa; phylum Arthropoda; class Insecta; order Coleoptera; family Chrysomelidae; genus Crioceris; species Crioceris asparagi. Next base: position 15,616,470 of record OY293829.1, on the reverse strand, counting down.
TGCATTTTCTGGATTTTTGTGAATCTATTAACTCTGGCTATGTCGTCCATCAAATTTTCATGCTTCATGAGATCCACAGGATATTATTATTTCGCCTATTTATTTATTACATTTTGCCCCCTTCTGGTTGATCCAAACACATTTTTTCTCTACCCTGTCCCTACTAACCGATAATTAAGTCAGTTGTGAATATTGAAATAGTGATAGCAGTAGAATGTTGTGCAATGTGACATTTTTTGACATCAACAGCTGGTTTCCTTATTATTTTTATCCGAGCCTCCCAGCTCTTTTATAATATATACCTATATGAAGTGGTATGGATATGAAACAGCAACCATCCAGGATCGTTAAAGATAAATATAATATGGGTTATGTATGGGAGGTTCTTCGTTTATATACCTAGGTGCCGGTGTATATAAGAACCAGATATAAACTGATCCCAGCAGCCATCTGGTGTATTGGTGTATTCTGTTGCCAGGGAATTTCTCACTCACGACTTCTTTGTGTTCACGTATACCGAGTAATTCTTTAATTATTTTGATGAACTGTAACGTAACAATAGAATTGAAGAGCTTATACGTCTCTACATAACAATATGAATGTTGATGTCATCTTGAACAGAGAACTAGGTAACAGTAAAAATTTATTATTTTTAATCTATATTGAAGCGGATTAATGATATTTTAGAAAATATTACGATTGTATGTGTTTTTTTTTTTCTTTTTAATAATTTGATATATTTTTGTGACAGTAACCTTCCATATTCAACAGACGGGAACGTTGATTTAAGTTCATACAGCTATAAACTATAGATAAAGCCTTTGTCTACCTAATATTGCCTTTATTTTGTATCTTTAAATTCTCAAACACAAAACACTTTCCTAAATCCGCCTCTCCGTTCTTGCGATGGAAAAGAAACGGTCCTCCCCCACACATACACACTTTCCTAGTCATTCCCGATTCACTTATCGGTCCCATATAATTTGGATAAATGCCGGCTAGACGCTCGGCACTCGTGGTGGTGGCCCTCTTTTGCGTCAACTAAACGTTCGAAAAACGTTCGCCTCTTTTGTTTTCCAAGCTGATCTCTCCTTTGTTCGCGCACAAGACCCCTTGCTGAAGCACCCGCCTTTTTTCGCACTCGCGACAATTTGTATAATGAGATGGGTTCACGCGCCAGTCTTTCTACTCCCAAACATCCACACGATACGACCATGGAAAGGATAATTGCCGAAAGGAAGAGGCTTTTATCGCGTAGGATTCGTTACATAGATCTGGAAATGCGAGGCATTTACAATGTAAATATAAACAATACCAATTAGGCTTAATTTTCGTATTTCGTCATTTTTACAGCCTCTTTCTATTCCAAACCTCAGACTTCCATTAATCAACAGAGAAGAAAACACTCTTGAATGTTTTCATAATAAGAAACTACCTACTTACTCGATGAGAAAGATTGACTAATTAAAAAAGACATTCCTTCATAAGCAACAAACAAATATTATCCATCCGAAAGATGCAGGGCAATGATCGAAAGTATTTGATCTTAGTATTTATTGACCGACTGCGCCAGATTACAAAGCAACATCTGTATGTTTGCTTTTTTGAATAGTAAACGTGCTCCGCTTTTGATGACACTTTTTCCATTGGAAAGGGGATTGGTGCGATATGGTCCCATATTCAAAGTATGCAACATCTCCTTCACCCAGAAAACCTGTCCCAAAGAGAGTGAAGAGGGCAACATGTTTCTGGCTGAATTAAAGAGATCATTTCTAGAAATTGAGATTTGAAAAGATCTAGGTTTTCTGAGTTACGGCACTAGGAAATTGTAAGATTGTTATTGTTACTGCCATAGTTTCACTGAATGTAATTAAAGTACGTCCAACAAACATTCAAAAATGTGAATTACATATTTAAAAAAATAGGATCGACTTTTTTTTAGTTGGGGCACAGAAAAATTCAAAATAATTCTATTGGTGCTGGTACTTTTGTTGATGCAAAAACTCTCTTATTTACTCACAGCTGCACCACTCAAAATTACCAGCATTCATAGAATTCTTATTTTAATTTTCTAGTACACCAACTAAGAAACTAGTTTTGGTAAAACATGTTCTTCCTCATTTTTACATGTGCGGTGTATCGGTAATTTTGTAACTTAGTTCAGGTAGGTACTTCAGTTGGTTTCGATTGTTTTCATTGAATCCGACGATTGATTAGGGCTTGTGTTTCAGGCCTCTAGTTTACTATTCACATAATTAACACTCTTTTCTAAGAACTCAAATCTATTCCATATATCAAAACCGTGCGACATTTTTATAACCATCCATCATAAGCATCGTGTAGATAGATAACCATATGTTTATGCTTCTGCACTTTACGCATGAAATGATCTCAGAAATTTTTCAGTGATTATTTCAAATGCCGCGTAGCCGAAACGGCTCTCTCTCTCTCTCTCGTTTTTTTATTATCACTACATAACGTTTCTTCTTTCGGGGGGCCACTAATTAAAAGACGTTTTTTGTGTGAGCGGAATAGTAAATGTCCTTTTGCAACCATTCATCACTCTAGAAGGAAGGGGCAGGGGCAGAGATAAAAAAGTTAATCGCTAGAAAAACGGGACGCAATAATGGCCGGGATGATATTCAGAGCGTTCAGCCTCAACAACAGAACAAAAAGAAGCTCAAACGCTAAAGTATGAAGAGGATTTGGTATGGGATAATTATTATTATGGCATACAATTGCTTGAGATTGGAATGCATTGTGAAAGAGTAAAGACACTAAAAGAAGAATGATGAGCACAAAAATGGGTGACATTAAAAAGCCCACCATATAGACTACGAATATTGGTGCCGACAAAAGGCAACAAGCAGTTGATCAACATACTTTCAGTACCTAACAGATAGGATTTATTTTGACGAGCTTAATATTTGTGACGAGTATAATCAAAGCGGGCAAAATATAGTTTTATTAGCACATTATGCGTGATAATATATGTGTATGTCATTTACTATACAGTTTTTAGAACAGTTGTTCTACGTCATTCTCTGGAGTACAGAACTCTGGAAGAAGCATTCCTAAAGCAAATTCTCTCAGTAACCTCGTTCTATAAGGATTTGAATTTATATCGAATCCTGGAGTATTTACGAATCAAGTTGTGTGGTTAATCTTCTCTGATTGGTTAACAACAATTACTTACAGCTTAATTCCTAAATCTAGAATCCGTTTCAAATTCGAATGCTTACAAAATAAGGTCGCTGTTTACGTTCACGTACCAACACAAAAATGCTAACATATCAACGCAAAATATGTACTCCCGTGGATAATTTTCACTAAGACGAAGGCATCCCATTGCTCGAATCCCGTATATTGCTTTTAATTTTTGACCGACGAACCCAATTGGAGGAGGTATACAATTCGACTCTGTGCTTTTTTTTTTGGTTTCATATTCATAAAAACACAAATCTGAAGTCTTCTTCCCTCCGAGAATCGCGCCCGGTGGGGGTGTAGAGAGCAAATTTTCTCCAAAATCGAAAATCCGAGATGGCAGAATTAATGATAAAAAATAGCCGGAAATGGTTAGATTGAATATTTTTTCAAAACACCTACGGTTTTCGAGTTTCAGCGATTTTAAAATTTTAAATCTGTATATTTTCGCTATGTATTAATAATATTAATATTAATTCTATTAGTGCTGGTACTTATGAAGTTGGTGCCAAAAGTTTTCAATCTAACTGCAACTGCGCATCTTCCAAAGTACCAGCACCAATAGAATTAATATTATTTTGTATTTTTCAGTTCACCAACTAATAACGACATTTTTTTTTAATACTTATATCATTTCAAATTAAATTTATAATTTAATATTCAGAAATTTATTTATAATACTACTGTTTTGAGACTAAATGCTCCTAACCATTCATTATGATGCTCGATTAATTACTTACTTAATATTTCAACATTAAAAATTTACCTTTCACAAGGTAGACAAGTGAATTTGTTTTCGTCATAACATCCTTAGTTTTTAAATAGTAGCAGTTTACATCTATCAAGAATAGAATGTTCCATATCATGTTGTCTCCTTCTTCAAATAAATTACAAAGTCTATACCTAACCTAACATTTCCTAACAAAAAGAAAATTTAAGCGGGATTACGTTTCATCGACTTCCCGCCTCCCGCTATTTCTTAGAATCAGTAGACGGCTTTTCCGCAATTCATGCTTTTCTGTCTGCGTATTCCGCATAAAATGCCCGTGGGAAATGTACAACGCGCCTGTATAAATCTATAAATCTGGGATTTTTAATCCGCTCGCAAATGCAATGGACGACGCAGTAGTGTGCGGTATAAGAAGGCCGATTAAAATTTGGTGGTGGGTCTAGCGGAAAAATTCAAAAGCCCTCTCTGATAATATGCGCGAAAGCGGCTTTTCATGGCTCTTCCTTGCATTTGATTTCAAATGCATTAGAGGTCTCATCAATTATTTATGTATAGGTCCAATGTTTGATACTATCCAGTGCTTCTTTCGTGGTAACGTAAATTCTATTGAAGCAATTTTTTGCGATTTACTTCATTAATTTCATAAAAATCCAACCAACCGATACACTAGTTATATACCTATACTAAATAACACTCGAAAATCTCAAAAATCTTGACCTTATAAATTCTCCTTTTTTGTATGCGTACCTTATATGTATACTTAGTTACATGTTCTTGATAAATATACTCCGACTATCATTGAAGATACCAAATCGTCTGACATCGCGAAGAGAAACGAAAAGAAGAAACCAAGAAAGAAGCAGAAGATCTATCTATATATTCAACTCTGTCAGCCATAACTCTGTATCCCGCCTACTTAATCATCAAATTCCCGTTTTCGTTCGTTGTTGCTGTTACTATAAGCGTTTTATCCTGCCAGTGGTAAAAAGTAACCAATACCAAGAGAGAAACAGACCGTCATTATATAAGTCAAGTAAGTATCACGAACAGGGCTGGGTAATATAGGACAGAGCAGGATTAGCCCAATCATTTCTATTTCACTACAACCGCTTCTAGTAAAGATCTGACATCAAACATACAAGAAAGTATCTCACTGGTTATACCGACCAGAAATCGATTTCGCATTTCGTGATCCACAATACTAATTTAATAGACTTTAATATTTGTCGGTGCCGGTCGATTTCAACATAATCGTTTTTTTACAAAATATGATCTAATCTAGGGAGCTCTGATTGTTTTAATCACATTTCGCGACACACATTTTCATCAGAACATTATGTTAAGTATTTAAAAGAATATTTTCATTTAAATGAAGGCGTTTTGAAGAACATTGCGATGAAAGAAAAGAAAATGCAAATAAAAGTAAAAATACTTTTCAAAGGTTCCTTCTTACTAACTCTGAATTTACTCAGCATTATAATTTTTCATCCTGTACTTGCAATTCCCAAAATATAGAACAGATTTAGTTTGAACTGCATATTTTGTTTAATTTGTGGAGAATGACTTCTACCACCGCCATCACATATATATTTTCTCCTCTGTTACATCAAGTTTTTTTCATTTCTTTTTGCTCGTCTCAGATATCCACATGAATCGGATAAATTTATCGAATCAATAAATTATGGTTACCAAAAAAAGCCCAAATCTCTGAGTCTTGAGAGAATTTATCGCCATAATCATTAAACACTTGCTTCTTAACGAGCACGCCCTCTGCCTGCCCAGAATAACCCACCACCATGGCGGCCATCCATCCTGGATAACAAATTCCTGCATTTTATCACCTACAGATTGTGGGTCCGTCCGGGACGACTTTGGTCAGGATTCAGGACGAAAAACTACCCCTCACATAACCATTAATAACACCACACTACATTTATAATACTTGACCCAAAACGTCCTATATAGGAGTCCTTCGACACATCCACTTCCTACCGCTACTGCAACCTATGAAGGATATCGAGAGGAGTGCTTCATGTCGCGTCCTGCATGATATTTTGCAGGATATTGGCGCGTTGTAGAAGTAGAGGATGATCGCTCGTAAAAATGGCCTTTCACGCCTCTCGTCAGATTTAAATTCAGAAGGTTAATGACATGAGGTCGAAGAGAACACGGGTGATATTATTTAGGATAAGAAGGATAGATAAATTCACCTCCTAAGCTTTAGAGCGTGCTAGAGTTGTCTGGATTGATCCCAGAAAAGATCGCAATGGATGTGTGAGAAAAGAGAGAGAGAAAAGAGGACCATCGATATAGTCCATCATGTTGAGAGCAGAAAGTTCGGTGAAGAACCTGCTTTATTATTACCATACTGTTACAAAAAGGATGTCCAAGCTGAGCATCAGAAAAAATGCGATAATTTCTGACATATTAAAAATTGATATTAACCGGAGACAAACTAACAATTAAAATATATAATATTTTAACATTGACTGACAGTTATTCTTTGTGTAGAAGACATATTCCTTTATTTTTTAAGGTAAATCTTGTGACATTCTTTTCAAAATTATTTTTCAAGTTTACTAAAAAACGCATCTTCTCAACAATAGTGTCTTCCTTATTCAAGACAAAGACAATGGACACTTTCCTCTCATCTCACCCAGGACAAAGCCGTGGACCTTATTGCAGTGACACCTCTTCAGTTGCTTCTTGTTCTAATTATATTGTACTCTCGAAGCAAAGCTTATTGTTCCACTTACGGCGTATATAACGTCGTGTAGATTTGCCCACTCGGACTTGGTGTTGCTATGGTTATTCCTAATTAAGTAGGCGCCGAGACGCCATCATCCACTTGTTACGTGCGTGCTTGTTGTCACCGAAACTCCTCGTAAGGGAGCACAGATGCCTCAGGAGCATTTGCTCGTCATCGTGAGATTGATCCTTATTTCACTCCTAGCTATATTCTTTATTTTTTATCATTAGTTAGCGAGAAATTTCGTTATATTTTTTCTCGGAACTTTTCTCATTGAACTTGTGCTTAAGTGATTAATTAAGGGTTAGTTCTTTTTTTACCTGCCACAACAATCACTGCAAGATTTACGATTGGGTTAAAACTTCCTGTCACTTTATAGCAGATAGGACAACGTACAGAGCCGCCTAGTTAGTGATTTGACAAAAACCAAACATTCGAGACCTTATCTAGAGTGCTGCTTTTCAATGGGCCAAGCACCTTAACGACCCTATTTCGGGCCCTTTTCCAAAATGGCTTTATCACTTGGTCGCTGTTTTTAATAGACATTCCCGAAAGGATAAGCAGTAACGCTAAACGGTTTATGAAAGTAGACGATTGTTTGACAATTAGTCGAGTGAAAGAGCGGATAGAGTCGTTAGTCGTAGAGATGTTTATTCAGATTTTAGTGGCTTTTATAAATTTGTCTTTTGCGATATCCTAAGTGGTCGTCGAAGCGACGTCGGTGGCTGTGGTGGCGTCGGTTAAGGGCTCGTGATAAGCATGTCGTTTATAGAAGAAGCTAATCGAGATCAGACAAGGGCAGTAGAATACGCTTAAAGAACGTATTGTTTGTTCTGTATGTTCAAGACTCAAGATAAGTGGTGGTTGCTTTGAATTTTTTTCCCAAGCATTTACGATTTAATAGCTTATCCAGATGAATTCCTATTATGTTAATAGTGTGAGAATTTGGATTTTTTTTCTGACGTTGAGGAATCCAAGAACGAAATAAATAAATTGCTTGTTACATCAATGCAATTCGTTTATCTTTTCACTAGTCCAAATATTATATATTTATTATATTCGTAAGACATCGAAAAATATGCGATATCAGTCGAGGATTGGACAGTTGTATTCATCCAATTTTTCAAAGTTATTAGTTTGTTCCTGTTGTACAAAAAATATATTTTTATGGAAGATACGAAGTTGCACACACATAAAACCATAAATTTCGTCACTGATGTTATCTCCGTAAGCAATTTATCAATTAAATACACAATTCTTCAAATTATCCGGTCTCATAAATTTCACAATAGAAGTTATATATAATATTTACGAGCTATCACAGTTAATATTTTTAGAAGATCTATAGAAAACGACTAGAAAATTTCCAGATCGGAATGTACGTATCCGAATTCTTTTTTTTTGGGGTTCCTTACATCCGATGAAAAACCGGAACGCTTATAAGATCACTACTAAACAGAAAAATATATATTTGGTACTTATAAAGGGTGAGTGCATCACGGTCATATAACGTAAATAAACAAATGATATTGGGGATAAAGTTGATGGGAAAAATTATAAAATAAAATTATATTCAGCTGCATCTTGTAATAAATCAAATAAACTAATTCAGATACATATTTTTCAAAATTGTTATAGACTTTTAAGATGATATTGTTGAAAAAATGACCTTTCCCTCCGAAACTACTTAATTAAAGTTGACAAGTAAACTTATGCGAAAACGGTACTATTATATCTCCACATTAGTCTGACTAACACTTATCCATTTTCATATTTTCTTGATAGCCTCAATTGAAAAATTAATTTATCAGTCCTGACAATAGTGACATAGAGCATTGTATAAAACTGTACTTCCCCTAAATTCTAGCACAGAAATACATAATATATATTACAAAGCTGGTTAATATGTTCAAGACTCAAATTAAGGTTGCCCTTTTTGGAATTCATGCAAATAAATTTTGATCGGTTGCTGAAATTCACAATGTAATTAGTTGATGGTGTAACCACGCTTTCATTTTCATTGAGACTGCTTCTTTGGAGACCATGTTTTAGATAATCAATAGCTGCTGCTTCCTGTACTTCAAACACATGGGAATCTTCACTCTAAAAATCGAGCTAAAAATGCAGTGTCATTCCCAGTTCAAAGTCAAAGAGTGATAATCTCTAAATGGCCATCTTTTATCATCTAGAAAAACTTGTGCACTTATTTCAAAACGTCGGTATGTATCTGTTAAAATCGCCGCGACGACGTTGTTTTGTGAAGTGCTTGATGGAACGTCATTTAGGACCTGGCAAGAAATTCTATAATTGCCATATAAACGACTGGAGATATTTGATGCAGGAATAAGAAAAGGTATATATCGTGATTTGGATGGTTGGTTGCGGTTTATTATGGTTGGGTGTGTGGTTTTCCGTGATGGGGGATGCAGGTGCCTTTTTATAAAAAGCTAAAAAACGATCCGACCCCTTAATACCTAACATGAGGTATAAGACATATATAACATATCTAGGAATTGCATTTTTTATGCGGGATCTTTGTGAGAAATTTATAATGTTATGTGTTGAATAAAAGTAATTTTGTGGTCTCATGAGATGGTACACGATAATAGAGAATTTTTATTGATGGATTGACAGTTAGGGTAGTATCTTACTGAAAACAAAAGATGCCATATGAAGACCCATATTTTTTTTCAAAGGAACATCTTCTTGTGTGTGGGGTGTCTCAAATTGTTGCCGAGTCGGTATTTAATCATGAGGTTTTAGTTACGAGAAATTGTGACAAAAAATCTCTAAATTATAAATACGTAACTACAACTACTCCACCTGAATTCAATAGCCGGCATTATGTATCTAAGTAGGTATTCTTTTTAAAGATATAAGCATAAGCTCTTCAGGAAAAATACATTTTTAGAGTAATCGTATATACATGACTTGAGTGAAATCCTTAAATTATAAATATAAGAGAACTATCAGTCTTGGCATCATCAACTTCATAATTTTTAGGTTTTCCACAGTCTGTAAGAACATCATTTTCTTGAATTAGTCTATTGAACGCGAAAATTTATTAATATGTGAGGTGTTTTAAAGTGATGGATATATTGCCCGTGATAATGTGTTCTTAATAAATAAAGTTAAAAACAGAATATTGAAGCAAATTGATTCCTATAATCTAACTCCTTCCATTTTTATTATGTAAAATCACCTACCATTTCTCCAAATTGTACACAGTAGATTGAATTACAGCATTTTCCTACCTAATAGATTTCACCAGCGTTGTTGGTCGAGTTCAGCATGTTCTAAACACATTTCCGTATAGTTAAGATCAAGTGATCTTGGAGGTCATAAATTTACAAAATTAATTCTTTTACCTCGTCACTGAAAAGCAGCAGTTATCAATTATTTATCTTTTTGCTTTTGTTTATCATAGATACAGTAAAGACTAATTAATGAAGCAACTATCGATCAACTTCTACAATTCTCCAAACAGGAAACATACTTGTGAAATATACACATGAAGACAAACATTACTTATTCGTCAATTTGCTCACGTCCATGAAACAATGATGTGAAATGAAAAAGTATGACCCAACCGTATATTCGTTTCTTTAAACGAGCTTTTACCAAATCCAAGAGAGTGATATCAATTCAGAGCATACTATAATACAGATTGTGCGACAATATTACTTACAGTGAAACAATAAAAGCTAAAATTAATACAGTCAGACATATCTAAATGCCGAACAAAAAAAAATATCGAAAAAGAAGGATACTCGCGACATTTAACCTTTCCTTGCACGTTCAAGTTACCATTATTGTTCTCATGTTGATTTATATCGACATAATATAATATTGTTATAACAACATTTTAATTCTAAAGGATAAAACAGCCTCGTATGATATACGTACAATATTACAAGATATTATATAACATCCGTTCTACCTACCTACTATAGAAGAATTTGACACCAAAGCAGAACCAGAGCGTTTATTAAGCGCAAAGGTGACTTCTAACCAAACCAGACGCCATCGTCACCACTTTCGCACACATATATTATGTCCATACCTACACTTGGTATCAAATTCGACACCTTGAACGTGGCCCAACTGCAAACATCCTGCTTAGACCAACAACTACTATACCTACACGACACCCAAAAATGGGATGGATACATGAGACACTGTCATCCTTCCTCGGTATCATTTTACGTCTCCTTATAAAAATTTGATGTTTTTTCTTGCAAAAAATGATTATAATAAATACTGCTGGTGTTGTTGTTATTCGGCATTTCCGGCGCTAGCCGTGTGATTTTCCGGCAGCAGTAATTAAAAATTGAGATTGATGTCGATGTTTTGCTCTAAGCGGAAAGGTTCCTCCACTTATTACCAACGATGTTTTGACGACGTGAATGATTGTTGTTTGGTTTAAATTTTCAAAAATATGCAATTTAACTTTACTAAGTAGCTATATTTTATGATTTTATGTTTCGCTGGCGAGAGAAAAACAGAATAGGGGACAGGAAAAGCGTGTACGATAAACAATTTCTAAAATAGGCTCAACAGTCACTGAGTTCGGCTACAATCTTTTGAAATAATAAATCTGTTAGATCTCCCCCCAAGAAACATATCGAATGACAATTTATTGAACGTTTCCAACAACAAACGATGTAAACAGATCAATTATTTTTATTAAGTGTATTTGCTTGAATTCAGGAAGCCTTCAATACCATAAAAGAACGTAATTATTAGAGCAGTGAGGTAGCTATATAGGGATTAACGACAATTTAATTCAACTTATTAAAATGACATCAAGATATACAAATGATATTACTAAAATATGTTGCTGAGAAATACAAGAAAATAGGCTTAGCTGAGCTGAGGAGCTATGACTACGGTATTCTAGGAAAATGTGACAGAAGGCAATAAAATCGATCCAAAGATTAATGAAGGTAAAAAAAAGTAAAGAGAATTAAGACGAAATGGTTTTGAAAAGGGCGACGAATATGTGCAAGTAACTTTATCTAATGATCTATAAAATTATAAATATTATTAGATTCATTCAGGCCTATAAGAAATCTACTGCAATATAAATTTGTACTTATTGGTTCAAAACTTTATGAAGCACCTATAGGTGATAAAAATCAAAAACTATTTATTGTTGGGATCTATCTAGTAACATTTTTCTAGACTTTCAAAACTCACGGTATATTAAAAACATTGACTTTGAGAACATTTTAGAAACTTGTGTTATCAATGAAATCACCTCCTGTCATGTTTGTAAGTTAGGTTGGGATTTTTATTACTATTCTTACAGCGTTTCACAATGAGAATGCAGTGTAGCCGGGTATAGACAATGTGTTTTGAAATTCATTGCTTATTATTACTAATTATTGAAAATAAGAATGTTTCCATATTATTTTAACAATATAGCCCACTCAAACCAATCACAAGAGCACGATATTATTTTCATATATTTTGATAGATAAGTATGTTAGTAAATATAACAACGAAGTATGACAGTTAATCAACTGATTCCAATCAGTTAAAATTTATCAACCTGACACCTGTGATGTAATGCATATCAGAAACAAAGACTGAGCAAAATTTGGAATTGGTAATACATAAATCTAATTAGGTATGTAAGTATTAGGTAAGTATTTTTATTCGATTCTAATTTTAACACCTGGCATCCTGAAGGGTTTTAGTATTATCAGCTCGACTGTGATTGACTACTGTTACTTTAATTCATTACATATTCATACTGAAGCTTTTTTAGTTTTATAAAAAAACAGTTTACTAGGCGATGTTTTGAGGTCTATCCATTTCAATTGCATCTGTTGCAGCATGTCATTGATATTCTGCTTGAAGCTGGCGAATATATATATGCAACGCAATTCGTTTATTTATTGCCAGGATGCACAATAATTTTGAGAGGATTAAATTAAAATCCCCCTTTTGGCAGACAAGCGCGCGCTGGCGTTTTCGCGACAATTATAAATTCAAAATGTCAAAATACGAGGAGGCGCCCCGGCCCTGCATTGGCCCCTGTCATAATTCCAGAGATGCATATTTAGTTGCTGTATTAGAGAGGGAGTTCTATATTAAAAGTTATCCGCTCATTTTAATTGCACTGTCAGGCATCAACTGAAAAGAAAATAACAACAAAATTCCAAACTGAAATTAGGCAGAGCTGGGTTATTCTATAATAAACTTCTTCTACGTGACAGTTCGTTATGATTCTGTCATTGGATTTATCCTCTGAGAGAAATGCGCCTACTCGGTTATTACTTTCTAATTTCAATGTTGATTGGCGTGCTTATAGCTCTGTGATATTTTGTTGGAACGATAATCTAAAGTTGTGACTGAAAGTGTCGTCATTCGGTTTTTGAAATGTAGTATCTGATCTGAAGTCAAATCAATTCAGGCTATATATTTTCAGATGACAGGCCCGTTTCATATAAAACGTTAAGAAAATATGCAGATATTCTTTTTAATTGAAATCACCCATAATTCTAATATTCATTCAACCGTTTGTTTGGAAGTTTCAAGTGAGACGAAATACCGTCCGCTTTCAAAGCATGTACATACATAAAAGATGTAAATTCCTTGACTTCGGCCCCCGTGTCAAGTAAAATTTAGCAACTAGTTGCAATCGCGTTTTTTTTCTCAGTGTTGCCAACCCCCCGGATCCTCTAATAATAATTTGGTCCATCATTTCAATGACGGGAGACTATAATGTGAGCATGCGCAAGATAAAGAATAGATAGAGACAACAAATGAAATTCCCAGTTTGAAAGGCAGATAATCTCAAAAATTATTGACTGTTCCAGTAATAATTGATAAATTAAAGTTTGAAGTATCTATCCATATGATGAAATGAATGCCTCTAATGGTATTTTTAGGTGTAAAGATTCATCCATGTAAACATTTTTATTTACTTAGTATTTTGATTGAATTCATTTCGAAAACACTGATAGCTTTACTTCGATGCCAATTTGATAGATATCGCCAACAAAATCATTTTAACTTGTTGCTAACAATTTAACAAACTTGAGTAATGCCCTAATAACAAAATAATCATGCTTCTTTCTCAAGTGCCAGATTGATAGAGCTGTACTATCTGATTGAAAGCTGAAATTGATGAAGGGGCTCCATATACCTATGTTAACAGTAATGGGCCAAAAACCAAAACGGCGCATTAGGATCTTCGCCGTCGACCCTTAATGACTTCCTGGAGGGTCTAATGGAAACACCGGCATGATTAGGAGACGCGTCCTCTGATTAATTGAAATATGACTACCTATTCCAGTGTTAATCTCTCGGGCATCATGTTGTGGCTTTGCTATGCTAATTGATATTCTATTGTACACTTTCGCAATGGGAATCAAATGTTTTTTGATATTATCAATTATTTTTTGACGTGCATGTCGTTATCAGTTAATAGTTATTTAAGTAACAAGAAATGTTTACAGTCCATACTTCCCGTGTTACTTGTTACATTTCTCCCGCTGCCGGTAATGTAAATAAAAATTATTTTCTTAGGAATGTAAATGATAGTATTTACATGCCGTCGTCTAGGAAAAATAATACACGAATGATATTTGCCATTTTCATGTTTTGTATCTAAGCATGTATCAATTACATATTTACATTACCGCTAGCGGGAAAAAAATCTTTATCGATGAAATATTCTTTATTTACTTTTATCAACGAAATTAATAATTCTAAAACAATGGTTGAATCAATATCTATAGTAGTATCTATAATATCGATAATCTACTAGAATCTTAGAATGAGTTAAAATGGATAACAACGCTCTGGAAATTGTTGTTTAAATAAATAAGAATGTACTTAATACATAAAACTGATATCAAGAATGACAATAGGGTCTTATTTATATTAAAATTCATAGATATAAACAACTAATTATTTGATTCTCTTTTTTGCAGACATAAACGAAAAGTACAAAATTTCCTCCCATGTAAAAATTCCCCCCAAAACAATTGTGATGTAAATACAGCCGCTGGCATCTACGAGGATCTGCATGACGTTATGCCAAGGCCTACTCCGACACATCATCATCATCACCATCATCCGCAATTGGCTGGTAGACGCGTGGTGGCGCCATCTATCGAGGTATGTATCATTCTAAATTAAATATAAAATACTAGCATAACATGATATTGACATTTATGGCATATCTATACATTGGAAGCAGTTTTTCATTGTTTGTGGGAGAACATCACCCGAAATTCCGTTTAGTCGAATCAGAGGACACCCTGTAAACACACGCACTAGAATGACTAATCCAAGCCTTAATGAAGGGCAAAAAAGATTCTTCCACCCTGCTGGACACAGCAGAGCTGCTCTCGCATATATCGACGTACGCACGCATGAATGTTTCAACATTCATCAACTCTTTCAAATACCTACTGCGAATACCCTTTCACCCCCAAGCGAGAGAAGTGGAACAAAAAAAAACGATATCATTTTGTGCACACATCTCGCTTTCCAGAGACCGATCGTTTGTGTTTGTTTGTGTATCTGGAAAATGCGCTATGCGATTTTCCATTTAAATGCCCAGTGAAGAAGAAGGTTAATGACCGTTTCATATTTTTTTCGATATAATATGGGGAGTTCAACTACGGGCGTTAATCAGTCCTACATTAGTTACATTGGGGAACATCATTGGCGCTCTAACTATTGAGAGCAGGAAGAACACGATTTAGACCAGAGTAATCTTCTTTAATAAATCGCATATTTTGGTTAGGACTAACTGAGAAATTTTTCCTATCGTTATGAAAATGAATTCGCTTATTTTCCTTATTATTGATATACCTTCTAAATACAATTAGGTACTTTACCTGAAGTTTAAATGTTAGATTCTTCGTAATATGATACTTCTCGCATAATTTACCATCATTCCAAGAATTCCAGCATCAATATCAGCGTGAAGGGTTTCACCGCCGAGGAGAAAATTTCTTCAAGAGCTTCCCAATTTCAATGTTATTTTCTTCCGTGCAAGCCGTTACGGCACTGGCTTTTCCTGGTTCTACGTACCGTACAACGTAGGTACAAATTTCCACTTCGATGCTTACGTGCGGCGCAAAGCAAATGTTTTGTTTCCACCAGCCATTAAAATGGTCTTATAGCTTTAGCTCTATATGATGTTGAGTGCTCATATGAGCGTTAAAATATTACAGCCCTAAACGGCGTAAGTGTGTAGAGATAATATAATTGAAAAATGCTGTGGAAAATCATTACATGTGATTTTCTCTCTGACAATGTTCATTAGAAAAGAAAATCGAGACTATTTTGCCTTTATGATGATAGTTTCTTTTATTGATTTCGGCTCAAGAGAGGCAATCCATAAATTCGTGAATTTGAGTATACATATACATGTTCTTCATCTGAATACATTCAATTGAAGAATTTCTCATTTTTGTATTCCTCAGAATTAATCGAATTTTTCGAAATAAACCTTTCTAAATAAAAGTTCTGCAGATTAAATTATTATATAACCAAATCACAAACAAGAATACCACATATAACTTGAAAAAGTAAAAAGTCTTTAAGAAAATTTCCACAAAATTATAGCAAATTACTTGATTTGATTAATGCTGCCATTTAACGATTTTTCATTAATTTTCTGTCATTTAAAAAAAAATTAATAAAAAGTTGAACCTTGTGAACAAACAACTTTAGTTATTCATATTCCAAATTTCATATTCTATGCTTGTTACTCACAGATTCCGTTCTATATATAATAGGCTCAAAAATATATCGTAGAACGTGACCAGCCTGAAATATTCTGGATTGGTCACTGTCACTCTCAATAGCGACTCATGACTTGTATTCCTTGCTTTCATATTCAGATTTTTTGCTATTTAATCCACAAAATGTTCAAATGTCCTTCCTATTATCTTTCTAAGTGTCACAATTTTCTAATGACCTCAAAAGTTAAGTTTTAGTTCTAATGATTATTATCTCATTCACTTGTTTATTGAATATTGCTTAAATCAAGAAGATTAAATATGACCGAGGTAGGTACGTGCGTATGATTCAATGTATTTTTATGGCCAGTTTCACCTCCTTTTTTGCGTTGTGATTTTAATAAACTAATAAACACTTATGCGAGAAATAGCTAAATATTTCGTTGATAATGGAACTACAATGTGAGGAAGATTAATTTTGTCTCATCTATAAAACTTGGTGAAGCAGAAAAGCCAGGTACTCTATTCGCTTGTATTTGTCACAAATCTGTTCAGATATAATTCGTCATTCAAATTTCAAATGTGACCATAAACAGGGGCTGTAAATAAACAGAAAGAAGACAGCGCGATAAAAGCATCAAGCCGAAAGTATTTCCTGCTTCCTGATTATTATTCTTTGTGATGAACGGGTGCTGTTGTCTTTGAAGAAGGTGTCGGCTTGGCACACAAAAGGCTTTAAGAAAAAACGTCGCGACACCATATAATAATCTATCCGACGTTGCCACAGCACTAAGAAAACAAGAATATTTTGTGAAACTATTCAACTAGTTTTCTAAAGATATTTTTGAAAATTTATTTTGCTTTTATTACATTATGTTTGTTCAAATGAAATTGAGATTATCATCTATGATAGATGTTTATATGATATTCAACTTATCAAGGACAACATGTCAACGTCAACTTAACCGCAGAACATACACATAAAGGTACATAACATAATAACAGATAATAATAATTAAATTTATTCTCAATAAATATTACGCTGATAGATGAGAAATTTGTCTTATTATTCATAGAAATAATTTAATGAAGAATTTTGTGAATTCTAAGACATTTATTTTGTTTTGCTAGTGTCATGGACTAGAGCCACTGAACGTCTTCTATAGCGATCCTCGGGATGCTACCAAAGACCCAGACAACAACATATATAAAACAATAATTGAGGAAACAGCACTCATAAGTACACGTTTTTTTATTTTTTTTAATTTTCATTTACCTGTACACTATACATATATAATATACCTTTACACCTCTAATAATAATAATTGTAATGGCTTTAATTGTGTGCTTCAGTGTGCTTTTTGTTAAGTTTCAGCAAGTGACTCAGCCTCATTATTGCTTAAGTAATATATTACAATAAAAAGTGTTTTTTGCCTTTATTGAACCTGTTGAATAAAGGGAAAATATTAGGTATATTGCACAAGGAAAAAATCCATTTGAAGATTTAGAAATTCAATATGAAGCTTGATTGAGCAAAAAAATCGGGCAAATGTCCCGGAACGGCTTAATTACAGGAGAACCAAAAGTGACGTGTGAATAGAACACCCTGTATATTATAATATTTCTATTCTCTTTTAATTCATCATATAAAGGTATGTCTAAATTCAATCGTTTTGGATATATTGACTCTTAAAATTTAAGTAAGTGTAAATACCTAATTATTATCAAAATATAAAAGATTGGGTAAACAATAATTTTAGTAAAAAATTGCTATAGTGAAGAACTAAATGTTCAAATTATTTTATTCATTCAACTGAAAATTATCTTATCTGTGAACTACTAAAATACTTTCTGGAAATTTTCTTGAGAAATCTCCTAATATTTGAAAGTCAATATGACATATTTGTCATGACATTTGTTCTCAAAATTAAATAAGGATTCACAACAACTGCTAATGCACATGGTGTTCCATTTCCAGCACTTATATTATTTCATTAAAGTTGATATAAACGATGCTTTATATAAACACCTCTGCAGATATTTTGCATGTAACAGAAGTTGGGGAAAACAACAACAATTTTATTCTCCGGACTTTGTAACATAATAGCAATAATTAAATCCATAAGTAATGTTTTCTAAGCCGTCACTTGCAGATTGCACATCTACACTTCTTCCAAAGTGTCTGTGTGAGTTTGAATAGTAGTAGTGAAGTTGAGCCTCTTGAAGAAACGCTTAATGCACGGTAATCCCCCAAACAACCTCAAGCATATGTGTGTGGTATCTTATTAACCAAATTGCTCTGTGCTGCGGATTAATCCGGCCATGTAGCTGCTGCTACTGCCGGTTTCGTCTCGCCCTTCCCCCTCGTCACTGCAACAGTTCCTCCTACCCCTTCAACTAACCTAACTTTCTTTATAATAATAGTCTAAGTTTCCGCGTGTAAAAGATTACCTTAGCACGAGAACTCTCTACGACTCTCCTCAACTTCCCATATCCATCGAGCATATAACTAGTCGAGTTTGTGTAAGTTTTACTTCTGCGGCCTTCATATACATGCGGCTGATGGAAAAATATGCTTTACGATCATACACCATCACATCTCTAGAGTGAATCTACCGCAGAAGTAATCGGCAAAGTGAGGAGGAGATCTTATGAGCTAGTGGTGTATCCGTCCGAACTTAATCTTACTACACCCATCCAAGTTATGTTTTAGCCTCGATGGAGTTGTAAACTTTTCCAGATTGCTTATCTCATTCGCGCCATTCCCATGATTAATTTTCTCATTTTGATAAAATCATATTCCATCACTTTTCTAAATTAATTAAGTCCTTTACAAGCAAACAGTAGTTGCTTTAATGAGTTCTTATAAACTTAGACCATTCCCATATCTCAATTGGTGCCGTTTTTGTACATTTACCCCGTCAAATGTCATCGATAGTCTAGTGAAAGCTATCCGCAAATCCCACTTGATCATGCTGATATACGAAAGTTGCAAGAGTATAGCCCCAAGCCATTGGAGTGGAAAGGGGTTGTGTTTTGATGTATATCTGCTTGCAAGCGAAAGCGCACGCCAATCAAGCCGTGAAACAGAACTGGAATCTCGAGACAAAATCGATTATCTTTGATCGGGAGACTTTTAGAAATTGCCCAGAAAGCGAGTGCCATTGCGGCTTATGAATAATAGACTCAAACTCGGGATTCAGCATCACATGCAAGCAAATAGTCAATAATGGTATGATTGATTTTGTGGAGTATACTTGCTACTCCTTCACTGCATCCGTTCTTAAGAGGAACAAGGGAAATATGATGGTTGAAAATGGATTTCTTTCCACAAAATTGGAGCCAAAAGTAAAATGGCATGAGCAATAGTTTATTTCGAGCTAAATGGAATTAGAGATACTTGAAGAATTGAGTCAGACCATTATACAGGGTGTTTCATAATATATGCGCAGGACTTGAAGATGTGAAAAACAACTTTTGTAAGCATTTTTCACTCATAATAAGGCAAGATTTGAGTCAGAATATTTTTTTTGTCATAATTGGTGAATATTTTAAAGAAGTAATTAGTGGATGTTTTTTTTCCCAATTTCTACACCAATGTAAAAATTATGGTTTTGAGATGCTCATTTGAACCGCCAATTTTTTCTACATAAAAAAAGATAATGTTGGTCGTGAGCTCTGAAGTCGACCGAATTCGAGAAAAATCAACTTGAAAAAACACGGTCAATTTTTGCTTTTGTTGCTTGTTCTAACGTTTACATAAATTTAGTTTACTTTTACTACTTTTACTAAAATTTACCGTGTTTTTTCAAAATAAAAGTTGATTTTTCTCGAAAACGGTTGACTTTAGAGTTCACGAGAAACAGTACCTTTTTTGTGTAGAAAACATTGGCCGTTCAAAAGGGCGTCTCAAAACCGTACTTTTTCATAGGCGTAGAAATTGGGGAGAAAAATACACACTACTTCACCATTTATGACTTAACAAAAAAAAATCTGACTCAAAACTAATCTTATTATGAGTGGAAAATGCTTAAAAAGCGGTTTTCTGTACGATAAACGATGTCGGAGATATTCACAAAATAACGACACCCTGTATTTAGAAAATGATGCATTTTAGAGGGTAAGTTAATATAAACTTTTTTATATATTTTTGGACGAACTATCACATGCTCAAGTCCTGCGCATATATTATGAAACACCCTGTACCTACACCTGAATAAACGACATATCACAAAATAACTGGTTCAAATGTATGAAACATAACAAGTAATTGTTCACATACAAAACAAATACACTCAGATATGTTCTTGATCAATAGTTAATACAAAATTAAATTTAAAAAAATGTGACTTCTAAGCTCTATATTTTTATGTGTCTTATGTTTATCGCAATTTATTACAACATTTAGAAATCAACAACACAAAGTCAAATAGTCAAGCAAACCTGAAATCATAATTGTTATATCGCCATCTATTATAATATACCTATGTATTACTTTCTTCTATTCCAATATCGAAGAATTTATTATTAGTACCTACTGAAAGTAAATTTACCGCCTATTTCCACTGAAAACTTTCATAATTCTTCTGAATTTCCGCTATTTTGAAGTCCAATGGCCAACTTTAATTCTGTCTGCTATAAACCCTGCCACATTTTTTTTGTAAGAGCTATTTCAGAATTTTAGACATTCATATACATTTCTTAAGGAATGAATTAAAAAGATTTCGTTATATTTTTAATGAAATGAAACTGGTAGCATCCTAATACCACGGATATAACAAAGCTTGATTTAAAAATCCCAATCTCATAACTTGGAACGTCTTTTTCAACACCTGCAGTTCACTGCAATCTCTCATCGTCTCCAGGCAGAATTCCCTCTCTTAAAAAAAGGAAGTTAAAAATCCAATCAAACTTATCCTATTTCTTTTTTGACGAACACATTTATTCCTATCTTCTTCAAGTTGATGGGGGAAATCTTATACTTACTTACTTTCAAATCTTGAAAGCGAAATGTCAGGCCAAGATTTCTAGATTAGGACCTGTCACATGAAGATACAATTCAGCCTCGTGAAATGTTAAATGAACTGTCGCAAAGTTATTTATTTATATTTACTCACAAATTATTATATCTAGCATGCTACATATTAGAGTGAGCGCACGAATTTGCGCCATTTCCACATTCACAAATTGAGATTTATTGCTGTATATAAATGAATATATATATATATATATATATATATATATACATTGTATGAAATATTATGAGAAGCGAGATAAGGAGTTACTAGCTGAGTTTGCATTGATCCTGTTTGCGAGTTGGGCAACTTGTTGGAAAACATCATAAATAAACCAATTACCTACTATGATATTTCATCATAATTGACATTAAAATTTGCAAATTGAATGAGCTATTTGAGTTTAGCATATATGAAAAAAACTTTATGGAAAAGCACAAAGCATTGTAAGCCATGCATTGTATGATTTTGATTTTAAATTGGTATATTTGCGAAATCAATATCACGCAAATGTTCGCCCCCCATTTCAACTGACGATAATAAAAAAATCCGAGTCAACATTCAGATTTCATTAAAGTTCGTTAGCCAAAGATCTCTCATATAAAAAATCTCCAGAGGGTTTAAATTTGATTGCGTCTCATCCTTGCTGTAAAATCACCATGCGGAAAATTAGTCCAAATTTTCCTCCATCGGCTATATCCCCCTCTTTTTCACCCACTTGTCCGTATATATACACACACCTTTTATTGCCGAAAAAAACTCCGAGTAACTGCCGATGGGCCATCCCGCTCTCTCTCTATCTTAACCTTTTTCAATAAAAGAAGACAAGTAAATCTTTCGGTACTGAGGAAAAAAAAGTTCTTCTCTCTCTCGGGTGTCCAATCTCCATTTTCATGACATTATCGTCGTGTGAAAGTTAACTCAAGCTGTAGTTGAAAAACAATGGAAATCCAATTTTTCCTCTGCGAATGAAAGTTATTTTACATTCGCCAAAAAACCGGAAAAGCTGCTTTTATACTTTATACTCTACTCTAAAACTTTTTCATTATTTGTGCTGAGTTTCAATTTTACGAGGCTTTTATGTTTCTTTGTATCTCGTGGTGATGAGTACATTTTATTGATAATCAAAGTTTGCAATTCATTTAACTTTTCCCAGGCAAATGCGAAAATTTTGTAGCGACTGAGAAAAACAAAATTTTTCCCCCTTATTCTTTAAATTTGTATCACATATAAGTTCAGGAAGGGGAAAAAAAGAAGCATAGATTCAGTCAGCACCGTGATTATTCTTTCTTCTTTGAAACACTTGCTTTGGTTTATATTCACCATAATGTATTATATCAAATTTAGGAATAAAATAATTAGTAGGTACTTTTTCTTTTCTAGTTTTCCATATTTCCGGTAGGTACTTATCTATTTCATTATCTCTAGATCTCAATATAACGGCTAATAACACTAAAATCAACGCTTTAAGTGTTTTCGAATTACATGAATTGAGATTTAGTACAACACTGAATTGCAGTTTTCAAGTTGATCTTGAGAAACAAGTAAGATGACGCACCGGCTGCAATTCCCGTCTTGATTTGTAGAGATAATGATAATAATTATGATTTATCATCCATCGCCTCGCATCATCAGTGTGGTAGATATTTCATAACTCAATAAATTTGAAATTTTATTAAAGATTATCAAATGAAGATTTAACTAATTCGATTTTCTTAATTTTCAGATGATCGACGTTAAAAACAATGTGCACTACCCTAGCGGCTATCCCATATCCCAGCACCCACCTGTGTTCCTATGCTCATCACCTGGTCCTGACCCATATTGCTCCCAGGATCTCTACAATCCCGTGTACGAGGAACTGAGCGATGCCGAAAGTGAAATGACTCCGGCACCGCACAGCGAAGATGAATTTGCCGAAGATGAACTCAGCCTGGCGGGTGAGATGGACAGAAGACGGCTGGACATACCACCGCCTCCCTACATTCCCGACATCATGGTGCCCATGCGACGGGATATTCCCAGATTTCGCAGGCCGCATGAGCCATTGCCACCCGTGCCAGGCAACAATAACAAGCGTCATCGAAGTCTTGACAGGTAAGCATTAACTTTTGAGGCTCCTCCATATGAAGATAAACATTGTTCTTTCTTCCTTGTAGACGGAGACAAGAATTCCACGAGGGCATGCTGTTGGATGCCTTGCTTCAGCTGTACCCCCGCGTCGGCAGTGTTGAGCCACCACCGCAGCAACCTCCAGGCAGTGGTCGCACCACCATTTCTAGACAGCTCCAGATACCCAGCATTACCCAACGAATACAAAATGGTCCGTACGAAACTGTTCCAGCGCTGGGACACTTAGCAACGTTCAGGCCTGTACCGAAACCGTATTCGCAGGACTCGGCCTTGGGTTCTGATTCGGGCTATAGCAATCACACGAGCAGCAGAAGTTCCAATCGAGGTCGCAGAGATCCACGACGACTGTCGCAGCTTAGTGCTGACTTGGCATTGACTTAGCGTAGGGCCAGGTTCTAGTGAAATGATTGTTTGGTCGATCGTGTTTCGTTTCTCCATTGTGATATATAAAGACGCGTACTTTTTTTAAGATGAACTATATAGTTAATAGTTATAGTTTTCTCCAGGAGAGAAATGGTATGGATTTCTTTGGAAAATAGAAACACAAAATATTAGCAAAATCTAGTTGGAAACATTTGCTTTCAATTATTCAATTTTTCAATGGAACAAACATCAATCAATAAATATTCCTTGGAAAAGTAATTTAGACATGAATTATTGAATTGGGAAATGTTAGGTTCATGAACCTTACCTCGTATTTCCTTGGCTTTCCCTTCACTATTGCCATAACTCATATCTTTGTAATTGGATTTAATGAAGTGGTCTCCGGCTAATTACTAATTATTAGACCAATTTGATAAATTAATCATTTCTGTGGACCAATTAAGAAAATGCCAACCGCTCGAGTGGCGTATTTCATTAAATTGGTATGTGGAATATGGAACTTATAATGTAAATTGGAAAAATATTGAGTAGCTGGAATTTTATGTTATCGTCTAGAGCGAGTAATAATTAATTTTGGTCGGCAGTATTTTTCATTATTCCAACTGAAAAATACTTTTTTTTAAATGTTATTCACCATTTTGCGATCAAATGTGAACGTCGATGCAATAGAATATCTACGACATTGATCGTTAAGTTCATTGTATCTTTCTCACTTCTCAGCAAATATATTTAACTATTTGGTGACAATGCATACTTAGTCCAAACAAATAATATAAATTGTTAAGCTCCAGTTACAATTTACTAATTAAAATAATGGTCACTAATAATTCGACGCAAGCCCAATATGGTTAAAATGAAATATTATTTATTTGTTTTATTGATTTTGTTCATGGAAAAGTTGAATTCCTTCCTAGATACTGACACAAAAATTTTGTATAAAATTATAAATCTAGATTTATGAAAAATCTATTAACAATTAGGTTATATTTTCAGAGAAATCCATACCTTTTGCAAACCATATGTATGAATTTTAAAAAGTTCTATGACAAAAATCCAAAGCCTGCAGAAAACCAGTTAGGAGCTTAAGAAAATTTATTATTAACATTCCTTCTAGTAAACAAGTCACTCAAAATATCCTTGTAGTAAGAAATGCTCTTTGATGTATTTTTTTTTTCTCTGCAAGAGATGTTTTACTAAAATATCACTTGAACCCATAAAACCTGTATTCAACAATCACGAACTGCACAATAAATATTTTCAATTTCAAATTGCTTCAAAGCCCTCACACATTGTGCAAGAAAATAATGTACGAAGAATTTTTTTTTCATGAAAACGGTTGGATTTCTATACATATATATACATATAAATAGTGCCCTTTCGTGCCTGTGGCACAAACATCTTGTATATATACATATTGTGTACATATACCTTCTGTTGTATAAATATTTTGGGACTATTTTGGCCAACCAAAGTTTTTAGAATAAAAAAAATTACAATTTCTAATGATCCCCCTTTAAACACGCTGTATATTTGTTTATATATATTTTATTTTGTTTAGTAATTTCTCCTATTTATTTTTTATTGTATATATTATATAAATGATAATTTATCAGATGATATCTATTGAACTGAAACAAAACCAAAAACATGATATAATGTGAAAATTTCCAAGAAAAGCTGGATTGATGATGTTTTTGGTTTCGTATATTTTTCAACCAAACACTGATATGTGACATTTCTGCATTTCCTGCCAGAAAATTCTCTGAATAGTATGACTGATTAACCGTATAAAATAACTTATAAACTGCAATAATACTTTATAGGATTTTCCACTAAATAGAAAAAAATGTAAGGCAGAATAGACTGAAACAAAATGAAATATTGCAAAGTATAATTGATCTGGAACTGAAAGCTAAAATTAATTATTCAAATAGTAAATTTATAGGAAAAAAATTCAATTTATTTTGAGTTATCGTAAAAATATTTCCGAATCAATTATACTTTGAGACAATCACAATTATTCACAATCATGAGATTCTAAGAGTACCTCAAGGTTCACTCAAGTATTCTTGCCGTATTTTCTAATAAGAGAAAACAATATCTTAAGAGATATACCCACAATATTTCTCTCTATCCCAAATTAGATGAGAATTTTCTAGAAATTCTTCTAGTCACCACACAAAGTAAAACTATCTACTACTTATTGAAGAAAAAAGAAATTCAATTTTGGAGTTTCCATAGCAAAAAAAGTTGATTTACGAATTCAGAACTTAATATAAACAGGGTCTTTGATGAGATATAACTAAAAATATGTTGAATAATATTAGGTGATAGTATGATAGTATATAAACAGATTATTCCTTGATGTTACCGACTTAAAAGAGTTCATATAAATTCTGAGCCGTCTTTCTCGTTTTTGACATATCCTAGAAAGAGGAATGGCCCATTTATACTATTGTTAAAATAATGTTGTGATTAGTGTTGAAACAGCAGTTACCAAAAATTTGTTTCATTTAAATTACTTGAAAACACATGTACTAAAATACTTAAAATATTTTGAATCATTAAACATTTTTAATTCTCCACCCCTATTTTTTAATGTTTGTTGGTCACTTCAGGCGGAAACACCCTGTTTATAATAAAAAGTACATATTTGTTTATTTTGAGGAGGTTCACTATTATTCATCACCTAATATTATTTTGATACATATTTTTCGGCATTGTAGTTTGAATTTCTAGATAATAAAAGCGTGCACCATAGATGAAAAAAATGTTTCAATATATAAAAAATATATCTATTTTTGTTAATCACTTTTTATCAGTGTTTGTTACTATGCTAGTCCATTATTTGATTATTGTAATATGTAATTTTCAATTAAAAATTCAAATTGTTTTCATTGTTTTATAATATATTATACTGATATAATGTATGGACATTTTTAATTGAATATTATTTTGTTATTGTTTTTTATATATGAATTAGTAAAACGACAATTTATATAAATAAAACGCAATGAATTTGATTTTGACGTTTCATTTAACAGTTCTCTATTGAACAAAAGGCCCAGCTTTGTCATGGAATATACAGACTAACTGACTGAAAATAAACTCCAGCGAATTACAAACTATATTTCCAATAATAATAGCTTTTTTCAGTAATAGGAAATTTTGTATAACAGAATTGAAGATTATATTTCCAGGAACTTTTTCACGCTCCCATATTTATGTATTTGACATTATGGAATATTGAATTTAAAACAGTTCTGGTTCTGTTCAAATTTTCACACAATAGCGCAACAATTTATAGGTGTTGCAATCCAGAATTATTTGTCAAAAACAAATTTTACCTTCATGGTTAAAATATAACGTCAATGGCGGTTCATTCCATAAGAAACATCAATAATATTCAAATCAAGTGACGTCATAATTGATCTTGCAAGAGAAATCGTCGATTCTCAAAGTTCCGTACTGTCTACAAGTCTTACACTTCATTCAGAAGATGCTATATGTTCTGTTAACATCTCATCGTAGATAAATTAATAAGTAACTAGAATAAATATTTTTTACCAAAAATTGGACCAAATTTCCTAGTTGGTGCATTGGAAAAGACAAAGTACCTAATATAAATTCTATAGAAGACTATGCATCTAAATCAAAAGTAGCAGCAACAATAAAATTAATATTATTTTGTATTTTTCAGTGCACCAACTAATGAAGTCGGTGCAATTTTTGGTAAATAAATATTTATTTCACACTTTTGAATGCAACATTAGTCATGAAAACTAAACGCGCCAGCTGCCATACTAAATAATATATCAATGAAGCCAAATTTCCAAAAAGCGACCACATAGAGACCTAGCGACATCTGGAGTATATAATCTATCCTCCTTGGTTACGACAGTAACATCAACAAGTCACATTCAATCAGATGCGTGTAGGTGAACATATTATAGGGTACCTAGGAAAATAAAATTATAGTTCAAAAATATTATATACTATATTTTACAAAAACTAGGACACCAGTGGAATTATTATTTTGAATTTTAAAGTGCACCAACTAATAAAGTCGGTCCTAGATTTGGTAGAAAGTTTTATTTCACAATTTTGAGTAGTATAGATACATTCATATCATACAACTTCACAAACGTAGCATTTATTACCGTAACTGATACACGGTTACGAAATATCAACCACGAAAACAAGAAATCAACGGAAGAAATTCTATAAATTCTATCGACGGGAGTGTGGGACCTCTCATTTCGATATCCTCGGGTTTATCTATACTTCAGTAGGGCCCACCTCACTACTTACTATACCTACTACTCTCATGAATATTCAAGCAAATGTAAATGATGGAATGTTAGGGATAAATCGCATCAGAAACATAATATATCTACATATATACTTAATCCCGACGAGTTGGAATTTTGCTCGGGATTAGGATCTGGCGAGAATTTCTACAAACTTTGCGCCGTGGAAGTTGTCATGTGTTGTTATAGTTTATTCTCGTCCTGGGCCCCCTTTCCTCCCAAAGGTGCGGTAGCATAGTCGTAATTCTGTTATTTATCACTTACAAAAGTTGTACTGAATATCGGCGACAAGATCTTGTTTCCTTTTCTTGAGTATTTAAATTACTAGATAAAAACTTCACTAATATTTATTTTTACATTTCTGAAAGAGGTGAAGCAGTTCCCGAACTTCATTTCTTTAAAAGAATTAGAAAAGAATCAAAAAATAAATTAATTCAAATATTCAAACAGTATTAAATAAGAAATTACATGTAGAAAAATATAAATTGAACATAATAAAAATTAAGGGAGGATTAGGTTCAACATTCTTTCAGATCTATTTTGATTTGAGATTATGTAAGTAGAAAATAGTTTTCACAAAAATTAGGGCCGATTCGATGATGCACCGATATATATATATTTCTTTTGTGGGGATATTTAAAAAATTACGCTTTCATTCAAGATCAACTACACTAGAAGACATGAAGATCAGTACAAGAAATGCGTTTGCTACCATAACTCCGGAAATGTTCAGAAAAGTTGGAAAATCCTTTGAAGAATAATATGGTTATCACCTAGGTGGTCATCATATAATTATAATTTTAATAAATAATAATGATAAATAATATTTAAAATATTACTTAACTTTCAAAGAAACTTCAAATATTTTCAAAAACAGAAGAGATGGATATAAGGAAACCTAATACTGTTTGATGGCTAATATCATGAGCATTCAATAGAACATACTCAACTCAAATCAAGTCCGTAAAACAGAAATTGAGATCTCGAATTGGCTTGAGAGTAATATTAATTTTTCAATCATCTTAAATTTTCGAAAATTCTCAATTATTCCATAAACCGTAGATCCTGGGTATAGTAAACCTTTAATAAAGTGACGTTTGAATTTTTAGATGAACTCAGATCGCTAATAAAATACAGGATGTTCCATTCAAAAAACATAACTTTGATACCTAGCAATTTTCTAAGACACCTTGTATACATTAAAATAGTTTTAGTATATATATATACCTATATATTAGTTTCACTGCTCTGGATATGAGTTTGTATCATCCCAAATTTATATATATAAAGTTCATGAATCGGAAATCTTTTCAATATCCCGAACAATTCAAGTAAAATATAATCTGCGAAATGGTCACACCAAGGCCATCAGGTCCATAGCCAATGGAAAATGGACAATGAAACTGTGTTTGTGTGAGTACTAGTGGTCACTCGAGACGTTATGCCCTCAAATACGCTCTCCAGCAGACCTTTTATTCATCGATTTCCCATTCTCATCAATACTGCATTCGTACGAAGCAGATTTAAGTCACATATTTATCTTTAAGGAATATTTCAGTGAAATTCATACAAAACTTGCAAAAAACAGCTAATCTGCTTCACATGGTTACTGTTCAACTTTGCCAAGAGAAAATTTGAATTGATTCCGCTATAACAATCTTTCAAAATAAATAATGAAAATAAAAGTAATGTGGATAATAATAGTAAACATCAATTATTTTAGGATAAAGTAGGTACCTATATCTCAAAATTTACGTAAGATTTAAATTAAATAGTAATAAGTTTTTTTTAAGTTAAGTTGTTTTTTTTATCGAAATATTAAGTTCATAGGATAGGGTTATGAATTGAATAACACATCAGACAAATGGCATCGACGACTTTGGTCGCATTTACGCACTCTTTATGTCGAAATTCTCCATGATTGTTCTGCATAAATTTAGCTGAATTTCGTCTATGCATTGAATTGAATCTATGATACAATGCACGAGTAGTTGTAGACTTGTTGACATAACCCTTTGTTTATAAATAACTCCATAAAAAGATATCCAGCGGTGTTAAATCACATGATCTAGAAGGCCAATTCTAATCACCGAAACCCCAAATGCGGCATTTCTGACGATTAACGAAGCCGTCAAGATGAAAATTAACTTCATCGCTTAAGATGATTTCGAAAAATCAGCTTCTCTCTTCGCTGTGTATGGTCATTAGGCTTCAGTTCTTGTGTTAATTGAATCTGGTAAGCATGGATACAGAAATCGTTAAAAAGCATATTTTGTAGAGAGCATTTTAAAATTTGCAATTCTTGTCGAAGATGTCGAATTGATGTTCCTGGACTTTCACCAACAATCTCACTGCTCACTTCTTCGATATTAGCATAAGAATGGCTTGTTTTTGGGCGGCCAGTGTTTTTAACATCACCAACTGATCCAGTTTCCCAGAATTTTTCTATTATTCTCTTCAGAGTTGACGAAGTTAATGCTTTATTTCGACCATATTTCTTAAGAAATTTTCGAACTGTGATAGCCAAACTTTCTTTATTCTTAAAATATTCTTCAACTATAAAAACTTGCTGTTCTCTCGTATAGTGCTCCATTTCTACTAACTTTAAGCTGTCAACTGTCAAAAATTTTTTTTTACAACATTATACTGCACAATTGACGGCTAATTTAAATTTTGCGTGAATTTTGGGACACCCTTTAAATAAAACTATTTTTTTATTTGTTAAATTCAAGGCTCCAGTAAATTTCAATACGAAACTTGAATATTCCTGTGAATAATTCCAAATTAAAATCATACCAAACCAATAGTCACAGGAATGTAGATGGAAAGTAAGGCAATATTTATTCTCCATTCAATTTTGATTGGTAATTGCACTCAAATGATTAGACTAGATAATAAATATTTTTTACATAAAATTGGGCTGACTTTATTAGTTTGCACACTGAAAAATTCAATAATATTAATTCTATTGGTGCTGGTACTTTTGTAGTTGTGCAGTTGTAGTTAGATAGAAAACTTTCTGCACCAACTGTATTTTTTATTTAGTCGGTCAAAAATCTAACAGTGTTTCAACATATAAGTATTAGCTTTATCACGAGGGAAGCGTTTTTACATTATAAAAATCATAATCAGTATGATTTGATCCACTTTGTAAAAGGAATTACCGAATTCTAAGTCATATGGTATATTGAAAAATAATTACATAGACGTATTTTTATCTTTCACACATCGCTATTTGATAGAAGATGGCCTTTGTGACCTAATAAAACTCTCAAAAACATTGGCATTCAGAGTTCAGAGCATATCAAGAGGTTGGTTTCTTGAGAAATATAGGTAAGCACTTTCTGATATTACATTGGACAGCATCAGATACTTACATTCCTATAATGTATATAAAAGTTTAAAAATATAGGATGTTCCAAATTTCAATAGCATTATGGCACATTCTGAAAATGTATATGGTAAGTAAATTGAAAATGTACTTTATAAAGATTTTCCCATTCAAAATCGAGTAGATCCATTCCAGTATTGTTCATATCAGAAAAATGCTTCATTGTATTGTTAGAATATGTTCATCTTCAACAATAAAAAAACACTCAACCATATGTATGTCACTTCTTGCTGTATTGTCTGCTTGTGCTTTAACAAAAAGGTAAGATCCTCAAGAAAAATATAAATCCTTGTTGTATTTCAAGGCAGGCATAAGGAGTGAACAACTTGACAGTCAGTTGTTGAGAAAACTGCTCCCGAAAACACTGGGAAGCTTTCTCCGTTACCCACTGACCTGAATGGGAATTTATATTTTGTTGTAATATATAAGAAAAATCAATGGAATTTTGTTATAAGGAAACGCCCCTGTCTCAAAATTACCCTGCTAAGAAATCAACTAGATCACGTCAACTTTTAAATAACTACTGAACATTTTTGAAATATGCTTAGTTATGACATAATGCAACGAAATATAAAAGCCGTTCCTTTCTTATATCAACAATGTCCAAAATTTTTGAAAAGCTTTTAAAAACCAAACTAATTTTATTTCTAAACAGATATCAAGTAATTTCAAAAAAACTATTTGGTTTTAAAGCAGGCAAATTGAAACAGGATGCTATCGTGGAGTTAACCAAACACCTTTACCAGGCCTTAAATTTGAACAAACCAGCCCCGCTAAAAGTATTCGCGAGCTTTCTAAATAACAGAAAACAATGTGCACAAATTAAGGACACCCTTAGTAGATACAGGTAAATAGAATGCGGAGTACCACAAGGAACAATTCTTGGTCCGATTTTATTTACGTTATATATTAATGATCTTTTTGATAAAAACATGAAGGGATAAATCATAAGTTTCGCAGATGACACTGCTACTATATATCAAGAAGAAACATGGGAGAAAGTGAAAGAAACCACTGAAGTATATTTCAAATCAATAATAAACTATTTCAACAAACAAATTATTGTTAACTATGATTGTTGAAAAAACATATTTCGTACCGTTTAGCTTATATAAATCAGGTCTACCAATATATGAAACACTCAGGATCGTTAATAATAATGATAATATTGAAATATAATCAGTACTTTCCCATAAATATTCGGGACTATATATTGATTACTATTTGAAATGGGAGAAACAGACCGAATTTGTTACAAAAAAGATTAGATTTATTATACCCAAAATAAAATATCTTACCAGTATTCTTAATGTACGTCAACTACGCTGCTTCAATATACCTCAAAAAGTACAAAAATAAAATAAATAAAAAATTATGCTCTTAAAATGATTTATAAGAAAATATGATCTTAAAATAATTTATAAGAAAATATACTTACCCTTCAGAACAGCTCCTCCACGATACGCATGTATTGGACCTGAGGAAAATATATTGCAACACTATCGCTATCTGGCGATGCAATCACCAATCTGAACTCATTGACATCGTACATAACCATAACACGAGAAAAAGTAGTATTGCCTCAATCCGAAAAAAATATTTTCCATAGATCCTTTTCATATCTTGCTCCAAGAATGAATTAGCGGTTGAGCTAACGTTGGTTATTAAATATTTCATACCTTATCGTATGCAATTGGATTGATAATAAAAATATTTAAACATAAATTGGATTTTAAATAATTTGAAGTTATAATATACATAGATATTGTTATATTACTTAGAAAAAATATGTTCTAATATTTAATATTTCTTATATCATGTATCTATCTTTTCATTTGTAGTTGTAATTATAGTTCTGTTGCCTTTTAATTCTATTATTTGTTTATTTACAGTTTTTTAGTATGTATGTTATGTATTAGAAGACTTCAATTACCAACCCCTAAAATGTATATTTAGATTATGTTAAGCTTGTAGATTTTAAAACATCATTGGAGAAGGATTATCATACTCTTATGAATTCTTCTTGTTTATTTATCTCTCGCATATTCTTTTAGGATTAATAAAATGTTCTGTTAATATTGTTATGCTGATAGTAAATAAATAACAAATTAGAAATTTCAATTAGTTAGGTACAGAAAGACAGCGTTATTCCTTCCTGAATTTGAAATATATAGAAATGGATATCAATGCATATAGAACAAAATAAAAATTATATCACGACGAATGAATTTAAAAATAAAAATCTGATGTGTCGATTTACATTACTTTTCTACCGTTCTTACGTAAATTTTACCGAATATGAAAATCGACCGATCAAATCGAGCGGAGAATTATTTTTTCAGCGTGCCAAGACAAACTGCAATACCTAGTCATATTCAATACACAATAGTTAGAAATTATGTTATTCTATTTGAGAATAGATCTTTAAACTTTGTCTATAGAAGATGACGAAGGAAACATTTTGGAGAAAAGTTTTCTCAAAACTCTTACAGCCGTTTCGGCGATATAGTCTTGAACTTTTGGCTATTGCGCAGAAACTATTGCAAGCAGTAGATATGGTAGATATGCTCATTATGTGCCACAAACGACAGGTGAGCGACTTTGACACCTCACAAAACAAGAAAAGAAGGACAGACAGGCAGAGCAGTAGCTGAAAATATGT
Organism: Crioceris asparagi; assembly: GCA_958507055.1. Classification (NCBI taxonomy): domain Eukaryota; kingdom Metazoa; phylum Arthropoda; class Insecta; order Coleoptera; family Chrysomelidae; genus Crioceris; species Crioceris asparagi. The sequence goes on along the minus strand of OY293829.1, from coordinate 15,582,182 downwards.
TTTTTTTGCTCAGGGATCTCTGAAACGTAAACATCTCTTGTGGAAATAAAGTAACAGATGAATTCGAAAACTTTTTTAAATTATTTTTCGCAACATAGAGTATAGGGACTTTTCTTGTTGGACGTTCTTCTACTATCATTGTCATTTTGTTTTGTCATTTGCTTTTATAGTTGTATCGTCTATCCAGCATCTTCTACCCACAAAAAATCTGTCGTTAAAATGAGTGGCAGGGACAAATTGGTCTCGAAAAAATTAATGAAGAGACAATATACAGCAATATTTAAATTGGACATTTAAAAAAACACTTTCTGTGTTGCAACATTGGAAAAGTCTTGAATATGTATGTGCAGGGGGCAATTTGTTTCGAAAATCAAAAATTTGAGATGACCAAATAGAAAATGAGACCATATCCATATCCATGTTACGGTTTCAGAGTTACAGCAGTGAAAATGTTTGAAATATGTGTGATTCCGCAATGGTGTGAGATATCTGAAAAGTAATAAACATAATCAAATAATTATACATAGGTAATAGGTACTATTTTCTTTGGTATAACTGAACGTTCAACGATTTTGATGACTATTGATACACTCAAAATTATGAAACAGAACTTTTTTTACAAAAATCATGGCCGACTTTGTTAGTTGGTGCTCTGAAAAATACAAAATAATATTAATTCCACTGGTCCTGATACTTTTTTGATTGCCAAAAGTCTTCTATCTACCTATCATTGCAAACTCCAAAAGTATCAGCATCAGTGGAATTTATACCTATTATTTTGTATTTTTCAGTGCACCAACTAATTATGTCCATCCTAGTTTTTATAAAAAAGTCTTTTTAAAAGGTGGGTATTTGTTATTTGTTCACGTATTTTATAAATCGTACATTTGCACCTATTTTCCTCATTATTTATACATTGAAAAAAGGAGTGTTGGAAGATGGTCTCATATTTTTTGTTTCCAAATTTAAACCTCATTCCCCCAAAAAATAATCCTATGGGGGTGAGAAGGTAGAAAATTCAAGATTTTATCTGGTAGTATCAAAAACATGTTCGTTCAGTAAGACTTTTGAATTGGATATTGTTTTAAGAAAACAAGGATTTCCAAGATACAACATAAAAAAGTGCAAGATGATTGTTATTACTTCATTTTGTAATCACCGAGTTTAAGTGAACAAATTTGATGACTCATAAAACACTCAATATAGTTATATATTATATAAGGGAAAAAGTATTAGATTTTAGCTCGAGGCTAAAGTCTAATATTCTTCCCGTATATAAGTAATACCCTTTTTTTTCTGAGACGGAAAAGCGATGATTCAATATTGAAAAAATATTACAATACTATATTCATGTCAGAAGATTATCGAAGTGAAATTTGAAGTAAACTGGTAGGCTGTTGTATGTACTTGTAGCGTCAATTAGACCTGTGTTGCTAAGGAAACCTTTACAGTAATGAAATATCTGTCAATTTAATTTTGTTATTGGATTTCAAAATTGTGAACATAGTGGTTGTTTGTTTGTAAAAATGTCTGATTTCGAGTTTTCTCTGATCTCACAGGAGTTAGTAGAAGCAGCGGAAGTAGCGTCACAAAAATGATTGCCAGCTAAATCGGTATATTTATGTGTATATATACCCGGGAAAAAGAAATCACTTCTTTCCCGTGGGGAAAAAGCTATTTTATAAAAAGTGATACTTTGTCACATTTCAACAGAGATAAAATGTCAAACTTTCTTCCTGTCACAGAAAAAAAATATATTTCACAAAAAATAGAATTGATATCATTAATCGACAATTATTTTTACCCAACTTCACTCCAATCCGATTGTACATATACCCAACAGATTGAACAGCTGTGCTTTATAATCAATGTAAGAATCTCTGGAATTAGATTTTTCGATATCATTGTAAAAATTAAATTTTGTTATTTACTTAGGCTGATAAGATGCATAGTTCAATGAATTATGCCATTGTTATCATTCCGCAGAACAAGTGGATGCTTATAAGAGACTTATCTTGACAAATATGTATATAAAGCATAGCCAGCTGGATTTTGGATTGTGTCAGTTGTTGTTGAATGTAAATGTAAAAGACAATGAGTTCCTCAATGGTGGTAGCAGAAATCAGCGATGGAAAATTGCAAGGCAGAGAATGGGAAATTACCAATGGTGACAAAATCTTTGCTTTTCTCGGTATACCATACGCTAAAGCGCCCATCGGTGAACTGAGATTCAAAGTAAGTGATAAAATATCTACCTTAATGTATGAATCTACCCTTCCATTTTAACTTAAATTACTGAGGTGCTTGAGGAATAGAAGATATTCAGTGTTGTTACAAATATGTTTATCAAAACCAGCGATCGATTTTAACCCAATTGAAACCCAATAATATGTATTGTCTGACTAATTCAAAATTAAGTGAAGTCACCATTGGCGTATCTGTGACAGCATAAATATGGGAAAGTTAAACTGAAACTTTCTAAAAGAAGATCCACGAGATGTGGGTTGTTGGAAGCCCATGGAAGAATTGAAGTTATAAAAAATAAATGTTACCATCGAAATGAAGATCAGCCAGGGCCTAAATCTAATTTAATTTTTATTAAAAAGATAAGCTCTATCAGGTTCAATAAGAATATATTTTAGATTAAGGTCACCGATAGATTGATTTGATTACCAACAAGTAAATAGTGTTTTAGTATTGATAGATTATTTTTACAAACATTTTAAAAACTTGTGTTTTGTGGTGTTTTTTGTATAGGTATTCGACAACGCCCACGAATGCGAAATACTACATACAATATCACTCGATTATTAAGAGCCTAGCCTATTCTTAAGCCGCCAGGACAGTTGATTTTTTAATCAAACGAATTAAAGATCGTTGGAATCGAACGTTAAGCCCGTTTAACTGAAGAAAGACATAATATTATTATGAAAAAGCTTGCTATCTTAGAGGCTTTTTTCATTCGGTTTAATGCAAATTTGTTAGGTGGGTGTTGTTATTACATTGGTATCGGTAGGTATACAACTTTTCAGATAGTTAACTAGATTACTTTTTTATCCATCCGGTTTCCTAAAGCAAGTTGACATCATCAGTAGTATGTCAAAGATAAGGGCATGAGTTAGTTTAACATATAAAAAAATGTCGATTATAGTGTTTGGTGTTTTCAAATTATGGAATTAATGAATATGTTGAGCTACGCAAGTTCTCATGAAAGTTGCGAGAACAAGGATGTTATAGGTAAATGAAATCAAATTCATGCAAAAATAGCTGTTCGGATTGATTCTACCAGAATGTATTTTCAAATTATATGCAATATGCTATAATTTATATACATTGATAGTTATAGTATAGTAGGTAGTTCGATTTGTTGGACCTCACGTATGAAGGTCTCATATTTTTTTTGTTCTTAGGCACCTCGTCCAGCTGATCCATGGCAAGGTATAAGAGATGCAACAAAAGATGGGAACGGATGCATCAGTGAGGATTTTCTAACACAACAAGGTATCGGATCAGAGGACTGTCTATTTGTTAACGTCTACACGAGATCGGTGAGAATTTATTGATTTAATTCAGAATGTTTATATCGTAGAAAAATCAAAGCATGATGTCACTTGAATATTTAAAAGAACTTTTCAAGTGCTGATATATTTTTACCATCTGGAATCTGGATCCATAATCACAAATAGATCAAGATAAAAACTGCTATAGATAGATAAGAATTTCACTAATATTCGACAAAATTGAAAATAATCTCAAAACAAATCGATAAAACGATAGATAATATCACGCATCTTTCTGTATTTTTCTTTTAGCTAAACCCAGATAAACCCAAACCAGTGATGGTATATATCCATGGAGGTGCTTTCTTGACCGGTTCCAATAAAAGCGAAACACACAGCCCAGACTTTCTTCTGACTGAAGATATAGTTCTTGTAGCAATAAACTATCGACTAGGTATATTTGGTTTTCTTAGTTTGAACGATTCCACACTTGAAGTACCTGGCAATGCTGGCCTCAAGGATCAAAACTTGGCCCTCAAATGGGTACAGAAGAATATCAGGAACTTTGGAGGAGATCCAAATAACGTCACTTTATTTGGGGAGAGTGCTGGGAGTGCTTCAGTGCATTATCAGGTTCTGTCTCCCTCTTCGAAAGGTCTTTTTCACAAGGCTATATTGATGAGTGGCTCAGTAAACAATCCTTGGCCATATGGAACTGCCTCCTTATTGGATATACTCAAAGTGAGCGGTGTCACGGTTGAAGACGAGTTGGAAGGCTTAGATTATATTAGGAACCTTTCTACACAGGAACTTTATAAAATACAAGAAGCCTACGTAAAAGTATGTGATAATAATATCTGATTAATTAATTTACTTCCAGACAATTTCTGTTACAGTTCAGGGGAGATTTTCTGAGAGTGTTTGGACCAGTTGTAGAAAAACCAAATCCCACTGCATTCATAACTTGTGAACCAGTTGAAATAATCACTACAGGCGATTATAATAAAGTTCCCATGATACTGGGATATTGCGATATGGAATCACTCATTTTTGAATCCGATGAAATGAAGAGACTCCGAGGTCGGATGGAAGCTGACAAACCGTCACTTGAGAAACGACTATCAGTGGCTCTAGACTTATCAGTGAACTCTGAACTGGTGAAGATAATTGCACAGAAACTTGAGGATTTTTATATCACCAGTGAAATGGAGCATGGTAAAATAATGGTAAGTTGAATTAATCTTTCAATACATTTACAACACACGAAATGGTCTTGTTTTAGCTATTTTCAGATCTGCTCTTCATAGCAGGTATAATCGCATCTGCTAAACTCCACGTATCAACCAACCCATTACCAGTCTACCTATACCGATTCTCATTGGTAGCTGGTTTAAACATATTCAATCTTTTTACTAAGGGGTCTGCTCCAGGTAATTTATCTTAAATCTCTTTGCCTACCACATGATTAAATGATATATCAATGGCTGCTCTGCAGGTGCTTCACATGCTGACGACATGGGCTACCTCTTTAGACCTCGCATACCATATCCACCGTATAACTTACCATATGAAAAAGGATCTATCGAGGAGCTTTCCATTAGAAGAATGGTCAAGCTTTGGACAAATTTTGCAAAATTATCTAATCCAACACCAGAGACATCAGCAAATGATGAAGATCTGCGTGTGACATGGAAACAGATGGACAAGGACCATGATTACTTTTTGGACATTAACAAGTCACTGAGTCTTAGAACGGAACCTGAACAAGGCCGAATGCGACTTTGGAGAGATATTGAAGATCTTTTGAGTGCACATGATTTCAAACTTAGCAGGTCATAAGTCATAATGCAAAAAGAATTTACCTGATAAGATAATGTGAATTAAAATTTGTGTCTCAATTTTCTTTTGTTTTTCATATGGGGACATTATGGTGAATTCTTAACTACCTTTGAAATTTCAATTATTTTGGAATTTTATAGGTTGCATAGTGAAGCATTGCTTTCAATGTTCAATAAATTATGAAAGGAACCTTTCATCGTGGCCTATTCATGGCCGGTCCAGTTCATCGCTGAACTAGTTCACTGATGACGATGACTGATTTATCTAATCGCATTCATACCAACCTAACTAATAATAGAATTTTGCTTATATAACTAATTAAATTTTCACTTTAAAGGTTTTCCTGGTATCTAAATTTATTTAATGTAAGTTCATACCTAAATATTGTACATTTGAAATTAATGATTTGGTTTTGTTTATAGGGCCTACATCTACAGTCTTTTTGTAAATAATCTATTGTTTCTATTAATAATGATACTATAAGAAAAAGACTTATTGTTTATTGTTAACAAAGGTAAAATAACATTTAAAATTCTCATGATCCGTTCATCGGGTTTGTTGTCATTCTGTGCACTATCATGAAGTTTTCTCCGATTCCTGGTTGTTTTTCCGCTCCGATTAGTTGTATTTCGGGCAACATGTTCGGCCCAGTTCCGTTTAAGACTACCTATTCTCCTCGCTATATCTTCGACCTTGGTTCTATTTCTTATCCACTCATTAGTTTTATGATCTTTAAGCGTTATTCCTAGCATATTTCGTTCTATTGATCTTTGGTGCACCTATCTTTAATTTATTTAGGATTTTCTTTGCTAGAACCCATGTTTCACATCCGTAGGTTGTTTACCGGGAGAATGCATTCGATGTAAACCTTGTTTTTTTTTGTTTGATGGGTAGGTCGCCCATCCTAGATGTGATCTATGGGTAAATTCAAGTTCTTGATTAGTTTTGCCAATGTTATTTCTTGACCTAGGTAGACATAAGAGTTCTCAACTTGTTGTCCTAGAACATTTATACTCTCTATGTTTGTCCTTTGGTTTGTCATGAATTTGGTTTTAGAGATGTTCATTTCTACGCCTACTTTTCTTGCTTCTTTTTGTAGTTCTATAAGCATGTGTTCTAATTCTTCGCTGTTTGGGGCAAAAATGGCAATGTCATCAGCAAATCTTAGTTTACTGAGTTTTTCTCCCGACATATTATTACCTCTGTCTTCCCAGTGTAGGCTTTTGAAAACATCCTCTAGCAACAATATAAACAATTTGGGTAACACAATGTCTTCTTCTCTAACGCCTCTCTTAATCAGGATTTTGTCAATGTCTTCATGTAGCCTTACTTTCATTCTTGTGCGGTCATTTAGTGTCTGTATAATGTTAATATATCATTGGTCTATTCTTGCATTTTTCATTCATTGCATTCATTCTGGCATCCTCATTGTCTATTTTGGACTCGTACAATCCTGTGTAGAAGGCCTCGGTTACCTTGAGTATCTCTCTTCGATCCACTGTTTTGTTACTCTGTTCGTCTCTCAGTTTGATCATTTCTTTTTTATGTGTGTTTTCTTTATTTAAGAATATTTAAACCTCCGTTTTGCTGTCTTAACTCTTCTATTCGATTCTCATGTTGCTTGCTTATGTCCTGCTTGGCCATTTTCATTGCTGTTTTGTTTAGTTCGGCATACTCTACTGTATTCCTTTTGTTGTCCTTAATAAGCTCTGTCCTCTTTTCCAGAAGCTGTTTGGTTTGTGTTGTAAGCTTTTCTATTCTTTTAGTTTTTGATGTTACTAAACTTGCGGTTGTTTCTTTCAATTTTTTTTACATTACAGCAATGCATTCGTTTATTACCTCAACGGTGGTTTCCATCCTACTTTCAGAACGAAATTTAAGCGTAGTGACTACAGAAGCCACTTACGCATGCACTGCCGAAGAAACATGAGAATGCGTATTAATTTCTTTATTTACTTCTTCTTCTCTGGGATAGGCTTTTAACCAATAACTCATATTATTTAATGACCTCACTATCTCAAGAACGGCCATAATCTCATTTTTTCATTCTTTTCTAAAAATCGGTAATTGTTTATTAATTTAGAATATTTCATTGAAAATTTTTCTATCTATATAAATAGAAGATCATTGTCCTTTCTATTTTATCTATTTCTTATCTCAGAACAAATCTGAATATTCTAAATAGTATAGAAAATAACAGTAAGTGAATTTCTGATTCAAAAAGCTAAGACATCCAACATCCATGGCCTACTGCGGATGAATTATTTTTGGGTTGCTCGACATAATTAACTAACTAGCTAAGAGCTTTTCCAAGTACCTACAATCCTTACAAGAATAAATTACAAGCATAGATATACTTACTGACTGGGCCTTGGAGTAATTAGATATGAACTCAAATTTAGAAATGCTGATCCCTTTTTGGATAAACGGCTAAGTTAATCATGCTGCTTTTACAAATAACCTAGAAATTGAACATCACTTTCTCGAAAAGTGTGAACCTCACAAGAATACATTATCGGATAAGAACTTCCAGTAAATTTAATTTTATCAAGATTCCTCCTAGGATTCTTCGAACAAAGGATGGACCTGACTTTGAACACGATTCTTCAAAATGATGGCCAACGCAGTTCAACAAATGTTATTAAAAAAATACATTCTACCAAATTTCATTTTTCCCACTATTTTTGTAGGTATCTTAATTTCAACTACGTTTCTCACCTAACAGGCAAATCTTGATCTCGATAGATAATAATCGTCAATTATAATATATTCCATTCGAGTTTTGTTCTTCCATTATGAGTTAGTCAATAAGTAATTAAATACCCTATCTTCTATTTTGAGAATAAAACTAATATTGAATTTCATTTAATCTTTCTGAAAACTTTCCGATCATATCTACATTTTAAAATGATTTAAGCCAACTTTTCTATATCCATCACATTCCATCAAATAAATAAAAAGTCGAATATATAAGTATCCGTGAACTAGTTATCATTTCTCAAATGAATCATGCCGTCGTAAATTTATACTTTTTCTTGCTCTGCTAGCTACTAATCCCCAGAAGGTATGAAGATGGGTTTTCTATAAGACATTTATTAGCAATGTCAGTCAAGGGTACATTTATCAAGCACTGTCCAATATTTTACCAAAATGTTGAATATTCCCAGAACCTGGAATATTATCGAGGATATTACCGAGTTCCAATTAGCTAAATCTAATATTTATTGTATGAAGAGAAAGGCAGGGTAAATTTGTCAATGCTTAACAAATTTACCCTGCCTTTCTCTTTCGTGTCGTAGGGGCGGTGTTTTGTAGATATCTGATCCTCGAAAGACAAATGCAGGCCGTTTCAGAGCATTTGTTTAAATTAATAAGAGCTTAAGGAAGAAAAGTTCGAATCAGCGCACTTAAAATTTATTACCGGTAATTGCGGAAATGGCTTTTAACTCAAATATCTATAACTAGTGTGACGATTTAATTGGGTATTTATGGAGTTTAACGCTGTTTTGATATGACTGATCTTACCTAAACTAACTCAAATTGGAATTTTAGATTGATAGAGAAATTTGTTTTTTACAATGCGTCGTATAATGTATCTAATATCTGTTAGGATGGAGATTGTGAGCAAGATTAAATCAACTGAATATTAAGAATTCACAAGTTAAATAATCTTCTGCTAGAACATATACTTGGTCTAAGCGATGTTACTTTAGCATGAGAATAATGTTAAATTAAAATAGATATTTTTTAAGCAAAATTGGGCCGACTATTAGTTGGTTCAATTTAAAATACAAAATATTATTAATTCTATTGGTGCCGGTAATTTTATCCAATTGTAGTTAGATATAAGTCTTTTGGCACCAACTTAAAAAATGTTCAATTCAAATGTTGCTACAAATAATCTCTTCTTTAATTTGGCCTTCTCATGGTTCCAATTTACGAAAAAAAAAGCCCCTTCCACATAGCGGAAATATACATATTTCAGACTTTAGTGTTAGGTAGGTACTCAAAAATCGTAGCTCCTTTGAAGAAAATTTCAATTCAAACGTTTCCGAATTTTGTCTTATCTTTAATTCTGCAGTCTCAGATTTTGGATTATCAAGAAAATTGCCCTCCCCAACCCCCTTGGGAGAAGTTTTTGGGGGACAGGACATGTTGATTGTTGATGTTTAGGTTAGGTTAGGTTAGGTTAGGACCTTTTTCAATGGGAGCAACTCTCAATAGGCGCGATCAGTCGAATTGTATACCTCCCCCGGTTGGGTTGTCGGTCGACTATTTAACAAACTCAACAAAAAAACACGCCACCAGTAGTACAATTCTCCGCCTGTCTGACTTTAGAACAGATTTATAGCAATGTGTACCTTAAATTTAAATAATAATCATTAATATAGGGCTACAGGCTTTACAGTAAAATCCAAGCGAAAATCCAGAATACTAGAATATCTATTCAAAGTAGCTTTGAAAACAGCACTATCAAAAAAGATCAATATTATTTCTAGCGTAGGTATCCTTAAGTCGAAGATTTTTATGACAATCTGCAAAACTTGAAAAAGTCATAGTAAAGTAGAACTGTTCAATCTATTTAGGTATATTAAACGAGCAATGCTTGTGATGAAAATTCATATGTATGGGTTCTAGAGTGTATTGAATCGATTGGTTGTATTCACATTCACAAGAAAAATCGTTTTCAGCAATTAATATTGTCATTTTACGAGTTCTACAGATTATGTGTGAGATGCCAATATGAATAGGGAAAAATAGTCCTATGGATAAGCTTCCGGGTATTAATCTAGAGTTCCTCGGTTCGAATTCTGTTAACCTTTGAGTTTTTTTTAACAATACCCATTTTTAAAATAAAAGATGTTAATATGAATTTCTAATAATTTAGTCGGAAATTTTCAATGAAAATTTGTACATATCTAATATATTGCGACCCTTAAGGTACACATTAGCTATTTCAAGGAAAGGTAAGCAGATTTTGGTAAAAATTATCCAAAAGGGGTTTTCGGAATCGAGAATTCGATTGACAATACTTTCATATTTATATGGTGTGACCATCGACGTCCACACTAGCTATTTCAAGAATAGTTCCGCAGATAAAAGTTTCAGTATGTATAGTATTTACCGATCGCAATACATTTTAACCAAAAATATGCACATTTTTTAATAAGTCGAGATATTAATATATAATATGAATAATATTAGGTATACATTGTCTACGAGTTAGAACCAACTTTCATCCTATAAATAAATCTAAAAAACAATTATATTGCAAACATTATTTTCTGTTGCATTTCTACAAACGCATTTTGCTTGTTAGATATCTCTTGGCATATGGCCTCTTCACATGAACAACTTCTTCTTTGTCTCCTCCCCGAGAGTCTTCGTTGAGCTGGTGGCCCCCTCCTCGTCGATGGAAACCCGGTGGTAGATTGCCGCGCCGTTGACTTAATTACGAACTTGGTGATTGCATCTTGAAATTTCATTAGCAGATAAAACTAATTATTAACCGAGAAGCTGGATGTGCATCTCTCGCGCGAGCTCTTGCCATAATTTAATGTTTCCAAACTTGGCATGAGGCATGACACTCCCAAATGTGTTTATTTAGTTGAAGATATGAGGTCCCGGACTGTCTTCTTTGAGCACTGCCAACACCAAAAGACAAATATAATTCATGCAGTTTAGAAACTAAATATGTTTGGTTCTATCGCAAAAGTGTATTTTTCAAGTTTCTCTAGATATCCTAAGGAATTTATAACACATTATAGGCAAATTAGAAAAAAAAATTATTAGTTAAACGGTACCAATCAATCTAATTATCCTTTATTGTCTGAATATTTACACATTGACAAAGTCTTCTATAAATTATAAATAAAATAAAATAGAAAATACATACAGGCTGTTTCAAATTCGACTCTCACCATTGGGATCTCAGAAACTATAGGGAATACGAAGATGGTTAAATTGGGGCAAACATGCGCATTTAGGTATTCAACAATACACCGTTTAGAAAGTTTGAAAATTTTGAGTAGTCCCGGAGATATCCGGAAAAAACGAATTTTCGGAAAATCATTTTATGTTTTCCTGACATTAGTTTTCAATGAATTTCTAAATAAACAGCACATTTACATTGCCACTTTATCACTCTTTCCAATGGTGTTGATAGTTTTGAAACCTGACGTTTCGTCTATGTGTAAATATCATTAACTTTTTCTTTTTTATGGGAGCCGTAATGGCATTCTACAAATTTGAGTGGCCCTTTTTATCACCTTTTCAACGATGTATATAAGTTGCCGTTGTTGTCCTAAAAATCCGAGAAATGAAATAAATTCCTTTTATAGAGTAGTTTGCTTTGACTTTTACAATTGGTGACAAGTAAATGACATTCTGTATTATTGGCAATTGCTGAGTCGTTGAAAATGGAGTTCTCCAAGGAAGAAAAACGAGATTTGATAAAATTTTATTCAGATACATTGGAAGTGTATCTGAACATGTATCCCGAGAGACGACAACTTCATTTGGCTCGTTTGAAAAACTTAAGATTTGTTGTACCTCATTAATAATGATTTCTTTATTTTCTTCATCCATCTCTCGGGATACATGTTAAGATACACTTCCAATGTATTCAAATTCTATCATTCTTTTAATAAAGTTTTATCATATCTCGTTTTTCTTCATTGGAGAACTCCATTTTCAACGACTCAGCAATTGAAAATAATACAGAATGTCATTTACGTGTCACCGATTTTAAAAATCAACTATTTTATAAAAGCAATTTATTTAATTTCTCTGATTTTTAGAACAACAACGGCACTTATACATTCATAATTATACATCGTCAAAAAGGTGATAAAAATGGCTTCTCAAATTTGTGGAATGCTATAATGGCTCCCATAAGAAAAAAAAGTTCATGATAGTTACACATAGACGAAACGTCAGGTTTCAGAACAATTAACACCATGGGAAAGAGTGAGAAAAGTGGCAATGTAAATGTGCTATTTATTTAGAAATTCATTAAAATAATTTTCCGAAAATTCGTTTTTTCCGGATATATCTGGAACTACTCGAAATTTCTCTAAATGGCGTATTTTTGAGCACATAAATCCACAACTTTGCCCCAATTTAAGTATCTTTGTATTCCCTATAGTACCGAGATCCCAATGGTGAGAGTAGTCGAAATTGAAACTGCCATTGCACACATATAAATATATACCCATATAGCTCGACATCAAAAATTATAATAAAGAAATTTCACATTACAATTGATGATTCGTTAAAATACAATGTGCTGCATGGAGATTGAAACTTAAAAGATTATTAACTTATGTTGTTATTGATATAATCAACGTCATAAAATGCTTCACCAGCTACAGATGGTATCAATGATTTTTAGTCTTGCTGGAAGATCAAATTGGAATATGGAATGGGTAGTTTCCGGTTCTTATTTTGGATGCTGTCATACGAATATTTATTTTTATTTACTAGGCATACCGTTTCGAGGATGAAAAGAGATGGTAGCGTTACACGTTTCTGCTTTTTAAATAATTCTCTACAAGATACTCGAGTTCCAACTCCAGAAATCCAGCGATCAGCTCATTTCTGGAGAGTGAAAATCATGTTGAAGCGCTGTTTGCTGCACGTTTCCCTGAAAAGGATACTATACCAGACATGTGATTCAAATAGGTCTTGGTAAACTATTATTATAGAAACTATTATTATAGTCTTAACTGCTAATTCTTTGGAAAAAATCCGTAAAGCATAGCAAGCTGATGACACAGCTTTTTGCTCAGGGTATTTATATGGTTTCAAAATTGACTTTAAAGTCTAGCTGAAGCCCTAGATAATAGGTAGTATTAGATACAAGATGGAATAACATCATTGCCCATAGGAATATTTGGTATATTGCATTGAAATGAAAAAATGATTATTTCGTTGGTATTTAATGATAATATTCAGGTATCTCTGATCACTAATGAAGTGTAATACTTGACAACTAAGATACTGATATTTATTTGTATGAAAATTTTGAAAACTGAAACTATATTTTTCGTGTTTCAAAGAGAAAAGTATTATTAAATAAATAAAGGCAGAGATCAATATTTTGCTTCGAAGAATGACGCAATTAACATCCCAACACTGGTCGCGAATTTAACAAATGATGTTTTTTAATGTTGCGTACATCCGATAAAAAATGGAAAAGAGTCTGTTTGTCCATGTCCATCTGCCACAACCTATTTTCTTCAAACCTTCCAAACGGAGAAACATTGAGTTGAGTGACCGCAACACAGGGGGTTGATTTTGTAGAGCAAACGAGAAAATTAAAAGAAAAATTATGCGTATTTTTTTTAGTATTCGTAAAGTGAACGGCTTGGAATATATACGAAAATTGACCACCAACTCCTTAAACATGAACGCAGAATTTTGAATCTTGGAAACTATGAAACTATAACTGCTGATACATTCAATATCTGTATATTATTATGTACTCGTAGTTTAAAACTTTAGCTAAAGTCAACAACTTCTATTATATTATTGCGCATAGAAAAAGATAGATAAAATCTTAGAGCCTCTTTTCCTTTTTAGTTGAAAAAAATAATGTTTTTTATTCTATACCTACACCAGTCAGTATGATACATTCAAACAAGAATTCGTTATTAATTCCATGACCTTAAAGATCAGGAATCAGGATATATGGTGAATGTTAAAGCCACAAAATATAATTCCCAATTAAAATTCGCTCATACCTATATTCCAGCAAATGTCAAAAAGTGAAAGCCGTGCACACGGAAATCCGAAAATAAATCAGGTAGAGGTCGTTTTGGGCCCGATATCGCGCGGCAGCGGAGTGAGATGCGAAGGGGGCCGGAAAATGCTGGCCCCAAAACACGCAGTTGGCCTTATAAATAAATAAAACGGCCTGTCATAAACAACGGTAACCAGGCAAGGGCACAAAAGCGAAAATTATAACACGCGCAATATAATGTATTTAAGTGAAATTTTCGGCGATTTACGGACCGATAAATTTTAGTTTCACTCAAGAGAAAGAGAGGAAAGCATTGTTGGCTGCGACCACTGATAGCGATGTTGTCGCCTTATGGTGGTGTAGGTATAAGCTCTCACTGTGTTGTGTTGAAGGGATCGAAGTTCAAGCCAGATTCCAGTTGAATTTCGATCAAAGACAGTCGTCGTTTTAGGTTATAGCTACATTATTATCTTTGATTCACATGAAATCTCTGCATCTAGAGAAGTCGGCGCCATGTCTTTGACTTATTTCTCAGTTTTGAGATTTGATCCCGATGAAAATTTCACTTTGCAGATATATGACCCTAGAACAGCAACCCTTAGTTTATTCGTGAAATGGTAAAACATAAAATTCAACTACATTTATATAATGGTCAAGTCCACAGTAGTGTCTGATTACCAATCGATGACGTGTTTCATATGACAGCTATCATTAAACAATAGTGTAATATTACATATATTTTGTTTCAGCTATTTCTCAATTCTATTATGGACCTCTGTCGTTCCATTGACCACTTAATCTTTTCCATTATAAATATATTGAACAGAAAATACTGTTTCTTCTTCCATTTTCAATACCTCTAATATGTGTAAGAATCAAATCTTTTGATAGACGTCAGTTTGACAAATGAGCTAAGCGATACATCAGTGATCAGTCGTGTCCACAAGATACTGATTTTTGATTACTGATTACGAAAATATTGGTAATCAGACACTGCTGTCGACACGGTCATAGGTAGTAAAAGTTCGTTTCTGATTATTTAGTCTTGAAGGAAGGTCAAGGCCTTCTATCAGAATACTTCCCGCTGCCCCTATTGCAAGCAAGATGCCCAGTAACATATCAGGGGCTGAAAATATGCCTTTTTATAGACTCGAGAAGCTCTGGGACTTGATAATCCATTGAAAACTCGATAATTTAAATTAAATCCGCTTAACTCGTAAAAATCATGAGTGGATTAAGAAATCATTTTCAGAGCTCAGAATTAGGTGCCATTGAACACTTTTATTGCGATAACCAGAGTTATTGACAATCCTGTCTATTATTTTTCAATGCTTTATTCAATTTGTTCTGCCTTTTATCAGTCCAAGAAAGAAAGGTATAAGGTAATAGATTCTGATATCCCTATTTTTGTGAATATATTTATAAATGTATTGAATAAATTATTAATCATACTAAGAGCACACAAAAACCCTGTGAAATACTAAACTTGAGAATATCAGGAGAGGAAACCATCTCTGTTTAGATATATCTCCCCTTTTGCGACGTATTCAAAATGAATGAAGTACGTCTTCGCGACGCCTAAGGTGCTAGAATATCTAGGTATGGAGAAGAGATTGTGTATCCCTTAAGGATAACAACTTTTTTTTTACCTTACTCAGATTCAATTTACTCATCATAACTCTTATTATATTATCCAGTCCAGGACACGAGATTCTACTATCTTATCGAAAGATCACTGAAAGCTCTAGGAAATGGACCTAAGTATTTCCTATTTTGTATAAAGGAAGAATTCTGTGTCTTTCAAGAGTAGTCAAATTTTTTGTGATAAGTATTTCCAAATATTACACAAATAATTTTTTTGTACTCGCTCGTTACATATCTATTATTGGCATTGCAGATACTCTTATCAAAATGGCCGCCATAGTGTGGGCTAGTATTTACCAAGATCATCTACTCAGGTCTTGCACCTGGAGCCTGGAGCTTTGTACATGGGCCTGTTGAAGTGTTGACACGCCAGGATTAGTGCTACGAATGGCGACGAGTTACATTACGAAGATGCCACGAAGGTTACTCGAACGAATTTACTCAATGACATCAAATATAAACTGTAAAAAGCTTTTATCTCATTCTTTAAGATGCAGAATATTGACTGACAAAAAATGCAACTACGAAAATATTCTTAGACAATGGTTGATACTCAAACTTTTCCCTATTATTCGAGCGGCTTTTTGCGAAGGTACGTACAGAGCATTTTAATAGAGAATCAAACTTGAAAATATATTTTTTAGATTCAGCGCAATGTGAATTTTCGGGTACAATATATTTTTCTTCGAAATATTTTTCACACACATATTTTGAAGAGGTCAACTACCGTTGGGAATGGCAGTTTGCCACTTTTTCGCTCACTGTTCGATGGTACCTACTTTTTAAATAATAGTTTAAAAAACTAAAAAACACGTTTTAATAGCAAACGAAACTAAATATTAGAAAATATTTTTTTAAATAAGGGTAGGGTAGGGAGTGATTAATAAAAGGTATCATTTAAATGTAAAAAACCGTGGGATGCTTGGTATCCATGTAAATATTTTATGTTGATAGATAGGTACCGGTAGAGTCATTATAAAATTATCTTAGAAAGCACCCCACGCCTTATTACATTAAAATTATATATTTTATTAATATGTATATGTATATGAAGTGTTAAAAAAATATTTTCTAATTTTTAGATTGGTTTGTTATTAAAGCGTGTTTTTAAATAGTTTTTATTACTTTCGGTTCTTGTATCAATGGACTCCGCAGCGATTTCTCAGGCCCCATACGGTCTAGAGAAATTTCGAATTCGAACTTAGATCGCAGACATCTCGCCGTCTGTTAAGCTCCAAGTGTGACCCAATATTTATTAATTATAATTATATCATTCAAGCAAGATCACTTTTTCTTCGACAAGGAACAACAATGTCGGACAATGGGATCCGTCACTGGAATTACGCACGAGCATGGAGCGTATATATACGTATCTGTTCTCTGGTATATAGGTCCTCTCTGGCAGATCGTCGTATATATTACTACTCTATGGTTATGTGTGTTGTGGTAGACAAACAGTAATTTGTTGTGGAATTGCTGTTGCTGGCAAACAGATATACGTAAGTATAGTTCAAATCGAGAGAAGGAGAGCAATAATAGGTACTTATCGGTACGGTTCAAATCTTAGATGCCTAATAAAAACTATTTTTAATTTTTTTCTCAAAAATTCCACTTGTTTAGTTATTCAGACTATTATTTATTTTCTAATTTTTAGTTTGGTTTGCTATTAAAGCATGTTTTTTCGTTTTCTAAACTATTATTTATTTTCGCCAATCTTCGTCTCCATTGTATTGAAGTTTCGTTTCCTACAGAAGGATAAGGCTCTTATACAACAGGGTGTGCCCGGTGCTGTAAGGTTAACACTAGGGACATGACATTTTTTGTCACCCTCATGCTATTCATCTATCGGCACGTTTCTCACGCTTAATATTGGGTGAATATTTAGTTGTTCGAGTTTAACTCTAGAACTACACAAGGGCGAAAATTTCAATGTTCGCCATAAATGACTGTTACGACGAAATTTGACTCTTGCTGATTACTGAGAACTAAAAGTTTACTCTTCTATATAATACGAGCGATGCACGAATGTAGGGAGTTAGATATAAACAATCACAGTCATATATACGAGGACGGTATGAAGCCCTTCAACAAATAGTCCCACTAACTCTTCAACTCCATCGCCAAATGTCCAACACACATGCATATCGAAAATTCCAAAAAAAACATCCATAAGGCTTCGAGGGGTATAGGTATGAAACCCTTTATCAAAAAGTCCCACTCGCACGTACACAACATCACAAAAACTCCCAACCCACATACAGATAGTTCCACGAAAATTCATCCAAAAATCCAAAACACCCATAGGTTTGGAACCCTCCACCAAATAGTCCCACTCGCACTTACACACCATCACATATCCTCCCAACACACATCCATATCGAAAATTCCACGAGAATCCATCCATAGACCTCAGAGATATAGGTATGGAACCCCCATCAAGGAGTCCCACTCCTACGTACACACCATGAAATTATTGTATTGTCCTCGGTCCTTTAGAAGTAAACAAAGTTTCAGGTCGATCCGATATTTTTGAGTGGGTGAAAATCGTGTTCAAAGATTCCGTTACATACATACATACTAAGCTAATATAAGCGTGTTAAAAACAGAATGTTTGATTTGAAGTACACTGTAACTTCTGTAACGCTTATTAGATACATTGCGGTACAACACAAGGTTTTGTCATTTTTGTTAATTCCACAATCACTTCACCACAATAAAATAATATTCTGGTCATTCTGGAAAAGAACTGCAATAATAAATTAGTCAATGATTATTTATTAAATAGGTTATGTCTATTCTCCTGTTTATCTATACATATTTATACATCTATAAATATACAGGGTGGACCATCGAAAACAGTTCAGCAAGGTTTACGGCTTTGTACGTAACAATTAAAAAAAACCTCTGACCCGTTAACTTTTGTTTTAGGGGGACATGTTTTACCAATAATTTCATCCCTATAACCTCAACCCCCAAGCGGGGGTGGCAAACGACCTTATTTTTTCAAATGGGATGGGGTATGTTTTCAAACATCTTTTTGAAGGAAATTAAATTCTCTTTAAAATGGCGTGTCGTTTTTTAAATTTGAGATATGCGCCGCCGAGAAATTACGTTTTAAAAAATGTGATTTTATTGAGTAGTACCTACATGTTATCTTATTAAATGATGAAAATGTCCGTCATTTACCTCCATACAATAGGATAACAACTGTTCAAAGTGTTCTCGGACAATGTGAAGAAAATCTGGTTTGATTTCAACATTCAATAAGATAACATGTAAGTATTACTCAATAAAATCACATTTTTTTAAAATATAATAGTCGTGTCCACGGCAGTGTCTGAATACCAATCGCTTAGTAATTAATCAAAATTCAGTATCTTGTGGATGATAGGACTGATTACTGATGCATCGCTTAAGTTATTTGTCAAACTGATGTTCATAGAGTAAATAGGTTAGGTTAGATCTGATGTTTATCAAAAGATTTGAAATAATTTAATTCGACAATTATAGATAGGTACATATTAGAGTAACTGAAAATGGAAGAAGAAACAGTATTTTCTGTTCAATATATACCTATATCAATGATTAAATACAACATATATTATTAAAAACGCAAAGACAGATGTCCTTAATAGAAATGGGAAATAGCAGAAACAAATAATAGGTTATGTTACACTATTGTTTATTGATATCTGTCATATTAAAGACGTCAACTTTTTGATTACTGATTACTTAGCAAATGGTCATCGTGTCCACAGCAGTATCTGATTACCAATCGCTCAAGAATCAGTAAGCAAAAATCTGTTGTGGACACTCCTGATTACTGATGCATCGTTTAGCTCATTTTTCAATGTCAAAATAATTGAAATAATTTATTTCGACAATTATACCAGAGAAACAGAAACGTATAATTACACATATTAGAGGAATTTAAAATGGAAGAAGAAACAGTATTTTCTGTTCAATATATTTATAATGAAAAAGATCATGCGAACGGAATGAGTGACGTATATAATAGACTTGGAAAATAGCTAAAAAAAAGATTGGTTATGTTATGTTACGCTGAAAGCTGTCATATTAAAGACGCCAACTTTTTGATTATTGATTAGGTACTAAGCGATTGGTAATCAGACTCTGTTATGAACACGACCTACGTAATTTTAGAAGATTTAAGTAAAGATATGCTCCTATATTTACATGGATTGGATTCCTGAAAAGCAACTGAAAATCATAACGACACTGATTGTCTCCAGGCATGCGAAATGTGGACATATAGGAGAATCTTGTGAATAAGGTGGGTAAGCAAAACAAAAAAGAAGTTTTGAAGAGACGGAAAAAAGAAAAGGAAGTCTTTATTGCAATCACAAAAACCAAAAAAATACAAAACCTAGACCATGTGATGAGAGGACAAAAATATACTATAGTTAGTTAACTGTTAATGGTGGCTTAGTTAACATTAACTATCAGTTAACTATCGATAGTATGAACAATTCTACATAACACTGGCCTTGCTGTTCATAGCAACTTTGAGAGCAGACATTTGATGGGAACTTCAAAAAATTAAGATTCTCTTTTTTACTAGTTCAAATGATACAAACAGATGTTTTGTTTCATCTATGTACTATTGCTACAACTAAAAACTATTTATTATCATTCATTACAGATTACAAGAGAAGTTATTCATTAATAGTATGCGGAAAGCTATGGTTCGACTTTTAATAAAGAGATGGCGATATGTACTCTAAGAATTAATTTTTATTTACAAATTTCACCCACATAAAAGAATTTTCTGTATAAAAGTAAAGAGTTCCTATAGATATATAAGAGGTTAAAAGTTTATACTATAATGCATTTGACATTGTAATGAGAATAAATATTATCAGCTTTTCATTTTTTGCAAGCCAATATGGAACTGTTTTGAAAGCCGACTTGATTTTTTCATTACTCTTCCTTACTGCTTTTAACCATCACTCCACAAATTACCAAATTAGTTCAATATCCAATTTCTGAAAAGTAGTAACAATAAACATGCGATTGACATGATTTCTCTGTCATTGTACTGTTGTTATTGAGAATTATTATTAGTAGGAAACTATTGTAAGCTTGATTAGTCTTATTGCTTATCTTTAATTGAACAGTATTTTCCAATAAGACATTGCATCTGACAATCTAGGTATATCTTCGAAGTGATTAAAAAAGTGATAGCACATTTCACTCAATAAGCAGCAAAGATGTTTCAGAAACACGAGTTAATCTTTTCTGAGTTCAAAATCACTTATACAAGAAAACATTATTACTTCACGATTAACTGTGCAATAGTACCTATGTACACCTATCATTCCTACTTTCAATCGAATATTCAGCATTACTATTTACTTAATTAAAAAAAACAAATTTCGTAATAAACATTAATGCAATCACTACATTTTCGTGTAGGTAGGTAGGTACCCCAAAAATATTTTCAAATAATAATTCAATAATACCTAGCCCATTTTGATTTCGACTAGTGAGTGAGGACCCTTCGCCATCATGGGTATCTAAGCCTAGGTAGGTACAAAGAAGCAAACTTCCATCGTGATAACAATACCTACTATATTATACTCATTCGTAAAAAACTAACAATATGATTAAGCTACCGGTTTCCAACAATTACTTGGGTATATTTTCAATAACTAACTTCTCGGTACCATACATCTGTGCTATGATAGCCTGAAAATAAAGAGATAAAATACGTTATGTTGAATTTGTCAGATTCGGGGTATACTTGCCTGTCGTTTGATCATCTCTAGATTTGCTTCAGCCTCTCTTATTACATTAGAAATTGCTTGAGCATCCGTTAATCCTTTGTTTAATTTGAAGCTATCATGTACTTTCCTTATAGCATATTTTCTATAAGAGGATATTCTAAGAAATCTTTTGAGCTTATAAAATCAATGCTTACCTGAAATTATAAGCAGGTAGTTTCTGAGATTCCCTTATTAAACTTTTGTATAATTTGAGTATATTATTCGTTCCGTTCATTTTTCAAACGAAACGAGGTTAGAAACAGGAACAAGATAGAAGCATATATGACAAAAGACGTAAGCTAGGTTAGGAATTGATCAAAAGCACTTTTAACTTGTTTCTAGATTTAGTTATTGATATTTAAATTTTGAATGTAATGGCACCTTTTCCCTCATTATTATTGACTGTGATAAGTGAACAGCTAAATAAATAGTAAACTTTTGTAGTATTGCCAGAGATAATTCACAGAATTTTGCATCTAGGCAACCAGCAATATAGTTTAGAAATTCACAATAATTATTCACTGTGAAAATGAGACTATTCATCAAAAATCTATCATCTGCACGTAGCTCGTCTCAAAAATAAGTAAATAAGAAAGAAAATATTTTATTTACAATTATTAAACAGACAACTTAATACCAGTACGATTTTGGTGGTACTCTATCCTCCTTGATTCCCATTTTCTCCATAATATCCATTTCAAATGTACAAAGCTTCGGTTCAAATGTAATTTCACTGACTACGTCTGCAGTTGTATCTTTAGGTTGCTCTTTGTACGTTTTCTTACTTTTGTAGTCCTTCGTTTCTTCCATAGATGCAGGTATTGGTATAACTCTACCCGTTCGAACAGATACTCGGACTTTTTCTCCTTCTTCGGTATATCTCCACTCGACCTTAGTAGGGATCAGATCAGAAGGATCTACGAGAGCGATTTCAGAGGTTACCAATAGGGGTTTCTCTTGTTGGATATAAACGCCTGAGTATTTTTCTTCATCTCCGATTTGTTTTAGCTCGCAGTTGAGACCTTCTACAATTACCCAGTTCCGTTCTTGGATTATCTCCTTAATAATACCTTGTTTTCCTTTATCTTTGCCTGTAAAAAATTAGAGATTCCATGAGTTTGATAGAGAGAAGGAAGTTATATTTCAAAATAATATTAACTTACCGACCATAACTTGAACTCTGTCACCTCGAAAATGACTCCATTCTCTTATAGGCTCGACGAAGATCTTCCTATGCAGTTTACCCGGTGAATTATCATCCATGAAAGCAGCTGTCCACGGTCGATGAATATCAAAGTGATACTTTTTACGAGCTACGACAGCATTTGGTTTGTACTGGATACCTTTAGGGTTCCGCCAGTATACACTTTCCATAGATCTTTTTATATATCTATCTGGAAAATTGGAGTATTGTTTCGACCATTTTCCCACACGACTAAATAGAATACTGGTAAGTCTCATATTGTAGTAATATTAAATTCCAATTAAACAATACTCAGAAGACAAATTATGCAAAAGTTAGTCTAAAAGTTTGGTTATTATTTTTGTCGATTTTGAAATTTGAGGTATGACAAATTTGTCACTGGTCATAGAATTTGAAAATGACTTGCATGTCTATGATTGGATGAATATGGTTAGGCAATATTATATTATTCTTTTATCCTGTACTGTAAAGTCACTAATAGTGACTTTATACTGTACTGAGAATAAATACGCTGTTCAGTAACTTGATCAATAATTGATATTTTCATATCCATGAAAAAATCTCACAATTTTCTGAGAGCCTATTTTTCAGCTTTATCAAGATGAGAGAAACAGAGATCTAGATCGGCGGACTTCAATACGATTGTACTCTGTTACAAAAACAATAGAGGGCAGCATGAGGCTCATGAGGCTTCACTTGAATTAATATTCCTGAAGCTATCTAATTGTCTATAATCAACCCGTCACATTTTCTTTCAAAGCACATTGCACATTAACATAATATCGTTTCTGCATTGTATTAATAAAGCAGCTATTCGTGTTTCTGTTCTCATTAATGTTTCTTCGGTTATTTCTTGTAATCCTCGCAATCGCAATTCAACATAGGTAGGTATTTTGTTACGGTTTTCATAATTATTTAGTGTTTATTTACAGATGGTGTTATTAGCAATACATTCTTATTAAGTTTTTGTATGGTAAAGAAAATTGTATGATTTTCAATCAAGTTTTCAAAATATTTGTTTTTGCGCCACGGCTTATGCTGCCTGAACCTCGAAGATATATTTCAAAGAATTGTGATTCAGAATATATTCTTGTATTCCTTGCCCTATCCTGTAATATATGAAATACTGAAAACGAAAGTTGAATCAGCTTTAAAACGTCTCAAAAACAATAAAGCTCCAGGCACAGAACACATACCTATGGTATATGTACATAGTCGCAGAAATATTAAAATTAATAGGACAACAACATGTCTCACATTTTATATGCAATTGAGTTTTGGAAAGGCGCGTACGAAAAAAACAGTATAAATTGTATAGGTACCTCCTCCGTTTGGGAAGTCGGTCAATAAAATAGATTCCTGAGGTTGATAACCATATTTAGGAAAAGTTATTATCTATTCGTCTGTATCACATGACAAAAATCAAATTATCCAACCTTTGAATTAAACATTTTTTAAAACTCCAAAATATTTCTTGGAATTTTCATATTTATTGAAAGTCTAATGTGGTTTTGATAAAACTGAGCTATATAATAATAATAATAATCTTTATTCAGGTCAACATACAAATCTTGATTAAAAAAAATAGTATGCTAATAGATTGTCTGACTTATAAAGTCCAACAAACCCCTACCGAGATGTAAATACCATCTTTGTGTAGACCTGAACTTAATAATGTATTAAAATCTACAAGCTTAACATAATCTAAATATACATATTAATATACTATAAATAAACAAATAATAAAATTAAAATGCAACAGAACTATAAATACAACTACAAATGTAAAGAAAGACACATGATATAGGAAATATCAAATATTAAAACAGATTTTTTAAGTAATATAACAATATCTATGTATATTATAACTTCAAATTATTTAAAATCCAACTCTTAATATGAAATTTAATACGCCCTCTAGAGAAGTTTAATTTTTTTAGATTGTTATCTAATCTATTGTAGACAAGTTTGGATCGATATAAACTAGTTTTTTGACCAATATTTAATTTAGTTTTACTTACTGTAAGCGATTTATGTCTAGAAAATAAACATGCTTCAGCAATAGTATAACTCTTCCCATAGATTACAATAATTATTTATTAGTGCTTCCAAAATATATTTTTGATTGATGTTTAGCAATCGTGTCTCACTAAAAAGGTTGTGTTGTTTACCAAACGTTAAAATTTTGATAGCACGCTTTTGTATTCTTGCCATCGGCCCTAATGTATTTGTATAAGCTGAACCCCAACAAATAATTCCATACAATAGGACGCTACAGAACAAAGCATGGTATAATTTTAATAAATCATTTTTTCAAGAATATATCTCATTTTATGGAATAACATTTTATTACAAATTCTTGGAGCGACTTTATTAGAAAATGCACATAAAAATAATATTTATTCTTTTGGTACTGTTAATTTTATAGTGTAGATAGGTGCTATCAATATAATCTCTCACACAACTTCAAAATCACGAGTACCTGCCTAAAGGTACTAGTGATTTATATATGTACATATTATTTTGTATACCTTAGTACATTACCAAATGAAGTCGGTCTTAGTTTTTGTAAAAAGTTAAAGTTATTTCTTACGAGACATAACTTTATTTTTCTATTTGGATCAAATATTGCTGTGAGCCTTTTTGGTAAGAGTGTTAAAATTTCCTGCAAATAGAGAAAGCACTCAATTTCGGAGTCAATTGCTCAGAAAAACGTCATCATATTATATGTCATGCTATATCCGTCCTGTATGTGTTTCTTCTTGAATAGAGTCCAAGACATAAAGGGATGACGACATAAATTTAGAAAATTCTGGAAATTGGAATGGGAATCTCCTGGCCCGCGTATCACTCTTTTCTGTAATCTCTATAATGACCGAGAGAATAAATTTCAACATTCAATATTCAACATTTGCTTTGATTCTGTCTTTCTAGTACAGAAAGATTAGCTAAAGAAACTTAGGATTCCAAACATATAGTTAATATAAGAATAAAGATGACGTTTAAAATGTTACGCATTCTATAGATACAAATTGTGCCTAAGTTCAGTCTAAATAGCGTGTTCTTTAAAAATACAAACAAGGAAAAAGTATGACAATCAGTGTTCTGAATCTTCGAAATACCTGCTGTGTCCATTTACACGGTTTTTGACCGACGAACCCCAAACGGAGGAGGTATACAATTCGACTGTGTGCTTTTGTTTTTTTGATTCGTGCTCGCCTTTTATATAGTAATCGTAATCCGATTTTGATGATTTTTGATTGATTGATTTGAAAGAGGAGGCTTGAGAAATGGTCCCATATTCATAAAAACGGGAATCCCACGTATCGTTCATTCCGAAAATCGCCCCGAAGGGGGTGGCGGGCGAATTTTCTCGAAAATTGAAAATCTGCGGTGGTATAATTAAAGATAGGACAATATCCAGAAACGTTTAAATTGAACATTTTTTCAAAAGAGTAACGGTTTTCGAGATGGAGGCATGTTAAATTCTCAAATATACCTATTTTTGCTACGTGGAGTGTGGAGAGGGCGATTTCTGTCGAAAATTCAAAATCTATTTGCAGTACTTGAAAGACATAATTATTTGTAGCAACATTTATAATGAACATTTTATCCTTAGAGTTACGGTTTTCGATTTAAATCGGTGGTAAAATGGTAACAACTAAAATTTTTAAGCGTATTTTCGCAGCGATGATTTTGAGATCTCAATAATAACAACTACAAGCAAAGACTGTACGTGGGTAATAGGATAAGTACTATCATTGTTATTAGTGAACGTTCAACGATTTTCGTGACTAATGTTACACTCAAAAGTGTGAAATAAATATTTTTTACAAGAAATTGGACCGACGTTATCGGTTGGTGCACTGACAAGTATAATATTAATTCAAACTTCAAAAGTAACAGCACCAATAGAATTAATATTATTTTATACTTTTCAGTGCACCAACCTATAACGTCGGTCCAATTTTTTGTAAAAAATATTTATAATGTTATGTTTTCTTTTTAGGTGTTAATATATCGCGTGAACTTACCAACTTTATGGCGCACTTGATGTAATTTTTGTCAAAGAACAACGAATAAATTGTAAATATTAACATGTTTTTGACCAACGAACCCCGAACGAAGAAGATATACTAAAATTCGACTGTCTGATTTTTTGGTTTGTGCGCGCATTTTATATAGTAAACGTACTCAGATGTTGATGATTTTTGATTGATTTGAAGGAAGATACTTGATAAATGGTCTCATATTCATAAAAACGCAAATCCGATATTTCCTTCCCCACGAAAAGCATGCATTTTCTAGAAAATTGAAAATCCGGGAAGGCACAATTAAAGATACCAAAATATCCGGAAGCGTTTAAATTTAAAATTTTTTCAAAAGAGCTACGGTTTTCGAGTTTCTGCATTGTTAAAATTGGAAATATGTGTATTTTAGCTATGTGTAAGATGCAATTTCTTTCAAAAATTGAAAATCTGAGAATGGAAAATTAATGACCAGACTATTTGTAGCAACATTTAGAATGAACATTTTTTTCATAGAGTTACGGTTTTAACTGACGATGTTCTTAGATTTCTGAATAATAACAAATACAACGATTTTCGTGACAAATGTAACACTCAAAAGTGTGAAATAGATATTTTTTACAAAAAATTGGACCGACGTTATCAGTTGGTGCACTGAAAAATAGAGAATAATATTATTTCTATTAGTGCTGGTACTTGTGAAGTTTGTGCCAAAAGTTATCAATCTAATAACTGCACAAGTTCAAAAGTAACAGCACCAATAGAATTAATATTATTTTGTATTTTCCAGTGCACCAACTAATAACGTCGGTCCATTTATTTCAAAGAAATATTTATCAAGTTTAATAATACACAGTTTTTCTATGTGAATCATCAGGAAGAAAAAAAAATGGAAAAGCTCAATTTCTGATTTTTAATTTCTTCGTTTGATATCTCAACAACGATCAAAGTAGATGAACAATTCATATGACCTTAAGTGTAGAACACAACAAGTAGAAAAGAAAATATATTTGCACAATTTTTGCATAGAGACAGAGAGCTGAGTTATGACAAAAACCGAAATTTATACGTATTTCCAAAATGGCTCAGAAGACCCTTACGAAATCTGAGTTGCAAAATTGAGCGTTTTCTAAGCTTCCTCTACATTATATCCTATTAGCCATTTCGATTTATTTTCAAGTATAATAATATTTAAGTATCAAGAACGGTACATATGGTTTAATGGATGAAGACAATATTTGCCTAAAAGGAATAAGTCCTTACCGTTCATGTTATTTACTTTACGCCCGATATACTAACCCCTGATACAAACAGAGGGGTGTCATAAGTTGAGATGTGTATCTGTGAGGATGTCTGTGGCGCCGTAGCTCCCAAACGGACGAATCAATTTTTTTTGGAAAGGTGACTTGAGGGAGAATGTTCTCTAGTTAGTTGCATTTGTGGTGCGTATCTGTCTATCTGTTCGCAGCATCGTAGGTAGCTCCCAGATGGACGAACCGATTTTGATTTAGTTTCTTAAGTTAGAATTGTGACTTGATTGGGAGTGTTCGTAGCGTGTTTTTCTTTGATAATGTTTAACTTGTATATCTGTTCGTTTGTTTGAGGCGACGCAGCTCAAAAACGGATGAACCAATTTACTTTTAATTTTTTTCTCGTTTGAAATTTGAAATGTGAGTCGGTCGACAGTGGTCTTAGCTATTTTCTTTTTTATTAAGAATATCTTGTGTATTTTCCCATTTGTTGAAGGCAACGTAGCTTCCAAAAGGGAGAACAAAGTTGATTTAGATTTTTTATGTTTGACAGGTGACATGATCGAGAGTGTTCTTAGCTATCCTGATATTATTCAATTCGTCA
Organism: Crioceris asparagi; assembly: GCA_958507055.1. Taxonomy (NCBI): domain Eukaryota; kingdom Metazoa; phylum Arthropoda; class Insecta; order Coleoptera; family Chrysomelidae; genus Crioceris; species Crioceris asparagi. Next base: position 15,553,584 of record OY293829.1, on the reverse strand, counting down.
TTGACGATTCACGAATCATGATACGACCCATCATCAAATCGTGATTTTCACCCAGTCTTGGATTTACTACCGAACAACATGGACTCCTCATGAGCTGGTATTATCGTAACTGGGTGCATAAGATTTGGAAACAAATACCTCAAATAGCGAGGCGTGCGAGCTTTCCTCTCCTCACTGAAAAAAATACAATTAATTCTTCAAACGGTTTGGTTCGAATTGGCATGTTTAGGACATATTCGGGATTTTTCACGATTCGTGAGTAAGTGAATATGGCCAAAGAAGTTCAATTGCCATTAACGAAATAAAAACGAATCGTGATCCGGCAAAACTCACGATTCGTTGAAGATTGGATTAGAAACAAAATAATTTATGACCGAGTTAACACGAGATACTGTACAAAAACTTCCATTCCATATTAATGAGAATATTAAACTTTGTATTTACTCTTTTACAATTTCACTGCGATAATCGACTTGGAAAGCTATTAGACAATGATGAGCCTGCCATAAAACATTCCAGAAAAGCTTACAAAAGAGTGTACTGTACTATCATCATAGTAGAGTGAGAGGATTTTTATGAGCTTTCGGAGCTGGTCGGGGAAGTATAAATGGCATCTTTGGCACACAAACAAATTTTTCGAAACGGAGAGGATAGAAAGACTTTTTCTATTTTTATCGCTATATATACTCGAACTAACTGCTGCAGAGATTATAAATCTTCCGGTTCGTTTTGTTTGTTAGAGTTACATTTTTTTGATATCTGTGTGTGTGTGTTTGAATCAGCGGAGGCTATTTTGCATTACAATGCTTGTTTATGAGGATATTTATATGTCGGTGACTGTAGGATACATTGGATCATCTTTGATTTAGAATTGTTTGGAAAGAGAATGGTGCCAATAGATTTTGGCTTTATTTACTGAAGGATAAATTTGCATAAGAAAATCTTATTCTATGAACGATTATTTTATGTTACTGCAGGGTATTTAATAAATAAAAATAGCAAACAACTTCAATAAAGCCTACTTTGGTACAGTCGTTTAAACTCGTTCCGTCCGTATTTTTAGAGCTTCGTTCATTCATGTGAAAATATTCATAAGCTAGCCTTAAAGGACCGTTGTTCTATAAGCAGACATTTTCTAATTTTTTCAAATTGAGGGGGATTCCTTCTGTTATTATGGACACTCTTTATAACAAAATAATCTTTTCTTTTATTGAGCGACAAAGTGAAGGTTATTTTTGGGATAATACACCAGAAAATTTTACAACTGTAATGCATGGCAGTGAAATCTTTCCTGTTTTTGGATAATTTATTTTGAATTCATGACTTTTGCACTGACGAAGAGAATAAACGTTCTCGAAAGCTTGGCTTTTATTTATTAAATAACTTCATCCCCAGGAATCATATGTTTATTAATTATATACAGGTTGTCCCAATAGTGCGATTTCGGTTGATATAACGGCTACTAATACTGAAAAATCAAATATAAAAGTTGTGCAGCACCATTAGCTGCATAAATTAAAATTATTTTCATTTATACAGGGTGTCTCAAAGAATTGTAAAGAATCAAAGTTATGTATTTTCTAATGGAACAACCTGAATATTTTTGTATATTTGGATTCTGCTGGTAATTCTAGGCATAGTTTATGTATAATATCCTATACCTAAGTCTGATAGTTTTTCTGTTATCCACCATATAAATTTTTTCAAATGTCATGTCTCATTTGCTTTTTATACAGGATTTGATTTTTGGCAGGAAAATCACTGAAACTATGGCTTAACTTTAGAGTCAACAAAATTTGTCTGCGTTGTACAGGGTGTCCCAGATAAGTACAAGAAATAAAAAAAATCAAAACATCATATCTTAATTTTTCTTTATGGAATGTGCATTTTTTTATTTTATACTATTGGTGTTTCAAAATGCTTTCTTTTGGCATAAATATGTCCTATACCTATCTGTCATAGTTTTCGAAATTTTTTCATTTTTGTTATTATTATTTGGTTTCGAATGGAATTTGCCTTTGATTGTGTTTTATTATTGACTTTTAGAGTTAATACACAGTAGAAGATGGAAAATAAAAATAAAATATAAATTCAGTCCATCGTATTCTCCTGAAAATCGTGACCTAAAGGATGAGAACATGTACTGGTTGGCCTAAACAATCCGAAAGTAAAAGCAAATGAAAAAAATAAGGTTTTCATTACGAAGTGACAAAACAATTGTGTAGTAATGGTGTTAAAATTAGAAAAATGTTTTTTTTGAGACAAGAAATGATTAACATGATTTAATTTTTGCGCGCAAGTGATCAAAATTGTTTCTTAGCAAGTCGAATTTATGCGCAAATGATCCCGAATACTGAACGGCATCCTAAGTTAGCGTTTGCTCGACTGAAAGAACGATTTGAAGGAATTGGATGCGTCTATTACGAACAAAAATTGGAAAGCCATAAAAGGACCATGAATGAAGAAAATGATTATCTTGTTCTTCAAGCTGTTATTGAAAACCTTAGTATTTCAACTAGATAGAAAAAGATATAGGTATTGCTAAATCCATTGCAATTAAAATATCCAAGAAATGTAAATTTCACGCGTACCATATGAAATTGGTTCAAGAATTGGAACAACATGATTTTGAACGAAGACTTGAATTTTTTATGTGGACATACATACATATGGAGAAAATGATGACTTTTTCAAGTATATTTTATTCACTGATGAAGCAACTTTCCATAAAAATGGCTACTTTAACTGACATAACTTCCATTATTATAGCCCTGAAAACTCTAGAGTTATTATACCTTTAGATCACCAGCATAGGTAGTCACTTAACGTGTGGGCTGGTATAATCGGGAACCGTATCATTGGACCATTCATTTTTGAAGAAACAGTTAATGGAGAGATCGGTAGAGGAGGTCCTATATCATCGCCAGCAAGATCTCCAGACCTCACAAAATTAGATTTTTTGTTGTGGGGTTTTTTAAAAGAGCATGTTTACCAATCGCCACCTACTTCTTTATAGAGAATATGAAAGTCAGAATAAGAGATGCTTGTGCAAGTATTAATGCCGCAATGCTCGATACAGTCAACAGTTCCTCTGAGAATTGGCTGCGAGTATATATTGAAAGAAATGGTGACCATTTTGAATATTTAATCTAGTAATTTCACTGGTTCCTTAATTTATTTTCTCTTAGAAGTATTGCTTATTGTGTCAAGTATTTATCAAGCTATTTATTCTATAGAAAAAAGTGAAGTTTTTCAATAATAAAATAACGTACATATGATAGACTGAATTTTTATTTTACATTTAATTTTCCATCTTCTACTGTGTATTAATTATAAAACTCAATAATAAAATACAATCCCAGGCAAATTCCATACAAAACCAAATATTGAAAGCAAAAATGTAAAAATCTCGAAAACTATCACAGATAGGTAAAGGACATAGGTATCTGTACCAAAAGGAAGCATTTTGAGTCACCAATAGACAAAAAATAGACATTCCATTTACCATTTCCATTAAGATATGATGTTTTGTTATTTTTTTAAATTCTGGCTCTTATAAGGGACACCAGGTACAACACATACAACTTTTGTTGACGCTAAAAGTTAAGCTATAGTTTCAATGATACTCCTGCCAAAAATCATAAGCCTGTATCAAAAAGCAAAAGGGACATGCCATTGGAAAAAAAATCATATATTTTTTTCAAAATGGCGGATAACAGAAAAACGATTAGATTTAGGTATAGGACATAAACTATGCCTAGAGTTACTTGTTAATTAATTGTTCTATAAGAAAAAATATAAATGATTCTTTACAAATTTTTGAGAGATACTGTATAAATGAAAATAATTTAAGTTTATGTAGCTAATAGTGCTACACAACTTTTATATTTGAATTTTTTATCTATCAATAGCCGTTATCGGGATATCAACCGAGATTGCACTATCGAGACACCCTGTATATATTAAAGAAAACTAACTCAAATTTAGTTCATCCTTTTTTGGAGATAGGTACGATGCAACTGACAGATTCACAAAGCTTGAACTTATTTCGTCCCTATGTTTGCGTCGGGGCTCAAAAAATTGGTCTTATGTGGGATTGGCTCGCGTAGAGAGTGTTCCGTGTTAAGTATTTTTGTCTAGGTCACCTTAACCTGAATACATTTGATTTCTTTTATTCAATAACGTCTGAGAAAATAATCTGTGACAAACAGTCACAAAGATAGACACTACAGACACCTTTATAAGGGTTCTGTTTTTTCATCGGAAGTACATCTTAAAAATAAGTGGAATTTTTGAAAAAAAATTAAAAATAGTTTTTATTAGGCATCTAAGCCGTACCGATGAGTTCTTACTATTACTCTCCTTCTCTCGATTTGAACATAATTATACTTATGTATAACTGTTTGCCAGCAACAGCAAACAGCAATTCCGTTACAAATTACTGTTTTTCTACCAGAACAAACATAACTATAGAGTAATATATACGATCTGCCAGAGAGTACCTATATACAGAGACGTATATATACGATCCATGCTCGTGCGTATTTCCAGTGACGGATCCCATTGTCCGACATTGTTGTTCCGTTGTTCCATGTCGAAGAAAAAGTGATCTTATTGAATGAGATAATTATAATTAATAAATATTAGATCACACTTGAAGCTTAACAGGCGGCGAGATGTCTCGGATCTAAGTTTGAATTCGAAATTTCAAGTCTCTAGACCGTATGGGGCCTGAGAAATCGCTGCGGAGTCCATTGATACAAGAACCGAAAGTAATAAAAACTATTTAAATAAGATAATTTTTGATATCAAAACCATTAACTACTCCATAAGTTGGAGCTCTGAAATATACAAAATATTATTGATACCACTGGTGCTTTGAAGTTATAGGTAGATAGAAGACTTTTGGCACTGAGTTCAAAATTACTAGCACCAGATTGATATTATTTTGTATTCTTCAGGGTATCAACTAATAAAGCCAGTCCTAGTTGTTGTAACAAAAATTATACCATATTTTTGAGTGTACCCACCATTAGTCATCAAAATTGTTAAATGTTCACTTTGTATTCAGAGATTTCATTACATAGCGGTAACACACATAGATATTTCAGAGTTTTCTATTGCTGTAACTCGAAAACCATTTTTTTTTAAATTATTATTGCCATCTTCTTTAATTTTGCCGCCACAAATTCCTGATTTTTCAAATAAAAATTTCCACCAGCCAAGACTACAATTGTATATCTACTACGTTTGAGAAGTAGGTAAAAAATACATTTTATATGTAAAGTCCTATTTTATTCTGAAATAAAAAAATATCCTCATATCTCGAAAGCTGTAGGTATATTGATATTTCAGAATAGTGCAAACATTAAATTTGGATGTTTGGGTTCATCAAATATGTACATCTAAAATTTTGTTACCGTTTTATACTGGTAGTCAAATATTTATATTTCCATTCACCCACACTGTTTAAGTAATAAGTTTCTTTTTGTATTTGTAATTCCATTGAAGCACCAACATATTATGAATGAGTAAATAAGCTGTGAATAAATACCGAAATTTAATTGAGACAGTGGTGTGGAATCTCATAATAATTATATAACCAAATTGAAAATATTTATGAATAGACTATTTATTGCTTTTAAGTGTTATTGGGAACGCAATGAAATTCCAAATTAATAAATGCGATTAAATATGGAAAAACAAGCATACAAGAAAAAAATAAATTGGGGTTCTCACGGATCATTCCTCTTTTTAAACATTTGATCAGGCTGTGAGCTGTATGTTTTATTTCATATTAGCTCCGAGAACTTTTATGTGGTAAAATTCAATTGAACGAATATTATCTGTCATATTAAAACTGAGCTCAATAGTATCAAAGAATTTAATTATTGATGACTTTGTAAGGTGTTAACATAGAATGACAATTGTTGACAAATTTTATGTTAATGGAATTTCAAAATTAGTTTCTTTAGATTACGTTATTCATTCTGGTTATCAAGGTACGAAGGTTTGGTTTTACACTGTCCGAATTCCAACATCATTTTAGGAAATTCCGTACCTCGAGTACAAAACACAGAAATCCTGTACTTGTTGCTCACATCATATAACAACAGATTAATGAATGATTGGTCACTTATAAATATTCAATAATGTTCTAGAAGCTTTCGAAACAACTGTAACAGATCCATTATAACTTTTCATCTTATAAAGAAACAAGTTTTTTTTTTATCTCAACAAGTTTAATATGTAAGTTGCTTTGCCGACAATACATCATAATTATTTTTGACCTATACATAACTTATTGATCGCTACATTTGTTGTAGAGAATAAAGAATTACCAATTTTCAATTTTATTCGGATCTTTCCCTGTGTCTATCCAATTAATCGATATTATTGTCGAGCATTTCCAGTTGTCATCATCTCCATAGACATTCCCTGCCGTCTCAGTATCATCTCATCCTGTTAATGAGGAGGACGTGTCTGCTTGGCACAAAACAATGGCTTTATTACACCGTTGTGATGTAGCCGTATGGAAGGAGGACAATAATAGCCTCAATAGTGTCGTCACTATGCCTGCCTGCTGCTTGTTGGAGTCCCTTTACTTTGACATCCATCTTGAACCTTATTCCTCTATTCCACGTTGTTCAAATCTAGACTCTGTTATCAAACTTTAACTTCCGTGTACGTCATATATCCCTAGTCTCCAAACAGTTCAGGTAAATTTGTTATTTTGAAATCAAGGAGATACGCCTGCGAACGACATTAGCAAGCCATCTTGAAATAATAAATATGGAGTGGAAACATGCACAAGATTCAATTATGAGGTTCAACCTTTCCGCTAGAGGGCAGCGAAAACAGTGGGAGAAGTAGGGCTATGAAAGCGGCCCCCCAAACCAGTCTGCCGTAGAGTTACAGAATCAGGAGTTGTTTTATCGCCACAGCCTCTCTAATTCCGCTAAATCGCTGAATAAACTTACAAGGAAGGGTTGAAAGACATTAGGGAAGTGAATGGAGGAGAAGGGATCAAATATAGTTCTTGGGAGATTTGAGATGGAAGAGTTTAACCGTGTAATTGGGGGTTGGCGCTGTATACATACAATTAGCTTCAAGATACTTGAAGTTTAGTTGTAAGTATTTACGCCATAATTATGGACAATTTAATCTTCAATAAACGCACCAACTGTCCGAAGATATAAAGGATGTTCAAACAGTAGTTCAAACTGTCCGAAGCGTGCGTATTTTAATTTTGGTCTTCAATAAATTGGAATGCTCATACTCACAACCACCAAATTACTGTTCGAAAACCCTATATAGTCGATCGATTTTCGCAATATCATCACAAATTCGACTGCATCGACTTTTGGATGAATCGTGTTGGAATCGAAAATAATTGACCGTCAGTGCCGAAATAAAAGAGGATCGAATAGGAAATAACTAAAATCAAAATAAGCAAGGTATTGTAATGATTTCTAGGCAATGCCTGAAAAATGTGTTTCGTTCAAGACGGTGTCACAAGAACGGCTCCTTGATTTTTATGAAACATTTCTAAAACATTCTTCTTAAATCCCTATACTACCAGCATTTGTAGTTAAATAGTTTAATTCTAAAGTACCAGCACCCATAGAATTAATATTATTTTTTATTTTTCAATGTACCAACAAATGGAGTCGGTCCGTTTTAATGTAAAAAAAATAATTTCACACATTTGACATTAGTTATGAAAATTGTTGAACGTTCATTAATAGCAAGGAAGATAGTAGGTACATAAGAAATTCAAGCAAGCGCGGGTAAACGGCGGGAGTAACTATGACTCTCTTACTCTTTTATTTTTTTTGCCTGTACCGTACTTTGCACGCGCCACTCCGACGGCGACCTCAACACGGAGTGAGTCATGTCCAATTCGACTCACCCTAACATGGAGACTAACAAGAGAGGAATCACATCCGGGAAGCAGCCTTCCCCCACTACCAGAAACGACGAACCACGTCGCAACAGCGCCTCCACCAGCGCTGCACCACAGCAGAGGGTAACCAAACCAATTTCCCATAGGAGGGCCAGCATTACGGCTCCTCCTCCCTCTGGAGCCAACCTATCCCCTGATACAGGGACCAGTTCAAGTGCCCCAAATGCCAAAAGGGGTACGCCAAAAAGAATAGCATGCTCAAACACGGTAGAACCTGCGAGGAAAGGGAACATACACAATGTCGTTTCTGCAACGCATGCTTCACATCATTCGCCGGCCTCCGACTTCACGAGAGCCGTTCACATCTGTCCACACCCGCCATCAAACAAGCGGACTAAGCTATGCTGCAGCGAATGGCCGAAATTGAGTCGAAACGGCCCCCAAAGAGCAACATCCTGGTGGAGTTATCCAAGGCCACAGGCCTCACAAGGGACCAAGTAAGGCATAGACGAGATAAACAAGCTTACAAGGACCTACTGGAGGAATGGAGGAAACCTAAACCACACTCCCTTCCATCCCAGAAGTCCGCACAACAATCGGGCGAGCCCTCGAACCCGAACATCCACAACGTCGCCCCCTCCACTAGCACCAGCATCAGCACCAACAGCAGCATCCGAGGCAGCAACTCCAGCCCTCTCCCCACCTCTACCACGACGCCAACAACAGCGTCACCCAGCCAATCAGCCGCCAGCGAGGCCCAAGCAACTGCACGCGAACACAATAGAGCACAGCTGGTTGCTACGCCTCCCGCAACCTCAAGCGGCAAAAGGAAAGCCCCTGAAGATGACTCACCGTCACCTACCAACAGGCGCCAAGTAACTCCTGTACGCAGAACACCAAATGAGAACAAAAGGAAGCGCCACGCGGGAGATGACTCGCCACCATCCCCCGAGACGATCCTGGCAACTCCAAAGAAAAGGCACTGCCCAGCCCCCAGCACGAGCCCGACAGCAGTCCCAGGAATCCACCCAGCCTCGCAAAACATCGAAGAGGCCCCGAGGCAAACCCTCGAGCACACACATCCACTCCCTGACCAGCTGGTAACCTTCCCAAACACTTACCAAACCAAGCTGCGAAACGGGGAGACCGAGGACACCCAGCTGGCTGAGCTCATAGCAACAGCTCTCCAGAAGGATGGAAATGAACACATCGAAGCACTGGAACGATGGGTTCACTCATCCTTCAAACCCAGGAGGAGCCCCAGAGGAGCTGAGGAATCACAAGCAATGAGGGTCCAAGGCACCCAGAGACGCTGAAAACCACCCCGGCAATACGGCCAGCAAGGCAAAGGCAAAGATCCCCGCGCAGACCTATACAAGAAGACGCAGGATCCTTACAACCTGAACCGAGCCGGCCTTGCAGAGAAGATCATCTCTGGCCAACCTCTACTGGAACCCTAACTGTAACCCAAGTATAGAAGCAGTGTCCAACCTCTTTGGTGGTTTGCTAGGCTCCGAATCCCCTGTAGACGATGAGCCATTTCCAGACCCAGTGAGTCCAACCAACACGGCGACACCACTCACCGCAGAAGACATCGAGCAGGCCAAACAGCGAGCCAACTCGGCACCTGGTGCCGATTGGATCAAGGTCGATCAGGTGAGGCGGTTTTGTAACGATAAATTGGCTGTATTATTCAGCACTATATTCCTACGCTGCGTGCGACTACCCATTTTTGGCGTATCTCGTACCACTCTTATACACAAGAGTGGCAGTCGACTGGACCCAGGTAATTATCGCCCTATTACTATCGGGTCCGCACTCGAGCGGCTGATGCACCGGGCGCTGTCCAACCGGCTCAAGAGCGCGATCTCGCTCAACCCGAACCAAAGAGGCTTCGTGAATGTGGACGGCTCCTTGGCCAACGCGCTGATAGTTGACACTTACATACGCAACCGCAGACTACGAAAAAAGCCGTTCGCGGTTGTATCCATCGACTTGAGTTAGTCCTTCGACTCCATTTCGCACCACTCGGTCGCGCGAGGGCTGCGTCGGAAGGGCTTCGACGAGACCACCATCAAATATATCTACGACAACCTAAGCCATGCTTGCACAACAATTAAAGTGGGAAATGAATCCTGTGGCCCACTTCACATTCGACGAGGGGTGAAGCAAGGGGACCCACTCAGTCCGCTACTTTTCAACATCGTCGTCGACGAGTTTCTCTGCAACATCAACGACGGCTAAAGAGTCGGTAAAATAGCGGAGGACGTCTACGCGGCCGCAGTTGGATTCGCCGACGACATTGTCTTGGTCACCGATAAGCCGGAAGAGATGCCCTCCATGCTAGACAGGGCGGTGGCGTTCTTCGGAGCAAGGGGGATGACCCTGAACCCTAAGAAGTGCACCTCGGTCTGTGTAGACTGGAGGACAGGTTCTCGCACCGCTCATAGACAGCCGGTGTTTAAGGTTGGAATCGAGAGCATTACGTCAATAGACGAGATAAATTCCTTTAAATACCTAGGGCACGCGGCCAACGCCACCGGCCTACTCAAACCAACCCTAGCCAACCTGCCACACTGGCTGTCTAGGATCGGCCGTGCAGCACTAAAACCTGACCAAAAAGTGGCATTGGTGCGTGACTTTGTGGTACCCAAACTTCTATATGGGTTACAGAATCCCAGAACCACCGGGACTACACTCAGAGAAGCTGATCGCATCATAAAGCGATCAGTAAAACAAATGCTCCATCTGAGCATTCACACCCCGGACCCTGCGCTATACGCCAGGGCACGCGACGGTAGTCTTGGGATTCTGGAACTCCGCACTACTATACCCCAGACCTTCATAAAACGGATGGCTTCTCTCCTAGAAGTCACAGAGGACCCGGCCCTAAGCGCGACACTCCAGTCCGAACTCGGCCTCAAACTAATGCAACGATTCCAAAACCTGGCCGGAGACGTTCCGAGCGACCAATTGTGGCGAGAAAAACTGATGGCGGCCCCAACACTGTCAGGGCTGCAACAGGCAGCCGAGGACTCATCCTCGCGCTCCTGGATATGTAACAAACCCAATGGGTGGACGGGCAGGGACTATGTCCGCGCCGTCCAACTGCGCAATAACAACCTGCCGGTAGCAGGCCTCATGTCAAATGCTCCAGAGGCCCGCATGTGCCGAGCAGGTTGCCACAAGGCTGAAACAATAAGCCGTATGTTACAAAACTGTCCCGCCACCCACTGGGAACGCATCCGCCGTCACAACGAGATCGCTCGGAAAATCGCCGACCACTGCCGAGCGAAATGGTCGGTCGAAGAAGAGCCTCACGTCCGGCACCCCGACGGCACACTGTACAAACCAGACATCGCGATACACCAGCAAACGCGGGTCGTGGTTTGTGACGTCAGTGTCAACTGGGAGGGTACCCTAACACTTCAAACCTCCCACGCGACCAAGAAAGCCGTCTACAACCACGAAAAATTCATCGAGGCCACTAAAAAACGATGGCCTGAGAGGGAGATCGTAATTGAGCCGATTGTGATCGGCGCCCGTGGCATCTGGCCGCGAGTAAACAACCTAAGCGAGGAGATACTAGGCATCACACCTCCTCTTAAGAGGAGCTGCGTCCAGTCGGCCCTAAAATGGGGGTCGTCAATTCACGCCGCCTTCGGGAAGCGTGTATGGAGAACAAACCGACATGGCCTGGCGACCTTGAGGCCATGACTTCACCAACCATAAGGCCCACCAGGGCGCAGCGACTGTCCCCTGTACCAGTGTATATACGGCGGAAGTGAATTTTAAAGTGTTGTGTTTTGCTGTGCTGTCCAAATTCTCTGTTCACTTTTATTATATATATTCATTTCTACCCCTATCTGTTCTCTTTCTTTTATTGTACTGTTAATTTATATATATACATATCTACTTCCTGTACTGCATAACACCTCACCTTAGATTAGCGCAATTTATACTACTTATATAATGTAATAAATGTAAATAATAACTGTAGCAAAATCATCCCATTCCACAGGGAAAATGTATTTACTCAATAAATATTTTCAATAGCCAAATGCCTCGTCATCTAATTAGTGACGCGCATGAATGGATTAACGAGATTCCCATATATTATTACCCAAGTATATTCTTTGCTTGTAGTTTTTATTTTCAGAGATCTCAAAACATCGCGGCGGCAATACGCATATTTCAGATTTTAACACTGCTATATTTCGAAAACCGGAACTTTATGGAGAAAAATGTTCAGTTTAAATGTTCCTCCAAATAAATTGGTCTCTAATTTGGCCGTCTCAGATTTTCAATTTTCGAAAGAAATTGCCCTCTCAACAGAGCAGAAATACGCATATTTAAAATTTTGACATTGCTATAACTCGAAAACCGCAACTCTTTTGAAAATATGTTCAATTTAAACGTTTCCGGATATTCTGCCGTATCAGATTTTCGATTTTCGAGAAAAATTTACCCCTCCGTGGTTTTTGGAGGGAAGGAGATTTTGAATTGAGGATTTTATGAATAATGGACCCTTTCTAAGTCTCCTATGTCTCAAACTAGCAGAGGTAATGCCTCTCTATAAAAAAGGAGATTATAATGACTTGGCAAATCATAGAGCTATTAGCTTACTTTGTAGTTTTTACAAAATCATTGAAATGAACATTAGAAATCAGCTGAATTCATCCTTAACACAGCATAATATTTTATCAACAAGCCAATATGGATTTCGTGCTAACATGGGTACAGAGACGGCTCTGAATATCTTTCAAAACGAACTCGTCTCTAGGTTAGACAAAGGTGATCATGTGAGTGGATTATTTATAGATTTCTCGAGGGCTTTCGATGCAGTTGATCATAACATGCTGATTACTAAACTCGAAAGATCTGGTATGAGAGGTATACCTTTGAAGTTCTTTCAATCATATCTCTTGAATAGGACTCAGTTTGTTTTAGTCAACGGCATTAACAGTCCTTCCTATACCGCCACACAGGGAGTTCCACAGGGATCTGTTTTGGGTCCTTTGCTTTTCAATGTTTTTACAAATGACCTCATCTATTTTGTCGAAAATATTCCAAATGTCAAGATTATATGTTACGCTGATGATACTAACATCATTATATCTAGTGACAGCGTACAATCAATGATTTGCTCTACCGAAACAGTATACAGCAACATAATACGATGGTCAGAGAATAATAATTTTCTTTTGAACCACAAAAAACAGTGTTGACATATTTCGGACATAGACGACAAGATCCACCTATAATATTTAAAGACACAGAAAAGCAATTACTCTGTTCTGAAAACGTGAAACTACTAGGAGTTACTTTTGATAGATATTTAACATGGACAGACCATACTAACCAATTATGTACGAAACTTCGGAGTGCCTGCTAGAGCATCAAATACCTGAAAAATCACTGCAGCAAATACATTCTTATCACACTGTATTATGCCAATTTTCACTCCCACATGAGATATGGAATTCTTGGTTGGGGAAACAGGGTCTTTATTTTGCAGAAATAGTTATTACGCATTATTGAGAACATTGATTAGAGGACTAGCTGTAGAGAATATTTAAAAAAAACTAAAAATCCTGACATTGTATAGCGTATATATTCTGGAGGTGTGTATATATTTCTATAAAAATTGTAAAAACATAATCATAACACTCGTTACCGCAATTTGTTACAGCCCAATTCTCACAGCACTGCTTTTTATCAAAAAAGTTTTTACTTTATCGGGTGCAAATTGTAGAATAAACTGAATCTCGATATAAAATCCGCACCAAATATTAGAATATTCAAAAATAGACTGAAAGAACTCCTAACTGAAAAGTGCTGTGATAGTTATTATAGCTGTATGTGTGTGTATATCTTTATTTATATTTTATAGTATGTTTAGTATTGTTCATTATTTTATTTGTTCTTTTCTGTTATATTTCGTACAAGAAGAATTGTTCGTCTAATTTGTTGTGATATATGTATATGATAAATATTGTAGGTATGCATCCTGAATTTTTGACATGTTTGTCCATTTATATTTCCTTGTGAATATGTTAAAAGGTGAACGAATAAATCCATCTATCTTTCTATCTATCTGTGATGACACCAGCATTTTGATTGCAGAAGCTTCATTTGGTCTCTGCTGACATGTCTTCGGAAAGAGCGCGAAATTGGTTTACAAAAAACAAACTTACACTTAATCATGACAAAACAAAGTATGTCTGTTTCCGTACCAAGTAAAGAAACTTAGATTTTCCAGAGAGTTCGGTGATGGGTTCTCGTGAGGTAACCTTTTTTGAGGGCACCAAATATTTGGTAAAGATGAGCTCAATCACCAACACAATACTAGATTCGCTGACAACGCTGTCCCCCAGTATAGGCTGACTACCACAGCAAAAACAACCACATATTCGTGTATAATTTTTTTTTAATAAACTTCAAGTTCAATCGAAGAGTGATTAATAATTTTAAATTGTATAAAAGGCAGGTTTTTAATCTAATTTTAAATGTTGAGCCCTGCAGTATTGTTGAGTTTTTAGGTAAATTTCTTATAGAAATATACCTATTGCGATCGTTCACACTTTTGAATTTCGACAAAATTTCAACGGCATGTTGTTATATGTCTATAAGTTAGTCCAAAAAAACATTTGGTTCAAAAGTTTATATATATATATATATATATATATATATATATATATATATATATATATATATATATATATAGATTTTGTATTCTTGACTGGATTTATAATAAATAAAAAGATGTTCTTGGGGATGCAGTCATATATTCAATAAAATTCTTTGACTGAAGCCGAGCTTTCGAGAATGTTTATTCTGTTCTTCAGGGCAAAAATCGTGAATTTAGAATAAATTAACCAAAAACAGGAAAGATTTCATAGCCATCAATTACAAATGTCATTCAATGAAATCTTTCCTGTTTTTGGTTAATTTATTTTGCCCTGAAGAAGAGAATAAACATTCTCGAAAGCTCGGCTTCAGTCAAAGAATTTTATTGAATATATGACTGCATCCCCAAGAACATCTTTTTATTTATATATATATATATATATATATATATATATATATATATATATATATATATATATATATATATATATGGGATATTACGAAATTTGTTAACACGATAGAGGTCGCAGTTTTGAAGGTATCAAGTTCAAATTTGCTACAAAAATCAATCTCTCAAATATCTCGGTCAAGTTCGGTATTGGGCAATATCGGGTAAGTAGTTTCAAAATGGCGACCATTCAAACATTTAAAAAAATTATCAAAAAAGAGCAGTAGTGTAAATATTATTAAAAATAATTTTAGGTTATAGATATAATCAGTACCTTCAACTTTTGTTCAATGCAATTTTTCATAAAATACACAGGTAAAAAAATAAAAATTAATAAAGAAAAATAACAAATATTGATAAAACATGAACACTCAATATAAATTTGATGTAATTGTACATTTTCTGGAGATCTTAATATAGGCCCTGATTAAAAAAATATATAGTATATTTATTGAAAAGAAATAGACGAAAAAATAATCTGCCTTGAAGTGGACTCGAACCCTGTCTGCTTTATATTCAACAGCCAAAACAAAAACCTCTAACCGCAAGGTTAGGACAATTTTATTTAATAACATGTAGGTATACCAATGAAAAGGTTGTTAAAATTTCAATTCAATGAATTTTGAAAAATTTACCTTTCCGCTTACTACAGGCCATCGGGATATTTTTGAATTTGTCTTAAATGCTGAGTCTTGAAAATACAAATATTGTGCTCCTACATCTTGTTGACGCCAATTTATTTTGTTGTGCATCGGTTGTATTGGTTGTACAATTCTCTGAATAATAAAGTGAATTTTGATTGATTGATTTATCGATCAAATGATTAAAAAATCATCAAAAGCGGAGTACCTTCACTATATACAGCGCGCGCTCAAACCCAAAAAAAAGCAGACAGTCCAATTTGTATACCTCCTCCGTTTGGGTTCGTCGATTACTCATTTAATGACTAATCGGATTTTCCTACGGAATGACCATTGTTGTTTGTCTTGGCACGCTAAACAAAATTAATGGTCATGGGATCTGGTGTGACGATTTTTATTTTCGACAGAATTCGTAGACCAGTTGTGTGAGTGGACAAACCAGATCCCCAAACGGAGGAGGTATAAAATTCGACTGTCAGCTTTTTTTTTGTTTGTGCAAGCGCTGGGTATTGTAAACGTACTCCGATTTTGATGATTTTTGATTCATTTGAATAAGGAGATTTGGGAAATGGTCCCATATTTGTAAAAACTCAAATCCGAAATCTCATTCCCTCCAAAAAGCGACGCCTCCGAACGGGATGGAGGGGCAATTTTTCTCGAAAATCGAAATTCTGAGACGACGGCGGAATTAAAGATAGGGCAATATCCGGAAACGTTTAAATTGAACATTTTTTCAAAAGAGTTACGGCTTTCGACTAACAGCGATATTAACTTAAATATCTGTATTTTCGCTATGTGGAGGATGCAATTACTTTCGGAAATTGAAAATCTGAGGTAACTAAATTAAATACCAGATTATTTGTAGCAACATTTATATTGAACATTTTCTAGTAACAGCGGTGGTAAAGTCTAAAATATGCGTATTTCCGCGAAGATGTTTTTAGATTTCTGAATAAAAACAAGTACAAGTAAAGAATATACAGGGGTAATGGTATTAGTAAACGTTCAACGATTTTCGTGACTAATATTGCAATTAAAAGTGTGAATTAAATATTTTTTACAAAAAGTTGGATCGACGTTATTAGTTGGTGCACTGAAATTTACAAGATAATATTAATTATATTGGTGCTGGTACTTCTTAAGTTGGTACCAAAGTTTTTCAAAGTAACCGCAACTGCACAACTTCAAAAGTACCAACACCAATAGAATTGATATTATTTTGTATTTTTCAGTGCACCAACTTATATCGTCGATCCAGTTTTTTTGTAAAAATAATTTCTTCCGCTTCAAAACAGTTGTGTGTCACTTGGTGCCCAATGGGTGTTTTGTATGCGGAAAATAAGGGCATAATATTGTCAATTATGTTTGGTTCCTGGTTCCTGCAACCTGCAACGGACACACTGGCAACTGAAGTGCACTTCGTGTCTTTTCATTTATTTACGATCAATTACAGCCTATAAAATTACAGGTAGCGAATTTGTCTAGTCCCGAAGGGTTTCATTGTCACAAATATGTGATTGTAAGAAACAACATTTTTCAACCAATGTCATTGTTCGATTCTTGTACGTCTCATCTCCGCTCATCAACCACCTCAGTGGAAAGGCAGTCGAATACACTTTTTTGAGTCCACGTTATTGTACAGATCAGTTTGTTTGAAATAGTTAATTTGGTTGTGATTTTAAAAAATTTCTTATATGAAAAGTTCACTGAAACTTCCAAATTAATGTTATTTATTATTATTATTATATTAATTACCCAGCTATAGGTATTGATGATCGGCTTTTCATCAGAATAGGTTGACCGCGTGTTTTATGACATTCTAGGTACATTTATCGAAAAAATATTTTATAATTCTACTACTACTATTCAAAATGTAATAGGGAGAAAGGAAAGATTCCAATGGGAATCGTAATTCTTCAAAAACTTTCATGTTCATAATAGGGCGGGGATTGTGCCTGTTTCTGTAGTAGCGATAAATTTCACCACTTAGCAGTGAGGCAACGTTGCGTCTATTCCCAGGAACGAATGGACAAAATTATAGTTAATAATGTTGATTACATATTCCGGCACACAGGCCTTCGTGGGGTGAGTAATAAACCGTTTAATTGGTAAAGTTGGTGAGCGCAAAACACATGATCTGTGTGTGTGTGTGTGTGTGTGTGTGTGAAATAGCGGAGACTGTATTATTATCGGGAGCCGCATAGCGGCAAAACAGGCCTCAGTGCGCGCAACAAGAACCTAATGATTTGTTATCCCAAGGCTTCAGCAGCTCCCTATCCAACTTATAGGACGATGAGCACACTAAATGATTGAAAAAAAAAATGGGGCGATGAATGTGCAAGGATGAATGCAAATATTTATTTGAAGGCCAGTGGAACTGGGTTTATTTTTATTGCTGATTAGGTACTTGCTGAAGTCAGTGAGAGCACAACGTTGGTGAAAGAGTGAAAGTAGTCATTTAGTGTTATATAACTTTAAACAAACAAATTTAATCAAAATCTTTAGAGCCGGTTTCGCGCCGCAGTCTTGAGCGAAACAAGTTTTGTAACTATTGCAAAATAAACAAACAAAACAAACAGACAGATCCAAGGCTGAAAATATATGTATTGGACGCAGGTACTTTTGAAACGTAAACATCTATTAAAAACCGGACACCAAAAATTTTACACGATTATAATACTTTCCGTAGATACTAATTAGGGTAGGATATGTATACATTTATTTAACCAGCCAAACCTAATTGAAACTGATATTTTACTCTCTATGTATTCTCCTATTAATATTACTGGCAATAGGTACCTACATTCCTTCCAGACTTGATAATAGCTGTCTGACAATATTACTCTTGTAGGTACTACTTGTACATTCCAACATTCTTGACCCTTTGAATGATAAATTATCATAATTCCTGTTCAATACTCGAACATTGTGCGACATTCTGTTATAAGATTTACAGTAATACCAATTCATTTAAGGTCGATACCAGACGTGCTGTTAATTAAAGGCCTTTCCTGCGAATTGACGACGGTCTTCTACAATTTCGAAATTACTCTGGAATTCTCTCAGCAGACAAAGCAATATTCGATAATTGAATGTAGAGAGCAAATAGGTAGTTTATATAACTAAATGGAAGCTACAAGAGAAATACGTATAATTAATTTAAAATTTTCATGAAATAAATAATGAGAAATTTTATGGGACAATATTTTACCTTACTTGTAGAAAAAAATTCTAATTGACTCGATTGTCCAAGATTGCAATATTAATATTTGGATCGAATAGCCTTACCATTCCGAGAACGCTAATATATACAAAGTCGGTTAAATGAAAAATTTTTTGATCTTTTGTGCTAAGTATTTTGATTTATGAGATGTTACAGGGGAAGCTAGCAAGAAACGGAGAAAATTTCTTCACATAAACTTTTTCAGCTCGACAAAATGACTTTTACATTATTTCCATACGACGCTTCATTTCCTAGAAACACCTTGTATTACGTTGCACTTTTTATTACCAAATCAACACCGTATCAGATGATCTATCTTTGCAACTATATCAAAAACTATGTGTACCAATGTGAATTTTAAACGAAGACAAAATAACTTCAACATTTTAGTAGCATTTCAGCGGATTTCATCAGATGTACTTAATTAACAATGTTCTGGATTCCACCGACGATATTACCTATGCTTATAAAATAATGCTCATTTATTTGTTTCAACTCTATATTTAAGTAATTAAAATTGAAAATAACTACTGCAATTAAAAAATCCGACAGCTTGTAGCCTGCGGTTGAGTAAATATTATGTTTTTTTTATTATTTTTCACTCCACCTCTAGGGAAAAATACTTCAAAGGGGCGAGAAAAAACCGCAGAAAACCCGCTCCGAGGCATGTGGTGAAAGAGGTGATTCTATATAATGTAAGTTGATGGGTAATTAATAGCGTTATACAATGCAAAGATCTTTATGTGTAGTATGAAATGAGATATGTGAAATACAGAGGTCTGATTCTTGATGTGATTGATTTCATATTATTGAATGGTGTTTGAGAGTTGAAAAAGTAGGAAAGTAATAATATATGAATTGTAGAGTGTACTTGCAGAAAGAGTAGGGCATCTTCTTCTTGTGCTCCTGGTTCTAGGGTTGGCTGCAAGGGGTGTACTGCCTGGGTGCCTGTAGCGGATTGCCAGAGGGGTGTTGTCGAGGGCGGATTCCTTATCAGGTGGGAGCCTCTGCATGGATGCGGGCTGTTGGATTTGGCACCTTGTGGCGGGGATGCCTGATTAGGGCTCTACGTGGGGCCCA
Organism: Crioceris asparagi; assembly: GCA_958507055.1. Lineage (NCBI taxonomy): Eukaryota > Metazoa > Arthropoda > Insecta > Coleoptera > Chrysomelidae > Crioceris > Crioceris asparagi. Next base: position 15,533,656 of record OY293829.1, on the reverse strand, counting down.
GGGGGTATTGAATCATTTCCTTTGTCGGGCTCTGGCCGTGTCCTACTACGCCCTCGTGCGGTACTTCCTCTGCAGTTCTTGTTGTCGATCTGAAATTGGAGAAGTATTATTAGTACGGTTGTATATGTATATCATTTGATAGGGGAAGGAAGTTGAGCCTCAGACATTTCCTCATTATTCGTCTCTCGAAGGACTGAAGTCGGGCCATGAGGAGGTCAGGGAGGTAGGAGTAGAGGATACATCTAGACTTTAAGATTGAACGGATTAAGGTTTTGTATGTTTGAAGTAGAGTTTTTGGGTGGTATCCTCCGAAGGTGCCCGACATCGCTGATAACAGTGCGACTCGGTGCACTATGATCAGCAAGATGGTGGCGAGTTAGTAGGGCAAACCCTCGGCGTTGCATATTTCGGAATATGTTGTACCCTGAAATGAGGAGTGGGGTTTTTATTAGAGTTTCTTTAAAGCCTAGGATCAGAATATTAGTCGATTTCAGGAGATTCTCGAGGAGCGGCTTTTGAGGGAGTGCTCCTCGGCAATTCACCGTGCCTACCACAAAGTCCATTAGAGTTCCAAAGTAGTGAATTGGATTTTGTTACCCACGCTGAGAAGGTGGAGCTTGACGCCAACGAATTTCGTTATGGCTAATGTGAATAATTTTATAACAATCTCGCGATGGATGGGGAAGCATTGAGTAGGGTGAATAGGATAAATTATATGACGGTTTCCACGGATTTTGAGAGTTGCTCGTAGGGTACATCAATTTCGTCGTTTGGTTCATTTGGGAGACTATGCGGGGTCGTCTCCTTTGCAATTTAGTCAAGTGGAATTTTTGAGATTGAGACGGGGCTCGGAAATTTTGTGCGTATTTTCAATACAGTTAGAGCATTGCTGGGGTTCTCTTCTGGTGCATTCCTGAGTGGACTGACCATTAAGTTGACACTTGTTGCAGTGCTTCTATTCAGTTGAAACTGTGGAGTTTTTTGAGGGTTCTACTCTGTGGAGTTTGAAGTCTATGTCTAAGCCTCGTTGTATGAGATTAAGGTAGAAGGATTGGCAAAGAGTGACTACCCTGACAAGAGTGGTGAGCTTGTTATCAGTTCTGGCTTAGATGCGAAAGGCATCTTCGAATTTAAAGTGGCCTTCGAAAAGTGCGGCCTTGACTTTGAACATATAAATATCCATTTGAACGCCACGGATGACGCAGCAGTTAGATGGAGGACGGGGTTGTTTTTGTCAGGGGCAGGAATGGCTTTGGAGTTATTATTGGAATTTGGTATTGGGTAGTAGTTTGGTTGAGAGGTGACTTGGAGTCAGAATCATAAGTCGATTCAGTATTGGTTTTAGAGCGCTTGGAACGTGTTCTTATTTTAATGATTGATAGAGATTATACTAATTATTGAGATCCCGCTAATGATGCTATTAATGATAATGATCCTAGTGATGATTAGTGATATGCTATCGATGATGATGCTTGTTTAGAAGATGGCGTTCCTAAAGGGCTATATGGTGTTATCGTTGTATACAGTATTAGGAAAAAATTAGGAATAAGGAAATTGGCCAGGCCTCCGTCAGGGACTCAAGACTGTGGTGGAGCTTGGATGAGGACCTCTCCGCGGTTGTGGGAGATTCAAGATTCAATCCAGAGCACACTCATAAATTTCTTCGCACTTCACTATGTTCTTTGCACTGTGTAATCACTAGACAGATAATTGGGACTCAAGTTCTCAATTATCTTGAACACACCCGATGAGCCTAAGTGTGTCGAACACGGTAAACTTCTCTTAAATCGCAACGTTGCTGATGCGAGGTTGGGAGAAGAGTGATCAATCCTTCTTTTGAACTCATACTATGATCGATCTTCAGTGTACCTACTAATGTCGGGGGGAGAATATTATGAGCGATGGACTGATCGTATATGAAGGCAGTGAATACGAACACCCAGCAAGATAGTTAGTTATCCTGTACCAGTCATATTATGATAATATTGAATATAAAGATCATATTGCTATATAATCATGAGTATTAGGTAGCGTTAGTTGTACCTGTTAAAAAACTGCTACATCATGTAGGACATCTACAAGTGCCGACAACTACTGCAAGGGCAAACACCCCTTCCGCCGTTGAATTATGTCAACAACTATTAACGCAATATGGACGATTTGTCTGCCTACATCTATATGGTCACAATATTGCATAATCACTACCCATATATAATCAATCAATCTGATTGAACATTTGTTAATAGGCTATGCTTAATCTAAAATGGAATAATCTGTCAACTGTACAGTCTTTTAAGTTGCTAGTATTTTTTTATATCTTACATGAACACTGGTGGTCTCTCAAAGGTACACAAGTCTTATATTGTGCTTTATTAATTGAATCCAAATAACTAATTATAAGGAAAATTTAATATAGAAATATACCTATTGCTTAACTCTGAAAAGCAATACGGAAAAATAAGCGCCTTTTGTCAAATAAAGTTTTGCCTTGGAAGGAAGGTAAGCAAATATATCTAATTGTGCTGGATTTTATGCATAACGATATCAATTAGCATAAATAATAATGTTGACGTCGGACTAGTTTTATTCTACGCATAATCATGTAGTATATAGTTTCATGAATGTTGGCGTTTGCCTTGAATACACGAAAAATGGATTTTGAAATAAGATATGGTATTTAAAAAATATTGTTTGATCAAATAAGCAAATAATATGGGAGATTTATTGTCAACAATAATGCTGAAACACAAAATACAGATTTATTGCTTGAGTTATAAAATGAAAATTTATGCATCCGAATTATCCGAAATGTTACATTGACTTTGTGACACCTATGAAATAAAAATTGCGCTGCTTTCGGACAAAAGTGCAGCACCCTATCATTTGTATTGAAGAATATAATGCTTCTTTTTCTTTTGCGAGAAGACTGCTGAGTTAAGGTTTCGTATCAATCTTTTTGGAAAAATAAAAAGAATGACTACGCGGAGGTTGTTTTTTCTTTCTCGTCCAGCTTTTAAATTATAAATTAAGCATTCTTATAAATTTTCAAGGGTATTTTTATAAAAATTCTGTGAGATAAATCATATCGTCTGTAACTTTTCCTCGAATCAGACGAAGTAATTCCTCAATTTACTTAACGTGCATTTCACTGTTGACGTATCGGCAAACTCTCATCACCAAAACTATACATACGTATTCAAACCTTCCTAGGTACCATCCGACTCTGAGGACATTGAAGAGAATTTGCGAAAATGAAGAACATTACAAACAACTTACTACTGGAATGTTCACAAATTGAAATATATTATTTGATAAATTCTAATGTTTTTTTTATTTTGGTTTATGTCTAGACCATGTTCAGCAAATTGCATTGCATCCACAAGCAAAATTCAAATTCAATTCTGTCCGATTATATACTAGAATAGGGATGCTGCTATAAGCATGCTGTCTGCTGTAGGAGTTTTCGGATCCTTTGTAATTCGGTGCTCGAGTCGTCTTGAATTCACAATTTCTATTTTTTTTTTCGAAGATATTACAGAAAGATGTCGTCTTAGATCGATTCCAAACGGAATCTATGTTTATTTAAATTGCTATTTAGGAAAGTGCAGACATTTTTATGACTAGCACACGCTTTGCTGGCTGCTGGTTTTGAACATTAGTCCGGAAGCTGGACACGAAGATTATTTATTGGATTGCTTATACATTTATATGTTTCGTATAATTTTTGGATGAATTGTCTTTAAAAATGCCGAGTAAATGTCGAAAGATTTTTGTATTTGAATCAAGGAAACACTAATCTATATATTGTAAAGACAGCAAACTATTTATCTCATTGATTAATGGTTTATGTAAATCAGATATAAATTTATCTACTATTGTGTAAAAATGTATTCCGAAAGATATGTATATTGAAAATATCGTTTTGTGTGCGACCTTCTTGATTCACAGGTACAAACTGTCTAGTAAGAAAAATTAAGAAATATGTATATGAAATAAATATTTCTTTTAAATATTACTATAATTAATTCTCAGTAGTTATTGTTATTTTGTTGATGTTTGAAATGTTGTATTTAAGATAAATCATTCATTATTGTGGATAACGTAGCATATAACTTTTATATGCTAAAAGTGTCTAGAACTAGGGCCCCAAACTTATTCCCTACTCACAAAATAAACTTAACAATTATTTTATAAATAACTAAATAATTTAAGCTTTACTTATTATATCTCTAAACAAAAAGTTCGGCGACTCAATGTAGGGAGCTCTGTCAGCTTACTAGACTAATAGTCCTCGCTTTTAAAGTTAGATAGTCAATTTGCTTATTCCATTCAAATAAAGGACCACCCGGTACTGCTGCAAAAATCTGAAAACCAACTCATAGTTCCTCTCAACCGGGCAGGTGTGAGTATAAATCAACGGAGGACTTTTCGCTCCATCAACTTAAACTCTGACTTGCTAAAAACAGACAAAGACAACACTCCATAGTGCGGTCTCCACTATTCAAGAACAACTAGAGGCCAAAGGATATGCCATGGGAAATCTCATGGACACAGAAGGGTAGAAGTAGTTACAAGGTCGCTGAAGAAGCATCAATTTACTCCCCTGATCATAGAGTGGATGGACTACATGCTTGAACATGGACTTTGGAATTCGAGAGAATTTACAACAACCAGAAGAACTGTTGATTCAGGGTGCCCACACGGTGGAGTTATCTCCCTTCTGTTGTGGTGCCTTTAGTGGTGGACGACCTACTTATATAAATTATAAATAATTTTTATGATTGGATAGTTTGTTATTTCTTCATTCAAAATATTCACATTCAAAATATTAGAAGCTGTTTACCGATATGGATATAGGCTTAACGAGGTGAGCCAAATTTAAATACCCACGTATATAAGTACCTACAATAAAAAAACATCCATTGTCTCCCAAATTATTAATAAACTGGAGACCCTTGAAACTTCAATCTTCATATAAATTGTAATAGAAAATGATAATGGCTCCTGGCCTACGATTCCAATGCGAATTCGGACAAAACTGAAAACAGGCACACATAAAACGTTTCTGTCTGGTCGCAGCGTCTGCCGATTCCATATAATAATAATTCTGGCTGCTGATACACCGAGTTACAAGAAAACATTTTAACGAGAAACTAAGAACGTTTTTATACTTGCCCATCATTCTCTTATTACGTAATAAAGGTCTGAACGCGATAGGTTGGATTGTCTTACAACCGAAATAATATAACATATTATATATGTAGAACAGTGACATTTCTAGTCTCTGATGTTTTTGGACATATTCTGCAAAGCTTTCAATGAAACGATCAAAAATGTTCTCATCTTCAATATTTTCAAGTTATTTTACTATACCTAAATGTAATATCTCGGTAAGAAAATGAAGAGCAGGTCCGTGACAAGGATAACCAGATCATAACTACAACTGAAAATAGATATAGATGGGAATAATAATTTATATAGTAAGTTATAGTACGACCATGGCCAATGATGCTATGCTATCAAAGCTTGTGAAATACAATGGCCTAGATTCAATGGCAAAGGGTAACAAAGTTTAATTTTGTTGGTTGATAGGGCACTCTGTGAAATGGACAAGATCCTACTGGCTGAAAAGGGTTCAAAACCAACCAGCCAATCAGTCTGTGGATATAGAAACCAATATATAAACGCAGAAACAAGAAAATGATAGCAGAGGCTGTGTAGTTCTCACTTTAAAGCAACCTACAACGTGCCAAACAGATACCTACTGATTTGAGAATACTGTGAAAAAAATAACACAATTGCTCCTAGAATAGACCCAAAACAGCTTGTGAGGATCAGCATAAGACATCACACAGTCAAGACTCATCTTAAGAATTTGCACAAGATAGATAATAATACCTGCAAGTACTGTGGAATGGATAAGAAAACATCATTTCCTAATATAGTGCCAAGTATTGTCACAAAATCCAGTGAGAAATAAAGAGTTTTCGTCGTTTCTCCATGGTATGAACTCTGGTAAGTGCGGTTTGGCTATAATCTAATTTTATACTTATTAAATAAGGTATCACTCGATCCCTATTCCCTAAAATGATAAGGTAAGGTAAGCAATCCTGGTAGAGAACATTGAACTTATCACATACATGGGTCCATTTAGTAAGCATATTTGACGACTCTAGACATTATTTTCGTTTTAAATTGCCAGATTTCAAATATGAAATAATTTTTGTTTTTAATTTTATGCATTTATTATTATTTTAAATCAAGAGAATAAATTTTGACATTGTCTGACATCTTCTTTATAATCGTGTTGTTCATTTATTGTACTCAAAACTATCCAGTCCAAGAGATTTTCTTGATAATTAATACCTGATTATTTATCAAATTTGATCATTACATTTGTCCTTAACTGCACACACGGTACATGACGTCTTGAATGTTCAGAGTACAAATGGATCAACGTGTGAAAATGAATCACTTTCCGTTTACTCCAAGCGTGTATAGTAAACATTCAACTCATTCAATCAAGGTGCCTGCCTCTAGCACGCGGTTCAACGTGTAACAATCTTAATTTGATTCGATGGAGGGAGAATGGCGATGGTTTTTACCGCGCCCTCCCTATTATTATCAGACCCAGAGGACGTCTCTCTTGTTCTTCTTTTTTCTGTTACTACTGATACCATTCTGGTATCCTTATAGCTCATCTTTTTTTTTAAATACTTCAGATATTACTGATATTGATTGCTCTTTTTTTTAACGAGCAGTAGGAAAAAGGGTTTGCTCTTTTTTTATTTAGCGAGCTGAGTTATAGTCTTGTTTGTAATAAATGGTATTTTATTTTAATATGTCCGTAGGTCTTCTTATTTTGTGTTTGCCATTTACTTGTAAGTTCATTGTATTTTTCAGATCGTCATGTGGGTGTGTATCTACTCGTTTGCGTATGTCTGTCACAAGTTTGGTAATTAATTCATGTATGGTTTCTATTTTCAAGTCTTCGTGTATGTGTTTGTTAGTCATATACCAAGGAGAACCACTAAGTTTCCTCAGTATCTTGTTTTGAAAAACTTGAATTTTTTTAACGTGTGCTGACTGACCCCAGGCACAGCAAGCATACGTTAGACAGGGCCTAATAATGGTGGTGTAAGTTTTTAATTTATTTTTCAAATTAAGTCTGCTATTGTAGTTGAGCAGCGGGTTCAACCGATTAACTTTAATTTTGGTTTGAAAAATTGTATTATTGACGTGGTTACTAAAATTTAGCCTTTGGTCTAAAATTATGCCCAAATATTTGACTTCTTTGCGCCATTCAACTTCAGAATTTTTAATTGTTAATTTTGATTTTGAAGTTTTATATTTGTTAGTGAATTGTATTGTCTGTGTTTTTTCCGGGTTGATTACAATTTTCCATCTATCAAAATAGTTTGATAGTTGGTCAGCTGCTTTTTGTGCTTCGGCAATGCTATATTTGCTGTTTTTGTTCTTTGTGATTATGGCCGTATCGTCAGCGAAAAGGTACAATTCTGCTTTACGTAATTTTGGTATATCAGCTGTGAATACATTATAAAGATGTGGAGAAAGTACCGCCCCTTGTGGTACTCCAGCTTTTATTGGTCTAGATGTTGATAAAATTTTGTTGTAACTAATTTGGAAGGAACGGTCTGATATGAAAGATTGAATAATTTTGACTAAATGAGTTGGGTAATTAAAGTTTAACATTTTATATACCAATGCATCATGCCAAACTTTGTCAAATGCCGTCTTAATGTCAAGAAATACTGCAGTCACTATTTGTTTGTTTATTATGTCAGTTGATGTTTTTTCAACGAAGCGGAGGAGTTGTAGATCTGTGGAGTGTCTGTCTTTAAAACCATATTGTTCATGTGGTATAACATTCAGTAGTAAGTCTTGTTCTTTAAGTCTAGTGAGTATTGTCCGTTCTAGTATTTTTCCTAAATTTGAAAGAAGGCTAATCGGTCGATAATTTTGTGGGAAAAGAGGATCTTTTCCCGGTTTTTGTAAAACTATTATATAAGCATGTTTCCACCTGATCGGAAAGTATGTCAGCCGGAAGCATGAATTAAATAGCTTTACAAGTCTGTCTACGTATTTGTGTGGTAGTTCCTTTAGTAGTTTGTTCTTAATTTTGTCATGGCCGGGTGCCTTGGAAATACTAAGAGCACTAATAATTTGTTCTATTTCGTCATTTGTTGTGGGTCTGTAGGTATTGTCAGGTATTGTGTTTCTATTAAGAGAGTTTATTTTTTGAATAATGTCATTGTATAGTTGTTGGTCATTTACTGTCGTCCTGTTCAATGTGAATTGTTCTTCTATCGTGTCAGCAAAAGCTTCTGCTTTGTCATCATTTTTGTATGCAAGTCCATTCATTCCATGTTTAGGCCTGTTAGTTTGGAAGTTGTCTTTTTTTAATGCTTTAATAAGTTTGTAATAGCTTCTCTGGTGATATGGGTCATTCAGTGTGTCTATGTAGTTGTCCCATTGTTCGTTTCTAAATTTTATAATCATTTTTTTAATTTGATTATTCAATTTAGTGGCTTGTTTTTTATGTCTAGGATCTCCTGTATCGTTCGCTAAATGTCTGTATTTGTTCTTCAGTCTAATTTTGTCCTTAATGTATTTCGGAAAGCCGTCAATTGATTTTTTAGTTTTTAATAGTCTGGTGCTGTTATTAAGTGCATTGTCTATGTCAGTCTCTATTTGATTGATTTCTTGATCAATGTTGTCTGTAGAGTTTAGTTCTTTTTCATTGTAGTCTGTGTTTTGTAGAATATTGTGGAATAATTGCCAGTTCGTTATTTTTGAACTCTTGTTTGTTGGTAAAACGGCATCACTTAAAGAGAGATGTACCGGATTATGGTCAGATGTGGTGTCTATGTTTGTGTAGATGTCACAGTATTTGTCTATATTTTTTATTATAAATATGTCAATGATGTCATTGATGCCCTTGGTACTGTTTAACGTCGGAGTATCAGGTCCTAGTATATGTATTTTATCATGTTTTTGTCCGTATTTATAAAGAGCAGTGCCTTTTTTGTTTTTATGTCTAGAGTTCCATTCTTGGTGCTTGGCGTTAAGATCGCCACCAATAATGGTTCGTACGTCATCTCTTAGTATCTCATCGAGTTCTTGGTCTATTATATTTTTTGTAGGTGGTATGTACATTGAACCTATTCGTATTGTCTGTCCATCGTGTAATTTTGTCTCTATAGCTATTAGCTCTATGTTCTCTGTTGATTTATCTGGCGTAATGTCATGTTGTATATTACTTTTAATAAGTATTGCTACTCCTCCACCGCGTCCTGTTTTTCTGTCACGTCTGTGTATAGTGTAATTTGGAATTTTAAAATTTATTTGTGCTTTCAAAAAAGTCTCTTGTATCAGTAGTATGTCAGGGTTGTGTTCGTTTATGTAGTTTATTGTTTCCGTTTTTTTGTTTACAATAGAATTTGCATTCCATGTAATAATGTTTAATTTTTTAATAATGGTCTTGTTTGACATTAAATTTGGAAGCCAATTTTTGCGGCAAGTCTTGTCATCATACCATATAACTGTTTCATTTCAGTTATTAGTTCTAGGTTGTTAGTTTCAGTTTGTTTCGTCTTGTTTGTTTGTATGAGTTCCGTCATGTTAGCGTTGTTGGTCAATTTTGACATTGTCTGACATCTTCTTTATAATCGTGTTGTTCATTTATTGTACTCAAAACTATCCAGTCCAAGAGATTTTCTTGATAATTAATACCTGATTATTTATCAAATTTGATCATTACATTTGTCCTTAACTGCACACACGGTACATGACGTCTTGAATGTTCAGAGTACAAATGGATCAACGTGTGAAAATGAATCACTTTCCGTTTACTCCAAGCGTGTATAGTAAACATTCAACTCATTCAATCAAGGTGCCTGCCTCTAGCACGCGGTTCAACGTGTAACAATCTTAATTTGATTCGATGGAGGGAGAATGGCGATGGTTTTTACCGCGCCCTCCCTATTATTATCAGACCCAGAGGACGTCGACAACGACTGTTCTATTAAATACATTCGACTGAAAAAGATTGGGAACGCAGAACATTCTGTAATCTGGAACTTTGACAACTCATCTTAAACACAGACAGAGTCAACCATTGAACTGGCCAATACGTGCTGATGAAACTACTTTATAAGTTTGTGATTTAGAATAGGTATGAAATACTATCTGTCATCTGTTCAACATTTTCAATCAATCAAACGAAATAACAGCAAAATTAAAAAAATCTATGTATATATCTTTTGGCATTATAGTGCGTGATCATTCAACCAGTCAAAAAAACAAGAGATTTTTAAGTCATAAATTTGTTTTTTTGGTATCTATTTCAATAAATGAGTATATTGAAAATAAAATCGATGAGTAACAGCAGTTTTGAAAACAGCTGACAATAACAGAAGCTTTGGGGATGGTTCTTACCTTTTCCTCGGTCACTATATCGGGAAAAACATTGTAGATAATAATAAGCTCTACGATTTTGAAACATGAAGCCTTTTGAGTTGATTCTATTTTAAGTTATAGCAATATTCGAATTTACGAAAATTAATTTTAAAAATGTTAAGACCATGTAACATACTTACACTTCCTGCTCATGCAAATAATTTCAAGGTAATCTTTAATATATTGTAGATACCTGCCGCACAGCTATTAGTTACATTGCTCCTACGTGGGGAATCAATATCGACGAATTTTAGTAGTAGCTTCAAATTCTGTCAATATCAACTATTTCCTTAATTGTAAGCTGTAACCTGCTATGAATACTTTATAAAGCTCATATTATTTCAGGTAATTTACAGGTTTTGTATTTTCACACTATAGAGTTACCAAAATGTTCAATGTTTTATATTACGATCCTGTATTTATCTCTAGATCCCTTATCTATTATTGAATTTATGATCCGCTAGTCTTATATCCAGGATCCAAGTAAATATCTAAATATAAGAATTTATTTCAATTTTATTTCCTACTAGCTCTTACTCGCGGCCACGTCCACGCTACCTGCCATTGAAAATCCTGTCGGAATCGGTTTAACTGTTACATAGATTAGCCGGAACAAATAGACAGACATACAACAATTATAGAAATTGTTGTTTTGTATATCTGTACCTCAGAACAGAAGGGTATTAAGTCAACAATTCAATATTTTTCAGGACAGAGAAAAACACTTATTTTGACTCGTTTTTCCTATATAACAGGGCTTATTTTGTCGAATTATTTTTCTCAAAATTTGTAACGAAGAAATATGGTATGACACTATCACTATGTAATCCAAAATTTTGTTTACCTTTTTTTGTTCAATTTTTAATGGACTTAATACATTTTTGCACAAAACAAAATAGACAAAAATGTGACTTAATACAAACTCTTTAGTGTTGATAGGTAGGTACAAATCAAAAAAAGGCCACTACAATCTGTAGTAATAATGGTAATACTTTTTTGTGTTGCTCCTTCGACTATAATGTAATTCCTGACTGGGAAATGACATGATGTGTTGACGAATCGGATTCTTAACTTCATCCTTAATTCTATTCACCCAAGGCTGTCTCATGGACATAATACTATTTCTGCGACTTAATACGGTTTTGATCTGTAAACTTTATGTGATATTGTGGACTTAAAACATGTGAAAGTCAGTTAATACTCTTCTGCTCTCATTATTATGTGAACTAAGTATCTAAGTTATGTTAAAATACCTACACACATTTTAGTAAAAAAATAAGTTTTTGGAACATTTTCTACAGAAGCCGCTTAACTAGACTTTTATCTCAAACAGACCCAATACTCTATTATTTTTCAATCACCACCAATGCAGCTTCATTACCCTCGTGACGGGGCACCATTGTTAACTAAATGTATTCTGAAGCATATTTCAAAATAGTAGTAACAGTATGAAGTGCTAAAAAAACGAGCTAAAAGATGAAAAAATGCCACAAGAAGAATATAATTCAAATAAGGTACAGAATAGAACGAATAAAGTTTGGGTTCCATGTAAAAGAAAGCTGAAACCTGTAACAAAAAATTGAAACCTGTCGCAGAAAACATAAAGAAGAATTAGATTCAATATCCCATTTACATGAAGCAGCTATATTTCTATAGGGATATATTTTGACTGGACCATTCTAAGATCGGAGCCACTTTGGCGGTGGATCAATCGATTCCCGCGGGGGGCAGCACTCAAGCCATCCTCGTCGGCGGATCGTCTCCACTATTTTTACAACGCCGCGTAGCACGTTCGTTTATATATAGATATGGGGGTATGAATCTATCCGAGCAGCACCAGAAGATGAGCCTCTAAAGACGATAGTAGTTGTGGTGGAGAGTTTCGGTTGCTGGATGTTACGTAATCATGTCCCCGTGGAAATGGAAAAGCTCCGCACAACGTTGCTGCATGGGATTTCTTACTACTTATTCATTGGTTATGAGTGTGCATGCTGGAGAATTCTCGATAATAAAAGAGAGTGTTACACCAGTCAATATAAAGCAAGAGAATATTTCTGATATCTGTTATTTATGCTTGAAGCCGAAAGTAATCCGAATATAACAGCTTGATTGTTGCTTAGGATGATTCATAGTAAGGTTTAGTAAAATATTTTGAACCGAGATATGAATGTGATGATGAATATTTTATTGAAAAACATCGTCTGTTTCTTTGAATTGCTATTGATTTTAATTGTTACGATATAAGCTAGATTTTTAAATATCTCAACGTACCTCATAACACCATGACTAAGAAATAATAACAAGGCTTCTATGCAAAAGAATAATTTGTTTAACTGGAATCTTACTAAAGGCACACAGGATTAAGTTTTATTCTGTTTGAAATTAAAATAGCGAAGATGGGTACGTACCTATATAATTTAGTTCAATTATTTCGAAGATTAATTAATTAAAATTTTGTCAACATCTGTGATTATTAATATCAGATTTAAAATTATTTGTTGCACGAAGTTCAGGTTCAGATTTCGTAGTTTTCAGGGTTTCTCCCGTCTGTATAAATGAAATTTGAATATAAGCAATAACAAACAGTTTTGGACAAAACTTTCATAACTGATAGAATACTTAAGAAACATTTAGGTATATGACTCTTGAATCCCTTTCATACTTTTGAGATGTAGAATAAACTAATTTGTACTGGTACTGGGAAATGCCGATAGTTTGATAGTTATCCTCTATATTGCTTTCATGACTGTAACAAATAATAGGACTCAAATTGTAATACATGGACACCCGTTACAAAATCCATTCCATCATTCAATTTTAATCAATACCTGTTTGTTAATTTCATAACCAGATAAACCTTCTTAAGAAAAATGAAGGCAATCAGGCTCTTAATGCAAGTAACCTTAAAAAACAATTGACTGAGCTGTTACTTTGTAAGTAAGGGAACATAATGAGATGAGTAAAATCAAATTGCTACGCTTTCATATCACTATTTTATTAAAGTCGTAAATGGAATTTTGGCCTATATGACCATTTCAAACGAGTCTATTGAACGGGAGTATGAAGTATAAAACGGAATTAGAATGAAAATGGACAATACCACTATAACGACTAAAATAAAATAGTGGTATAAGCACTATGTATAGTTTTTTAGGTAAATTTCTTATTGAAATATACCTATTGTGATTTTGTGATCGTTCGCACTTTTGAATTTCGAAAACAATCAACGGCATGGTGTTATATGTTTATAAGTATGTCCAACAAAACTTTTTATTGACATTTCTGATTGATGGCTATGAAATCTTTCCTGTTTGTGGTTAATTTTATCTAAATTCACGAATTTTGCCCTGACGAAGAAAATAAACATTCTCGAAAGCTTGGCATAATCCAAAGAATTTTATTTATTAAATGACTGCATCCCCAACAAAAATCTATTTTATCATATATATATATATATATATATATATATATATATATAATTAAATGAAGTGCTATCCGTACCAGATGGCCATATTAGAATATGAAAAATAGTTTCATGCCTAGCTGGTAAATTGAACCTACAATTCGTAGGGTGCCGCAATAAGAACGAGGTTTGTCATCTTCATATTGCGTTTGTATGCATTTTTTCCACTATAATGCTCAATCAGATTGATTACCAAACATAGCATCAGTCTCCCAGACATATATCATTATTTCGAGGTTGTTGCCTCTCATCAGTATGTCGCAGGGGGTAGAGCCATATTTGATAATCAATCCTAATTTGGAACTCATACTTGTATCAATCTTCAGTACAGAACTGTCGGTGGAGACAAGTATGAGAGATATATTAAGCATGTATAATAGTGGATAAGAACAATCGGCAATGGTGAATAATTAATTAAATAAATGAAGAGCTATCCGTACCAGATGACCATATTAGAATATGAAAAATAGTTTCATGCCCAGCTGGTAAATTGGACCTACATTTCGTAGGGTGCCGCAGTAAGAACGAGGTTTGTCGTCTACATATTGCGTTTGAATGCATTTTTACCACTATACTGCTCAATCAGATTGATTACTAAACATAGTATCAGTCTCCCAGACATATATCATGATTTCGAGGTTGTTGCCTCTCATCAGTATGTAGCAGGACGAAGAACCATATTTGATAACCAATCCTAATTTGGAACTCGTACTTGTATCAATCTTCAGTATAGAACTGTCGGTGGAGTCAAGTATGAGAGATATTTCAAGCATGTACATATATATATATATATATATATATATATATATATATATATATATATATAAATATAATATCAAAATGAGGATGCTATTCACCTTTATGCTTTTATTTCATCAGATACAGTCATCCACTAGTGGATGATGAAAATGAAAGCATTCTCATTTTGATATTATATCTATCTCAGTAATACTGAATTATAGTTTTCTCTATATTTATTTAATATATATATATATATATATATATATATATATATATATATATATATATATATATATATATATATATAAATAAATTAAGTGCTATCCATACCAGATGACCATATTAGACAATGAAAAATAGTTTCATGCCTAGCTGGTAAATTGGACCTACATTTCGTAGGGTGCCGCAGTAAGAACGAGGTTTGTCGTCTACATATTGCGTTTCAATGCATTTTTACCACTATACTGCTCAATCAGATTGATTACTATACATAGCATCAGTCTCCCAGACATATATCATGATTTCGAGGTTGTTGCCTCTCATCAGTATGTCCCAGGACGAAGAGCCATATTTGATAACCAATCCTAATTTGGAACTCGTACTTGTATCAATCTTCAGTATAGAACTGTCGGTGGAGACAAGTATGAGAGATATTTTAAGCATGTATATATATAATATCAAAATGAGAATGCTATTCACCTTTATGCTTTTATTTCATCAGATACAGTCATCCACTAGTAGATGATGAAAATGAAAGCATTCTCATTTTGATATTATATCTATCTCAGTAATACTGAATTATAGTTTTCTCTATATTTATTTTATAAATATATATATATATATATATATATATATATATATATATATATATACAATCATATATAGCGTAAAAACAGACCTGTCATAAAAATCAACAAAAAATTAAAATAGTTCCTATATGTGTTCAAGCATTAATATGTTTTTTAACTGATGAAGCTTGGAGCTCCAAGCGAAACGTTTTAAATTTTAAAATATACGCTACGATGAATATCTGACCCCTTTTGTGCAAACCGAACCTAAACCCCAAGATACATCCAAAATAAAATTATATATATATATATATATATATATATATATATATATATATATATATATATATATATATATATATATATATATACATATATATAAATAATAATCAAAAATTATTTTTAAATTGCTAACAACATAGAAGCTCATTATGAAATTAGTAATAATTGTATATTTCTTAGTGTTGTTAATTTAGACCTTGGTTTTGAAAATGTTATTAAAAAAAGATATTTATAAGAAATAATCAAGATAAGTAAAAAAAATGTTCAGCCATGCGCATTCAAACCTGGCTACCGCGCTTATTTCCCAGCTACCCAAGCCGATGAGCTATCCCTGACATTCATAAACTAATTATCAATCGCAGATCTTCAATATATATTGAACATATGAGGTGTTAAAAATCGGTTTGTCAAAGAAAGCGATAGTTTACTCCAGATTCATAGATAATCAAACGATACACAATTTTATTGAAGTAGTTTAAAAATAAGTTATGAGCAATTTACCGTTCCGCTGGCTACAGGCCATCGGGAATTTTTTATTATATTTTGTCATAATCTTCTTCAAAAAGTAAAAAATCAATTCCAATTTGTTTTTAGCAGTGAATCAAGTGAAGCTGTACTATTCACATAGTATTTGAAACTGGGAAGGAAGAACCGTTAAGTTTGTCAAAGCTATAGGTATGTGTGTTCCTAAATACCATATTGCTGGTATTGCACTAGCAGATACTGATACTCCATAATCAACTGTCAGCCCTTGGTCAACAACCTAATGTCCAGTTTCTAATTTCATTTCGGAATGCAAGAGCAGTATTTTTGAGCGACGACCCAATCGGAGGAGATATATCCGATCTTCATGATCCTTTTATTTTATTTTAAAGAGGACTATTCAGAGATGGTCCCATTGACATATAAAATGTCCTTGCCTCCAAAAGTCGGTCCAATTTTTGGTAAAAAATATTCATTTCAGTTGATGATGTGATATTTTACTGGTCAGTGTGTATGTACTATTTACAATTTGATTTATGCGTTTCTAGAAATACATTCAAGTTATTGCTTTGAAAATATATTAATAGGGATTTCTTACAATTTTCGATCGATTTATAATATCGATTTTATGACAGTGCTTCCGGTTTTATTTCTGAATTCTACTTCGAAATTAAAGGTATGTTCCATAAACATTTCTATCATTTTTGATATTTTTTGATATTTTGAAAATTTTTCAACAATTTCTTAAAGAAAACAAAGGTACATTTATTCCAGTCATTAGTTTTTCTCATTGATAGTTAAAATGCTAAAGGAGAACGTCCAAAATTTTTCTAAATATTTGGACTACAAGAGAACTCCTGAAAATAGTACAGGGTGTTCAAAATGGCCCAACCAATTTCATATAATTCAGAACCCTATAAATCGATTATTTTAAATCAAATGATGTTTACTTATATAACCTCTTTATCATTATTTATTTAGCAAATATATAGTTTTAAAGTAATTTAACCTATTAAGTTTATATTAATCAATTCTATATTACCTTCAATTTCGAAGTAGAAATCAAATAATGGAAATGTATATTTTTGAAGTAATAAATTGTGTGATTTTCTAGAAATGGCTAAATCAAACTAGATGATAATCACTGTACAGAATATAAATATTTATTACAAAAAAATGGGTAGACGTTATCAGTTGGTGCACAGAAAAATAAAAAAAATAATATTAATTCTACTGGTGCTCGTACTTTTGAAGTACCATCGCCAATAGAATTAATATTATTTTGTATTTTTTTAGTGGAGTGTTATTTTAGTCTAGAAAATCGTTGAACGTTCACGTATACCATTATCCATATATACTTGCTTGTATTTCTTCGCGGAAATACGCATATTTTAGACTTTACCACTGCTGTAACTCGAAAACTGTAACTCTATGGAAAAAATGTTCAATATAAATGTTGCTAAGAATAATCTGGTCTTCAATTAGTCATTGAAGGAAATTGCCTCTTCCTTATAACGAAAATACACATATTTGAAATTTTAACATCGCTGAAACTCGAAAACCGTAGCTCTTTTAAAAAAATGTTCAATGTAAACTTTTCCGGATATTTTATTATATTTAATTCTGCCATCTTGAATGTTCGATTTTCGAGAAAATTTGCACCCGCCACCCTCTTCGGGGGCATTTTTTGGAGGGAAGGAGATTCCCGTTTTTGAGTTTCTACGATTATGGGACCATTTTTCAAGTCTCCTATTTCAAATAAATCAAAAATCATCAAAATCCGAGTACGTCTACTATATTCCGCACAAACCAAAAAAAACTGACAGTCGCATTGTATACCTCCTCCGTTTGGTTCGTCGATCAAAAAGTAGGAACAAACGCTCGCTTCAACCAGAAGTGCCGCAGGCTGAAGATCATTCCTAACTATTCACGTCAAAAGATAGATAAAGGCTACAAATAATATTGTAGAGAGAAATATGGAGAAAGCTATGTTATATGGTTAGAAAGAAATGTCAACCAACCCATTTCCTCCTGAAATGAAAATATTTAACATATTAACCATATCTAATTTAATTTGATAGGTATAGATGGTCATCATGTCTATTCATGAAATGATAATTTTGGCAGGTAACTAAAAACCTCAACCTCTAATATTATCTTAAGAGGCCTCGCTAGGCAGGTGTAGATTTTATGATTTTTTCTGATTAACGTCCCCCGGTGAAGTATGAAGGTTGATCCATATGATATAATAACCCACAACGCTTATCTATTGTCTATTACCGGTAGTGTTAATGAACAGTAGCGGGTACAGCGATAGTTTGCTGAAAAATTAATTTCCATTATAACTCTTTTGTTTTTAGAAATATAATTTTCTTTTAAGGATCGAATATGCTTGAAATTCACTGTAGAATCGCGGACCATATATTTTTATTTTCAATAAAAAAATAATAACAAAATTTCCAACTTAAATTTTAAAATTCATATTTTTCCCGTGTGATCTGCGATTCTCCATAATCTTCTCAGTAAGCGTACTCAATTTTACTCAGATAGGATAATTAGTTTAAGAGAAATGATGGAACTATGATATCACTGGATAGCGAGTCCCCTTAAATGCCAATAATCAATCAATAACTTATCTCCTGAAGATAACAAGTTATTCAGTCGTATTCATAAACAAATCCTAGTTTAATACTATTGTCTGTTGGTTACTATGGTGAAGATAATAGCATACATAACAGTTTTAAACTAAACTAAACTAGTACCGAACTAAGATTGGTTTATAAATACGTATGTCTGCCTGTATCTAAAGGGATTTTGGGGGAGAGAGAGATGACAAGGTTTTTTTGAATGGTTGGAGTTATTTTCGATTAAACAAATTCAAAAACTGAGAATCATGCTCAAGATTATGATCGGCCTTCTCATGAAAATCTTACAATATTGCAATAGAGACCTGAAATTGAATTCCTTGGTATCAGACAAAATAAAGAGACACATTGCCCATAATAAATTATTTCCTTCTAAATTATTGAAAAGATATTTGTTTAAGTTTCATGATTCAATGATTGTAAATATATTCTTCATGTAAACTTTAACGTAAATATTCTGTTCCAACTTCGTAATCCAATCTAACGAGCTGGGTGACCATATTGGATATAAGATTCTAATAAAATATTGGTGTACAAACAGTTGTAGGGTTATTTTCATTCTTTGCTCACAGCTTGTGTCTTGGTCTAGGTCTCTTGGCCTCTGTTGCATGGGAATGAATATAGCAAGGAAATAATTAAATTCTGCTGGAGTCTTTCATGGAGAAGGTTTTATCTTACTTTTGACTCCTTTCATCTAAATCTTGAAGTGTTCCAGTTTTGAATGAAATGCTTTCTTTATAATGTTTAGGCTACAAATCGATTCAACAACATGAGCATAAATAACATAGCTATCAAAGAACAAAGAGGCGATGCTACCAACTTTTTGAATACGGTGGCTTATTAAAAGTGATTATTCCGCCAAATGAATTCCTTTGCGGCCAAGTGATATGGATTGAGTCCTACTAAATATGTGTCTCTTGTTCCAAGCTTATCTTTCCAGGATGCAATTATTACAGAGAAAAAAGTCTTTTTTTTTCGCGCAGATTGGATTCATTCTCTTCCGGTTGAGAATAGGGTAGGATGAGGTCGCAGCAATGAGAGGAGAGATTCCTTGCAGAGGCTTCGATGAAGGATGAAAGAGAAGCACGAACATTGTTAGGTCGTCAGTGTAACTTCGATGGAATACTAATACCGGAGGAGGCCTGCGGGCCATTTCTACGAGCGCCAATCACGTTCTTATACGAATTTGGCAGTGCCGCACGTGGTCGAAATTAGATTCGGAGGCAATATAGCACCCTTCTAACGCGCTCAAATATATAGTATATACAAACAGCATGTTTAAGGAAGGAATGATACGAAAATTCCTAATTCTCTTCGTAGAGCAGAGTTTATTTTTACTTTTGAAACTGGAAGTAAAATAGCGATGACAAATATGGCGCACCTAACATTTTAAGGGCGTATGCTCATTTTTGTGACATAAATATTAAGCCCTGAATTTGAAATCTATTAGGTGAAGAATAAACGATTCTGTATCGATTAAGCAATAAATATTTTTTTACAAAAATTGGACAGACGTTATTAGTTGGTGCACTGAAAAGTACGAAATAATAATAATTCTATTGGTGCTGGTACTTTTGAAGTTGTGCAGTTGCAGCTGGATTGATAACTTTTGGCACCAACTTCACAAGCACCAGCACCAACAGAATTACAATTATTTCGTACTTTTCAGTGCAACAACTTATAACGTCGGTCCAATTTTTTGCAAAAAATATTTATTTTAAACTTATGAGCGTAATATTAGTCACGAAAATCGTTGAACGTCGCTCATACCACTAATATCCTATAACCACGTATAATCTTTTCTTGTCCTTTACTATATGTAGAGATCTCAGTATATCGCTGCGGAAATACGCTTGAATATTTTAGCTGTTACCATTTTAACACCGATTTTACTCGAAAACCGTAACTCGAAGGAAAAAATGTTCATTATAAATGTTGTTACAAATACTATTGTCTTTCATGTACTGTCCACAAATTTTCAATTTTTGAAAGAAATCGTCCTCTCCACATACCAAAAATGCACATATTTGAGAATTTAACATGCATCTTACTCGAAAACCGTAACTCTTTTGAAAAAAAATAAACTCATTAGCTGTGAAATCTGCTTCAGAGCGTAGAACTTCCAGAATATTAATTATATTTTTCTATTCATTTCATAGGTATTCCTTGAAAGACATTGAATGTTATACTAGGTAGGCACATATTAAATGAAGTGTTAGAAGGTATATTAAATTATTAATACCTTAAAATTTAAATTTTATTGCAAAGTATGTTGCTAATTTTCACTGGCAATGGGCATTTTTAGTCCAGATTTACTATATAAATCATAAAATCTAATTTTAATGCTTGTCACTTGTAATGAATACACTATAATATTTATTATTTTGCTTTTGCTATCTTTCTTCACTAATATCTGATGTTCAACAAGTCTTCAGCAATGAAATGAAATTTAGGTTTCATCAATGCTATCTCCATATTATATATACAGCACCTGTCCCTAAAATAGATGAAATTCACTTTTTCAGTTTGATATGGATGTTCTCATTCAAATAAGCATAAACGATAAGGTTATCCTCCTGTCTCCACCAGACAACGCTCCCACGTGCTTTTAACCTGAATTTAGCTTATAGGTAGCAACCTCTTTTCCAAAGGAACCCAGAACTACACTCGTTTATCACCATATATTTAAACTACTAGCTGAGTTAGCTGACCCGGCGAACTTTGTACCGCCCAAGAGTCAATGAGAGCAGTATTAAATTTTAGATAAGTTAATTTATTAACGTATATATTTTTCTTGGTAGCGCTACCTTTTCAGGATTAGATGAAACTCAAGATCAGATATGGTATTGGTGTAGAATACTGTTTGGTATATTAGCAATGATATCCAAAAATGTTATAAATTTTTTCTTATAAAAGTAAAAAATATTTTTGTTTTGTTGATCAAATGTAGAATTTTCTCCTCTTTCCAGTGATACCATAAAAAATATAACAATCCATTAAAAAAAGTACTTGTTTTTCACGCCTCGTATAATATAACGGGAATTTAACCAATTCATAATAATCTCCAATATTATGTGTGAATAAAAATTTCATTCTCTGCTCTTTTACATGTTCTGATATATTAATTTTTAACTGTCAAAATTTTAAGAAAAACATTCATATCTCGAAATCTATTAATATTAGTTATAAAGTTTTGATAAACAACTGGCATTAAAATTTTATAGAGAATTTAGTTAATTAATGAAAATATATATGTTTCATAAGTTGAGTGCAATTCCGACTATTTGGACGCACCTGGTACAATTAAAAATATTTTTGGTTTATAGTACATAGAAAATCAGATATAGTTCGTGAAAACATATTTTTGATATTTTTGACCTACGAACCCCGAACGGAGGAGGTATGCAATTCGACTGTCTGCTTTTTTTTTGTGTGCGCCTTTTATATAGTAAACGAGCTCCGATTTTGATGACTTTTGATTCATTTGAAAGCGGAGACTTGAGAAATACATACAATACATATATACATATTATACATACATACAATGGGTGTCATCGACGACCCGACATGTCGGGCATGCATGGAGGAGGAAGAAACTGTGGAGCATCTCTCCACGGAATTGCCCGCTCTCTCCGACGTTCGTAAGGCCATCCTAGGACTGAAGTGGCCGGATCTGACCAACATCAGACGCACCTCGCCTGCGGCAATCCTGAGATATCTGGACAAGGTTGTCGGGATACTCGGGGAATCGTAGGTCTGAGGAGCAAGGGTCAAATAATAATAATAATAATAATAATAATAATAATAATAATAATAATAATAATAATAATATAACTGCACATCTTCAAAACTAACAGATAATAGAATTCATATTATTTAGTATTTTCCAGTGTACCAACTAATAACGTCGGTCCCATTTTTTGTAAAAAATATTTGTTGTATTATAAACTCTATAAAAATAAGAGATGTCGCTCTTATAGGTGCCTTGTCATATGGGTATCTTCTTAGGGTTAATAGCGTATATCTAGGAACACCAATACATAATAGGTATCAGATGTTTATTAAAATAAAAATCAGAGATTATTGGTAAATGTTTTCCCAATCAAAAAGGGTTTGTTCACTCTGCGGAAACCGAACATTTTTTATTGTTCCTCTCGCGATCCAATGAAAGTCCAAAAAGAGGTAAATATTATTTCACATTGGCTCAGATACTCGGATCCCTCTGCTGCAAAACTACTGAGTCCGACCATAGCCGACTCTCCCCGCGACTTCGCTTTTGAACGTTATTTATCAAATAAGCCGGGCAGAGTGGTGCCACTGTACAGTTCTTAGAACAACGGAGCACACGGGGGTTCAAAGTCCGGATAATCAAGAATTCGTTTAGCGGAGGTCCGGACAATCGAGTATATCCTGTAATATAAATACGTATTCATAAAAAAATAAGATAAAAAATATATGTTTAAATTATTTAAAAATGATTTGTATGCATATAGGTACTAAGTAGATCTTTCAATTACTTGTTTGATGACAGATCCATAAATTGTACGTTTTCCATCCTGCATCAATCTTCGAATGCTCACACTTTCATATACCTCTCCCATACGTATTTCGTTTTATGTATATCTGCTAAAAATTGTTCTTCTTTTATCACTGTCTTTAGACTTTATTGCTATAACAAAAGGGAGGTGACAGATCTTGTTTCTTAATTACTGATGAATCAGTTAGTTTGCGAACATATACCGTAGTGAAATACAACCGCGAAATCACATTAAGTATTACGGTTCATTGAGTGAATAAGTTGATTCATTCATTCAGAAATTCGCAAGTCACTGTAGAAGTTCTTTTAATTAAGTAATTAATTACAATTTTTAATGGTCATTGAAAAGTTAGATATAATGTAGGTATAATATATGATTAAAGTTTCTATAATCTGTCGGTGACATTAAGTTGTTTTTGTTTATCTTGAGTTGATGTAAAAACATTAAAATATCGAATGTATTCAGAAATTATTGAAAAGGAAATTTAATATTTTGAATACTAATTGTGTTATTTCACCTATTAACTGTGAACGATTACAACTTAGCTTCAAATATTGAAGAGGTTTCAATGGGCAGAAACCAATTACGTACTCGGCGGGGCTGTGCCTGGAATAGAGAAAAAAAGTAATCTCCCGGAAAAAGCCATTAGCGCAATCTGTTGCTGTGGCAATCAAAGGTAGGCTAGGCTATAGGCTATGCTGTTCAATAGCTATTTGGTGAATCTTCCCTCTAGCAGATCACTTTTTCTACATGTATAAATACTATAGGGATAATATTACGACTTCGTCCGTGAAAACAAATCTCGAAACCCCCTCAGATGTAAAAAGTTGCCTATATTTTTCCCGGAAGAGTGTTTTACATGTTAATGAAAGTCCCGTCAAAATGAGTTCAGCCATTTGCGCGGAAAAACAAACCAACAGACAAAAATGCTTGTTTCGGTTTTATTCGCAAAAAAAGTTCAATATCACAGATAGACAATTGTGTTTGCATATATAGATGTGTTAAATATGTATAGGTTATATAGTTTTTGGCCGACGAACCCCGAACGAAGGAGATATACAATTCGACTGTGTGCTTCTTTTTTTGGTTTGTGCGCGCCTTTTATATAGTAATCGTACTCTGATTTTGATGATTTTTGATTCATTTAAAAGAGGAGATTTGAGAAATGGTCCCACATTCATAAAAAAGCAAATCCAAAATCTCATTCCTTCCGAAAATCGCCCAATTTTCTCAAAAATCGAAAATCTGAGGTGGTAAAGTTAAAGATAGGATCATATCCGGAAACGTTTAAACTGAATATTTTTTCAAAAGGGTAACGGTTTTCTAGCTAGAGGCAAATTAAATTCTCAAATATGTTTATTTTGGCTATGTGGAGATGGCGATTTATTTCGAACATTGAAAATCTGTGGGTACTATATGAAAGACCTCATTATTTGTAGCAATATTTATATCAAACATTTTTTTCCTTAGAGTTAATGTTTTCGAATTACAGCGGTGGTAAAATGCTAACATCTAAAATACTTATGCGTATTTCCGCAGCGTCTGTTTGGAGATCTCAATAATAACAACTACAAGTAAAGATATATAACTGGGTAATGGGATAAGTACTATCTTCATTGGTATTAGTGAACGTTCAAACGACGTTATTAGTTGGTGCACTGAAAAATACAAAATAACATTAATTCTATTTTTGCTGGTACTTGTGAAGTTGATGCCAAAAGTTATCAACTGCAACTGCACAACTTTAAACGTAATAGCACCAATAGAATTGATATTATTTTGTACCAACGAATAACGTCGGACCAATTTTTCGCAAAAAATATTTATATTATTTATTCTTGAAGGTTCAATACCCAATAAAAGAGATTTTTCCCGGGGTTGCAGTCATTTAATAAATACATTTCTGTATATTAACAGCAGTTTTCAAGAATTTTGGATTGGAAGTGTCTTGATTTAGTTAGAAAATATTTATTTCTAAATTTACAACTTATGAGCTATGTGAACGACAAAGGCCATATTCACCGATCTACCGATGGCAACTCATTTTAACTAAGAATATGCACATTTTCGCACTAAGTAACTCTTACGGATCCCCGCTTAAATCCTGAGCTACTCGATCACTCCTCGGTAGCCCAGATATTATTTAATTTAATAGAGTAGAGTAAATCTTACATTGTGTACCATATAAGAAAGATATCTTTGAATTATTCTGCAGAAATAGTGCACCCGGTGTTTTTGGAAATTATTCATGTTGATAACTATTCTCTTCTTTTAAACGTATCTGGAATTGAAACATAAGCTATAAGCAAGTTACGTTACTTTTTGTACACACCGTATTTATATTTAGCTGTTGCAATGATTCGCAACGTATGTTGGCCGGACGCATTAGAGGAGGACTTATTGATTGAGCCGTTATTAATTGATTCACGTCTCGCTTCATCGATAGATATCCTCACGTCTCTATCTCCAGCGCTCTAATTGTTTCGTTGGCCACCACAACGGACAAAGTATAAACGGTTTCACCTCTTTTTTTTTGGGATCAGAAACAGATGAAGTTCATTAATAACGGATTGCTTTTGGGGTGGAGACGGCGTGGTTTCACGCTCGCTGGCATTAGTCGATAGGCAGAAAGAAGGTATTGGAATGGTTCCGGAGAGGAGATTTATCTTAATCGGATATTAATTGGTGCCGATATATATGTGTGTGTAACATTTTTTTTTCTTTCGAGAAGCTTGACCTTGCTCAAAATTAGAGGCTTAAGGGGACGAGAGGAAATGGAAAGCTTGAATCATTTTTTTAAAAGGATAACTTAAGCCTCATAGTGATCCGAGAATAAAATGGCAAGAAAATTATCTACCTATATTCCTATAAAAACCTATAATGAATATCTGAATCAAGTTCAGGGTTAGATTAAAATTACCTTACTTTACTTAGCAGTATTAATTTTGCCTATATAAAAAAGAGTTTAAATAAAAGTTGAGTGATGTGACTGAGATTTGGCAAAATGTTACCATACAGCAGAATATCAAGGTATACAAAAAATAGTTATTTATTATACAAGGGAAAAAAGTAATTATATTTTAGCTCAAGGTACACAACCTTCGTCGACCGACGCGAAGCTAAGACTAAAAACCGACTGCTAAAATTTTATATTTTTCCCGTGTATATAAATTTTTTTCTGTGACGGGAAAAACAACGATTTAAAATAGAAAAAAATATTACAATATATTATCGAAGTAAAATTTTAAGTTTGAAACTGGTAGTCTGTTGTACTTATAGCGACTATTAGACCTGCGTTGCTAAGGAAACCTTTAAAGTTCTCAAATATCTGCAAATTTAATTCTGTGTTCTGCTTTATACTTATGTGTTTATATATCTATACGGGAGAAAAGTTTCCTGCTTTAGGGTTGTCACTTGTCAACAGAGATAAAATGTCAAACATTTTGTCCCGTCACAGAAAAATTGTTATTTATTATACAAGGAAAAAAGTATTAGATTTTAGGTCGAGAGCTGAAATCTAATATTCTTCCCGTGTATAATATACTATTTTTTTCATTGACGGGAAAAATGATGATTTGATATTCCAAAAAATATTACAATATATTAAAGTAAAAAAATTATCGAAGTGAAGTTTCAAAGTGGTAGGCGACAATTAGACCTGCGTTGCTAAGGAAACTTTTGAAGTAAATAAATATCTGTCAATTGATTTCTGTGATTTGATTGATTTATATATGTATATATATATCTACCCGGGAAAAAGTACTCACTTTTTTCCAGTGGGAAAAAGTGGTACTTTGTCACCTGCCCTTTTCCCGTCACAGAAAGAAAACAGTATATTTCAAAAATATACTAACTATATTTCACCTGCATCTATTAATGTATTTGTATTATTGAAACTTACATAGTATCATTGTGATTTTTTTTAAATCTATCAGTATCAAAGTATGCAATGGAAATTACGAAACATATAATAAATACAATCCTTCCATACTTTAATAATGTAGTACATTAACCAGATAATCGATGTTGATGGCATATTTTCGACCCACGAACCCAAATGAAGGAGGTATACAATTCGACTGAATGTCTGCATTATTTTTAATGAATTTTTGCGACTTTTGACTTGTAAGCGTGCTCCGATTTGGCAGATTTTTTTTATTTGGGAGAGGAGTATTGGTCCCATTAAAAAAAATCAATATAAAACATGCCCTTCCCCTCAAAAACTTCCCCCAAAGGAAGTGGTGGGAGTGCAATTTTCCAGAAAATTGAAAATCTGAGACGGAAATATAAAAGATAATTCCATATCCGAGACCGTTTAAATGGGACATTTTTGATAATAATCACAGGTTTCTGCCTTACAGTCTGAAATATTCAGCTATGTGGAAGGGGCAAATTTTCCGAGAATCGAAAATTTGAGATTGAAAAATTGGAAAGGGGACCATATCCGGAAACTTATAACATTTTCTCAAAACAGTTACGTTTTTCGAGTTACAGCAATGGTACCAATAGAACTAATATTATTTTATACTTTTCAGTGCACCAACTAATAATGTCGGTCCAATTTTTTGTAAAAAAGTATTTATTTCACACTTTTGAGTGTAACATTAGTCACAAAAATCGCTGAACGTTCACTAATAGCAATGTACTTATCATATTACCCACGTAGGTATATTCTTTGCTTGTAGTTGTTAGGTAAATTTCTTATAGAAATATACCTATTGCGATCGTTCACACTTTTGAATTTCGAAAAAATTTCAACGGCATGTTGTTGTATGTCTATAAGTTAGTCCAAAAAACCTTTGGTTCAAAAGTTTATATATAAATTTATATATTATATATATTTATATAAATTTGTTAACACGATAGAGGTCACAGTTTTGAAGGTATCAAGTTCAAATTTGCTACAAAAATCAATCCCTCAAATATCTCGGTCGAGTTTGTTATTGGGCAATATCGGGTAAGTAGTTTCAAAATGGCGACCATTCAAACATTTAAAAAATTATCAAAAAAGAGCCGTAGTGTAAATATCATCAAAAATAATTTTAGGTTGTAGATATAATCATCTACAACTTTTGTTCAAAGCAATTTTTCATAAAATACACAGGTAAAAAAATAAAAATTAATAAAGAAAAATAACAAATATTGATAAAACATGAACACTCAATATAAATTTGATGTAATTGTACATTTTCTGGAGATCTTAATATAGACCCTGATTAAAAAAATATATAGTATATTTATTGAAAAGAAATAGACGAAAAAAAAATCTGCCTTGAAGTGGACTCGAACCCTGTCTGCTTTATATTCAACAGCCAAAACAAAAACCTCTAACCGCAAGGCTATGACAATTTTATTTAATAACATGTAGGTATACCAATGAAAAGGTTGTTAAAATTTCAATTCAATGAATTTTGAAAAATTTACCTTTCCGCTGACTACAGGCCATCGGGATTTTTAGGTAAATTTCTTATAGAAATATACCTATTGCGATCGTTCACACTTTTGAATTTCGAAAAAATTTCAACGGCATGTTGTTATATGTCTATAAGTTAGTCCAAAAAAACATTTGGTTCAAAAGTTTATATATATATATATATATATATATATATATATATATATATGGGATATTACGAAATTTGTTAACACGATAGAGGTCGCAGTTTTGAAGGTATCAAGTTCAAATTTGCTACAAAAATCAATCTCTCAAATATCTCGGTCGAGTTCGTTATTGGGCAATATCGGGTAAGTAGTTTCAAAATGGCGACCATTCAAACATTTAAAAAAATTATCAAAAAAGAGCAGTAGAGTAAATATTATTACAAATAATTTTAGGTTATAAATATAATCAGTACCTACAACTTTTGTACAAAGCAATTTTTCATAAAATACACAGGTAAAAGAATAAAAATTAATAAAGAAAAATAACAAATATTGATAAAACATGAACACTCAATATAAATTTGATGTAATTGTACATTTTCTGGAGATCTTAATACAGACCCTGATTAAAAAAATATATAGTATATTTTGAAAAGAAATAGACGAAAAAAAAATCTGCCTTGAAGTGGACTCGAACCCTGTCTGCTTTATATTCAACAGCCAAAACAAAAACCTCTAACCGCAAGGCTATGACAATTTTATTTAATAACATGTAGGTATACCAATGAAAAGGTTGTTAAAATTTCCATTCAATGAATTTTGAAAAATTTACCTTTCCGCTCACTACAGGCCATCGGATTTTTTTTTATTGAGATCTCAAAGCATCGCTGCGGAAATACGCTTAATAATTTTATGTTACCATTCTAACACCCATTTAACTCGAAAACTGTAACTCTAAGGAAATAATGTTCATTATAAATGTTGAAACAAATAATTATGTCTTTCATGTAGTATCGAAAGATTTTCAATTTTCGAAAGAAATCGCCCCCTCTACATAGCAAAAATGAGAAACTAACATGCCCCTATCTCGAAAACCGTAACGCTTTTGAAAAAATGTTCAATTTAAACGTTTCCGGATATTGTCCTATCTTTTGTTTATTGTTTATTGTTTATTGTAAATTGTACACTACTACAACTATACAATTTTTAACCCATCAAAAACATACATGGGGTGTCATACACAGTACATAGTAGAATTATGACATAAATGTAGATACTAGACACGAAAAATATTAACAAATTGAAGGCGCACATAAAGGTATATAACGGACAACTTTTTAACAATGTTAACAAACAGTAAATATATATATATATATATATAAATATGTATAAAATCAGTCTATGGGGTCTGTGAAGTATTCTTCCAATGTGTAGTAAGCTTTTTGAACCAGTTTTTCTTTAAGTATTGTCCGAATTTTCTTCCTACTTAGCATTTTGTACGTTCCTGGCAACATATTATATATCTTCACTGCTGTGTGATTTACACTTAGTTGTGTTGATGACAGTCTGTGAAAGGGAACGATGAGCTTGGTTGCATTTCTGGTGCCATAGTTGTGGTTAAAGTTATTCTTCTGTAACTCGTCTTTGTGGTCGTGGATATAAGTGACACAGGCAAGTATAAACAAGGAAGTCAAAGTGAGGATGTTCTCCTGCCTGAACAATTGCTTACAGCTAGTTGTACGATCAGCATCGCATATTATCCTGACAGCCATTTTCTGTTTTATAAATATTCTCTCTTTTCCAGGCATATTTCCCCATACTAATATACCATATGCAATTGCTGAGTGAACAAAACCAAAATATGCCACTTTTGCAGCTTGCTGGCCAACTAACTGTTTTATTCTCCTTACTACGAAGATTCCTTTCGAGACACGTTTCCCCAGATCGTTAATGTGCTGTGTAAATTTCAGGTCTGACTGGAGTTGTATGCCCAGGAATTTTAGGTGGTTGGTTTCAGAATCTCCCGGTAAAAAACATAATGACTGGGTTTTTCCAGGGTTCATCCTCATCATGTTTGCATCGAACCATTGTTGAGCTTTTATTAACGTTGTTCTAGTATTTTTCTCTAGATCTTGTTGGTTACGGGCTACATTAAGGAAGTTCGTATCATCCACAAACATGACTGTGTCTACCTGCTCCATATTTGCAGGAAGATCATTCATATATACCAAGAAAAGTATTGGCCCCAATATGGATCCCTGTGGGACTCCTCTTGTAACCAATGCCCATTTCGAGCATTCTTCACCGATTTCTACTCTCTGGTATCTGTTTTCAAGGTAGCTGGTGATTAGCTTCAGAGTTACGCCTCTTATCCCATAATATTTCAGTTTTTTCAACAGCAGCGGGTGATCAATGGTGTCAAAGGCTTTACTTAAATCGCACGAGGATATTTTACATTTATTTCCTTCATCGATGGCTTGAGTGATCTTTCTGAGGATTTCTGCCAATGCTGTTGTTGTAGATTTGCCCTCCAAGTAGCCATGCTGTTGATCACTCCAGATATTTTGCTTTTTGAAGAAGCTGGTGAACCTACTTTTCATTGCACTTTCCAAAATTTTTGATAGGGCAGGTTGTATTGTAATCGGACGGAAGTTACTCATCTCTCCTGGGTCTCCACTTTTGTGTATGGGATTTACTCGGCTCCTCTTAAGTTGGTCAGGAAAATGCCCTTCTGACATACATCTCGAAAACACGGCACTCATGGGTATGGAGACTTTAGGAATGATCTGCTTCAAAACTTTTGTTGACAGTCCATATATATCTCTTGTGTTCTTATTCTTCATTGTACTTGTAAATTTTTCAATCTCCTCCGATGTAATTTCTTTCATGTAAATGGAATCAGTTGGTTGTTTATTACATTTTCTTAGGAGATCTTCTGGTGTTAGACTGGAATTGTAACAGGTCTCCCCAGTTTGTTTCCCGATGTTGATAAAGAAGTTATTAATTTCATCAACTGTATTCATCGGTTTGATCATCTGCGAATTGGATCCAATACCTTCTTTTATCACCGTCCATATCATCTTCATTTTATTTTCAGCTCTCTCTATCCTCTCTAGGTTCAAACTTCGGTTGATCTCTGTCAGTTTCTCCCTGTACCTTGTCTTATATGAATTGTATGTCCTTCTACTTACATCATCTCCCCTCACTTCACATACCGTGGCCAATATATCTAATTTTTTCTTGATCTCTATGACCTCTTTATCTGTGTTGGCTGTTTTTTTTCTTCTTTTATTATGAATGACTGTTTCTTTTTCTGGGCATGCTTTATTGAAAGCTGTCATAAATTTTTCCCAGAATGCGTCAAAAGCTATTTCTGCTGATTCAGCAGTTGTCACGTCATTCCAATTAATTCTATCGAGTTCAAGCTTGAACTTTTCAATGTTACCATGGCCTATGCTTCTGTTCCGTTTTCTGTGTAATTTTTGAAGTGGTGTTATCTCTCTTACTTTAAAGTTCAGAAGTTGTCCTTTGTGGTCTGATAAGTGGGGTTCGAATGTCCTCGTCTCTATTTCAACACAGTCAGAGAAGATGTTGTCTATCAGTGATTGCGATGTACTGGTCACTCTGGATGGCTCCAAGAACTTTCCTTCCAGGCCAAACTCCTCGAATAATTCTTTTAATTTTCCTGACTCCTTACTATCTTTGGACATATCTATGTTGAAGTCACCTGAGACGAATATGTGCTTTTGTTTCAGGTTCATAATAATCAACCTCTCCAAACAGTTTCTCAATCTTAGCAGGAATTCGTCTATAGATCCTCTGGGTGGTCTATATATTGCCAAGATGATCGACCTCAACTCCTTCGCCCAAATTCCGCATATCTCTATGACAGATTCAGCTGAGCCCTCCGCCACATGAGGTAGCTCTTTAACCTGAAGCTTCTGATTGACCAATATGAGGGTACCACCATAGTTGTCCTGTCTACAATGAAATGCTTTGATTTCATATCCCGGAATGCATAACATGCTAATGTTATTTTTGTTCACCCAGTGTTCCGTTATCGTGGCAACGTGCACGTTCGTTTCCAGTAAAATTTTTTCAAGTTGTTCAATTTTACCATTTATTGATCTGATGTTAATGTTGAGAAGTTTGAATATGTTGTTTTTGTGATCTACTGTATTTTCCTTGGTCTCGAAAAAAACGATATCTCTTTATTTTTATACCCTGGGGCCAGAAGTCCTCCTGGTTCAGATTTTGCAACAATTCGAACTCCATACCCACTCTGAATGATGAACTAGGACTGTTGTCACTTGATATCTTATGTACATCAAATTTTTTACGGGGCAGTTTGCTATCTAGGAATTCTAATAAGTCGTTTGCTGAGCAGTTTTTGTTTACTCGTCCGATATACAGCCATGCCTTACGATCTGCCGCTTTTAAATTGTAGGTTCCTCTATCAGTTCCGAGCAAAGTTTTCTGTTTCTTTTCGTCCATAGGTTTCTTCTCTGCTTTGTCCTTTCTAACGTCTGGTTTTGTTGAGTCTGTGGTACAGTTATCTGATTTTTCCAGATTTCTCACTGCTGTTATCAAAACAGAAGGAACAGTTTTCTTTTCCAATAATTTCTCATCACCTGTGATTATTTTAGATGTCTCCACATGGCTTTTGTTAGTTGATAAACTGCAGCTGTTAGTTGGTTTAGGTTTCTCACTTCTAGATGGCTCTGTTGTAACTTTATTTTCGACTTCATTTACTCTTTCTAATATTTTAATACATTTATTCAGTACCTTAGTTTTGTCCAACAATTCTTCGACCATGTTTGATTTTTCTTGAAGAAGTTTCTTCAGGTACATTATTTCAGTGTCTTTGATTTTCTCGGCAACATCCCGTTCCATCAAAGTCGTCAAATCATCCCCCAAAACGTCTTGACTGCACTCCTCATATACCCCAGAAATTCCCGTCTCTACAACACATCGCTGGCTTATAGAGTTTTCGAAGCTCACCTCATTCATGCTCGTTAGACGTTCCTTCAACTGTTGTACCTCTTGTTCCGTTTTCCTTTGTTTCGAGGTTATGTCTTCACAACATATAATATTTTCTCCGTTTACATACATGCCGTGAATTTTCAGGATACAGCTGGGATGATATTTACATGAACATTTATAACATTTAACACCAACTTTCACCTCTTTTACACACTTTTTGCAGCTATTTTCAGCAGCGTTTTCATTTCGTGGCGCCATATTGCTTACTTGATGGTTGAAGTTGAAGTTGAAGTCTTTAAATATACCATCTCAGAGTTTCGATTTTCGAGAAAATTTGCACCCTCCACCCCTTCGGTGGCGGTTTTAAGAGAGAAGAGGATCTTGGATTTGCGTTTTTATGAATATGAGACCATTTCTCAATCCTCTTCTTTCAAATGAATCAAAAATCATCAAAATCGGAATTCGTTTACTATATAAAACGCGCGGTCAAAAAAAAGCAGACACTCGAATTGTATACCTCCTCCGTTCGGGGTTCGTCGGTCAAAAATATGATATGTAGGTAGCATATCTGAATATTACCAAGTACAAGCTAAGCCTTATACGTGGTAATAGGATAAGTACTATCTTGTTTTGTATAAGTGAACGTTCAACAGTTTTTATGACTAATGTTACACTTGAAAGTGTGAAATGGATATTTTTTACAAAAAATTGGTCCGACTTTTCTTGTTGGTGCAATAAAAAAATACAAAACAATATTAATTCTATAATGCCTACAACAACAAACTACAACAGCACAACTTCAAAAGTACCATTACCAATAGAATTAATATTATTTTGTATTTTTCAGTGCACCAACTAGTAATGTCGGTCCATTTTTTTTAAATATTTATGATATGAAAAAGAGTATTATTCCGAAGTTTTGATAAGTAAATATAAAGTATCCCATTTTATGAGAAAATCTTATTTACTTGTATCCTCTGAAATATGTACGCTACTATTTTTTCTATTGCATTTAAAAAAAAATTAATCGAAGTCACTTTATGTAGGCGAGAATAACAGGGATGGTTGGGTAATTTATGATGAAAAACCTTATACATAACAAATCATAAACAGATTGAATGAAAATATAAATATAATCCGAAATAATCAAAAAATCATTCCAAATTCTTTCCATGCGATAAAACAAACAATTATTATATGTTCACTCTGGGACTCTGGTATAAGCCTGTTTGTTTTTCTATCCATCTATGACAGCCTACTTTTTCAGAATATATAAAATGAGGTTTGGTACTGATACAGAGTTTAGGTGAACATAACACGGATATATAGGTAGTTTAAATAAACGGATTCTGATATAAGGATTAACTTTTTAAAGAAAATTGGAAAATGACAAACGAAATTTTCTTCAAGCACATCATATACGTGATGTATCAGTTGCAACAGAGAATATAGATCTTTCTTAGTTTACCGGAAAATCTAAGAACCCTTTTCATCCGACATCGAAAAATTCGAAATTGTTAAAATTTGAACCCAAATCTAATATAATATTTTTAATAAAATATGTTCCTAGATCAAAAACGAACTAGATGTTTGTAGTGAAATCTAATTGATTGAATTTATTAGAAAGATCCTGAAAAAAAATGTTTTCTAGACACAAATCGCTTACAGTAAGTAAAACTAAATTAAATATTGGTCAAAAAACTAGTTTATATCGATCCAAACTTGTCTACAATAGATTAGATAACAATCTGAAAAAATTAAACTTCTCTAGAGGGCGTATTAAATTTCATATTAAGAGTTGGATTTTAAATAATTTGAAGTTATAATATACATAGATATTGTTATATTACTTAAAAAATCTGTTTTAATATTTAATACTTCCTATATCATGTATCTTTCTTTACATTTGTAGTTGTATTTATAGTTTTGTTGCATTTTAATTTTATTATTTATTTATTTATTGTATATTAATATGTATATTTAGATTATGTTAAGCTTGTAGATTTTAATACATTATTAAGTTCAGGTCTACACACAGATGCTATTTGCATCTCGGTAGGGGATTGTTGGACTTTATTAAGTCAGACAATCTATTAGCATACTATTTTTTAATCAAGATTTGTATGTTAACCTGAATAAAGATTATAATATTATTATTATTATTATTACATATTTTGATGTTTTTATTATATTTTTTCAGTTTTATAGAGCCAACATTTTTTTTGATAAAATTTTATCAAGAATTAAACATTAACATTACTTGAAACAAATTTAATAAAATAATAATAATAATAATAATAATAATAATAATAATAATCTTTATTCAGGTTAACATACAAATCTTGGTTAAAAAAAATAGTATGATAATTGATTGTCTGACTTATAAAGTCCAACAAACCCCTACCGAGATGCAAACAGCATCTGTGTGTAGACCTGAACTCAATAATGTATTAAAATCTACAAGCTTAACATAATCTAAATATACATATTAATATACTATAAATAAACAAATAATAAAATTGAAATGCAACAGAACTATAAATACAACTACATATATAAAGAAAGACACATAATATAGGAAATATTAAATATTAAAATAGATTTTTTAAGTAATATAACAATACCTATGTATATTATAACTTCAAATTATTTAGAATCCAACTCTTAATATGAAGTTTAATACGCCCTCTAGAGAAGTTTAATTTTTCTAGATTGTAATCTAATCTATTGTAGACAAGTTTGGATCGATATAAACTAGTTTTTTGGCCAATATTTAATTTAATTTAATAAAACATGCTTCAGCAATAGTATACTATTACCGTAGATTACAATGATTATTTATTAGTGCTTCCAAAATATATTTTTGATTGATATTTAGCAATCGTGCGTCACTAGAAAGGTTGTGTTGTTTACCAAACGTTAAAATTTTGATAGCACGCTTTTGTATTCTTGCTACGGCCCTAACGTATTTGAATAAGCTGAACCCTAACAAATAATTTCATAAAATAGGACGCTACAGAACAAAGCATGGTATAATTTTATTAAATAATTTTTTTCAAGAATATATCTCATTTTATAGAAAACAAATAGAAGGTAAATTTTTTTTTTCCAATTCCAATTTTCATCTAGTATAACAACAAGGTATTTAACTTCATTTACTCTTTTTATTTCATCACATCCACATTTTAAATTATTATAACAAACATCATCATGTATTGTGAGTCCGTCTGTAACAGGGAGCTTTTCCGCATATAGAGACACATATAAAACACTGGATTTTGACATATTTAAAGACACTTTGTGATAATTAAACCATTTCCTTATAATTTCTAAGGAATGTCTGGCATTGGCTGTAACTTCATTCCAACTCTCACCACTACACATAATGACTGTGTCATCCGCAAAAGATACAATAACACTCGGTAAATTAAGATTCAATAATCCATTAATATAGGCATTGAATAATAATGGACCCAAAATTGAACCTTGCGGGACTCCACAAGTAACTAAGCTGTAAGAACTTTTAACACCATTAATGAGAACACACTGAAATCTATTTGAGAGATAGTTACTCATCAAATCATTAACAATCCCTCTTATACCTATATCATTCAACATAATCAATAGAAGTTCATGTACTACCGTATCAAAAGCCTTCGCTAGATCGAGAAATATTGCTATTACCGATCTGCTATTGTCAAGTTGGTTACATATGAAGTTATTGACATAATTTAAAGCATGATTAGTCGATTTATTCTTTCTGAATCCGAATTGTCTCCCATTTATCATTCCCTTTTCCTCTAGAAAATCATAAAGTCTTTGGTGAATCACTTTTTCAGATATTTTAGCCAAATTTGATAATAAGGATATTGGTCTATAATTACTAGTTGATTTATGATCACCAGCTTTATATACTGGTACAACCTCCGCTCTCTTAAAATGACTAGGCCAAATACCAGACAGCATACATTTATTAATTATTTTTGCCAAGGGTTTAGCTATACCCAAAGCAATACATTTTAAAACAGCGATGGTAATTCCATCAATCCCACCTACCTGCTTATTTAACATAATAATATCTACTATTTCCCCTGTGTTTGTCTCCTCTAAATACAATTATTCCAAACTCTAAGTGGGACATACATTGAGTCAGGCACTATTTTATCCGAAAGACACTTAGCGACCGTGTTAAAATACTTATTAAACTCCTCACCTATCTCAAATCCGTCCTTTAATACTTCTTTCTTAGTATCAAATATTTCATTTATATTTACCCTAACTTTTTTAATTTTTGCATTTAATTTACTATTTACAAAATTCCACATACTCTTTGCATCAGTACAGAATTTTTTGAAATTAGTTTTATCATAGTTACACTTTGCTATTTTTAATTTTTTATTAAGATATTTTATAAAAGCATTATATTCTTCTTTAATATCCAACCTATTTGGGAATCTCTTTTTTAAACTACTGAATTTCTTTTTTTTATTACAAGCAATTATTAATTCCGGTGTTATCCAGTAAGATCTACTTTTCAAGCGCTTTTTTGGTCTATTTACAAATGTCGAAATCTTAATAAGTGACTTAATTTTATCAACTAATTGATCAGTCATCTCATTTACATTATTGATCATTACGTTCTCTATATATACAACATTTTTACTCAGCCTACTTAATTTCTTGTAATTAATTAACTTATACTTACTCTCTTTTTCTTTCTTGCATTTGAAATGTCTATTAATGTTCACTAGAATAGGGAAATGATCAGTGATAGGATCTTCTCATACAAATGAAACAACTTCTGATTGATCTGATTTCACAAATATATGGTCTATACATGATCCCTTCTGCTGATCAGTTCTGTTAGGTGGTCTAGTAGTACCATTGATGTAGGACACGAAACCATATTGCATCAGCAGCTCACAATAATCTTGGGTAATTTGATTATCAGACAATATATCTATATTAATATCTTCATCTAAGATATGTTCTTTAACATTGGTGCAGTTACTCCAATAAGTCTGGATGTTATTTAAAAAACATCCAATATCAACATTGTGATTTCTGTACATTGCCGTAATAATTGTAGCCGAACTTCTATCATCAAACACCTTAACTTGCATGACTTTCATCGACCCAATCTCCACCGTTCTACCAATAGATTTGAGAGTATCTCTTACATAAACAATACCATCAGCTATGGTCAGTTCAGCATTAGCATAATACATTTTGTATTCATCTATATTGAATAATCCTATTTCTTTCAAACACCAAGTCTCTGAACACACAATAACTTGAGGTTTAGTTGTAAGACCTTTCAATTCTATAAGCAGCTCTTCATAATGTCTATTAAGACTTTGAATATTCAAGTGTAGAATAAGCAGTCCACCTACCTCATTGTGATTTATATTTAGGCAATCAACATTGTGACAAGGTATTTCATTTTTAGCAGAAAAATTTTCGAAACTAAACATAAAAACATTTCTAAATCCTGATCAGGCTTGCTATAGTTGCGGAGATTCAACATAGTCTATATTTTCTCTCATCTTTTTACTATGTGATTATAACTTGGACACTTCTTCACTTCAAAAGCCATATGATCCATTGGAAGACGTAAACCAAATTTCTTATTTGCAAAATCACAATTAGCACATTTTATAGGATTGTCTTTTTTGCAATGATTACCAGCACAACATGGGCAAATGATTTCATTCAAACACTTCGTACTTGAGTGATTATATCTACAGCATTTATAACATCTACGTATGTTCATATCTTCAAATACTCTGTATGATAACCAACCTATAAAAATTTTACCTCGTGTCATAATTTTATTAAATACACCAGCTGAGACTTCAAGTATAGCTTCGTAAGATATCTTTTTTCTAACTT
Source organism: Crioceris asparagi (assembly GCA_958507055.1). Taxonomy (NCBI): domain Eukaryota; kingdom Metazoa; phylum Arthropoda; class Insecta; order Coleoptera; family Chrysomelidae; genus Crioceris; species Crioceris asparagi. The sequence continues at coordinate 15,493,983 of OY293829.1, read as the reverse complement.
TGTCGATTCATTCAGCAATATGGACTACTTTCAAAAAGTCACTTCCATGAATAGAAATTTGATCTTTAACCATTAGCTCAATTTCTTCTTTTGAATATTTCTCAATCATATTAACAATTTTTATCCTCGGGTTTTGCTTTTTAGTAATCACTGCTGCAATTTTCTCATTTAGTAATGAAACCATTGTATTTGCTCTTTTCAAATCGCTACACTTGATCGCAACACATCCTCTTGCTTTCAATTTTACATTTACTACCGTATCACATGCTTTTATATTTGTTAATTTCGATACCATATGTTTTCTAGTTTGATCAGTTGTCTGAATTTTTTTGGTTTTATTACTATTCCTGGAAAACTATCATTGCTTAGTTTTATCTGCTTATTTTGATCTGATCTTAATACATTAGCGTATGTTTCATCTTTATTAAATACTATATTGGTATCAACAATATTTTTGACATTTTCCTTCAGTGACTCAGCAATTTCTTGTAATTTATCCATTTTTTTAACCAACTCTATTTCTTTTCTTGTAATACCATCTGATTCACTATAAAATTTAGAATTGTCTTTCATTATTCCAATTTGAGAAACCATCTCATAGTTCAATTTTTTCCATCTTCAATTTATTTCATTTTTTCAATCAAATTTTGCTTTTGAGTATCCAATTCAGTAACCAAATTTTCATAACTGCTCTTATACCAAGCAATAATTTTCTTTAGAATCACTACATCTTCAATTTTATCATCTTTTTCTAGTTTGAATGTTGTGAATTCGGGAATACAGCAGACTAGCAGACATAAATTCATCTATAAGAAACATTTTCTGTTTCGCTAGAAAGTCACTTTTATGAAATACTGATCCACAAATTAAGTAAACTACTTGCTTTGCTGCTTTGATGTTAGAATGACATTTTAAATAAATAATTTTCTCCTTATTATTTTCATTATCATTTGCATCACCCGCCATCATTATAATATTCTAGCTCTTCATATTACACATGGTTTTTATTACCTTGAAGATTTTTGAGCTGGATACTTTGAACCGATCCTTCAATACTATATATATACTTCTTTGGTTGATACTGCGAATATCTACTATCCGACAATTGTTTTGGGTTAATTAATTTCAAATAAACTTTGTTAATTTAAAGGATGAACTTTTGACAGTTCTGACTTTTTATATGTATATATAATAAATTTAATTATTTTTTTTCTTTTTCCATACTCTATAAATGACTCTGTTGGCACGTGACAAAGTATAACTTTCATCCCCACGGAAAAAAAATGAGTACTTTTTCCCCCGATAGATATATCTACACATAACAACATACAAATCAAATCACATAATTAAATTGACAGATATTTGATTACTTTAAAGGTTTCTTTAGCAATGCTTGTCTAATTGTCGCCTACGACTATAAAACTTCAAATTTCACTTCGATAAATATTCTAACTTGAGTATATTGTAATATTTTTCAATATTAATTCATTGTTTTTTCCGTCACAGAAAAAAGTAGTGAATTATATTCGGGAAAAATATTAGATTTTCGCGTCGGTCGACAACACAACCTCGAGCTCAAATCTAGTACTTTTTTCACTTTTATAATAAATAACTATTCACTCCTATAATTTTTTTTTAGTTTTTTTATGGAATCTTCCCAGAAATCCAGAAATGTGATATCAATAGATAGTAGTTTTCTGTGGTGACAACAGTTTTCTGTATCTGAATTTATTAAGATTGTTAAATCAAACAAATTTACGTACCATAAAAATACGGGATAAAAACGTTTGTTATGTTTTCGGTTTTATTAAACTTATTTCACATAAATTTGTTTAAAAATCCTAATAAAAATGATTTTGGCCACTACCAAAAACTACAAACGATTGTTAACACATTTCTGGAAAAATGTCATAAGAAAATCAAAAAGTAGGGGTAAGACATTTTATTTTGATTTTCAAGTTTTTTTGGAAAACTACGAACAAATAAATTTCACTACAATCATCTAAGTCGTCTGTAGCTTACGGCCATATTTTATATTATTATTATTTTGAAGTCGGGTACCAACCTTCCGGGAGCTCCTCTAGTCTCTGGTAATAGGAAAGAACACTCGCCTTCGCGTGATTCACTCTACTGTAAAGAGGTAGGCCATTCAGTTTGATGAATCTTAACATCAAATACTTTGGGAGGCATCATTACTTCATCTAAACTAATCTAGTCAAGGTTGTAGACGAGTCTAAAATCGATTTTTACCATCACCTTTAAATCAGAGGCAATTATTGAATAAATGGAAAATAATAGAATTAAGAGGCGAAACAGTTAAGTGCTACTTCTCACTTCATATTACTCACATTCATATCAGCAATATAACCTGAAGAAACAACGATTTCAAGCTCTGGATGATGAACTCATACTTATCCTAAACTTGACTGAAGTTTTAATAATTTTGTAGGAAAATATGGAATCTAATTTCATCAACGAACTATTGAGAAGAAGTTATGAACTGCAGAACCATATTATTCTTCATTCCTCTCGATAATTTATTTTAGGAATAACTTGTTCCTCTCTTTACTCGACGCTCTTGTATCTCCTATAATATAGAATGACGATATAGCAGCGTCCCACAAACTCCCGATATCCGATATCAATACGCTCCATCTAAATTGGAATAATTTTCCAGAGAGCGAATACAGAAGAAGACGAAGAAGAAGAAGGTTTTGGTCTCCTAAACAAATCCAACTCCGCAGACTTAATTGTCTGCTATCCTATATACCGCAGCACAGAAGACGACGAGAAATAACTGAGATAGAGAAAACAACACAAAGCCATCTAGAATCGCTCTTCTTGAATAAAGTTCACAACTCTGATGCTGCTGCGAATTCGGTGTGTCCGCTAGCGAATAAATTTCTCTCACTTTGAGTCAACGCAAAACAAATAATCAGAGTCGAACTTCGGAAAAGGGGGCCTCAATTCAATAGAGGGCAGGAACATAGAGAAGTTCGCCTTCAGCCGATCTCTCTCTCTCTCTCTCTCAGCCAGTCATAAATAACGATTGTTTCTCGGGGACAACGGATTAATTACGGCCGCCATTATTATGTGGTGTGTGTAGTGTACCTAACGTACATATACCGACGACGGTGATGACGTTCAACCAAAGTCGACTACATCGGTCTGGTAATAATCAACTGCACACAAGACAAGATTTATTGACCTTTCGATGACATTGAAAAACCATGTTTATTTGATTATGTCTATATGTGTTAAGTCGTCGAGTACAAGATTACATATGAGCATCAGTGGGCAAAACCACCTCTGCAACTGCAAAAATCTTTACTGCTTTGTGATGGACGATCAGAATGTGTTATATGGAAGGATACGTTTATTAGTTGATTTGGATGTTTGATAAATAACCTGAGAAATACGTCAAAGTCATCTGATTACGGTTAGGTTAGGTTAGGAAAGTTATTGAGAATCTAATTGTCCGTTTCAGAAAGTGCCGAGATCACATTAAGATCAACTCTATCTAAACAAACTGCTTTATACTGTAGTCCATGGTTCAGATAAAAATATTTAGGTATGCATGAGATTACCCTATTGATGTTCTTGTAAAGTTTTTTGATCAAGCAATTGCTGTGGTACGTAATCCAGCGATATTTCGATCTGATACAGCTATTTCCATAAAAGCACTAGTTTGTAGAAAAAATGTTGACACCCTTGACCTCAATGGATTTTTAAAGAGTAAACTATAGTAATGTGCTTGTGAAACCAATCGTACGAAATAGTAGCGTGATTTTGCAACATGAGCCTAGGTATGAGTCATATTCGCTGTATATGTCACGACGAGCGAATGCGAGCGATTTTCCGGTATGGAACCCACCACCTTAATGTCCCAGTCGCACTCCGAGGCTCTCACAAAATATAGAGCGAAACATCCACGAAAATCCAGCCGTTGAGCTCAGAGATACTGAATTGGGTAGTGCAGGTATGGAACCCTACACCTAGGAGGCCCAATCATATTTACAGCCACTACCAGATCATTCTAATTACATTCTAATTTCTAAAACACTATAAAAATCCAGCCATAGAGTTCAGAAATATACAATAAACTTCCCGTTTAATTTTAATTAAAGTATGATAAACACGTCTGCAAAATTTGGTTGGGATATCTCATATAGTGTACTAGTCAATACGGTACATAAACTTTTGGTTATTTTTGTATGAGATTTCTATATCAATATTCCTTTTTTTTTGAAAAATTAATCGATTTTCTAATTTCAAATTGAAAACATAGCCCAAATTAAAAGTAGTACATAGTGTTAACTTGCGTTTTTGATAGTCAAAAGAATTAAAATTGAACATAACTTTGAAAGACCTTGTTTAGTATTTATATTTGAGGAGAATTGTTCAAAATTGTTATCTACTAACAATAAAATATAGAATATTATATAATAGAGTATTAGATTGAATATCACCTGATAAAAAACTAGCTAAGTATACACTCTATCAAGTCATCTTCCAAAATAAACCAGAGTCGGTTCATCCGATTAATGCTCATTCCGATCCTCGCACGTTCTATGACTTGAGCACGTCTCAAGAAAGCGACATCAACTTTCGAATACATTTTAATTAATTTTCAAGGGATCGAAAATAGATTGGCGCAAGTATAAAGATCGATAACGAAAAATATGAACTGTTGGATAATAGACCGATCTATTCCGTTAAAAATGACCTTATATAGAGTTGGTCCACTAATATTCATGGTATATAAAAATGATATGTTCGTTGAAAAATTATTGTGTGTTTTTGCGGATGTCACCTCCAGAAAATATTATCACACTTAAAATAGTGAACTTACTATTTTATATGTTTGGCTATATGGATCCAAAATAAATTCCAAGAAGTTCAAAGATTTGAATATCTCCTTAAATATAAACAACAAACCCATTTCTTTTGTATCCGAAATAAAATATTTAGGCATTATTTTGGATTCACAATTGAATTTTCTAATCAGGTGAACTATATATGTAAAAATGGGAAGATACTTTTTTTCTATCGGATGTCTCGTTGTGTATCCCAATGGCCAAAAATGTTGATCTACAAAACTATAGTATATGTTATAAGTGTGTAATAAGAGATAAGCTGATTGCAGATTCAGTAGGACAAAATCATGAGTATTTTGTTGGAATGCAATAAATATACAACTGTTCAAGAAAAACTAGCTAAGAATAATCTAGATTAAATAACCTTTCAAACAAAAAAGACTATAATGTCACAGACAAATAGCCACAGAAAACGTAACTAGATAGAGTCACATCTCAAACAAAACAGAAAAAATCTAAATCGATCCATTCGTTTGGAAGTTACGATACCATAGAGATCCACACAGATACACCTCTCAAAATTATAAAATATTTTTCACAAAAACTTGGACCGACTTTATCAGTTGTTGCTCTGAAAAATACAAAATAATATTAATTCTATTGGTGACTACAACAACAAACTACAATGGCACAACTTCAGAATTACCAGCACCAATAGAATTAATATTATTTTGTATTTTTCAGTGCAACAACTGATAAAGTCGGTCCGATTTTTTTTTTAAATATTTATTTCACATTTTTTAGTGTAACATTAGTCATGAATATTGTTGGACGTTCACTAATACCCAAAAATTTATAGGTAGGTTTAGCTTGTACATCGCGGTGCAAATACACATATTTCAGACTTTACTGCTGTAACTCAAAAACTGTAACTCAATTTAAAAGTTTGCTACATATAATCTTTTCTTTAATTTGGCCGTATCATATTTTCAATTTTCGAAAAAAATTGCTCTTCCATATAGCGGAAACACGCATATCACATATTTCAGACTTTACCATTGCGAAACTCGGAAACCGTAACTTTTTTGAAAAAATGTTCAATTTAAACATTTCCGGATATGGTCCCCTTTCTAATTTTCAAATCTCGAATTTTGGTTTTTCTGAAAAATTTGCCCCTTCCACATAGCTGAAACACATAGGTACTTCAGGCTGTAGCGCGAAAACGTATGATTATTTTTAAAAATGTCCAATTTAATGATTTCCGGATATGAAATTTTCATTAATTCTGTCGTCTCAGATTTTGAATTTTCGATAAATTTTTTTAGAGGGAAGGAGATTTTGGATTTGATTTTTCTCAATATGGGACCATTTCTCAACTCTCCTCTTTCAAATGAAACAAAAATCATCTAAATCGGAGTACATTTACTATGTAAAATGCGCGAACAGCCATAAAAAAGCAATCTTACAACCGAATTGTATACCTTCTCCTTTTTTTTAAGTCGGTCAAAAAACCCTCTGTTTGCGTGGGCTATTAAAAATAGGGAAAATAGAAAATAAAAGCTGCGGTAGGTATATTATTATGATTTCTGAGAGAATATTGAAGTCCCTTCAGCTCAAATCAACAAGTTCTTTTATCAAAACCGATTAAATACCAAAACTGGTTAAAGTTCTAAATTATCTTGAGTATTCTCTTAATATATAGATAGCAATGGTGGACAAACATTTGTAAGACTTCCGATTTCAATTTGAAGAAACTTGGGAATAGATCAACGCTGTTAATGTCAGCTTAGTTAGCGAAACATATGGATGGAAAAAGACTATAATTTTTCATAAGTGTCATTTACATATTAATGAAAGTTGTACCGTTAAAGTCGGCTCAGGCTTTTAGGAGATTCACCCGGACAAACAACTTCATTTTTATTTAGACAGGGTGATCCAGGAGTGCGTGCAATCTTCATAACTTTTTTTATATCCAAGGTATCGATTTTATATTTTCATCAAACCATTGGTCCGACAATGAGGCACATTTTTCTTTTATTTATATATAGGGCGACCTAAAGTACTATAAGCGAAAAAAATCTTTTTATTCAAATGGCAAGACGCATTTCTGGTACATTTTTTAATTGGTCCCACAGAACTATTCGTAGTTAACTAAACTATCAGTTTTTCAGTTGATTCCATTAGCTTTAGAGCTTTGAGGCAAAAGTAAACCAAGAGTGGATGTTCCGTCACATACTAATATTTTTTTTAAACACTGAATACTAATGTCAATAACTCATGTCTTTTACATGCAACACCCTGAATTTTATTGCATCATTCCATAGATTTTATTATGAACTTTTTGTTCAATATTTAAAAGAAACACCCTAAGTTTAGTTAACTTCAATTGTTCCGAAGTTATAAAAGGTTTTATAGGTCTATGCACGGATCTTCCTTGATACAGTCTAATATTTCTTTAATAGCACCGACAGTATTAGTTGGTGCACTGAAAAATAAAATAATAAATCTATTGGTACTTGGTCTGCAGTTGTTGTTACATAGAAGAATTTTGACACCAACTTCAAAAGTTGTTTAATCAAAATTAATATTCTTTTTTCAGTGCACCAGCTAAATAACCAGTCCTATTTTTTAAATTTATTTTTAAATTATTCTTTAGTAATCGTGAAACCAGTATAATGTTAAGTTATTCATGCTAACAATAGGTATGCTTTATTTCTTAAAACTTTTATTTGAACAAATTTTTGTAAACCTACCAGGATTCGAAATTTAAAAAGTTACTTTACCTTATGTAACACTGTATAAATGTAGATAGAATTTCTTGAATAACTCTCCTTCTCTTTCTGGTTTCCAACATTGGATGGGTTCAAATTTATCTGCGGCTTTTGCTGTTTGGGCGAATATTTGTATCTTTATCCATCTAGAAAGAGTGCTATGATAGCTAAATATGGAATTGAAAAGCTTTCAGCCTTATTGGAAATCCCTTTACATTGACTTGATTCTGTAGGATGAACACGTTTGATCTGACATTGAAACAGGGGTAGATAAAAACACACATTCTTAAAAAAGGCTTTTGAGGTGAGGGCCCTATCTGGGGTTAAATCTTATCAGAGAGAGAGAACAGTGTAACTTCTCCCTGCATCTTATTCATAGGAATTTTCGTCCCAGCTCTTGGACTAAAACTTGAATGCAGAAAAAGTCGGGTAACAACGTCTCTGTCGAGCTTTATTAATTTGCGTCAGCAACTTGACAGAAGTGTTTATTTTCTTATATCTCTACAAAAAACTCTGAGTTTTTTCTTTAACGAGTTCGCTTGTTCTCTATTTTTAATGGGGCAGTATGTCATTGACTTGTTATCAGTTTTATGTTTATATTGATAACTGAGACTACAGCTTCACAATTTTGAAAATAGAAAAAATCTGAGAAAATAAAACTAAACCAAAATAGGCGCTTATAACCACAAGAGTATATAAATGTTTAGTTTCAATCAGTTTAAAGCGCCTGGTACTCCATTCTATTATTTTATCAATTTGTCAAGTAAGTAATTCGTTGTGCAATAAATGCTTTACTTGCTAGAAAGATAGAACAGTTGTGACTTAAATATCTCACTAATTTCGTTTCAAGGTACAATTTAGCTACATATTTCTGAATAATAACTTAACTATTCTGGGATTATAGTAAATTTAACTAAGGAATAGGTACGTTTGTCACTCATTCGGACATAAGGCATCATTTTATATGCAGTGGATTAGAAAGCAGTAACAATTGTAATAATATAAATTATTTATATCAAACTTTCAAAACAGGAATACTCAAGTCGCTATCTTCCTTAGATGGACTATCTACATTATTTATTATTTCAAAGGGTTTATCTCTCTCCAAGATTTCTCTCCTTTTAAATGTATCTATTACTTTAATATGTTTTCACTGCTGCAAAGATGTCAGTCAAAATTTTATTGAAGGAAAGGCAAACAAATTCACTTTCTACGTAATACCAAGTTGTACACATACTATCTCATTTGTCTCAGAACTGCCGCTTGACAGCTGTGCAAGTATTCGAAGAAGAGGTAATAATAGGCCAAGTGCCAGGAATTTTATGGATATAATGAAATAAGAACTTACATGGTGAATAAGGTTCTGACTTCGTACTCTTTGAATATTATTTTCAGGAAATAATGAACCGATTAGATAGGTTATACATAGTTACAAAAAATAACAATATCCCTGAACAAAACTTAATTAAATTTTATGAAAATAATAAAATAACTAATAGTAATTTTAAATTTAATCTTGTTACTGAAGAAACTATCATGGACATACTACTAAGTATTAAATCCAAAGCATTTTGTGTCGATCAGTTGAACATTAATTTGGTTTTGCTATCTTGTCCTTCTCTAATGAATCCACTAATCCACTATCTCATATTCTAAACTTTTGTATTGAAAAATCATACTTTTCTGTTAAATGGAAACAAGCAAACGTAATAACCTTACCAAAGAGTAGACCAACAAACTTTAATCAGCTACGCTCTATATCTATTCTTCCCACTCTGTCCAAAGTACTGGAGAAAATAATGGAAACCCAAATTCTAGAGTTTATGAACCCAAATAATCTAATACCCGAAAACCAGTCTGGGTTTCGCAAGGGTCACAGTTGCACTGCGGCTATGTTGCATATCAGTGACGAAATATTCTATGCTCTTGACAACGACAACACGACCATACTGATTTTATTGGACTTCACAAAGGCCTTCGATACGGTGAATCATTCTATTTTATTGTCAAGTTTAAACTATCTGGGATTTTCCAATAGCGCCTTAGACTTAGCCTCCTCCTACTTAACTGTGTGAAAACAATATATAACTCTAGATAGGTGTGTATCTGATACGCTTGAAGTTGTACATGGAGGTACCACAGGGTAGCATTTTGGGACCTTTACTTTACACTCTATATACTTCGCAAATAGCTAAAAAAGTTAAGCATTGTCAACAGCACAACTATGCAGATGATACTCAACTGTATTTATCATTTAAACATACCAATCCATTAAATCTGACTTAAGCAACCTTTATGAAGAAACTGAAAAACTACTTCTTAAAATAAATCCAAGTAAATCTATTGCTGTCCTTTTCAGCAGCGACATCCACAGACAGCATATTCTAAACAATTTAGACATCAAAATAAATGATATACCTATTGATTTTAAAGACACCGCAAAAAATCTTGGCCTTGTTATGGATAAAAAGTTAAGATTCAAGGAACACATAACTCTTAAATTACGAGCCGGGTACTCTGCCTTAAAAATGATCTACTCACATAGACACTATTTGAACACAGATATAAAAAAATCCCGATGGCCTGTAGTCAGCGGAAAGGTAAATTTTTCGAAATTCATTGAATTGAAATTTGAACAACCTCTTCATTGGTATACCTACATGTTACATTACATAAATTTGACGTATGTGTCATTGCCTTGCGGTTAGATGTTTTTGTTTTGGCTGTTGAATATAAAGCAGACAGGGTTTGAGTTCCACTTCAAGGCAGATTTTTTTTTCGTCTATTTCTTTTCAATAAATATACTATATATTTTTTTAATCAGGGTCTATATTAAGATCTCCAGAAAATGTACAATTACATCAAATTTATATTGAGTGTTCATGTTTTATCAATATTTGTTATTTTGCTTTATTAATTTTTATTTTTTTACCTGTGTATTTTATGAAAAATTGCTCTGAACAAAAGTTGTAGGTACTGATTATATCTACAACCTAAAATTATTTTTGATGATATTTACACTACGGCACTTTTTTGATAATTTTTTTAATTGTTTGAATAGTCGCCATTTTGAAACTACTTACCCGATATTGCCCAATAACGAATTCGACCGAGATATTTGAGAGATTGATTTTTGTAGCAAATTTGAACTTGATACCTTCAATGCTGCGACCTCTATCGTGTTGACTTTTGAACCAAATGTTTTTTTTGGACTAACTTATAGACATATAATAACATGCCGTTGAAATTTTTTCGAAATTCAAAAGTGTGAACGATCGCAATAACATTTCACATTTCTATAAGAAATTTACCTAAAAATGCTTTGTGAAACGCTTGTTCTTTCTCCTTTTCATTTTTGTGACACTGTGTACGGAAGTTGCCTAGATAGTTATGACACAAAAAGATTTCAGAAACTTCAAAACTCATGTCTAAGACTGATTTTTGTAATTCGTAGAACAAATCGAGTTTCTCATAAGCTGAATGAAATAGGATGGTTAAACATGTTTAATCGGCGAGTTCTACATATGCTCTGCTGTTTCTATAAAATTATAAAATACAAAACGCCACCTTATTTATACAACAAAATAAAATATAGACCTGATATTCATAATGTTAACATTCGGAATAAAAATTCGTTAACTATACCTGCTCACAATAAAGAAATTTTTAAAAGATCATTTTCATATTGCATTGCGCAAAACTTAAATAAATACAATATCAATGACTTTTCTGTTACCGAAACGACTATCAAAGAAAGATTTAAATTGTTTTTACTACGTCAGCAGTAAACTACCTACTAATCACGGAAACAAAGAATTTTATATTAGTTTATCTTAATCCTTTTTCCAACCCCTTCCCTTCCGCTCTCTCTCTCTCTCATTTCTGATCTGGGTATTATATATTAAATCAGTGCAGTCATTTAAAACTAATTTTCTTATATATATTTTGTAATTTTTTTTTGGCGCATTAACAGCACCTGAAAGGTCTTTTATTTTTTATTAGCCCTTGGGAGGCTGAATCATGGCCTTTTAACCATGTAATTATATTATTTTTTTGGCATCTCTATGTAAATTTTTATTTATTGGTTGAAAAACGTCTTTATTATTATTATTATTATTATCCTAGATGAGTAGCAACAAATACGGACTTGACATTAATATAAATAAAACAAAAATTATTATTATGAGTAAGCCTAATGTATCAAGACATAGACAGCAACGGCAAGCCTTATTGAACGAGAAAGAACACGTACCTTGGCACCAATATCAATGATCAGTGGGATCATGCACAAGAGATAAAGATCGCTATTGAGAGGGTTAGAGCAATGTTTAAAAGTATGAGCAGGATATTTAAAAACCATAACTTGACACTAACTACAAAGATTAGATTACTATGCTGCTATGTGTTATCAGTCCTGTTGTATAGTGTAGAGTCAAGGGCACTCAGTGAAACAACCAAAGAAATTTGGAGTTATCCTAAAATGAGTAGCAACAAATACGGACTTGACATTAAAATAAATAAAACAAAAATTATTATTATGAGTAAGCCTAATGTATCAACCTATAACATCGAAATAAAGGGCAAGCCTATTAAACGAGAAAGTACATGTACCTTGGCACCAATATCAAAGATCAGTGGGATCATGCACAAGAGATAAAGATCCGTATCGAGAGAGTTAGAGCAGTGTTTAAAAGTATAAGCAGGATGGTTTTTAAATAAAAACCATGACTTGGCATTAACTAGATTCCTACGCTGCTATGTATTATCAGTCCTGTTGTAGGGTGTAGACTCAAGGGCACTCTGTGAAACAGCAAGCAAGAAATTGGAAGGAAGCTTTTGAGATGTGGCTTTACTGTTTGATACTGAGGGTGTCATGGATGGATCGTTTCATGAATGAATGAATGTGAAGAATTAATAAGTAGAAAGAGATTCCAACCACTATTTAAACACGAAAGCTCCAAAATCTCGGTCATGTTATGAGAAACAGCGACCGATATCAATTACTCCAAAATATCCTGCAGGGCAAAGTGGAAAGAGAAGTGTAGGAAGAAGAAGAATCTCCAGAAAAATCTCAGAAGCTGGTTCGCAATGACCACCATTCAGTTGTTTTGAGCGCAGTTAACAAGGTGATGATAGCTAATATGGGTGCCAACATCTGGAATAGATAGGAATCCTCAGAAGAAGAAGACTCCTAAAATGAAGATCTAATTTTTTGAAGACCTTACTCCACCACGTTTTTAACCCTTATATTGTGTCATGAACTTAATAATTTACATTGGATTTAGGGATCTCCCTGATATTTACGTAACAGATTTTCGTACTTTCCTTAAAAATGGTTGTAATGTCTATATTGTCAACAATGGTAGAATACACAACATTTTTTGGCTGATATCAATGTCTAGGTCCAAAGATATCAATATAATAACAGTTATTAGATTACATGAAATCTGAAAAATAAGCATTGATAGATAATTTCTCCGCTAGCTTTCTGATCATATTCTGCTTCCACATTTCGAATTCCATAGGAAGTCGGTCAAAAAAAATCGAAGACCCCTCCTCACTATGGTAACAGTTACCATGTTGTACGCGTTTGGTTCCGGTCCTCTCGATCGTAAATCAGTGTGTATTTCACTTTCGCTTTCTTCGGCTCATTTGACCTGTTAAAATGAAGGTGGGTGAGTACTTGCGTTAAAATCACTTGCCGATTTTATATATATGTATGAGAAACACTGTTGCAGTTTGCACGCAGAATAAATATGCAATCCAAATATGTACCTACAATAAATATGTGGGGCGTGTGCGAAATGTTGATCGTTCCAAACGGGCCGTGTTGATGTTGTGACGTAACTTGCATAATTATGTATAATGTGTAGTGTAAGACTAAGAGGACGACTTCTTTTTTTATATAAACATATAGTGCAAAAGCCCACAGTATGAAATTTTGCGAATCAGATACATAGGCTTCGTTCCAACTACCATTAGAAACAGTTTATTACAAACTATCAGAACGAATTGTCGATCTCTTTGGACTATACATCAGGGACATGCTAGATCATTATAGAGGGTGGTCCGCATTATAATGGAGAAACTTTAACAGGGTATTCTGCAGATAAAAATAATTAAAAAAGTTCTTACTTATCTCCAAAAACGCTTCGTTTTGGAGATGCGGGGTGTTGAAATATTGCGAAAAATCGTTTTTTCTTATTTTTAAAGAAACTCTTTTAGATTTTGCTTTCAAACTTAGTAGGCATTATTGTCACTCAAAAACAATATTATAGCATGTTAAACACTGATTTTTGTTTTACCAGTGGCATTCGTGAGACCGTTAATTATTTTAAATAATATAAAAATGTACGCCAATGGTCTTATCGTAATTTTGTTAATAAATTTAGATATATTGATAAATTCTAAACAAGAATGGTCTTTTCGCTAAAACGAACCGTTCTAGAGAAAAAAATAATGTTTGTTTGCATGTGCACCTTATCTCTTAGTTTTGCAAATTAAATTAAGATAATTCGCGCTATTTCAATTCGTTTTTATTTACATCACATTTGCAAACCTAAGAGATTAGGTGCACATGCATACAAAAATAATTTTCTTCTCGATAACGGTTCGTTTTAGCGAAAAGACTCAAGTGACCGTTTGTGGTTTTAGACACAATGAACATTTATATTGTTTTAAGGATAATAATAATCTTTAATCTTTATTCAGGTTAACATACAAATCTTGATTGAAAAATAGTATGCTAATAGATTGTCTGACTTAATAAAGTCCAACAATCCCCTACCGAGATGCAAATAGCATCTATGTGTAGACCTGAACTTAATAATGTATTAAAATCTACAAGCTTAACATAATCTAAATATACATATTAATATACAATAAATAAACAAATAATAAAATTAAAATGCAACAAAACTATAAATACAACTACAAATGTAAAGAAAGACACATGATATAGGAAGTATTAAATATTAAAACAGATTTTTTAAGTAACATAACAATATCTATGTATATTATAACTTCAAATTATTTAAAATCCAACTCTTAATATGAAATTTAATACGCCCTCTAGAGAAGTTTATTTTTTTTAGATTGTTATCTAATCTATTGTAGACAAGTTTGGATCGATATAAACTAGTTTTTTGACCAATATTTAATTTAGTTTTACTTACTGTAAGCGATTTGTGTCTAGAAAATAAACATGCTTCAGCAATAGTATACTCTTCCCGTAGATTACAATAATTATTTATTAGTGCTTCCAAAATATATTTTTGATTGATGTTCAGCAATCGTGTCTCACTAAAAAGGTTGTGTTGTTTACCAAAAGTTAAAATTTTGATAGCACGCTTTTGTATTCTTACTATCGGCCCTAATGTATTTGAATAAGCTGAACCCCAACAAATAATTCCATAAAATAGGACGCTACAGAACAAAGCATGGTATAATTTTAATAAATCATTTGTTTCAAGAATATATCTCATTTTATAGAAAACAAAAAGAAGGTATCTTACTTTTTTAACAATACTAAAAATATTTTTCTTCCAATTCCAATTTTCATCTAGTATAACACCAAGGTATTTAACTTCATTTACCCTTTTTATTTTATCACATCCACAGTTTAAGTTATTATAACAAACATCATCATGTATTGTGAGTCCGTCTGTAACAGGGAGCTTATCCGCATATAGAGACACATATAAAACACTGGATTTTGACATATTTAAAGACACTTTGTGATAATTAAACCATTTCCTTATAATTTTTAAAGAATGTTTGGCATTGGCTGTAACTTCATCCCAACTCTCACCACTACAAATAATGACTGTGTCATCCGCAAAAGATACAATAACACCCGATAAATTAAGATTCAATAACCCATTAATATAGGCATTAAATAATAATGGACCCAAAATTGAACCTTGAGGGACTCCATAAGTAACTAAGCTGTAAGAACTTTTAATACCATTAATGAGAACACACTGAAATCTATTTGATAGATAGTTACGCATCAAATCATTAACAATCCCTCTTATACCTATATCATTCAATATAATCAATAGAAGTTCATGTACTATCGTGTCAAAAGCCTTCGCTAGATCGAGAAATATTGCTATTACCGATCTGCTATTGTCAAGTTGGTTACATATGAAGTTATTGACATAATTTAAGGCATCATTAGTCGATTTATTCTTTCTGAATCCGAATTGTCTCCCATTTATCATTCCCTCTCCCTCTAGAAAATCATTAAGTCTTTTGTGTATCACTTTTTCAGATATTTTAGCCAAATTTGATAATAAGGATATTGGTCTATAATTACTTGTTGATTTATGATCACCAGCTTTATATATTGGTACAACCTCTGCTCTCTTAAAATGATTAGGCCAAATACCAGATAGCATACATTTATTAATTATTTTTGCCAAGGGTTCAGCTATATCCAAAGCAATACATTTTAAAACAGCGATAGTAATTCCATCAATCCCACCTACCTTCTTATTTTTCATTGACACAATAATATCTACTATTTCCCCTGCGTTTGTCTCCTCTAAATACAATGACTTATTATTCCAAACTCTAAGTGGAACATACATAGAATCAGACAGTATTTTATCCGAAAGACACTTAGCGATCCTGGTAAAATAATTATTGAACTCCTGACCTATCTCAAATCCGTCCTTTAATACTTCTTTGTTAGTGTCAAATATTTCATTTATATTTACCCTATCTTTTTTAATTTTTGCATTTAATTTATTATTTACAAAATTCCACATACTCTTTGCATCATTAGATAATTTTTTGAAATTAGTTTTATCATATTTACACTTTGCTATTTTTAATTTTTTATTTAGAGATTTTACAAAAGCATTATATTCTTCTTTAATATCCAACCTATTTGGGAATCTCTTTTTTAAACTACTCAATTTCTTTTTTTTATTACAAGCAAGTATTAATTCCGGTGTTATCCAGTCAGATCTACTTTTCAAGCGCTTTTTTGGTCTATTTACAAATGTCGAAATCTTAATAAGTGACTTAATTTTATCAACTAATTGATCAGTCATCTCATTTACATTATTGATCATTACGTTCTCTATATATACAACATTTTTGCTCAGCCTACTTAATTTCTTGTAATTAATTAACTTATACTTACTCTCTTCTTTCTTGCATTTGAAATGTCTATTAATGTTCACTAGAATAGGGAAATGATCAGTGATAGGATCTTCTAATACAAATGAAACAACTTCTGATTGATCTGATTTCACAAATATATGGTCTGAAAAATTTTTTTTTCTGTTAACTATTAAGGACTGATTTATTGTTTTAATTTTTTTCACTGGTCTAAATTATTGACCAAATGGAGAAGGCATACAATTCAACTGTTTGCTTTTTTTGGATCGAATGATTCTTTCAAATAGTAAACGTGCTTCGATTTTTATATTTCTTTTTCATTTGAAGTTTGGAGAAATGATCCCATATTAAAAATGATCAAATCGAAAATCTCCCCTTAAAACAGCCAACGAAGAGAGTGGAGGAGGGTCAATGCTTTTCAAAAATCTAATATCTGAGACTGCCAAATTAAAGAAGGGACCATATTCGGAAATATGTTTGATTCCAGCATGTTTAGAAATTCCTGTCAGAAAATGAACGTTCAATGACTTTGATGACTATATAAAAACTAAAAAATGAAGTAATAGTAAAAAATATAAAGCAGGCCAAGCCTGAGCTGCAAATTTATCATTTTTGAGTGGATAGAAAGTGACGGATAAACAGAAGAAAATAATACTAAAAGAAGATATATAAAACGTACAATATTTGACATTATTGAGTTCAATATTGTCTATATTGATTGATAATTAACAACTTAATATCTGTTATTATTGTTTTTTTAGTATCTTAACTGACTTCTTAAGAGATCTGTATTATCCTGAAAGTTTGCACAGCTCCAATGACAAACAAATATTCCACATTCTATGAATGCATCACTGGCCACGTGTTGTTTCCGATACTCCTCAAATACAGAGTAACGAACCGTGTCTCAAGGAGGTTTATATCTTTTAAAAAGTTCAGCTCTGGCTCTGCATTGCAGCTCGACGTAGTGGCCGTAAATGGTGCTACTACAATAATGCACTTTAAACAAGATAAACACAAAAATATTCTTCCGTGGACTAAGTTCGAGCTATTTTATCTTTGACACAGGAACTGCTATGAATTCTTTCACGATCTGTTATTTTCATTAAGTAATCACAATAATCTTAAATGCAGTTATCTAGCTAACGAAGATAGCAATTAAATCACGTGGCGTCGCATAATTCACATAGCCTATGTACGATTTCTGTGTAAGCTACGATCATTATTTCTATATATAGTAATTCAAGAATATGTAAGGAAAACAATTATATAGACAGAGAAATCAAATACGTTCTGGTATTTGTTTTTGTAAAATTTCCACATCTATTCAGTGTTCACGTGAATAGATAAAGTAAGTATATTGGATAAGTGTAAATTCTTCTGGCTCAATCAACGCTCCGTAATTTTTGACCGATTCAGAAAAAAATGGAGGAGGTATACAATTATTTTGTAAGTTTGCTATTTATATATGTATTTACGCTTGTTTTAAAAAATGCGCCTATTTTGATGATTAACCAGAAATAATTAACGAAAAAAATAACTTTAGTGTAAGAAAAGCGAGTGGTGCTTTATATTAGACAATATGAAAAAATAAAGCGAGAGCACCCCAGGCTTGCATTGAAACTTTTTTACTCCATTTGAAAATTATATATATATATTTAATTTTGTAGAACAAGGCAGTGAAAATGCTGAAAGAAATATCTGGGGTGGTCCGTCTGTAAAGATTATAAGGATGAACCATGAATCTCTCTCTCTCTCTCTCTCATTAATGGCCCTTGCTTCCTTAAGGTGCATTTAGCCAGCTCATGAGTGGGATTGCAACTTAGCCTGACTTTCCATCAGGCCATAATTTTACTATCTTAATTGTTATTTGTTATTTCTTGTCAAAAATGTTTGCAATGCATCACTGTTATAGCCTGGTGATTATTCAATTCAATTATTTATTTGCTTCTATAACAGTTACAGTTTTAGCATCGTGAAATTTCAAAATAGGAGATAAAACTAAAGACTAAGTTAATAACTAAAAATCTAAACCAAACCAGTAATAAAAATAAATAAAAATATATTGGAGAGTTTTCCACATAATTGTATAAAAGGTATGGTAAGAATCTGAAGTACAGTTGAATAATACATATTAAAATTTTGCGACATACAACATAACATTTAACATATAATATTTAGAAATATGACATATAGATACGTTGACTAACAGTAATCATACGTTTTGCATAAGATTTAAAATATCACAGTTAAAACATTCTTCGAGAGTATATGGACAGAGTTTGATTAGTATTGATTTGATTGATTTCTTAATCTGTAACATCGGAAGTTCTTGAATATTTTGAGGCAGTTTATTAAAACAATGTATGGACATATTGATGAAGCTCTTTTTTGTTAAAGTTAATCTATACCGTGGAGTACATATTTGTTGTCTTTGACTTGTCTCATAATCATGTAAGTCTGAGTGGCGAACAAGTGTTCTTTGCTTTTCTCTTGCCGATAAGATGCAGTTATATATAAATAATGCCGGCACTGTCATTATCTTTAATTTTTTTAAATGTGGTCTACATGTTTCCGAAGGCGTTATTTTGGTCATAGTCCTTATAGCGTATTTTTGAATAATGAAAATTCTTTCCCAGTCAGTTGATTTACCCCAAAACACTGTAATTTAAGTGACTTTGAAATAGGCCATTTTTAGTTACTGTAAGAGGTACATACTTCGAAAGTTGTCGTAACAAAAATACAGTCCTTGTCAATTTTTTTGCTAAGTCTTCTATTTGAGGTTTCCAACTAAGCCTGCAGTCCAGTGTCACTCCTAAGAACTTAACACTCTCATTATTAGGTACCTCTTTTAGTGAGAAATTTTGGTGTTTGGTTTTGTTGCGGCTTAAGCACAGCTGGTTTGCGGAGAACCATGTGTCCAGGGCTTCTATTGTCAGTGGATTGACGGTATCAGCTTCCTGACCAGAATTATGCTTGGTTTACAGAGCACAATCATCAGCAAATTGTGTAGTCAATGCTCCCTCCATAGTTAATGATAAGTCATTCACATAGATAATAAACATCAAAGGGCCTAAGATTGAGCCTTGGGGGATGCCAATGTCCATAACAGTTGCTGAGGACCGCATACCTGAAACCTCTGTATATTGTTTTCTGTTGTTCTCTGTTGTTATCCTCGAGGTACTCGCCCTGTCTCCGCTAGACGATATTACCACGTGCTTTTAACCTCCGAAGACTTTTCAGGAATCAAACTTTTCTCAAAAGCCATGCCAGACCTACTCGAATATCACGGCGTCGACTTCCCTATCCACATCGGGGGCCCAGCACTTGAGTATCCTACCACGTGTACTACCCGTACGAAAATTGATACAATTATTTCCTTCCAACCCGAGATGAACACTACCGAGGTTGAAGATGAAGTCACCATGAACCTCATTATCACAATTCTATTGTCTTCCGAGATATGTTCTCTTGGAGATACTTTTGCTATACCTCAGAATTTTTTGTTATCTATGTGGAATTGTGGAATTCAAAAAATTTTGAATATAACTAATATCTAATGTTTAAACTTTAATTTTCCTGAATATTGCAATAATTATTTATCATTTGGTGTTCTTTATAACTCAAAAGAATTTGTTAATAAATATTGTCCAGGTTTAGATAATCCTACTTATTCATTGTTTATTTTATCACTGGATAATTATATTACATAATGAAAATGAAAAAATCAATTCATCATTTGCTAAAAGTGAAAGTCACAATTATAATTTTAAATGCTTCTCTATCATCTATGAACAACATGCTCTATAAAATGCAGCTTCAAAAACATATTTAAAAAGTGTGAATCCTGTTTTACTTTTAAGAATTATCTATCGAAATTTCGACAAAGCTGTGACTTTGTGATAATCAATCATATAATTTTTTAGCTACAATTCTGATCTAGGAGGGAAATTATAAAGTTTTTAATGATACTAATATCTTCTCTATCACCTTCCATCCAGTATAGATATTTTTCTGCCATGACAGTGTTGCTACTGACGAGATTTTCAGTTTGAAGTTGATAAAAAACACCCGCATTGGACATACACTGTGTCCAATTAAGTCGGAACCATATGGAAAACTTTTTTATTCTTGGTTTTATGAAAAACGGTTATTCTTGATAAAAAGTTCTGCATAGTCCAAAACTTAAAATGCATCCATCAGATATCAATTTTTTTAATACGTATACGAGGTGAGTCGAAAAGTATGAATTTTGCTCAAGAGTAAAGTACCTTTATTTCTGTAAATATCGAAAGTTTTTATGAAAAAAGATGATCATAATGAAAACCATTGTCAGATATCCAATATTATCTGCCCCCGATAAAAAACCATATTTTATTATTTTTATTAACTTCTGTGTAATAGCATTGATAATTTACGTCTACCGATAAACATTTAATCTAGGATACACTGACTGCAATCGTCAAATCGCTAGTTCGTTTTAACTAGTAAGGAGAAAATGGAACTAGTTTTTGTTGTCGGAGATAATTATAAAACTGATAGAGAAGCAGCAACTATTAACAACAGACATAGAATAGAATAGAATTATTCAGCTTTCGACATTTCTAAATAAATTCAAGACGTTTGGAAGTGTTCAAAATAATTTTAATAAATATTTTTTAATAAAATAGCTGATGTGTAATTTACAAAATCTGCATAAGTATTTTATTTTTACCAAAAATTAATTCTTATAGCCGATAGATAATATTGGATATCTGACATTTGTTTTCAATCATCATCAACTTTTTACGATAAAAACGTTCGATATTTTCAAAAATAAAGGTACTTTACTCTTGAG
Organism: Crioceris asparagi; assembly: GCA_958507055.1. NCBI lineage: Eukaryota > Metazoa > Arthropoda > Insecta > Coleoptera > Chrysomelidae > Crioceris > Crioceris asparagi. The sequence continues at coordinate 15,472,426 of OY293829.1, read as the reverse complement.
CAAAATTCATATTTTTCGACTCACCTGGTATATGAAATAAAAAAATTATATCTGATGGTTGCATTTTAAGTTTTGGACTATGCAGAACTTTTTATCAAGAATAACCTTTTTTCATAAAACCAATAATAAAAAAGTTTTTCATATGGTTCCGACTTAATTGGACACAGCGTATAGGATAACAGATTGCAGATCCCCAAATAATAAGCTGGTCCATCATTCCTGTGAGTAGTGTCAACCAGAAAGAGAAAGAAGAAGCTTATCAGAGAGAAAAAATAAATAAGATTACCGAACCCCCGAAGGGTTAAAAATGATATGAACTTAAGAAAACAAAAATATTTTTTAAAACAACAAATAATAATTTTAAACAATAGTAGCATTGCATTTGCTCGAAAAATATTAATAAATATTATTTGTCCAAAGAAGTTAACAACAGAAACAAAAAGATACTTGGGAAGTAAAGTGTAAGAGAAAGAATATTTAGAAATTTATGAAAATGGGTAAATATTGATCAAATAAGTTTCATGATAAGTGGGCTTTGAGTTGATATATATTTTTTTCATTTTCTTCGGATACTCCCTAGAAGGAAATACTTATGTAACTCAAATGTTTGTTTGGAATTATTAAAAAAAATATATGAAAAATCTGGGAAAACTTCTTCCAACCTATATATTGTGATATGTTCAACAAATAATATGTTATTATGTTATAATATGTTATCTCATATAATATGTTATCTCATTTTCACTTCTGATTTTCACTTAATTTACACATTTTCAACATGATACTAGGAAAAAAGATATATTCATTGTAAAATATAAATTTAGTTTGACAGATCGTGTCGATATTTACAAGTATGCCCGATTCTCCAGTTTTGAGACGGACTGATGACATGCGCACAGCGGTAGAAAATGCGTTCACCAACCGAGCATATCTTGTTTGTCCTAGTATAATGTACTCGAAATGTTTTTGACCGACTTCAAAAAAGGAGGAGGTATACAATTCGGTTGGATGATTGCTTTTTTATATATGGCTGTTCGCGCGTTTCGCATAATAGGTAAACCTGCTCCGATTTCAGTTCAAAGCAAACAGTTGAGAGATGGTCCTATATTTAGAAAAACTCATCCGAAATCTCCTTCCTTCTAAAAACAGCTCCCGAAGGGGGTGGAGTGGGTAATTTCTTTCGAAAATTGAAAATATAAAGCTACGGTTTTCGAGTTACAGCAGTGGTAAAGTCTGAAATATATGTGTATGTCCGCCGCGATGATTTGAGATCTCTGAATAATAACAAGTACAAGCAAAGAATATACATGGATAATTGCATAATTACTAACTTCTTTGGTATTAGTGAATGTTCGACGTTTTTCATAACAACTAAACTCAAAAGTGTGAAATAAATATATTTTACCAAATACTGGAGCGACTTTATCAGTTGGTGCACTAAAAAATACAAAACAATATTAAGTCTATTGGTGCTGGTAGATACTTTGGAAGTTGGTCTCAAAAGTTTTCTATCTGTCTACAATTGCACAACTTTAAAAGTACCAGTACATATAAGTACATAACATTATTATTTTGTATTTTTCAGTGCACCAACATATAAAGTTCTTCCAATTTTTGGTAAAAAGTATTTATCATAACTTCACTAAAATTTCAACATGACAAAGTTTCTCGGATCAGCTAGTATTATATAAATTTTATGGACTGGTATTCTACATGTACCTACCTAGGTAGGTGATATGAAAACTCATCGTTCTACACTTTTATTTATACATTAATTACTTCGATTGAATACATATAATAAATTGACATCGTCACTCGTACTCGTACTTTTATCCTTGAATTATCTTCTGTGATGAATACATATATGAGATGATACGAATGTCATGCATGATCTTTGATATACACAACAATGATTATAATATCTTCTATATGTATATGTTATTATATATTAGTCAGAGGTTATGCAAGTAATTCGATCTATATAATATATAATGTAATTGACAACGGACACTAGAACAAACCGTGTAGTTTATATTAGATTAATGGGTGAATGCCGGAGCTGTGGTCAGTCTCATTGATGGCCTTGATAAACGGAAAATTATAGTTTTATTTCCTTTTTGTATTTCTTAATTGCACAATGAGTTTTTCTTGAGATTGTATTGTGAACACTGATTTATATACAATGAAACCTACCGAAACATAATGGCTTAAAGCATATTATAATCGGCCGTTCATTAATTAGTCAATTTTTCCGAGTCCAAAGAGGTTGAATAACCTCGCAACTTGGGTAGTATTTAATCTTGAATAGAAATGTCTATAGTTGTCTTCAGTTTCACAGATGTTTTTCCTACAGTTGCGGTTGAATGAATAATGTAGGCAAATCCTGCATAGCAAAGCAAAGTTGATACTTCCATTATCTTAGGCGTTTATCGACCTATCGACTCCTATTAAAAAACGTGAGCGTGTTGTTACATCATACAGCAACAGGTGATTGAAAACGATATTTAAACATCAAGATCGAGAATCCTTTGTTGGACTTAATCAGCATAATTCCAATATCAAACTAGGAGTCCCAAAATTATCGCCTTATACTTCTGGTTGTTGTTGTGCTCGATGGAAATAGTGTTCATATTGGTAGCTGCTATAATGTGGAGACAAAATTGTGATCATTTATCTATACAGGGTGTTTCCAAATAAGTACAAGCGATTTTAGGGGGTGAATCCTTGTCGAAAATTAAAGGGTGTCTTTCATATAAACAAAAGTTCTTGGACCTTTCCCTGAAAAGTAAGACGTTTCCAAAAATGAGGAAAAATAGTTAATCATTATACAAGGGAAAAATGTATTATATTTCAAAATATTACAATACCTATATTAAAGTCAGAAAATTATTGAATTGAAATTTCAAGTTTTAAAATGGTAGGCGACAATTAGACACGCGTTGCTAAGGAAACCTTTAAAGTAATCAAATATCTGTCAATTGAATTCTGTTATATAACTGTTATATCTTATATCTGTTATATGTTATACCTATATATCTACCTTGGAAAAAAGTACTCAATTTTTCCCGTGAGGAAAAAAGTTATACTTTTATACCTGTCAACAAACATAAAATGTCAAACTTTTTTAAAGTCACAGAACAAAATCTTTTTTCTCTTTATAAACATTGATCAAGAGATGAAGGAAATATTAAAAAAAACATGGTACTGGCACTTGCCTACTTCAAAAGTTAAAACAAGCTGAATAATTTTGAAATACTTCGATTGCAGTCACAAACAGTGCAAACAAAACATGACGGCCAACTATTAGATTTTTTCGATTCCATTTACAGAAGCTTGTATTTTATTTTCCTCTTAAGAAACTATTGCTTTTACGGTTTTGCAATAAATTGTCCTTTTCAACACATATTTCTAAATTTATAAATTTCATTTCTTCAAAAAGTTCTGATAAAAAAGGAATAGGGGTTATATGTTTCACCCCTTTAAAAGATCACAACTAACTTGAAAAAATATTTTTTCTTTCTCATTTTCTGAATCGTTTAACTTTTCGTTTATATGAAAGACCCTCTTTAATTTTCGACAAGGATTCACCCCCTAAAAACTTCAGCACTTATTTGGAACACCCTGTGTAGATAAGTAATCAAAATGTTGTCTCAACATTATAGCAGTTGCCAATCCAACCTGCAAACTTTCTTTACATCGAGCACAACAACAATGTTGGTGACTACAACAACAAACTACAACAGCACAACTTCAAAATTACCAGCTCCAATAGAATTAATATTATTTTGTATTTTTCGGTGCACCACCTAATAACGTCGGTCCAGTTTTTTGTAAGAAAATATTTATTTCACACTTTTGAGTGTAACATTAGTCATGAAAATTGTTAAACGTTCACTAATACCAAAGACGATAGTACTTATCCTATAACCTATATATAGGCTTAGCTTGCACTTGCTATTTATTATTCAGAGATCTCAAAACATCTCGGCGCAGATATACATATTTCAGACTTTACTGCTGTAAGTCGAAAACCGTAATCCTTTTGAAAAATTCAATTCAAATGTTGCCACATATAATCTCTTCTTTTGTTTGCCCCTTCCACATAACGGAAATACACATATCACATATTTCCGACTTTGCCATAGCTTAAACTCGAAATCCGTATTTCTTTTGAAAAAATGTTGAATTTAAACGTTTCTGGATAAGGTCTCATTTTTAATTCTACATTCTCAGATTTTTGATTTTCGAGAAACATTGCCCCCGTTTTTGGTGGGAAGGAAATTTCGGTTTTGAGTTTTTCTAATTATGGCACTATTTCTCAATTCTCCTCTTTCAAAAGAAACAAACATCGTCTAGGTACTATGCAAAACGCGCGAACAGCCATAGAAAAAGATACATTCCAACGAATTGTATACCTCCTCCTTTTTTTGAAGTTTGCTGTTCTTAGAAAGGTCACAGGTGACCCGGGTTCGATTCTTGGTCATGGAATTTTTTCCAAAATGTATAAGTAGAATTCAAAATATATCTAAACCTACTCTATACTAATAATAAAATAAATCGAAGTGTCCGTTTGTAATATCAAAATAACAGATTTTAACTAATTGCATATGGAAGTATATCTATCACTAATAACAAAACAATTTTTATAATTTTTGTATGTCTGTCTGTTTGTTCCGGCGAATTTTCGTGACGGTTAAACCGATTCTGACAGGATTTTCAATGGCAGGTAACGCGGACGAAGCCACGAGAAACGGCTAGTATCTAATAATTCTAGAAGTATAGCTACTCTTTGACATAAGAATCTCTATAGTTTCATAGTTTAATGAATTACGATTGAATTTCGACCTCTGTGTAATCACTAGTTGTAGTTTTTACACCCAATAGAAATGATGTAATACAATGCTGTATGAATTATATTTATTTATGCCATGCCGTGTTATTTTTATTCCCCAACAAATCATTTCAGAATCTGGTAATTGAAAAGAATCAAGAGATATACTAGGAAAAGTAACTAGGTTTTATGAATTCAGTTGTAATTATTGCAATATTATGTAATAATGTGTAAATATAAGAACATATTTGATTGACTGGCTTTCAAATTCATCAATAATACCTAATTATTATTGCAGGCGACAGTTCGAGTTGTATGTTGGGAATAATACATAATATTAATAATTTTGTGACTTCCTATAAAAAAACTACATATCTGTTGAAGCAATCTCATTTTGAAATATCATAGGAAAAACATAAAAAGCTATTTCATGTTTTAAAAGCTAGATCAGTTACACATTGTATACAATAAATATTTTTTACAAAAAATTGGACCGACGTTATAGTTGATGCACTGAAAAGTATACAATAATATTACTTCTATTGGTGATGGTACTTTTGAAGTTGTGCAGTTGCAGTTAGATTGATAGCTTTTGGCACCAACTTCACACGTACCATCACCAATAGAAGTAATATTATTTTATACTTTTCAGTGCATCAACTATAACGTCGGTCCAATTTTTTGTAAAAAATATTTATTTCACACTTTTGAGTGTAACATTAGTCCCGAAAATCGTTGAACGTTCACTATACCATATCAATGAAGATAATACTTATCCTATTACCCACGTATATTCCTTGCTTGTAGTGGTTATTATTGAGATCTCAGAACATCGCGGCGGAAATACGCTTGAATATTTTAGTTGTTACCATTTAACACCGATTTAACTCGAAAACCGTAATTCTAAGGAAAAAATGTTCATTATAAATGTTGCTACAAATAATTATATCTTTCATGTAGTATCGAAAAATTTTCAATTTTCGAAAGAAATTGTCCTCTCCACATAGCAAAAATACATATTTAACATGCGTCTATCGCGAAAACCGTAACACTTTTGAAAAAATGTTCAATTTAAACGTTTCCGGATATTGTCCTATCTTTAATTATACCAACTCAGATTTTCGATTTTCGAGAAAATTCGCCCCCACCACCCCTTCGGGGACGGTTTTCGGAGGGAAGGAGATTTCGGATTTGCGTTTTTATGAATATGGGACCATTTCTCAATCCCCTTCTTTCAAATGAATCCAAAATCATCAAAATCGGAGATCGTCTACTATATAAAAGGCGCGCACGAACCAAAAAAAAAAAAAAAATAAAGCAGACAGTCGAATTGTATACCTCCTCCGTTCGGGGTTCGTCGGTCAAAAAATAACGTCACTTGCATATATTTCGATTATTGCTAGGTTTTCAGAAACATTTTTCAGGTAAAATCTGTATGAAAAAAATAAAGAAAAGAGCGCGAATAATTCAAAAATAAACTAGCTACACCATTAAGACAAAATAATTCTAAGTCATATATTATCTTGAATAGCACAGACAGTATAAATTATCTTTTTCTCATACTCATAAATAAGAAAATATAGCTGTTAAAATCTCATGGCGGTAAATTTATTATTTCCAAAAGTATGTTAATTTTAACAAGATAAATTATTATGAAAACAACAAATAATACACTACAGCACCTTTTGTATAATTTTATAATAAGTTGCTCTAAATGTATTTCTTATAAGGCATATTTGGCAATATCCAATATTATAAATAAATGATATAGCATTACGCCGTTAGTCATTCGTTATTTAACTAGCTAACAGTTTTATACTTCTATGATCATCCAGATTATCAAGTTTTGTTTTGTAAATAATATTTCTAAGGTATCTCCATAGAAAATAATCGAATGGTGATAAATCGGCAGATCTGGCTGGCCACTCTGTTTTTGTGCCTCTTCTCTCAGAAAAACTTCATGTAAATCGCAATGGACTCCTTAATTTTACTCATTACATTTTAAAACAAGCAGTTAAAGAATAATTTAACTTTTGTACCGAAAAACCAAATGGACGAGTTATACAATTCGATGCTAGCTCATTATAAATAGTAAACGTGCTCTGATTTTCATGCTTTTTTTTTGAAAGAGGACTATTGAGAGTTGGTTCCGTTGAATAAATATTTTTTCCAAAAAAATGGACCGACTTTATTAGTTGGTGCACTGAAAAATATAAAATAATATTAATTCTATTGGTGCTGTTACTTCTGAAGTTGTGCAGTTGTAGTTAGATTAAAAACTTTTGGCACCAACTTCACATAGAATTAATATTATCTTTTTTCAGTGCCCCAACTAATAACGTCGGTCCAATTTTTTGTAAAAAAATATTTACTTCACTCTTTTGAGTGTAACATTGGTCATTAAAATCGTTGAACGTTCACTAATACTACTAATATCCTATTACCCACGTATATTCTTTGCTTGTCCTTGTTATTATAGACAGATCTCAGAACATCACTGCGGAAAAACGCTTAGGTAAATATTCTAGATTTAACCATTTTACCACCGCTTAACTCGAAAACCGTAACTCTAAGGAAAATGTTCATTATAAATGGTGCTACAAATATTATTGTTTTTTATGTAACTCGAAAATCGTAACTTTTGAAAAAACGTTCAATTTAAACGTTGCCGGATATTGTTCTATGTTTAATTTCTAAGTGGAATTTTCGATTCTAAGGAAAATTTGCCCCCTCCAACCCCTTTGGGAGCGATTTTCAGAAGGAAGGAAATTTCGAATTTGAGTTTTTACGAATATGGGACTATTTTTCAAGTCTCTTCTTTCAAATGAATCAAAAATCATCAAAATCGGAGTACGTTTACTATATACAACGCGCCAACCAACTAAAAGAAAAGCAGACAGTCGAATTGTATACCTACCTCCTCCGTTCGGGGTTCGTCTGTCAAAAATAAAAATAAAGGTACACTCAACTAATCATGACCAAATCTGGTATAAACAACATTTGCTCCAAGATCAAGGTCAAACTTCTTGATGGTCACGGTCACGATTAACCTGATTGATAAAATAGCAATTTCCAAAAAATGATTCTCCGGGAACTATTCAGTAAGTCAATGTCATTAACATTCTATATTTAGGTATATGAATACGTAAATAATATACTACTGTTGTATACATAATATTTTTTGCAGATATATTCAATAAAATAAAGTGAATTTATGTCGACCAGCCATTTATACTTATGGATAATATCAATTAGTCAAGCCAAATGCTCTGATGGTGTAGGTTAGTGGTTACGTTACCGATGTTGCCATTCTTAAAAAAATTTCACAGCTGAACCAGGGAACTCTTATTTGTAATTCATAAACAAAATTCAATAAACTAGGTCCAATAATTATAGCGGTTCACACTTTAACAGAAGAAACGCAAAAATGTCAAACTTAAATTTGATGAATTACTGTCACATTTCGACGTCTGGACAATCACTAGTATTTTTGAATAATTAATACATCGTCTTAGCTGCAACTTTTGAAAATCCCTCAGGAGTGAGTTTATAGTGTAGATCTCATGGATCGTAACTATACTATTGTTTTAATTGAATTTGTTTTTGGAAGTGCATACAATTATAATCCTACAATATAATCTCCAAATATATCTAAATTGTGGTTATTTCGTCCTAGTTTATATGATTCATTCAAATGCTTTTACTTCATTGACCTGAACTCCACCCGCAGTAAAAGCATTGAGCTTAATCTGGTATACCTAATACTGTTAAATTGTGTAACAGTCTAGATCTAAATTAAAAATGCAACTAAAACTATAGGAGTGGCTAAGCAATATGTTAGTCGCTATTGGAGCCTGTGACATAATGAAAAAATATAGAATAACTCTTTCAAGGTTTTAATAATTTCGATACAGTTGACTGTATCGCAAAATTATTCCCCACTCCATTCGAGAAAGTGTTTTGGTTGAAGGAAATGTTGGATTTCAAATTGATTCGATACCTACTAGCTGTTACTTGCGGCTTCTACCGTGCTACCGATTCGAAATCGGTTTAGCCATTATGTAGATTTGCCGAAATAAACAGAGACGAAAATTCTAAAAATTGCTTCCATATGCAATTAGTTGAAACCTGTTATTTTGAACATGACAACATGACAAACATACACTTCGAGTTTATTTATTTATATAGATTTCTTCTAAGATAAAAACTGCCTAAGTTATTCCTTATAACATTATCTACCTGCTACTGATAATCCGGTTGGGATCGGTTCAGCCCGTACGGAGATTAGTCGGAACAAACAGACAGACAAAAATGATGAAGATTATTGTTTTGTTAGTAGTGACATATATTTTTCCATATGCAATTAGTTAATACCTGTTACTTTGATATTAGAAACATACACTTCGATTCTATTTACTAGGATAGATGATATAGATGTAAGATAGAAATATAGATATAGATAACGATGTAGCTATAGACATGGGTATAGATATAGATATGGATATAGATATAGATATAGATATAGATATAGATATAGATATAGATATAGATATAGATATAGATATAGATATAGATATAGATATAGATATAGATATAGATATAGATATAGATATAGATATAGATATATAGATATATAGATATAGATATAGATATATATATATATATATATATATATATATATATATATATATATATATATATATATATATTGCCAGCGACTTTGTGCGCCTGGAATCCCGCATTCAATTCCATGCGTTAGTTTTCGAGTGATGCGTGTTAAACGCGGTAAACTGGAACTTATATGTTAAGTTAGACCTTTAGAATACATCCGAGAAACTTGCATTCAATTCTATGGAGTAGTTTTTGCGTGATGCTTGTACAAACATAGAGAACGACAGATGGGCTTGGTAAAATAGAGCCTAAATTTGGCTTTTGTTACTCCAATAAAGACCGCACAGATTACTATTTCTTAAATATCAGTAATATACAGACATGGGCCTGTTACAATTGTATTATATGTTTAGATGGGACCATTTCACAGCACTCCTCTTCATATTTCAAATAAAGTAACTGTTAACTGTCCACAAACGAACATAAAATGCAGACAGTCGAATTATTGTTTACCTCTGTCGTTTCTGCAAAGTTCTCCAGAAGACCTTGCTTTCTAGTGACGCCTTTCCTAATATTTATTACTTGACTCATAATTTTAAGTAATCTGGAGCTGTTCACAACTTCTTTACAACTTTTTCTAACGATTATTTCGAAGATAAAAAAATTGAATTATAATCAATATTAATATCAATATAAAATCAAGAGTAAATGCTCCATTTCAAAATTCAACTTATTAAATACTTAGGTACCTATCATGTTACTGTTCCAAATTCAGTGCCTTATTTTCTAATCCATGAATAGTTTTAGTTTTATTAAAGGAGAAGAATTATCATCATTAAAGATTGTAATACGGTAAGTATAAATATGAAATCATCTTTATATGTTAATATTGAAGCAAATATTTTTGGTGGTGGTGTCGTGGTCCCCGAGGTCTCTAGAAAATAAATACTTATAAAAAATGGATAATAATGTTAAATACGTGAATACAGCAGATGTACAATGACACCAGCACAGAAAAATAAAGTTCTTATTAAAATATTTTCAACACAACTGGCTTTTATTTTCTATGTTTCCTATCAATTCAGTTGGATTGATTGATTGAGTTGATTGACTAAGACACGTATAAACATTTTGCAATAATTATTGTTCTCGCACTCACTCTCGCTGTCGCTGAATATAATTCTTATTCATGTTCACCCTTCTATCCTTGATACACTTCCAATTCCAATATTATACTTATATATACAAAACCAAACTGCATTGTGCCGTTGTTGTTACTTTCTTAAGCCGATAACTACCAACACTGTCGTGACCTTTATTCCTCCGGTGTCTGTGACTGTGGTCGCGAGTGCGTGCCTCCGCCAGCAATTTTTGCAAGTCACTTTTTTGTTCCATTCTTCACCTCATCTCTGCCAAAGGATATATTGTTTTTTGCGAATGCCTGGTAAGGATGAGACATACAAAATTGTTTTTTTATAATAATTATTTTTATACTATCCTGTCTGTGGTTTGAGCATGTTGTTGAGATAATTACTATTGATTTGTTGTCAGAGATAATAGTTAGTGAGCTGGTTTTTGCGCTTGCAAATAGTTGCATGTTGCTAATATCGATGATGCGATGGTGTGATGTGTGCTGCAATTACTGTCAGCACCCTGAAGATAAGTGCTTTTTTAATCTTTTAAATAGAATTCCAATAACGAAAAGAAATGAAAAAATATCGTTATTAAAAAGAGCGTTGAGACAAAGCACTGGCGGTTTCACTTAAAAGCTATGGTTAAATTTTTGCAACAATTTCTGCGATGTGGACTGTATGGTAATGAGACAAATAGAGTAATGAGAAGGGTTAAAGGATATAAGCGACGTACCTTTTCGGCTTCGGGTAACCTTCTGGTGATTGCAACCACTCGATTCCACTTCCCGAAAAGTCAATCTTCATATGAGATGGTAAAATTAAACTATATTAATTTTGCGATGCGAATTCTTCTGCTTTCTCGACTAATCAGGCACTGATCGACTTCGCGTTGGAGACTCTCCTTTTTCCAAAATTCACTCGCGAATTTATCCTGAGCGGCTTTCTCCCACCTTAGTTCGTGGCTCAGGGTGTGCGCAATGAATTCGCTGAGGCTCTCGCAAGGAAAGGAAATTTGGGAAGGAAAATGGACAAAAATAAACTAAAGGCGAGTACAACCATATTACCCAATTTAAGCGGCGCATCCATTCCCCCCGGCTTGAAGGGTTACCTTCAAAAAAATTGAAAAGGAAAAAAATATTCTATGTATCACCAATAACCAAAGAAAAATATTTATTTGACTATATCTAACCTACTTTACTATTACATTAAATATCACTACTGATTTGGCAGCGGACAAAGACGTATGACAGGGCGCAAATAGGATCCGCTGGCAGTTTTAACCCGAACAATCCTAATAACTCCGTTAGATCCCGGAAAAACTTCTTCAACTATGCCTAAAGGCCAATGTAGAGTCGGTGTATTTTCGGTTAGCAAAATCACGACCGAACCTACCGTAATAGGGTTAGCTGGAGTATTCCACTTCTGCCGTGACTGTAAGGTATGCAGATAGTCCATTCTCCAACGCTTCCAAAACGATTGAACCAATTTGTCAAGTAAAGCGTAGCGTGAAAGAACGTGCAATCTATCTTCATTTAAATCTCTAGCGGGTAAATACTTGAGAGGTGTCGCATTCAAAAAATGTGCCGGAGTCAATGCCAAAGGTTCTGAAGGATCACTGGACAATGTTCTGCACAATGGACGAGTATTCATGACTGCTTCAATTTGAGCGAGCACAGTACTGAGTTCTTCAAAAGAAAGAATTTGTTCACCTATTACGCGATACAAATGTGCCTTCAAGCTTTTAATGTTAGCCTCCCAATTCCCTCCGAAATGGCTCGCGGCAGGGGTATTTAGTGACCATTCAATACGGTTTTCCGCTAAGATTTGAGCAAACTCTGTATTGAAATACTTCGTACGTAAGAAATCATATAACTCTGAAATGTGACGTTTAGCGCCTACATAATTCGTACCGTTGTCCGAGTAAACTCGCCCTACAGGACCACGACGTGACAAGAATCTCTTAAAAGCTGACATGAAACTTGACGTACTCAAATCCCCAACCAATTCTATATGAATTGCTCGAGTTGTCATACATACAAAAATACAGATATAAGCTTTGGTCGAACGCATACCACGACCACGCGAAATTGTAATCCGAAAAGGTCCAGCGTAGTCTGTTCCAGTGTGTACAAAAGGCTTTGAGGTTTCTACAACTCTACAAGAGCGATGGTCTGCCATTTCTGGAGGAGCTATTGTCCTCGGACGAAGTCTGAAGCACGGCAGACATTTGTGCACTCTATCGCGAATCAAATTGCGAGCGGATAGAATCCAGTACTTCTGTCTCAAAATTGACATCAAGAGTTCTGGACCAGCGTGACAGTTCACCTTATGGTGATAATCAACTAAAAGATTGAGAATATGATCCTTCCGTGGTAGAACAATCGGGTGCTTATGTTCAAATGGTAAATTCGAGTGACTTAATCGACCACCAACACGAATAAGTCCGTCCTGTAAAAACGGTTTTAACTGTTGTAGAGCGCGTGTACATGGTTTATTCGATTCCAGATAGCTAAACTCAGCAGCAAAACAATTGCGCTGAAGATCACGCAGTACAATAAACTCAGCCTTATCAAGATCTGCAGCTACTATATGCTCCCGAGAAGGTAAAATTTTTATAAACCGATATATATATACAACGCAACGCAAGAGCTTTGACCATGATGAAAAGCGATTAGCTAAATTCATTATGAAAGATTCTTCACGTGGCGCCGCATTAACTAAAGCATGTTTCTTTTGTTCTTCTGGTTCTGAAACTGTTTTTGGGTCGAAGGGTCTAACAAGCCAATCCGTGGGTGCAGCTTGCATCCAAGAAGGGCCGTGAAACCATAAAGGATGATTCAATAATTTTGCAGGCGTTAATCCACGCGATAGGCAATCAGCAGGATTGTCTATGCCTGCCACATGATAGAAATTTCGAGGTGATAATTCGGACTGAATTTTTGCGACTCTATTTGCAACAAAAGTACTCCAGCGGTGTGGAGAAGAGTGAATCCAACATAATGATACTGTAGAATCCGAGAAAGCAAAAATGTTATCGATCTTGATACGATTGCGACAAGCTTTAACAATCACGGAAATGAGTTTAGTTAATACAAGTATGCCGCAAAGCTCTAAGCGTGCGAGAGAAATGACCTTGCGAGGAGCGACCTTAGATTTGGCACTAATAAGACTCACTGAAATATTATCCTTATTTTGTACATGAAAATAAACTACACCTCCATATGCTCTCTCGCTTGCATCCGCAAACCCAACTATGGTGACTATACTATTTTTATTTGCACCAATATGACGCGGAATTTGTATTTGGTCGAGAGCAGGGAGCTCTTCCCTAAAACGAGACCACATATGAGCGACGTTATCTGGAGCCAGGTCATCCCAATCACAACCAGACAACCAAAGTTCCTTTATGAGAAGCTTTGCAAATAGGATTACTGGTGCTACGAATCCCATGATATCCCACAAACGCGCTACGCATGATAGTATAATGCGTTTGGTACAAATTGTTGGTGTAGAACAAATTTTAAGACTAAAAGAATCAGATACTGGTGACCAGCACAAACCAAGAACTTTATGTGAGTCATTTTCGTCAAACTCTTTGATTATTGACAAGCGATGCGAGGGCGGAATCGAATCTAAAACAATTTGCGAATTACTATTCCATTTCACAAGATCGAACTGTCCAGCTTTCATAAGATGTATGACCTCAAAAACTGTTTCAATAGCTTCATCCTCACTATCCAAAGAACAAACAAAATCATCCATATAGAGACTAGTCTCGATGACTTCTTTGGCCTTCGGGAAAGAATCTCCTTCGTCATTGGCAAGCTGTCTAATTGTTCGTAATGCGTGAAATGGACTTGACTTAAGCCCGAAACAGACGCGGTTAAATTCGTAAACCTCTAAAGGTTCTTGCGGAGAAAAACGATACAAAATCCGTTGATATCTTCTATCAGACTTTTGAATACCGATACAAAGAAACATTTGCCGAATATCTGCCGAAAGAGCGACCGAAAATAAACGAAAGTTAACTATTATTTCAAACAAGTTACCCTGCAGATTTTGGCCACCATGCAAGATATCATTTAGAGAAACTGAAGAGCTTGTCTTAGCGCTACCATCCAAAACTATACGTAACTTCGTGGTGAGTTTATCTCCCCTAATCACTCCATGATGTGGTATTATATACGAAGGAGTGTTCTTTGACTCTTCAGTCTCTGCAGGCGCTAGAGAGAGATACCCTTTACTTAGATACTCCCTTATAACATCATCGTAAGCCTGCTTGAAACTAGGGGACGTTTGCATTTTTCGTTCCAAGCAAAGAAAACGTTTTTCAGCTAATTGACGGGAACTGCCAAGAGAATTAACATCGCCCTTGAAGGGAAGTGCGACATTGTATCTACCAGTATGATCACGAGTAGTGGTATGACGGAAAATATCTTCGCAGACTCTATCGTCTGGACTAATTATGGGCAAATTGACTTCTTCGATTTCCCAAAATTTCTCAATTGCAGAATTTAAAGAGTCATCAATACAACAATACGACATATTCGTGTAGCTATCTAAACGAATGGCTGCGGTACCAACTATAACAAATCCAAGAGTTGTTTCCAAAGCGTGCGGTGCGATTTGTGAGGGATTCCCATGGACTTTACGCGATAACAAAATATGTGGAAAAACTGAGGCTCCCACTAACATCTCTATCCCCCCTGGAACTGCGTAATAATCATCGGCTAGAGGCAAGTCATTAAATTTCGAAAGTACTGAAGTATCTATGGCAACGGTAGGCATAGGTTCGGTTATTTTATCTACAACCAATGAATCCACTTCATAAGTTATCCCAGCATTGAAGCGCGAGCAAAATTTCAGTTTCACAGAACCTTGAACAGCCTTAGTTGAGCCTCCAATACCCTTGACTACGTTACACCTGGAGTCATTTGTTATATTCCAACCTAAACGTCTACAACAATCCAGAGTAATAAAGTTACTTTGAGAAGCGCTATCCAACAAAACACGAATTAAATGTTCATTTCCACGTGAATCAAATACCTTTACACGAGCAGTTGCCAAAAGTACTGTGGTAGGAGATCGCGATGCTGACAATGAACATAATGCGACACCATCAGTGCGATTCACCTCCGGCGAATTATCGTTATCCCTTTTGCCGCTACCTATAATATCTGTATCTACCTCGGAAGTATTGGTATGCTTTTCAAAATGAAGTAATGTGTGATGTTTAGCTTGACATTTACGACATCTAGAATCTGATTTACAAATTAAAACACGGTGTTGGTCACTAAGGCAATTAATACAAAGGTTATTCGACCGAACGTATTTATAACGATCGCTAGGCTTAAGTTGTATGAACTTCGGGCATTTATACATCTGAAGATGATGTGTACGACACAGCGAACAGATGAATTGCGATGTGATGTTCACATAAGAATGCATCGGTTTATTTGCACTCCATTCGTTTGGTTTTGCGAACTTATGTTTCGGCGTCGTAGAAGTGCGTTGCAAAATTTTGATATGATCACGTATAAATGTTTCTAAATCGTCGAATTTAGGCATTTCATCCCTACCACTTCTGTTCATTTCAAATAATCGAACAGTTTCCAAATCTAATTTCTTCAAACCAATATAAAGGAACATTAGGTCACTTATGTCATTGAGCTTAAGGTTCTTTATTGCGCGAACTGATGATGCGAACGTATCAAGAAACTTCTCTAAGCTAGACTCGTTGCTAGAAGTAATATTTTTCAAGTCAAATATCTGATCCAAGTATGCTGTTGCTACCATGCGTTTATCCTCATATTTTGCCTTTAGAATATTCAAAATCAGCTCATAATTCTCAGCACAAAGCGTAATTCCGGCAAAAACTGATTTGGCCTTACCAGCCAGTTTATTTTCCAAATAATGTAGTTTTTCATGGTCAGTTAAGCTTTCGTTTTTATGAATGGTATTTTCGAAACTATTGAAAAATGAAGGCCAATTTCTAATATCGCCATTGAATTCTGGAATCTGAATAGGTGGCAATTTTGGTCTTTCACGTTGTAACTGACTTCGAACGCCTGGAGTTTGTTCTGATCCTGTAGGTTGCTGCAATAATCTAGCGGTTCTTTTGACGCGACAAAACAAATCTTCGAATGCTGACAAACTCTGATAACTGACTATATAGTTTTCATCTAGTTCTAATTCAATTGTGTTAATTTGATCTAAAGTACTTTGAAATTCAGTGCGAATACTATCTACTGTTTCGATCTTACATAAGAATATGTCCCTTGTTGCCTCCGAGATCCCTGTGGCATTGTCGGATAATAATTGTATACGCGCGAAAAGGTTATCCCTTTGAGCGTACAACAATTTTAGTTTATTTACCTTGCTATTTCCCATACTAAAGATTCAGAAGAATTCAGTAAAAAGAGTGTAAATATTATCAAGAAATAAATTTGGAATGCTAAGACTGCAAAATGCAGATGTTCGATGTACGCCACGCGGACAAATAAATCTTACAAATTCCTACTACTATATATTAATATAATTTACAAATTATTGCAGATATTCTATTCCAAAAATTAAAAATGCTATTCTAATCTAAAATATTTACTAAAAGAGAGATGCGACGATTAAAGAGCCTAATATGGTTGTACAAGGTATGATAGATAAGAAAATTGCGATTATGGTTCAAATTGATGATACAACAATCATCCGGCTCGATATGGGCCAAATTTAATGTTTCTGCGATGTGGACTGTATGGTAATGAGACAAATAGAGTAATGAGAAGGGTTAAAGGATATAAGCGACGTACCTTTTCGGCTTCGGGTAACCTTCTGGTGATTGCAACCACTCGATTCCACTTCCCGAAAAGTCAATCTTCATATGAGATGGTAAAATTAAACTATATTAATTTTGCGATGCGAATTCTTCTGCTTTCTCGACTAATCAGGCACTGATCGACTTCGCGTTGGAGACTCTCCTTTTTCCAAAATTCACTCGCGAATTTATCCTGAGCGGCTTTCTCCCACCTTAGTTCGTGGCTCAGGGTGTGCGCAATGAATTCGCTGAGGCTCTCGCAAGGAAAGGAAATTTGGGAAGGAAAATGGACAAAAATAAACTAAAGGCGAGTACAACCATATTACCCAATTTAAGCGGCGCATCCAGAAACAGCTTTCTTCATTGAAAACCTGAGTACCTAGTAATAATACACTAACGTGTATTGTTGTATTTGCAAATACTTTCTTTGATTTAATGTTATCGTTTTAGTTATTTTACGAACGTTTGTCATATAACCCTAATTCAAAAAAAACTTTGGGGTTATTTCTTGATACTCTTTCAAAATATCAATTTGTGTTTAAGGAGCATCTCTTCCCAATATTTTGTTTTATGTCAATAGGTGCTTTAATTCAGATTTTAGAAATGAACTTGCTGAACTTACTCTAATAAAACGTTATTTTTTGAAGAGTTGGCTTTCCGCAAGACTCTATTTGTTAACTCATTGACACTATGAATCGACTTATGCTGGCAGTTGTAAGAACCAGGGATGGTAATATAAAATATTAGACAAAATTCCTAATAAGTATGCTGCCTTAAGTTAGTTTATTTACTGTTGAATTGGTTTACATGAAAACTAAACGATATATTTGTTGCTTTTACATTGCTAGACTCACAAGCCAAGATGTCAAACTGTCATTGAGGCAATAACGTGAAAAGCCATCTCGTCAAATAACAATAAAATTTGTCAAAGTAAATTGTTGGTATCAAGTTCATTTCGCTCTAAAAAAAATAATCAATAAATTATGAACCAAAAAAGAAAAATAGGAAACGAATGCATCTACATCAAAATTATTATTTCAAAATAATTTGGTAACGGAAGTTAATCTACGTTATTTTAAAAATAAGGTTATGTAACAACCTTTATGTTTCCTATATAGCTAATAATAGCTAAAATGATACCATTTATCCAATTACTGCATATGCAAGATAAAAATAGATGTTTTATCTTTCATCTTCCAAAAAAAAAATATGAAAATCGGAATGAAAATAAAATAGTTATGTGAGGTAAATTTTACCAAATATTAAATACCTACCTACCACATTGCGTTTTTTTCGCACCAGAGGATGATGACAATACTTAGTTGTAATTTCATGTAAAGTTTGTATATAAACGTTAAACTGAATATTCCAAAAGCCTAAAATATGTTCCTTCAAATTTAATAAATTATAATGAATTGAGTAATATTAAATTAGATTGTCTTATCACAAGTCTGCGAACACCAGTCAGGTAACAATGTGAGTTTCCTAGACATATTATTTTTGGAGTATTTTTATCTAGCCGTAAACCACCAATATAACTAGGGTTACAGACATTATTCTGTAAGGGTTACTATATTTGATTGACTTCAGGAACACAGGCAATATAAGAACAAGAAAATCCTATTTTCAAGATTATTTTTTTATCATAGGCTTATGTTATCATAGAATTTCCTAGTTCTTATTGAGAAAAAAATTAAAGGCATTCGTAAGCTTTAACTTTACGTATTTACATATTTAATTTGTTGAGAAAAGATCATTCCGGTACCAAAATTGAATAAAACAGAAAGCTTCTAGTAAGACGATTATGCATTACTTAGTTGAGTGATTTTACATGTTGAATCTGAACCCACAGTAAATTTTGCCTGTGGTGTTATATATTTGTCTGGCGATTCTCTCTGAATTGAAAGCATCATCTCCGTAGAAAAAAACTTTGATAGATTTTTTATTTTAAAAGTTTTGTCAATAATAAAAATGTTAATTCGAGCAATGGTCTTGTAATAATTTAACCAAAGGCTCAACGTGTGACAAAGAATCACTTATTATAAAATTACTTTATTCCCGGGTATATCTACCTACATGTACCTAAATGTAGTAGTTTAGCTGGTAATATTTTTTGTTACGCTACATTAGCTGATTCTACTTACTTCGATGAAATCAGAGAAAACTCTAAATCAGACATTTTTTACAAACAAACAGCCACTAAGTTTGCAATTTTTATATCACAGAATTAAATTGACAGATATTTCGTTACTTTAAAGGTCGCCGTAGCAAAGCAGATCTAATTGTTGCTATAAATACAACAGCCCACCAGTTGAAAATTTTAAATTTCACTTCGATAATTTTCTGACTTGATTATACTGCAATATTTTTCCAATAATAAATCATCGTTTTTCCTGACACTGAAGAAAATAATGTTTTATTATACAAAGGAAGGAAGAATATGAGATTTTAGCTTTCTGTTTTAGTTGTATAAAAAATAATTATTTTTAGCCTTTTATTAATAAGCTCACTACTCAAATAACTAGTTATTATTTTCTTAATAACTCTGAAAGAAAGAATATTGTCGTTGAGAAATCTAATCAGAAATCTCTTTAATTTCATAGCTATTTCTGTTCTTTCCTTCTAAATATTATTGGAAGTCTATTCCATACCTTCAGAACAATAAATATAATATTTTTTTGTATAGAGATGAAATTTGCCTTTTCCTGTTTTAAATTCTCCCTGTATCTAATGTTAATGTTCCAACCGTACGTCAAAGACTAATGATTTGTTATTATATATAAATGTAATACATTCCAAAATATACAGGCTGTACAAAGTTAGAATATTCTGATAAAAAAGGTGTTTTTGCAGCTTTCCCTTTTGGCAAGTTTAAAAATAATCCTTAAGTATTTCTTTCTGAATAATGAAGATATGCTTAGACCCTGTAGAATTATGGCAAAGTATAAGAATATGGGACCATCTTTCAAATGGAAAAAGGAAACATAAAAAACGGTGCACGTTTAACATGTGAACCGAGGTTATATACATTAAGAAAAACATATCCCAAATTGTATACTTCCTTCTTCTGGAAGTCGGTCAAAGCCATGTTTTTCAAACTGATGACAGGATTTAACATTTATGTGAATCCTCAAAACATGCAGTTTATTTTTTTTTGGTTACGTGCACGTTCGAGTTTACAGGGTGTTTCATAATATATGCGCAGGACTAGAGGATGTGGTAGCTCGTCCAAAAATTGTTTATATTAACTTACCCTCTAAAATATACCATTTTTGAGATAGAGGGTGTTGAAATTGAAAAGAAATGTTTCTTGTGAATATCTCCGGAACCGTTTATCGTACAGAAAACGGCTTTTTTAAACATTTTCCACTCATAATAAGCAAAATATTGAGTCAGATATTTTTTTTATTTAAGTCATAATTGGTGAAAATTTTGAATAAGTAGTGGTTGTTTGTCTCACTAATTTCTACGCCAATGGAATAAGTACGGTTTAGAGACGCCCATTTAAACAGCCAATGTTTTATACACAAAAAGGTACTGTTGGTCGTGAGCTCTAAAGTCGACCGTTTTCGAGAAAAATCAACTTTTATGTTGAAAGAAACACGGTAAATGTTAGCTTTTGCTACTTACTGTAACATTTACATTTTTTTAATTAGTATCTAAATAAAAATTGTATTTAAAAAAACCGTGTTTTTTCAACATAAAAGTTGATTTTTCTGAAAAACCACTTTAGAGGTCACGACCAACAGTACCTTTTTTTGTAGAAAACACTGGCGGCTCAAATGGGCATCTCAAAACCGTAATTTTTCTATTGGCATAGAAATTGGGGAGAAAAACACCCACTACTTCTTCAAAATCACCAATTATGACTTAACAAATTTTTTTTCATACTCAAAAGCTAGCTTATTATGGGAGGAAAATGCTTACAAAAGCTGTTTTCTATATGATAAACGGTTCAGGAGATATTCACAAGAAACTCTTTTTTTCAGTTTCAACATCCTATACTTCGAAAATGGTGCATTTTAGAGGGACAGTTGATATAAACTTTTTTTCATATTTTTGGACGAGCCATCACATCCTTAAGTCCTGTATAATATAATTTTTAATTATTATCTTATATCGAGCGATCCAAAATTTAAAAAAAGAACATTTGTAGTAGGCTATTGAAAATGAGAAAATGCCTTTGCTAGAAGTAGATGGAACTAATAATCACACATAATAAATAAATCAATATGCCTCATTAAGATATAATTGAATCTCTCATAAATTTAGTATGAATAATTTTTTTAACAAAAAATTGCTTTATTAGTTGGTGCACTGTAAAATGCTAAATAGTATTAATTTTAGTGGGGCTGATACTTCGAGGAAGTGCAATTGTTGTATTTAGATAGAAGACTTTTGGAACCTACTTGAAAAGTACCAGGACCAATAGAATTAAGATTATCTTGTATTTTTCAGTGCACCAACTTATAAAGTCAATCCAATTTTTTGTAGGAAAAATATTATTTTTCACGCTTTAGAGTGTAACTTTAGCCATGAAAATCGTTTTACCAAAGTACTTATCCTATTATTTGCTTGTAGGTACTTTTTATTTATTCAGAGATCTCAAAACATCGAAGCGGAAATACACATATTTTAGCCTTTCCAATTTAAACATTGCTACTTATAATCTCTTCTTCAATTTTACCTTCTTAAATTCTCAATTTTCGAAAAAAAATTGCCCCCTCCACATACCAGAAATACACATACCTATTTCAGTCTTTAACATCGATGTATCCACGCCATTCGGGGGCGGTTAAAAAGGAAGGAGATTTCGCATTTGAGTTTTTCTAAATTTGGAACCATTTCTCAACTCTCCTCTTTCATGTGAATCAAAAATTATCAAAATCTGGCACGTTTGCGATGCAAAACGCGTGAACAGCCATACATAAAAAAAGCAAACATACAACCGAATTGAATAAACCTCTTCCTTTTTTTGTTGTCGTACAAAAACTATTGCATTAGGTATATAAATTTGTTTATAGTATAATTGTGATCGTTTTCTTCATAACGTCATTATTTTTTCTGTTATGGCCATGTCAGTATGTTATATTTTGAATAGATACTGTAATAACCAGATTGCTCTGCAGTAAATATTTTGGAAAATGATTTAAAATCAATTCCTATCTAAATCTTTCAGTTTTTAAAACAATTGATCCAAACAAACTGAAATAGAGAATTGATGACCAATCAGGAAATTGACAATTCACGTCAATCATTTTCAATTAATATTAAGGTGTACAAAAGGGGTTCAAATTAAATTTGTTCAGGCTTGTGCATTTTACTCAGTGCTGCTCAATAAAATATTTCTGCTGCAAAAAGTGACAAGTGACAGTTTCGATAATATTTAATTTCAGATAATTCGGGGCCCACTTCGAATGAGTTTTCGTTGGATAGACATTCACTGAATTTAGCAGGATTCTTAAGCAAGAATAAATAATATCAATTCTCCATAGACCTACCACGTTACTCGTCCTTCATAAAATAAATACTAAACAAGACAACCTTATATTTAAATGCATTTAATGACCATCGTGTTTGGCTGTCAGTTTTAATAAAATGTGGGTTTTTCCTTGTTATTAATTATGCTTGTTGACATTTTGATTCTTATGGAAAGTAGGTTTATCAGCAAACGATACTCAATTTAAATTAAGAAATACCAGTTTTTCATTCATCCAGTTAGAAGGAGACACAGAATACGCTGCTCGATAAAAGAAGTTGATAGTTTCTATCTAACAAACCATATCGACAAGTATTTGCAGAAAATTATATTTTTTCGTTTGACAATAACTTTAAACGTTACCAAATTACTATATTTTTAACATACAAATATACAAATATACAGAAATGCAATATCTCTTCACTACAATAATTTCTATACATTTCTTCAAGTACATAATGGCAAACTTATTTTATCAACATTGCAATATCGTCGTGGACATAAGTAGGCATTATCTCTTTCTAATCATTAAAGAATCAATCATATATACCTATTTATTGACAGAAATATTTCTGGATAAATGCTGGAATCGTTGAACATAATAATTATTTGCATTTTTTTAGATGGAAATAATATTCATATTTTAAGCGAGATGGCATGCATCGTCCTTATAACTATTGTAATGAAGTAGAAGTGATGATTGTTGGCAATTATGGCACTTCTGTATTTTTAATATACCTACATATAAAGTCCATGCGTGAGTATAATGATGATTTCCTGGGGGAGTTTCCAGTCAACACTCTCGAAATTGTTGTTTTCATTATAACATAATAATATATAATCAAGCTGAAAGGAAATAGTTTTCTTATTATCACAACATTTGATAGCAAACGGATATCGATCTTTCTCGACACTTCTCTATTGGAATATAAAGTAATACTTATTAGGAAAGTTAAGGACATTCGAGCATTATTTGCTATCTAGTTTATTTGACCATTTTTGATATGAACCGATAGATTAATTATCTATTAAATATTCCTAATAGATCTCGTTATTTAACATGATAGATTATCATTTCTTGTAATCATTTAAAGCCATTTCTTGACATGAATATAATAAATAATTATTGGTATTTAATCAATAAATATCACAGATTGTATAAACTGAATGATCATACTAAGCAGATTTACGAATAATAGTTTCATTATATCTACTATATGAATATTTTTCCTTTCTATTGTTTGTTAGCAAAAACAATTATTATTAGAATGGTTATGTTTTTAATTGAATAATTACATTAATTACTGATCAGTTTTTTCGGTTATCGAGACAATTAACAGTATGTACAAAATTTATAAATATTAATATAGGTATGTATCTACACCTATAGACATGGCTGAGAACTTGTTCTTTTATGAATTTTTGCAATTATCCACTTGTATTGGTAGGTATAAATATTATATGTAGTTACTTCTTGTGAAAGAAATGTGAGTAAAAGCTCAACCGCTTGTTAACCCACTTATGCCACAGAGCTGTATTTTTTTTATATCGTCAGTATGTGGGTATATTATGGCAAGGACAGCCGGATTAAAAGAGAAAAGAATTATATTCACCATGTAGGTACAGTAAGAGTTATCAACAATGACTGCTATCAAATCAATGCCACCATTATTAGAGTATATTCAACCACATACATAAAATATATAGTGCGTCCACTCAGCTATTGCCTGGCAACGGGTCTTGGTAAATTTATCCCCAACAATTCTTCGCCGACAATCTTTCGCCAATAATTCAAACCCAAATCATTTATTCGCAACGACATTTCTTCGTCTAGATTGATATTCGAGAATAAAAAAATCTGGTCTGTCCACTCCCACGACTTTCTCACCACACGCAGACAAATTCCAGTGAATAAACAATCGTCCGATCAAAACGAACAACAATGGTTATATTACATTTATTTGCAAGATGAACCCCGTAGCCAGAATCTGAAGACATATGTAGAAACATGTGAAAAATATGGAATTTTATTCACGCATAACTTTTTATTGTGCTCTTTCTCAGATATGGCACTGTATGTGGATGGTGAAGGGCTCTCAGAAGAATACTTTCGGCAATTTTAATCAAAATCCTTGGAGCAGTTTTCGCGCTACAGTCTTGAGGAAATCACGTTTTTGGCTATAGCTCAGCACAGAAAGACGGACACAGACACAGACCAATGAATGAAAATATGTTTATTAGACTTAGAAAACTCTGAAACGTCAATATTTGTAAAAATCTCGATACCGAAAATTTCACACGATTACAATACTTTCCTTATACACCTACTACAGTAGCGTAGGAAAGTAAAAATGGGTAACAATTTGATTGTGATTACAGATAAACTTTGTTACATCTTTCTTTTTTGATATCTAACAACGTGTATCACGTTTCAACTTCTAGCTCTTCGCTACCCTGTTGTGTTTCTGTTAGCCTAGTGTTAACATCTCAGCGGCGCTTTGACTTCTTCGGACACATCCTAGAGTTTATATGTGCATCTGATGAGTTCCTATGAGAACGAAATCGGCGATCATGCACTTGACTTAACTGAACTCAACAGAAATATGCAATATAAGTATCGAATAGTATGCAATCATATTGCACCTATCAAAGATGACGTAATGCAATGCGGGATGGAGTATTAGTTCACCAAGTAGTTGTTTTCATCGTTGGTAGGCACGGTAATAGTATTACCTATTCTCTTTCATATTTTCATACAGATAAACTAACTAAACATGTAGAAAGTGCTACAAGAAACAATCTTCGAGACAGCTTAATTAAAACAGAGATTCAGTTTAGATACTTATATACAAATGTTTATTGAAAAATAGAAATTGTGTCGTAATATAAAAATTATAGTATTTAAAAGTAGGAACTTTAAGTATTCTTCATGTTCAATAGGAAATATTGTGAGCAATACCTCTGATGTAATCAAGAGAAAAGTCTATAGGACAATTTATTCTCTTCACTTCACAATAATAAAAATAATAATAATATAAATTAATTCATCAATTTACAGATGTAAACACATAAATTATAGCTTTTCCTGACGATAATTGAACAACATTACCCACCAAAGAAATACTTCTTGTCGGTGGTATAAATTTTAAAAAAATTACTGCATACTAAACAATCTAACTAATTCTTATATAATAATTAATTAGATGGATAATGCAAGACCAATACGAAAGATAAAATTAATGCAGAGTAAAAAATAAATGAATGTGAATTCTATCAATATCAGTTAAAATTCTTGAAAATATATCTGGATGAATTTCAATTTCTATGGGTAAATTTATAAGTTTATAAGTTTGTATACTGATGGGGTATGTAAAATAAGACCTATTAGTGACTTAGTATGCATTAAAGAATTTATTTTTATTTTGGATCCATAAAAGTTTCAGCAAACCATTTCCGCAACCGTTTTTGAATAAATTGATCAAGTTTAACGTTCTTAATATGCTTGGTAGTTTACTATGGATATTTGGACTTAAATATAAGAAATATCTTTTTGCTTGTGAAGTTCGAGTTCTTGGAAGGCAACCAGTTGACTTTTTAAGGCTTGTATGATGCTCATGTTCGATGGTTTTCAATGTATCCTTTTTTATGATTGCCTTAGAGCTATACTTTGTACATAAAGTTGTCGAATATCCAAAGCTTTTGCTTCATCAAATAATATTTCTGTTGAGAACATTTAATTTACCTTATAAATGATTTTGAATAACCATTTTTGTATACTCTCCAAAAATTTCAGATGAACCTCAAGTACTCCACCCGTTAACTATTATCCCATAAGATAAATGTGGTTGGACAAGTGCAAAATATAGAGTTCTTATATAAGATGTCTTGAAATATTTTTTTAGTTTTTTTAAATTTTCTTATAAGACACCTTAATCTATTAATAATGTAGTTAATATGTTCATCATGTGAATCAAGTATAACAACTAAATATTTAAGTTTTAATTTTGATTTTATGGAAATTTTATTAGTAGTTATTTGAATACTGAGATCATGATAATTTGGTAGAGAGCCCAAGTAACATCCATATGACATAAAATGTGTCATTTCAAAGTTAACAGTTAATAAATGATTATTGAACCATTTGAAGATATTTGGAAGATCAAATTCAGATTCATGTCTAAGAGATTGCCAGTTTTTATTTTTATATATTATGGCTGTATCATCAGCGAAACTTGTTATTTCTCCCAGTGACTCAGTGTTAAAGATATTGTTGATACATAGTGTAGCGGACCCAGGATAGTTTGTTGTGGTACACCATAATCTTCGTATGCTTTACCACTAAAAACTTCCTATTTGTACACTTAGTGTCCTTTCAGATAGGTAATTGAGTAGAAAATTGTGTGCTACACCTCTTATACCAGCATTTTCTAAGATTTGGAATAGTTTTTGATGATTAACCGTATAAAACGCTTTAGCCAAATCCCCAGTTCCGATATATTTTCTTCTGCTTTTGTCCATCGTACCCTCTGATATAGGTACTGCTCAAAACGTACTTCATTCAAACTTGTTCCTTTTTGTGATATTCCACAAATATATAGATTTCAGTGAGATACCATTTACCAGCAATGACCTAAACGAAAACATGTCAATACTATTAAATGTTGGAGGTACTCTACAAAATAAAATAGAAGAAGAAAGCATCAAAATCGGTCAGACAGAACGACCACTGGCAGAAAATATGTTTTTTGTATTCAACGATCTCCGAAACGTAGAGATCTGTTGAAAACCGGACATAGAAAATGTTACACTATTAGGTACCATACTTTCCTTACTGGACTACTTAGGTACGTAGGAAAGTAAGTTTAAGTTATGAATGAAAATTTCCTGCACACAATCTTCAATATAATTTACAAAAAAATATACTCTTTCGAGCATAAAAGCTTTAAAAAATAAATCAATCCCAAATTATACAGAATACTATAAGTTGGGTCACTCTTATCAAAACCCACAACGAAGAAATACGCCGACTCGTCAAGTTCAGCGAGTGCCTAAAGTACAGTTTTGTAGAGTTTATTGAATATATTGTATGTAGAAGCGAAAAACTGTAACTGAAATAACATCAAATAAAATAGTGCATTATCAGAAAATGGACCAATATAAAAAATGTGTTATTATTTCTCTTCTCTCTGGTTCGGTTTGACCCAGGTATTATTGGCTCCGGCAATAAATCTGTCACTGCGAGCATGATGTATGCGAAAAGCAAAATATCTTACTTTCGAGCTGCCAACAAAGGAAATTTCAAGAGTGACCCAACTTGTATTATTCTGTAAATTTTGTCAATCCTATATCTATTCCGAATTCCTACTCATTTTTGCAAATGGAATTGATCTTAGGTTTGTTCAGGTTTAAAAAGAATTTGGCTCAGAACTGTACTGGGAATGCGTATCTCTTATTTCAGCACAAATGAGCAGAATAATTAAGAATAATATAATCGAAGTCACCTTACCACGGTAACTATTCTTAGTTTGCGGTTATTCTGTCCTTGATTCATAATTCATTTCATTGCATACTTTTACTTCTGTGACCTGAACTTCACCCACAGTAAAAGTTGCAATATAAAAGCAATAACCCTGATCTGTTATCAAAATGCAACTGGTTGTGAAATGTGAAATAGCTGTAGACTATTGACGATTCGAGTTTCGTAAGGTTGTATTTATTTTATTTAGGTTTAGGTTATAGTTGGTATGCTACACATAAGTTAGAATATTCTGGGTTAAACATACTATATCTATGAGTGAAAGTGATACCACATTCATGATAAAAAACGAATATCATTGATATTACTATAAATATCAAAGAATAGTAGGAAATTTATTTGGTAGAAACTGACGATTTTTATGTTTGGTGGGATTTTCTTGAGAATTGTAGGAAAGTCGTGACAATAGTCAATAGACGTCTTATATACTTAACCCATTATTATTGATATTAATTCAATTATTGTATAAGCAACATGAGCAGTATTAAACATTATTTCCCCAATAAAAATTAAATCAATCGTAACTCCCATTCCCTCAAAGTACTATAGAAGTATTATCTCTTTTACTTAGTTTACTTAATTATAAACAAGAAGGTCAATTCAAATTTACTGCATCAGATGGGTGATGTGAGTTAGTTTTCGCTTTCAACTGCGTTTAAACGATGGCTCCATAGAAATCACTTTTACCATCAATAACAAAATTTAACTGGAGAGGGATATTGACGATAAGTAGCATACCTGAAACAATTTCACTTTATTTGTATGTATATAACTTAATTTAAAATATTAATTTTTGATCATGTTCTCAAAATAAGGAGTTAGGTATATACAATGCCCTTGTCTGCTTAGTATTTTGTTCGTAAGTTTTGTATAATAGTAAACTTGCTCTGGATTCTTGGAAAAAGGAATGCTCCTTCCAAAATATTAAAAATAAGGAGGTGGAAGGAACACTTTTTTTTAATTTAAAATTTTATCTGACTGTATGCTAAAGCAACGCTTAGATATAGCTTGAAAAAAATTAAAATAAAATTAAAATGTTTCTGACTTACTATCGCTGTATTTTGAAATCAGTGAATATAACACACAAATGGAAAACTAAAAAATGTTAAATATTTTTTTCTTACAAAAATGGGACCAACTTTTATAGTTGTACCATGTACCATTTAAAAAAAACGTGGCGATGATAGGTAAACTAGCAGTACCACAATGATGAAAAAAAGATTGCAGAAAATAAAGATCTGAACTTGTGTTAATTTTTAACATCAATTTGTACTAAATTGTACTATCGGTTATTTAAAAAAAGACGTACTGCTGTTATCTTTTAATATCAAGCCGACAGGGCCACATAACAAATCTATCAAAAACAAAGATATAATCGAAAAGAAATATTTACTAATCTATACTATTAAAAAAACTTAATATATTCAACCAAAGTATTTAAAACAACTTACAAATGAGATCAAATTTATTTTACTTAAGAATAAAGTAGGTAACTTTTTGCACCAACAAAATCAATAGATATTTTTATAAAAGAAGCAACGTTATATATCGTACTCTTTACAGATTTTGTAGGGAAGGGGGCAGAACTGGGTAGCAAAGGTACAAAATCGCTAAATAATTTTAATTTATTGATTACAAATATTGATCCGTCAGCGAAATGAAAAAAAAATTGTTGTTTAAATAGAGCATTAAAAAATAGTTCTAAATATGGTTTTGCTCCACTCCAGGGGCAACTGTCGCATTAGAACTAATTCAAATCTTCATCCAGCCAGTCAGTACAACCTTCGTGTGCCCAGTCTTATCACGAAATACATTTAAGGCATTCATCAGTTCTTGCTGATATTGAGTAGTTTTCCTCCCAATAAACACTTATCGTTTTCAGTATTTTTATCTTCCTCCTCAGAACTCGAACCCTCTGTCCACTTCTTAGTTATCTTTCTTTATTCAGCTTTACTTTAACCTTAACAAACAATCTTCTTCTTCACACCCTTAGCCTTTTTACCTTTCTATATCATAGGTTCTAGTTCTTTTTTATATGGTGACTCTGTCAAAACTGCTGATTTACGGTGAGCTGCCATTATGTCCTTGAGAGATACGGCAAAGTATATGGACTTAACCAAAGTGTTGTTTTCCTGGATGTTCTTTTATGAGCCGGTACTGTTTCGCTGTATGATCGAGTGGAATAGTTAGGGTCTGGTATTATCTCCCTAGACGTTCGTCGGAAAGGACTGGCTACATGTGACGTTTCTCTCTCTGATACTTTCTCAACAGTGGTGGCTTCCGCTAGGTCTGCAGGCCTTCTATCGGTTGTCTGGGCAGCTGCCAAGTTAGCCTCTCCAAATAAGTGGCGGTTATTAGGATAGATTCCTGTTGTAGAAAACCCAAACACAGCGGTTTGGACATTTGCAGCTCTAGCGCAAGCTTGACCAAATAACCTGCTGATCTGGTATTGGGTAAATACCCTTCCAGGGTTTGCTCTCAACCACGCATTTACTTCTTTGCTCTAGAATGTGCTTAATGGTGCCATGAAGCTGACATTCAGAGGCTGTAGCAGGTGAGTGTAGTGGGGCGAAAAGCATAGCAGGATAACACCGTGTTTCCAGGCGAGATCTATCAACTCTAGATTTTTCTTATGTATTGCATGTCATAATCCAGAGCAATAAAACTTGATCGTCCTTTGGTGGTTCAACGTGTTTTATGTAATGATGCATCCACTCAATAAAAATATGGGCTTGCATCTATCATCCACTTATATGACAACTGTAAGTCGTTTCAGCGAGTGTGCCGTCAAGCAGTTTTATTTCATTCGAATCTTATGAAAGATTAGGAAAGGAGGTACGTAATAACCAGCAGCTGACCTACACAAAACAGCAGTTTCCAGCCTACCTCTTTCAGCTGAAGTATGGGTTCCCACCTCACGTCTTCCTTTAATAGCAATAAACGTTGGTTGGCTTTTGGGCACTATGGTCCAACCAGCTTCCTTTATGCTATAGATTCTTGTAGGTCGAAAGTTAAACTCTTCCATCCCTCTTGTTAAGAGATCAAAAAACTTTCCAACTGACACTTCGTTGAATCGTATTTCCCTCGCAGCGAACGTAGGCTCTGTAGTTCGTAGTGATAAGTTCTGATGTCTGAAAAACCAATCGAGCTCTGCTATTTGGTCATTATTATTAAAGTTGTTCTGTAGATCACTCCTCTGAGCCAACCGATATGCCAATCGTCTCAGCTCATTAATTGTGAGACCAAACCCGCTTTCCTTATCCTGTACATAATATACTAATTTTTTTTCTTGTTCTGAATCAAAAACACATTTGTATCGCCCTTTTCGAGGAAAAAAAAGAAAATGTTAGTGTTTTAAAATTGGATAATATAGATTACGAATCATAGATAGTTAATTTATTCATCTAAGAAAATATTTTTCGGTTCCTGTTTCATTAAATGAATAATCTGAAGTGATGACAGCAAGTAATAAGTATATTTTGTATATTGATCTGAGACTGGTATTGTAGTAACACATAAAGGTAAAATTTCATAAGTCTGAACTAGTTTCGTTTGAGATTTTGTTGCTACTGGTTTATAAAATAAATAATCAAAAGCGATTATAGAAAAGATGGGTAGGTATATTTATTGTCTGTATTATTATGAACTTGAGTATAGTGAGAAAAAATTAACATCTATCAAATGATTACATCAATATAAAAACAGAGAAATCCCACAACACCCCAACAAATTTATTATTATTGTCACACGACACTTGTTTCGCCAACAAAGCATCTTCAGGGGTAAATCTGCTACTGTTGTTACTTTTGAGTAACAGGTTTACCCCTGAAGATTCCAACTTTGTAGGCGAAACAATTGTCGGGTGACAATAATAAATTTGTTGATGTGTTGTGTTATTTCTCTGTTTTTATATTGTTGTATCTACGACAACGGTTCGAAATACCAAACACTATTTAAATGATTACTTGTCTATTCTATCATCTTTATATATGTATATATATATATATATTTAATAAAATAGATTTTTGTTGGGGATGCAGTCATTTAATAAATAAAATTCTTTGGATTATGCCAAGCTTTCGAGAATGTTTATTCTCTTCGTCGGGGCAAAATTCGTGAATTTATATAAAATTAACCACAAACAGGAATGATTTCATAGTCAGCAATCAGAAATGTCATTAGTTATTTATAAAATCAAGATTTTATTAAGATTGGGGCACAATAGACCTAAAGGTCGCAGTGCATTGAAACCCCCTTTCAATCTACATGGTTTAGATTCACAATTGGATCTGATAGATGGTGCCATTGTCGGTATGTCAAACGGCTGGACCAATTGGTATGAAATTTTCTATGTATATTCCAATGGGTCCCTGGATAATTTAAAAACACAATTGAACCCGGTAGGTGGCGCTGCTGTCGGCATATCGCTTGAAGCTTTTCCGTGCAGGACGACGGCTGCCGGGACAGCTAGTTTATATGTACTTTTAATACATATCATATTTTTTTCTGTGCACGAACTAATAAAGCCGGTTTTGTAAAAATATTAATCTATTCTCTTATGTGTTTCATTTAAGTATCAAAATTATTGAAAATTATTTTACGTGTAAAATATAGCGATATTAATTTCAATTATTATTATCGTACTCACACGTTATCAAAAATTATCTTTTCTTTAATCTTTAAAGTATTGACACTCTCCTCATATGGGGTTTTTGAAGGACCGACAAGTGAAGAATCTGTTCTATATGGGATCTTTGCAGCATTTTTCTTTCCAAGAAAGCTAAAATCATCATAACTGGCTCAAGTTTACATTGCAATGCGCGCGAATTTTCATGAAAAAAACAAGTAGATATTTAAGAAGGCATTTGAATAGTATATCTAATTTTTTCTTTTGGAAATCGGTCAAAAGCAGATATAATAAAAACTGCAATTCCAACACAATCCAACTAGGAAGGTACTCTAGTGATGTAAGTAATAAGAATATCTTTGATTTTGATATCAAACACAACTTAAACTCATCTATCTTAGAACAATCTCAATCAAGTCAAATTATAACAACACTCTGTCGTTTGTAACGGGGGTAAAAAATAATGTAAGCGAACCTACGTGTTTTTATTCAGATCACGATCAATGGGTCATAGACTGAAGCACACCAAATCGACAAAAATAAGGTTCCATCTTCACCCTCCTGATACAAAACTTGAAAACTGAATATTAGAAAAACCAATTTCGTCTTGAGATTTCACTAATCAAATTTATACGTTTGTAAATGCGAGATGATCTGTGGCGCCTTTTCTTAGGTATATTTAAATTGATTCAAGTGCAACTATATAATTACCCTAGACAAATCTATATCTCATTGAAGATCTTATCAAGATAAGAAGAGAAAGTAATCACTTATATGCAGCTTTTGAAATATGAAATGTTAATTTATTTGTAACTAATAATTATTGAGGAATGTCACTGTATGCAAATAAAATAGATTGAATATTTATTCAAATCAATCTTTAAAATGCACAACCTAATTAATATGTAATTTTAAGCAATTTTTGAAAAATTTATCAATTAATCAATATGTCATTTATCGGAAAATTGTATCTTCATATTTGTACTCATTGGCATACTACTAAGTGTACAACATAAATTATTGTTTGAATGATAAGCAATATGCAATTAAATGTATTAACCATATTCAGTTTTGTAGCGAAAGTAGTCATTATATTTACAACAGAAATTCAATAATATAATAACAAGTTATCATAATTGCCAGGACTCCAGAATAATTATTTCTTAGTAGAAGGTCAAACGTCTTATACAGAATCGATTTTTTTAGTTGTACATTACAAGAAATGTAATAGAAATATTCGTTCTTTCTGAAAATATTTCGGACCAAGAAGCCGTTTAGACAGGAGATTCATCAGTCTAAACGAAACAATGCGGCGCGCTGACTCCGAAAACTACGGTAGACGATAGTGTTGTGGCCTCAAATTGTAGATGCGCACTACGTAATTTGTACGTATCACGTGACTCGCGCTTTTTTGTGTATATCTGAATTCATGTCATACCAACATGTTTTTGACGTTAAGTTTAAAAGTGTAGGTGTAGGAAAAATAGCGTATTCGGTTAATAGTCGACGATACTCAGAGTAGCACCGGAGATAACCAAAGCAGGATTATGCAGATGTTTTGGATGATCCCACCCCGTAGGGAATTTATCTATGCTTCCACCCATTGACAATTACCTCGAATTGACAATTGACAGTGACATCGACTGTGATTTCAAAGTTCTCGGCTGCATTCTACATTCAGTATTGCCTATAGCTTATTAGGGCATAATCGCTACTGTACGGGACAACTTCGATTCTACTCTCAGTATCAGCGAAAATAAACTGAACACGCTACCAATGTTCATGTTGAGAATCGTTTTCTTCTTCACATTATTGAATGACAGGGGCAATCAATCTGACTTTGACAAATAATCCCTTCAATACTGTGCAGACTCGTGACTGTCAGTGTCATATGTTGAATGATAGAGCGAGATCAAGTTCAAGTTCAAGTTCAAAAATCGTTTATTTCCTATTTGTACAATACTAATTTTTATATATATATATACAGAAAAGAGGCCTGGCTTAGGGGGATAGCCCCCTCTGCAGGCAGGAATGATTATACATTACAATGGTGGTAGATAGAGCTGCGGGTATCTACCTGAGGCGATGTGCATTTCATGGCAGTAGGGGCGAGAAAAAACCGCAGAAAACCCGCCCCGATGCATGTGGTGAGAGTTGGTAATTTGATTCTATATAATACAAATTTTAATTATGTGATTCTATACAATGCTGGATGATTTGGTTGATTGGAGTGATTCTATATAATAATAAGTGAGAGTGTGTGATTCTATATAATGCAAGTTTGTTGGGTTGTGATGTGATTCTATATAATGATATGAGATGATAAGAAAGGAGAAAAGGAAAATAAAAATATAAATATAAATGAGTACAGCGATTCTATAAAGTGCAATGTTGGTTGAGTTGATTGAGATGTGTGAATGTAGGTGAATTGAAAGAATTGATGCAGTGATGTGATGAGCAGTGAGAGGTAGTTTAAGTGATTTGCAGGTGCATGAAAATAGAGTTCAATTGTACTACTGCTAAGCGTAGAGAGAGAGTGAGTGATAGAGTGAGAGGGTGAGTTGGGCGTCTTCTTCTTATGGTCCTGGTCCTGGAGATGGCTGCAGGGGTTGTACTGCCCGGGGCCCCTAGCGGATGGCCAGAGGGGTGTTGTCGAGGGCAGATTCCTCGTCTGGTGGAAGCCTCTCCATGGTGGAAAGGATGCGGGCTGGTGGATGTGGCACCTTTTGGCGCGGATGTCTAGTAAGGGCTCCTCGTGGGGCCCAGGGGGTATTGAGTAATTCCCTGTGTTGGGTTCTGGCTGGCTCCACCAAAGTCCTCGTGCAATACCTCCTCTGCAGTTCTTGGAGTCGATCTGAAATTTGAGAAATGTTGTTAATACGATTATATATGTCATTGGAGGGGTGAAGGAAGTTCAGCCTCAGACATTTCCTCAGTACTCTTCTCTCGAAGGACTGAAGTCGGGTCATGAGGTGGTCGGGTAGGCAGGAGTAGGGGATGCATCTATACTCTAGGATTGGTCTAATGAAGGTTTTATAAGTGTGGAGTAGTGTTTTTGGATGGCATCCTCCAAAGGCACCCCACAACGCTGATAGTAGCGCGACCCGGCGGTTGGCTGCATCCAATGCGTTTTGGAGGTCTGGTTGCCATCCAAGAGTGCGGCTGAATGTTACGCCGAGGTATCTGGCGCTGTCTGCGAGTGGAAGCCGAGTTCCCCAAAGCTGAAGTCGAAGTTCTGTGGGGTCCAGGATTTTCCGTCGGGAGTGTGTTGGGTGACGGATGAAGATGGTTTGGGTTTTGGATGGGTTGGGTTTGATCCTCCAGTTTTTACAATAGTTTGAGAAAGAGTCCAGAAGTCCTTGTCCACCGAGCTGAAGTCTTCGGGTGTGTGAGGAGTTGACGAAAAATGCCACATCGTCTGCGAAAAGAAGAGTGTTATTATTATTTGGGAAGTCATGGGTGAAGATTATGTATAGAAGAGGGCCTAAGACTGATCCCTGTGGTACGCCAGCTAAGGGGGTGAAAGGGTCTGAGATAGCACCAGAGTGCTTAACTCTAATTGATCTATCGGAAAGAAAAGATAATATGATACGGACGAAGTGATGCGGGATGCGGATGTTCAGGAGCTTTGCAATGAGGCCGGCATGCCAGACCTTGTCGAATGCTCGCTCAACATCGAGAAATATGGCGAGAGTTGCCTGGTTGTTGTTGATGGACCTAGCGGCGTGAGTGTGGAGGGAGAGAAGGGCATCACAGGTAGAGTGGTGCTGCCGGAAACCGTGTTGAAAAGTTGGGATGATACCCAGAGCTTCCACCATATCTCGGAGGCGGTGGGTCAGGATTTTGTCCAGGATTTTTCCTATGCAGTCCAGTAATGCGATGGGCCTATAAGAGTTTGGATTAGTGCGGGGTTTGTTGGGTTTCGGAATCATTATAGTGTGAGAGGATTTCCAGGCTAGTGGGAAATATGCATGTTGAAGACATGCATTGAATATGGTGGTGATGGTGGTGAAGAAATCATCAGGGCACTGTTTCAGCACTCTTCTACTGATGCTGTTGGGACCTGGGGCATTATTCGGAGACTGAAAAAGAATGTTGGTTATTTCTGCGGTGGTTATAGGTTGGAGAATGGGGGGAGGGTTGTCGATGGGCAGTGGTGGGATTGGGTTATTTGCGAATCTCCTGAATCGGTTTTCAATGTCTACAAAGAACTGTTGATTGAAGTTTGGGTGTGTGGGGACTTGGTAAATTTCTTGGAGGTGGGCTTTGAAAGTGGCGGATTTTGTGGCGGGGTCGGATATGATCGTGCCATCTTCGAGTTTAAGGTGAGATGGGTTACTACGAAATTGGCCAGTCAGGCTTCGGAATTTGTTCCAGAACTTGGAACCGTCTCTGTAGTCGAGATTTGAGGTGGCGGTGATCCATTGGTTTTCTCTGTGGCGGGATGTGAGAGTTCGGACAGTGGAATTGAGGCGGTTCCAATAGTTTTTGATATTCGGATCTCTGGTCCTTTTGTACTCGCGTAAAACGCGACGTTTCTGATGGATCATGGTGAGAACTGATCTGGGCAGGGGGCGGAATTCTGTGTCGATAGTTATTTTGGGTATGCAGTCACGGACTGCTCTCTGAATAACCTCCTCAATGATGGATATTGAGTGGTCGATATCATTAGTGGAATTAATTGGGATGTCAGGAAGATTTAGAGAGATGTGATTTTTGAACGCTTGCCAGTCGGTCTGTCGGTAGTCAAGTATATCTTTGAAAAGAGCGAGATCAAGATTTTTAGATATATAAACCTTGGAGCGAGATAAGCGGTATACGCACATACGAAAAATCACGAAACAACATAAATGACCGATCCACTCACCTAACCGTCTTTCGCTGCGTCACCCTTTACACAGGAGTTATTTCTTCTGTCTATATACCTTCTTGCCATGGTCTAAATATAAGGATGTAATGTAAACTAGCTTTACTTGGATAATCATAATATCATTTTATTTTGTTGATTACATTTAAAAACAAGATTATAAATTTCATGTTCTCTATATTATTATGTGGTATTTTACAAACTGCATGATAATTGACTTCAATATATTTATGATTCATATTTTTTCTTAGGCTGTTTTATTTTAATTGCTTTCAACTAGAATTGTATCAAGCATATATTACTCATAATTATTAATGCAACCTACAATTATTTCATTCGCATGACACATTTCTCTTAGAAATACAGTACACAAAAATATTTCTTACTTAGATACTTTTAATTGAATAAACTTGTGCCCATCTTCTCGATTATCTGATTTAAACTTACATGCACATCTAACTCAAATTATAATCACATCAAGGTTAATTGATTGTTTTATTTCATGCAAATAATCATTTGTGTTCTTTGATTTAATCTAGATCTCAGAGAACTGAAGTAAAAAATTATTTACACTTGTTCTGGGATCCCAGGGTTGGATCGTTGAATATAAAAGTTTATATAGTATAAAATCAATAAGTTAATTATATTTACTATAAACTACTATATAGTAACTATATTCTCATTATTACTACTACTCTCCTATCTAAGTGAGATACAATATAATATATATCGGCGAAGACAATGAAGGCGTGCGTTGCCTAGGTCACAAGCAATGTCAGCACATTGACTCCCTATCGAAAAGAACAGTCGTGTCTGTCGTGATATCTACAAAAAATTACCTAATTACTAATTGAGATGACTCCAGTTACTTTGGCCTATCATAGTTCTCTCGTAAATTGAAAATGGCAGTAAGTGTTTTTTTGGTTGATTCGCTTTTTCACAACCAATTTCCTCCTAATCTACGAAAGAGCGAAGTAGCAGTTAACTAAAAACAAAACAGATCATATAGCACCAAAAAAAATATCATAAAATGTTTGTAGGTACATTGATTGCTTATATAACTATATGTTGATGCTTCTGCTGGGGCTTGGCTTAATTATAAATTTGACGTCAGCTTATTCTAGGGTCGAGAGTTTAGCATTCGACTTTTCTCATAAAAAAATATCAGTATATAATAATTGTTATGAGATAGATTCCTGAGACTGACTTTTTTATTGATGAAAATAAATTTGTTTATACCTCATATTTTTTCCTATGAAGTACTTGAGTTTAATAGATTTTACCTTATTACAAATACAGAACAGCTTATACACTATAATGTATAAGCTGTGACCAAATGGTACGAGTTACACTCGTAATCACGACATCTCTTAAATTTGGCTTTGACTTGAATTAGAAGTGTATTGATTTTTTCCCCATTAGTTTACCCAATGCTATGATTAATATGTACATAAATAGTGATTGATAGGTATAACACATTATGTATTCTGTACAAAAAATGACATTACGCAATTTAAATAGGTGTGGTTTGATAATTCAAATCGAGCTCTGTCACAATGTAATACGATAATAATGGCTCAGAGAACAATAGTTCTAATGGCTGTTTTCTTGTCGATACTAGGAACTTTATAAACAAAGGAGTACGAGTAAAGTGCTAGAAATATGCTTTGTTGGCAAAGGCATTTCGAAGCAAAAAGGCTGAAGAGTTTTATTTTCAAGGTGCCATTTTGAAGATTATTGGAAACTGTTAAAAACAAGGAATGAGAAAGTACCAACCGACTTTCCAAACGGAGGACGAATATAAATCGACTGTGGGTTTCTTGTAGATACAGGATAGGGGGGTCCGATTCTGGTGATTTTTTTTTATTTGAAAGAGATCTGCTGAAAAATTACATCATCTAAAGAACAAAATTTTTTTCCCAAAAACTGCCAACGATGGGCATTTTCTTCGAAAATAGAAAATTTGAGATTGCAAAATTGAACAGACCATTTTCAGCATCTTTTTGATTGGACAAAAAACGGTTTTTGAATTATATCAATAGTAGTAATATCTGAAATATTTAGGTATTGACATCTCTGAATGTGACATATTTTTTACCAAAACGATTACCGAATTGTTTAGTTGATGTTCTGGGAAATAGAGAATAATATTAATTCTACTGGTGTGCTTTTGTATTTGGTGCCAAAAATTATAATAAAAACTATACCTCAAAATCACTAGTACCAGTAGAAATAATATTACTTTGTACAAATTAAGTACGTTTTTCCCGGTTTCTGTAAAACACATTGTATTTAATAAAAAAATATTTGTTGGTTTTTCACCCATCTTTCTTTCTTATATTGTCTTGACCCATATGAAATATTATTACTATGAAGCTACTGCTTCAAACGCCTAAAACTATTATTATATTCTCATTATTCCATTAAATAAGCTTGGTTTGAAAAAAGTAATCCTGTCTTATCCACAACAGAAGAACTCCTTATTGATGCGTAAAAACAGGTGGGAGCTTTGACTATTATTATTACATCTCTCAATATTAAATGACGTAAGAGCAGTATAACGCACGTCATACTTTGTAGAATACATTCTTGGAACAGTGAAAGAACTTCTTTGAGGCGATATCAAAGGACCTCCTGTGGACAATTAAGTCGACGGTGACGATAACAATGAGTGGGTGCGAAAAAGAACGACTAGAAGAAATGGAGAGAGAAAGAGCGAGAGCGAGACTGTCCACTAAACGTAATTAAAATTTCGATTAACTTTCGGAGGACCAGAAAGCTTGGAGTTTTATTCGAGAAACAATGAGGACATTGAAGACAGGTTGCTAAAAATAAAAGAATATATGTGAAAGAGGCATAACTGGTTAGAATTGAAAAGAAGTGAAGAACTTATTGAAGGTATACCATTTTTTGAAAACTTGAAAATTATATGAACTAGGAGAGATGAATAAAAAATGTTGGGATGACTTACCTATGTATAAGATACTTGACATAGGAGGACACAAAGATTTAACAAAAAAATATTTTTTGGTCTCTTTCATTGAGCTAATTCGTTTTAGAGTTACCTTCTCTTCGGATTCCGCACATCCAATGTAAAAACAGAACCTATTTAAAAAATACTCTGGTGTCTAGCTATCCGGCAAATACAGCCTGTTTTCTTTGATTCTATTGGACAAAGAATTTAGAATTTATTAGACACATCCGAAGTGATTTGATCTGATTGTTTACTCAATTATAAAATTAATCCTATTTTCGTTGTAATAAAGAGAACGCCTTAAGGATAATCAGGAAATATAATAAAACTCTCTGTCCTTCTCATAATATCCGAAATTACTTGCCGTAAAATTATCGAAGAAATACAAAATATTGGATGCTTTTTTAGTCCTATCCCACTATGACCTTTTCTGATTTATTGTGATTAAAGGAACTCACTTAAAATTTACAGAAAAATATATGCGAATATCTTATGTACGGAACAATTTCCATGCGAGCCCGACTACCACACGGTTAATCTTTATTTTCTTTGGCTCAATTATTCTCATAGTCCTGAAATAAATAACAGATTTATGAAAAAATATTGCCCTTAATGTTCTGTTATTATGAATGTATCATAAAAAAACTTATTCATTTTCTTAAATGTCAAAACAATCACACAATTAATGTATATGATTCATAATACAAGTTGCAAATTTTATAACTGTAACAATTTGCAAATTTTGTTATAAAATAGATTGTTGCAAATAAATTAAAGTGAGCACTCTTGATGAAGTTTTAATAGCTGGATCAGTTAATTCGAAATATAATTGTATCATTTCCTAATAGCCGCATCCGGTATTTATATAATACGATAAGTTCTTGGAATTGATAATATTTTCTCAAATATATTATAAGTGGATGGAATTTATGTTGCCTTATTATTCTTCATTAGGCTGGGCCCTCGGGAAGTTTAAAAAAAAATTAGAAATTATTCAAGCTCTAGAGATACTAGAAGTGAAAATTTTATACCTGATGTTTTAAGCCACTCAGATGCCTTGATTTCGAAAGGTTGCTATGACGACATCCTGAATTCGCCGAAAAAATAATCGGTCGTGAAATTAATGATAATTTCCCTGGCATGACAGGTGTCACGTGCGGATGCCCGGAATAACAAGCGTAGATTATTTTTCGTAGATTATTTTTGAAAAATATTTATTTATAAGTTGTCAAAAATTGTATTTAATTTAGAAACTGAAAAATAAAAATTTTCCTCAGCAGGCGCCTCGGGAAATTTTAAACACAAGTGAAAGTTGATAAGTGATACACCATTGTACCTACTTGTTATTTTATTTAGAATACAAAAATGTAAAAATATATAGGGTGATTCAATTAAAGAAACGCACCTCTGTGCTGCTCTGTTTTCTGCGGGAACATCCTGTATACTCCCAACTAGTTTTCAAACGTGGGGCTTGTGTGTTCCCTGCAATTTTTATATATGAACTATTTTAAAATACCTAATTGAAAATAGAGAAGCTATTCTACTTTCTAGCACTAATTGGCAGCCCTGTAGATCAACATTACTCAGCCATAATATAACACAGAAAATGTAAGGGGCTCTTACATGTTGTTTCTTTATTTTATACGTTCGGATCCATTTTATGATGCAGAGTAATGGAACCAAATTGAATACATATATTGTTGTGCAATGCGTTTATATAGATACAAACGTATGTAAATCCAAACGAAAAGCATAAATGTGAGAGAAAGACAAGTTCGTTGCAAAAAACTTTCATGGTAAGTACAGGTCTAAGGGCTTCGCTAATAAAAGATGTGTGATCTAATTGGATACCAGGTTCATTCGAAGTTCCTCTAATTATTGCTCCTGACATTCATAACATTCTACACTTGGTTTAGAAGAAAATTTGATATGTACTTTGTTATTCAATATTGTGACTTGCTATTAACCACAAATTTTAGTCTTTGAGTATGAGAACAACGTTGACAAAGCTCTAGTCACCAAGTGTTTGAGTAACTGTAACGAAGTTAAGGTAATACTTATGAGCTCTGTTTATTAGGTGTTTAGTTTAAGTTCAATTAGAGAAATTAGACTAGGAGAAAACTTATTGAAATACAAAGAACATAACATTTCTTTTAAAGCAATGTTACGCATGTCAGGAGCTACGTTTGAGGAACTTCAAAATAACTAGGAATTCAATTAGATTTCACTTGAAGCCGTATTTATCTTGCATTTTTTTGGCTACTGCGATTTCCCTTTTGTTTAATTAAATAAAATTATTAAATTACTTGAATTGTTTATTTTTACACCTATTTGCTATTTCACTATATTTGCTATATTCTTTTTTCACGCTGGATCCCTGCCTGAAATTTTTTCACACGTTAGGTAGGTATCTAATAAGAAAGAACTCGTCAAATCTGGGCGCTGTTAGTTAGTAAGCGATTATATTTTAAGGTGGAACTTGCCTGGGTCTTGATAAAACACATTCCCTGTTATTTAAAATAAAATAACTCATCAATAACGACTCAAAATTATCTAATTCATTAGCTCCATACATAATGTTCGAAAGTAGCCGCATTAGAAATATTGTATTCTATACCAACTGTGTGTCTTCAATGTGAAGTTTTCTGATATTTCCCCATAACCTATTTCCGCACCTTTTCTATATCTTCCTAAGTCACCTGGAAGTCATAAAAACTTTCATAAAATACTGATTTTTCGATGTCATTGAGTCCAGCATTGAGTAGTGAGAAGATTTCTATTGAAAATTGAGATTTGGTAATTAGAAAAGAGTCTTACTAGACACATGAAATAGAAGCTTTATTTGTCAAATAGAGTTTATATTATGCGGATTTCTAAAGTGTCCTGAAACGGTTCATGTATTCTAACCCATTGCTGGTGTGCAACCTGTTCCTAAGCGAACTTGGATGACAACTGCCGTGTTTCTAAATTACTCACGATATCCCTGTTTCCATGAAAAAACAAGTGAAATTTTTGAAAAAAAAATAAAAATAGTTTTTATTGGGCATTTAAGATTTAAACCGTACCGATGAGTACCTACTATTGCTATCCTTTTCTCGATTTTAACTATACTTATGTATATGTGTTTGCCAGCAACAGCAATTCCATAAGAAATTACTGTTTGTCTACCACAACACAAAATAAAACTTTGAATTAACAGTAACGTCTGACGTCTGGCAATTGCGACATAACCATAGACGATCTTCCAAAAAGTACCTATATACCAGAGAACGAGACGTATATATACGCTCC
This sequence comes from Crioceris asparagi, assembly GCA_958507055.1. Lineage (NCBI taxonomy): Eukaryota > Metazoa > Arthropoda > Insecta > Coleoptera > Chrysomelidae > Crioceris > Crioceris asparagi. The sequence goes on along the minus strand of OY293829.1, from coordinate 15,428,266 downwards.
ATGCTCGTGCGTAATTCCAGTGACGGATCCCATTGTCGTTCCATGTCGACAAAATAATGATCTTGGTTGAATGAGATTGAATGAGATAATTATAATTAGCAATATTGGATCACACTTGGAGCTTAACAGGCGGCGAGATGTCTGCGATCTAAGTACGAATTCGAAATTTCAAGTCTCTAGACCGGTATGGGGCCTGAGAAATCGCTGCGGAGTCCATTGATACAAGAACCGAAAGTAATAAAAACTATTTAATAATAATCATAATCGATGAAGATTTAGGTAATATGCAACACTCGAGAACATACATAAACAAGAAGCATACATACACTGAACTGTATACCACATACTTTTTAAATATCGGTCAAAAAATAATAAAAGTGACACAACAATGTTATGTCACCATAGAGTAAGTATGCCACTACGACAAAGTATCGCCTTCATTTTTTTTTTCTGTCCACTTTGATGTTTTAATATCAAGTGGCTATGCGAACTGATGCAAAGGGCATTACTCATCCTAGAAAAGTGGTGCAGGGCAACGTCTCTTTCTGTGAATCCCCACAAAGTAGAGGCCATGCTCTTTACCAGAAAACGGAAGGTGGGCGACATAAACATGCCTACACTAAATGAAATCCAGCTCAAGCTATCCCAGAGGTGAAATACCTAGTGGTGGTTATCGACAGAATACTGACCTGGGGAAAACATCTGGTCAGCAAGCTGGACAAAGCCAGTGCAGCTCTATGGCAATGTCGAAGAGTTGTAGGTAAAAGCTGGGGCCTATCGCCAAAGGTCATCCTATGGTTATACACAGCAGTGATAATGCCCATGATATGCTACGGTTCAATAGTTTGGTGGCGACGCACCAAATTAAAAACTGAGAAGGACAGACTTGCGAGATCTGTCTGCATCGCAGTCACTGGTGCCATGAGGACCACACCATCCGCTGCACTAAAGGCGTTGTTGTGCTTGCCATCCCTAGATCTATATCTGGATGGGACAGCACTACTGACCGCCCTTCGTTTGAAAGATGATGAAACATTAAGGGTGCACAAGAGCGCGAAGAGTCTTACATCCATCTTGAAGGAGGGCCTCGCCAGAATACCCCTCCTCGAGGCCAGCTCAGACCGCATTGCACCCCTATTCAGCAAATGCAAGACCACGTTTGTTGGGAAGAAACAGACCCACGCACTGTGCCGACAATAGACGTATACACATATAGGTCTAAAAAGAGGGACGGTAAAGGCATAGGAATCTTCAGCCAAGACCTGCAACTGTCTCTACAACAACCATTCGAGAAGTATGCCACCGTATCACAAACGGAAGTAATAGCACTAGCTCGAGGGGCTAATGAGGTCCGCATGAGCAAGGTGCGAGGACGAGTAATACGCTTCTTCAAAGACAGTAAAGACGTCTTAGAAGCGCTTGAATAGGGCAGGTACGACGCGAGAACCACGCTGAACTGCCACCGCGAACTGTCGGAACTAGCGAATGAAAATGTGGTGGAACTAGCTTGGGTGCCAGCACACGATGGGAATGAGGGTAATGACAAGGCGGATAAGCTGGCGGGTGCTGCCTCGTCGGGGACAATGTGTGGGCCGAAACCGGCAGTACCTATCACTCCGCACATCATGGCTAACCTCATTAAAGATGACACACACCTCAGACACTGTCAGAGGTTAAACTCAATTCTGGGCTGTCGACAGAGAACTACCAGAAACGCGCCGAAGAATGCATAGCTTTGCCCCGGGCCAAACTATGCTCACTTGTAAGCGTCTGGACCGGGCATGCTGCGCTAAGAAAACACCTACATACAATGGGTGTCATCGACGACCCGACATGACGGGCATGCATGGAGGAGGAAGAAAGAGTGGAGCATCACTTCACAGAATGCCCCGTTCTATCCGACGTTCGTAAGGCCATCCTAGGACTGAAGTGGCCGGATCTGACCAACATCAGACGCACCTCGCCTGCGGCAATCCTGAGATATCTGGACCAGGTTGTCGGGATACTCGGGGAACCGTAGGTCTGAGGAGCAAGGGAGAGAGGCACAATGGGCCGAATTGGCATAAGTACCCGCTTTGGCACCCCTGCGTCAAATAATAATAATCAAGTGGAGAAAGAAAATATTTCCCTAAACTCCAAATCATCTTCCTGATGTCGATGTGGATAAATTTGCATGGAAATTGAACAAAATGATGATTAAACTGAGCATAAAACAGGCTAAAATATAGGTAATTGTGCTTTAGATTTATTCTTGCAAATAATATACATAGTTATTAACTGGTTATTAGAGTTTTTTTTTCAATATTACCAAAATTCCTTATAGATAAAAACAAGAAAGCAAATAAATATGATTTGAGAATAATTGTTAAATGCCTGCCGTAGCCACACCCTAGTAAAATCCCATCCAGAGACGATTCCCAACATGATTGTTGTTGTCGATGTGGATAAATTTGCATGGAAATTTAACAGAATAATAATTAAACTGAGCATAAAACAGGCATAAATAAAGGTAATTGTGCATTCAATTTATTCTTGCAGATAATCTACATAGTTATTAACTGGTTATTAGAGATTCTTTTTTTCAATATTACCGAAATTCATTATAGATAAAAACAATAAAGCAAATAAATATGATTTGAGAATAATTGTTAAATGCCTGCCGTAGCCACACTTTAGTAAAATCCCATCCAGAGACGATTCCCAACATGATTGTTGTTATTTATGTGAAGTATAAATGAGTTTGTACAACTAGTATAAATTTAATTTATGAAACTATTAACCACGGTACAATCAGTTCAACAGTCTGATTTATTGATAGGTGGCAACAACATATTGATAATATGAACCAACTACAATACTATTGAAAATAATTATTTTGATTTACCTGATGTCATAGATAGATGGCGCCTATGGGTTAAATGTTCGGTTTTCAAATAATAGCGTTTGCTATGATGATGTATTTGTATGTCGATAATTGATAAGAATTTGTTTATATTTACATTCCGCGCTATTATTTTATGTATTACGCAATGATATCAATCACGTGCATGACAAGAAAACTGTAACACAGAAAGTTGTAATTTGTCTTTTGCTCGAATCAACTTTTTTCGCAACCAAGACCGAGTCAATATTTTCTTGTAATCTTTAGATATTTTAATAAATATTTTATTATAGAACCAATCAGAAATATGACGGCACTATACACTGTACTGCTCCTGGTTACAAATCTCATTATTTTTGGATCTACCCAAGAAGTGCTGAATCAATGGAACTTTTTAGACTTTGATTTTCCTCCTGGTTTTGACATCAACAATTACAGGTTAGTAGGAATAATATATTAGATTGAATAAAAGGAATACAAAAAACTATTAAGTCATTGAGAAAATTGAAGCTAAATCGGATAATCCATTTGGGAGCTCCGATGGCACAGATAAACACACAGATAGATATTCACGGTGAACTTATAAAATCCCTGTCTGCATCGGTAGTTACAAAAGAATCCAGAACTTTCTCGAGTCTCCTTGAAAAAAATTGGTAAGTCAAAAAAGGTTATGCCGTTTTGGATTTATGATGCCAATGACAGATAAAGAGATACACATTGTAACGATCTGCGAGGCTCGTTACATTTTCCTGTTTCACCTAATGGAATATTTTTTTATCTTTCCATTTTCTGCCCAGATATCAATGAGTTGATTTTATATCCGTGTTGTTAGTTGTCTAACTTTCGCGCTGATTTTCGATCTTTCGTGTAAATACGTGCTGAAGGAATACATGCGAATCCTCGGCTCTGTATCGGCGGGGGGGGAAGACTGATGAAGAGAGGGTATTTAAACCCTTGGGAAGATGTCTTTAGCTCTCTTTTTACCGTAGCTCTTTTTACCGTAGCTCTTTTACTGTAGCTCTTTTACCGTAGCTCTTTTACGGTAGATCTCTTCTACCTTCTGTCTATTACCGTCGATCTCTATTTGTTTTCTGGTGATAAGGATTCCTGAGTTGGTTCCGATCGTGGGCGTAGAGGAATGCCGAAATAAATAATGGCAAGTACTATTTTCTAATTTAGTTTCTTGAGAATTTGTTAATTAATTTCCGAAAAACGAATTGAGAAGGCAGATAGCCCCATTTGTATCAATTACGCTTCGAAAAGAATTCTTCATGTAAAATATATTTTATTAGTATATGCCTTAGAGAGGTGTAAATAGCTTTGAATTTTAATATTTTAAAAATAGTAAGCCATTGTTTATTGTGTGTATTCGCGTTCGCGAGCGGGATACAGCTGTGGCCAGGATTGAAAATATCTCTGGAATTTGTTTTCATATTTTTTTTTGTTACTTATTGTATTGGATACCTTCAGTTAACGTTTATTTTAATGAATTATTTGATATAAGAGAGCGATATAAGGGTCAATATATTGATTTTTTTATTATTCCCTTCCCAATTATTACATTTAAAGAGTATCCAATCTACCATTTTATTTGTTCATTATATTCGAAGATCGAGAATGATCATTTTAAATAAATTCATGTACCTATTAAATTATTAATTAGATAGATCGAAATACCTGTAGATTATTATTATTAATTATTATATCAACTCCTTCATTTTTCTATTTTTTTTTTGTTCAATCATTCTATATCTTTGAACCAGCTTAGATGAGTTAAAGCTGGATGTAATAGTTCATAGAGAGTATTATGTAATTGTCAGCTAAGCTACTAATAAGCTAATAATCCATGAATCCATTATTACATGAACGCTGGTGAACATCGAGGCAATTTGGCTTGCTGGTTCCACCTTCTAGTAAAGGGTGCCGAAGAACTCCAGAGCTCAAGTAACTGAAAGAGTCATCTTCTTTGGGTCCTTTAGACCGACAACCTGCTAACCTGCTAAGGAACGTTCAGATAGAATAGTAGCTGACGTCACCATTTGATCCTGACCGATTGAATTGTTCTGGGGTGATTCCGGAGTTGAACCTCATCGTAGCCACGGCGTAGACTGTAAGTCTGTTTATTTTCAAAGTCCAGCGTTCCAGCGATCATATTAGCAAGCAGCGACCAAATTAGCAAGCTGACCAATTTAGGCCCTTCAGGCGAATTGTGTTTAATTTTTATTATTAATAATTTAATTTAGGCCCTTCAGGCGAAGTAAATCCATATTTTTCTTCTATTCAAATTTAATTTTGTAAATATATATAACATTTTTTTATTGTGAACTTGACCCTATTTAATTTCTAATAAATTGTACTATATTATCTATGTGTCTTGTCATTTGTATTGAGCCTGGCGCCCAAAATATTTGTTGTTAACGAACCTCGACCCACCGCCTGAACTGGGCAGCCGACAGGCAAATAAAAAAGATGTAGCGGAAAGTGTCTACGTTACAAATTGGCGCCCAACGTGGGGCCCTAACATATTTTTGGGGGTTTATCAACAAATTATATTGCTATAAATTTGGCTCAAATACAGGTGACATGTGTTTGTAAGAAATGATCATTGCTGGACTTTATTATTATTAACTTTATTGATTATCTTGGTGATGGGATATTCTTCATAATATTGTTGCTATATTTGAAACATTTTGTTTTTGCATTCGGTGTTATTTATTGTTTATTATTGTTGCCGCTTCCCTTGTTGCTATTTACGCTTCTCTCTTCCTCATTCGAGCTACCCTGATAAAATATATATCTCACAGAGCTTATTTCACTGTTTAAAATGGAACCGCAGGATCTTAAAGTCAAAGAGCTAGATTACGAATTAATTGTGAGGAAAATCCAACCCTCCGGAGATGTAAACACAAAACGTAAGGTTTTACGAGGCGCCTTAAGTCAGGAAAGCGCAAATCGTAGTTCGCACCACATTGCTATAGTTAGCCCTAGCGCTTTGGTTTCTGACGTTGCCGAAATTCGGGAAACTATTCTTGATCTTAAAAAAATTATTGATGATTTCTCGGGTTCTAAATCAGATCCAGTACATCGACGAGTATCTTCTCGGTTAGCTCACCTTTCTGGTAGGATCCAGCGGCTAAATGATGCCGATGAACCCGACTCAAAGATTAAGGAGGATCTGCAATTGGAATTGCTCGCTTTAGAAGGTGATTTTGCTTTCAAACTTGTACCTTCCGCTTCTACCCCCCACAGATCTTCAGACTCCCAACAGCCCGGTATGTCTTTGTCGAATCCCAACTCAGTCTCTCCATACAAATGGAATCTTTATTTTACTGGTGAAAACCGAAAGGAATCCGTCCAGTCGTTCCTGGAAAAGGTGGAAATGTTGAGTGTAGCTAGGGGTGTTTCCAAATCCGAACTTTTCATTTCCGCTTATGACCTATTCAAGGGTCCAGCCTTGACTTGGTTTCATAGTATCAAGGATAAGGTCCACAGCTGGGATGAGCTAGTGGCAAATCTTAAAAGAGATTTTCTACCCTATTTTTATGAAGATGACTTGCAACGAGAAATTGACGCAAGGACACAAGGGGTAAACGAAAAAGTCACCCTATATATTGCTTGTATGCTAGGTTTATTTAATCGGTTGTCTGTTAAACCGGACGAGGAAACTATCGTTAATAAAATTCGTAGAAATTTATCTCCTTACTTCGTATCTCAGTTAGCGCTGCACGAAATTAAAACTGTGGACCGACTTTCTCAATTGTGTAGACAGTTAGAAGAGTCAAGAATGTGGACTGATCGATACAGACCGCCACCTGCCAATACTAACCATCTTCTCGAACCAGATTTAAATTGCTCTGTTACACTTCCGGGAAAGGGAATCAATGTACGTTTCGGCCGACATAATAATACGGGTTTTAATTCTTCTTATAATGTGAGTGCTTTTAACTCAACTTCCAATCGTTGTTGGAATTGTGATGTTACCGGTCATTCATTTTCTACTTGTAGAGAGCCGAGAACTGTATTTTGTTTTGGGTGTGGCTCCAAAGGGGTAACCAAGTCTCGGTGCGAGAAATGTAGACCTCGATATACAAAAAACGGAGTTCGTGGAGACCGTATCCTGGACGATGTCCCCAGTACCTCCAGTTCAAATCCAGGAAAACTATCCGGTCCCAAGGTGGAAAGTCAGGGAAAGAGCAAGGGCCCGGGAAAGGCGAAGTCCTTGAATCAAAATTAAAAGGTGGTTTATTCTTTACCTCTGCGAGTGAATGGAAACAGTGGCTGGAGAAAGTCAAAAATTTCTTATTGGAACGCCCTTCTTTATTATGTCCGTTACTTGTGAGGAAACCTAACGACAATAGACCCTATATTTCCGTTAACATCTTTGATCAAAATTTTTTAGCTCTCGTGGATAGTGGTAGCACTTCCACTGTATTAGGTTATTCTGGTTTTAGGATGTTGCAACGCTTCAACCTAAAACTTCATTATGACCATCCCTTAAATATAACGACTGCTGACGGGAAGTCGCAACAACTTTTAGGTCATATCATAGTACCCCTTACTTTAAACCGGATGGTAAAAAATATGAAAATATTAGTCATTCCTTCGGTTAAACATAATCTGATTGTCGGTATGGATTTCTTAAGATTGTTTAAGTTTAGTATCGATTTCGATGAGATGTCTTATCGAAAGAATATATCGAATCCTAAGATTTGTACCGTTAATACCATTCTTACTGTTGACGATCTCTCGACAAATAATAAGGTAGAACTAGAAGCCGTGAAGGAGCTTTTCAAAAATATCGCACCGACGAATAGAATAGGGCTAACTCACCTTATATCCCATTCTATCGACACTGGCAATGCTAAACCTATTGCTCAAAGACAATACCCATTATCGCCTGCTATGCAGAAGCATTTAAACAAGGAAGTGGACGAAATGTTGAGGCAGGGAATAATTCAACCCTCCAATTCGCCGTGGTGTAGTCCCTTATGGCTCGTAGAAAAACGGTCTGGAGAATATCGTATCTGCTTTGACGGTAGGAAACTTAACGAGGTTACCGTAACTGACCAATATCCAATGCCACTTATTGATAATATCTTAAATAAACTCCGAGATGCTAAATTTCTTTCTTCCATTGACTTGAAATCGGCATTCTTCCAAATCCCTTTGGAAAAGAGTTCCAGGCCTAAAACCGCGTTTGCTGTGTATGGAAAAGGCCTATTTGAATTTTGTGTGATGCCATTTGGGCTATCTAATGCTCCTAAAACTATGGTTCGCCTTATGGATCAAGTTATCGGCCCCTCTCTCGAACCTCATTGTTTTGTATTCCTTGACGACATTATTGTTGCTACCCCGGATTTTGAGACGCATATTAAGGTTTTGAAAATGGTCTACCAGCGATTGAAGGATGCGGGATTAACGGTCAATCTGGAGAAATGTGAATTTTGTCGTTCTTCTTTAAAATATCTTGGTTTTATTGTTGATCAGAAAGGTTTAAGGACTGATCCTGATAAAGTGTCTGCCATTTTAAACTACCCGACTCCCAAGAACACTACTGAAATTCGTCGTCTCATTGGTTTAGTCAGTTGGTATCGTCGCTTTATTAAAGATTTCTCTTCCATTTCTGCTCCTATCTCTAATCTGTTGCAAGGTCGCAACAAAAAGAGACCAATTGCATGGTCGTCTGAGGCAGAAACAGCATTTTCGGAAATTAAGAAGCGTCTCACTTCAGCTCCAGTCTTAGCGAGTCCTGATTTTTCTCAGCCGTTTATCATCCAGTGTGATGCTTCCGATTATGGTGTGGGTGCCGTTTTATACCAGGAATGCGATGGAATCGAACATCCAATCGCTTATGCTAGTAAAGCGTTAACCAAAGCTCAACGGAACTATTCTACGACGGAAAAGGAGCTCTGGGCAGTTATTTTTGGTGTTGAAAAATTTCGAGGGTATGTAATGGGGACAGAGTTTACCGTGATTACAGACCATGCCTCGTTGAAATACATTACTAATTTCTCTAATCCTTCGGGTCGATTAGCCAGATGGCTGACGCGGCTTTCTCAATTCAAATTTAAGGTAGTCCATAGGAAAGGTGCCTTGAATGTCGTAGCGGATGCTTTGTCTCGAGCTATCTCTGAAACTGCTGTGCTAGACACAATGAATTTCAAGCCGGATAAATGGTACCTGTCAATGCTGGCGAATGTTCGTAATTCACCCCAAAAATATCCTTCTTTTCGGGTGGAAAATAACATCTTGTTCAAGCATATCTTCCGTAATCATACTTTAGAGAGCAATACTTCCGAGTGGAAAATTGTAGTACCCACCGAAAACCGTTTAGAAATCTTCAAACGCTATCATGATGATGTCACGGCAGGTCACTTTGGTATTTCCAAGACACTGCATCGGATTTTAGAATTATATTATTGGCCGTCTATGAAACGGGATATTTATCGTTATGTTCGGCAATGTACCATCTGTGGAGCTAATAAAAGCCCTAATTTGCCGAGAGCTGGTTTAATGGGATCATATCGAGATGTTAACTTCCCTTTTCAAATGATGTCCGCGGATCTCTTAGGCCCTTATCCCCGTTCTCATAGTGGGAATCAGTACCTACTAGTAGTTGTGGACTGGTTTACTAAATTTGTAGTTGTTCATCCTCTGTCTCGAGCTACGTCCCGAAGTATCATTCAGTTCATAGAAAACCAAGTGTTCCTTATTTACGGTGTTCCTCAAGTGTTTTGTGTCGACAATGGTAGCCAATTCATTTCCAGAGAATTCAAATCTTTGATGGAAAAATATAAGGTGCAGAAAATCTTTTATAACGCCAAATACCATGCACAAGTGAACCATACGGAGCGGGTTAACCGATCGATTCTTACTTGTATTCGTAGTTATATTTTCGATAACCACAAAAATTGGGATATGAATATCTATCAAATCGCCCAAGCAATTCGAACAGCTAGGCACGATTCTTCTGGGTACTCCCCATCATTTCTAGTCTTCGCTAGAAATATTCCCCTTAGTGGTTACTATTACGGGAAGACAAGCGAAAATGACAAAAATTTTCCCCGAATTTCAGAGAATACTCGACTCTTATATGATATTCAAGAAATTCCCAAATTATATATCGATGTCCGTAAACGTCTGCTTAATGCCTACCGTAAGAATGCAAAACAGTATAACTGGAGGAAGAGGACCGTGAAGTTTCATTTAGGCGATAAGGTATGGAAACGGAACTATACACTGTCAAGTGCTCCGAATGATTATACCTCAAAATTGGCTCCAAGGTACATTCCATGCCTTGTGCGAAGGGTTATATCCCCGTTGATATATAATCTTGAAGATCAAGACGGCAATGATTTAGGTAACTGGCATGTTAAAGACCTAAAAACTTATTATGACGATCTCGATTCTGACGATGACCAAGTTTCCGAGGATGATACCGAGGCCGGTCAATAATTTCAATTGTAAATCGTGAGTGATGTACCTTGTCATCGTATTATTATCGCTATTAGTTGATAAATATCGTGATCAAAATGTTCAATCCTTTTACAGGATTTTGATAATGTTTAAGGTAGTTTAGTGGGAAGTCAATTCGAATAGAACTTATAGTAGTGATGACGCGACACTTCTGATAGATATCCCTTTAGCTTCTACCGTAGTGTAATTCCTAATGGAAAATTTGTGCTCGAAGTGATGCTTTCTGTCGTAACAGTGGAGGATAGATTTTATATCCATTTGTAGTATCTTCCCGTAAATCTGGTTGCTTGTCATATTAAACTATAAAGTTCTATTCAATATCGTGTTTCGGACTTAGAGTTTAAGTCCGAGGTGGAGAGCAGTTAGCCCTTGAACATATATGACATCGTGGTCATATATGTTTTATATCGTATCGTTGTTTCCTGGAAGGTTCCAGGAATGCGTTTGCCTTTCAGCAACAAAGAGGTTGTTGATTGTTGCCGTACCGTTCCGTATCGTTTAGGTTCCTAGATAGACTCTAGGATTAGGGTTTCCATTCTATGTCAAAAGGGACATAGAGTGTCATCGATTTATTGTGATGATAAAATTTTTCTGCTGACTTTCCACGATGAATACCGACCATTTAGTAGTTATATGTTATCTTCTCTATCTTTCTTTCCTTCCAGAGCAATTATTGTAAATATTTTCTTTAGTTATTTTCGTGGCCTCCAGTTAGGGCCGATAGAATACTACTGGGTGGGCGAAATCCAGCACGGAGGTAGAAGTCCTTCAACAGGCATTCTCTTGTAAATAGTTCCGTGGAATGAATTATATTTCCTTAGATTTTATGTAAATAGTTATTCTTAAGTAGGAGTCACGATTATTATTTTGCTATTTTAGGGGTTAGTGTTGCAAATAAACTTATTTAGTTCCGGTTGCTCTGGGTTAAAAATATTATTTTGCACTTCTCAGTACCTTTTGTCCTTAGGAGCCTGATTAGGTGCTGACAAGTAGTGATGTATAGTAGTATAGGTACCTCTCTTCACCTTACTGAAATATATATGGATATTTATGGGAATTTTGACGGCTTTCCTTATATAAGTGTTGAATATTGTTTAGAATATTGTTTAGAATATGGTTTAGGACCGGTTCCACTGGGTGCTTGTCGGTTTCAGAACAACTTTAAGCTTTTTCAGCTCCTCTCTTGTGGTAAACCGAGCTTTTGTCCAGGTACATCTGGCTGAGGTCAATATATCGTGCACTTTGGGTGCGGAGGGGCTCGGAGCTGCTCTGGAGGGTGTTGTCTAAGTGTCGGTCTGAGAGGCGGCAGGCGGTAGTGGGATTGGAGTATCCTCAGAGTCACAGCTACTGGAGTGCCAGAGTTCGGGCTACTGGACCGTTTGGGCTCGGACCGGGGTCCGGCCGTGGGTTCGGGGATGTGGATGTTGCGGATGGCCTCAACGGCGAGCGATGACTCGAAACGAGGATCCGTGCCCCGGCTCTGTGGTCGGGTGTCGGTTGGGGTGCGGGCGGATGCGGTGGTCAGGACGGTTGCATTCCAGGCTTCTTTTGGAAGTTTTAGGTGGGTACGGCCTATAGCGTACGAGGGTCCTTCAGATCCTGGGAAGATTTCCCGAAATCCATTTCTGTTTTTCTCATTTTAGGTGGGTACGGCCTATAGCGTACTAGGGTCCTTCAGATCCTGGGAATATTTCCCGAAATTGATTATCTTTTGTAGAATTTTAATTGAGTAGGGCATATATAGTCACCATTAGGTACCAGGAAACGGGTCTGCGCGTATACTGGCTTTAGAAAATTTGAAAACGACGTTTTCAAATTTTTACCAGGTAAAGGTGGTGTGTAACGATCTGCGAGGCTCGTTACATTTTCCTGTTTCACCTAATGGAATATTTTTTTATCTTTCCATTTTCTGCCCAGATATCAATGAGTTGATTTTATATCCGTGTTGTTAGTTGTCTAACTTTCGCGCTGATTTTCGATCTTTCGTGTAAATACGTGCTGAAGGAATACATGCGAATCCTCGGCTCTGTATCGGCGGGGGGGGAAGACTGATGAAGAGAGGGTATTTAAACCCTTGGGAAGATGTCTTTAGCTCTCTTTTTACCGTAGCTCTTTTTACCGTAGCTCTTTTACTGTAGCTCTTTTACCGTAGCTCTTTTACGGTAGATCTCTTCTACCTTCTGTCTATTACCGTCGATCTCTATTTGTTTTCTGGTGATAAGGATTCCTGAGTTGGTTCCGATCGTGGGCGTAGAGGAATGCCGAAATAAATAATGGCAAGTACTATTTTCTAATTTAGTTTCTTGAGAATTTGTTAATTAATTTCCGAAAAACGAATTGAGAAGGCAGATAGCCCCATTTGTATCAATTACGCTTCGAAAAGAATTCTTCATGTAAAATATATTTTATTAGTATATGCCTTAGAGAGGTGTAAATAGCTTTGAATTTTAATATTTTAAAAATAGTAAGCCATTGTTTATTGTGTGTATTCGCGTTCGCGAGCGGGATACAGCTGTGGCCAGGATTGAAAATATCTCTGGAATTTGTTTTCATATTTTTTTTTGTTACTTATTGTATTGGATACCTTCAGTTAACGTTTATTTTAATGAATTATTTGATATAAGAGAGCGATATAAGGGTCAATATATTGATTTTTTTATTATTCCCTTCCCAATTATTACATTTAAAGAGTATCCAATCTACCATTTTATTTGTTCATTATATTCGAAGATCGAGAATGATCATTTTAAATAAATTCATGTACCTATTAAATTATTAATTAGATAGATCGAAATACCTGTAGATTATTATTATTAATTATTATATCAACTCCTTCATTTTTCTATTTTTTTTTTTGTTCAATCATTCTATATCTTTGAACCAGCTTAGATGAGTTAAAGCTGGATGTAATAGTTCATAGAGAGTATTATGTAATTGTCAGCTAAGCTACTAATAAGCTAATAATCCATGAATCCATTATTACATGAACGCTGGTGAACATCGAGGCAATTTGGCTTGCTGGTTCCACCTTCTAGTAAAGGGTGCCGAAGAACTCCAGAGCTCAAGTAACTGAAAGAGTCATCTTCTTTGGGTCCTTTAGACCGACAACCTGCTAACCTGCTAAGGAACGTTCAGATAGAATAGTAGCTGACGTCACCATTTGATCCTGACCGATTGAATTGTTCTGGGGTGATTCCGGAGTTGAACCTCATCGTAGCCACGGCGTAGACTGTAAGTCTGTTTATTTTCAAAGTCCAGCGTTCCAGCGATCATATTAGCAAGCAGCGACCAAATTAGCAAGCTGACCAATTTAGGCCCTTCAGGCGAATTGTGTTTAATTTTTATTATTAATAATTTAATTTAGGCCCTTCAGGCGAAGTAAATCCATATTTTTCTTCTATTCAAATTTAATTTTGTAAATATATATAACATTTTTTTATTGTGAACTTGACCCTATTTAATTTCTAATAAATTGTACTATATTATCTATGTGTCTTGTCATTTGTATTGAGCCTGGCGCCCAAAATATTTGTTGTTAACGAACCTCGACCCACCGCCTGAACTGGGCAGCCGACAGGCAAATAAAAAAGATGTAGCGGAAAGTGTCTACGTTACAACATAAGGAATTTTAATTAGAAAAAAATCTGGTGTGTCCACTCATACGACTTTCCTACCGCTCGCAGGCAAATTCCAGTGAATGAAAAATTGTACACAATTACAATACTCTTCTTAAATAGCGACGATAATAGCGGTAGTAAAGTAAAAATCCTCTGGTCAAATCGAGCTACCACTCATTTTTTTTAGCATGTCAAGGTAAACAACAATAGACGGACAGACGGACAGACGGACAGACAGACTAATGGCTGAAAATATGTTTACTATGACTATACTCCACTTTATCTATCTTTAACGGTTTTCCAGATATAAATTATTTTTCATATCTTTTATCCTCTTTAGCTCAAATTAAATGTTTATTCCTGCGGATTTCTAGGAAGATGCAATTTCGTGTGTAGTTTATCAAGATCATGTCTATTGATTCTGAATACAGCAGTTTGTTCTGCGTTATAGAGGACGTTCAGAACTCGTGATTTTACTGCTAAATGCAAAAACGGTTGAAAATGTGTTTTTTTAAAAAATAGAACACCCTGTATACTATGAAATATCCTGGAAGGTGACTAAATTCCCTTTGAATTGATATATCATATCCAGAATTACGAAATAAGAGCAATTTAAAAAAAAACAAACCCTTTTCTCGTCTTCATTTAAGGTGGCTATTATATGTCATGATGGTACATGACATTATGAAAATTTGACAATTAGTGCATTATTAAGAATAAATAAAAATAACTATTCAAACGAAGTTCCAAACGAAGTTCCGCTGAAATTGTTTATTCTTTAAGGAAAATGTGAGGTAATTATGGCAAGAGCGTGCAGAAAATTCAATAAAACGTAACCTGATATACAACCAATGAACAAGAAAAACTTTGAACGATTACAATTTTATCAATTTCGTTTGAATAGTTATTTCCCTTCATTTCAATATTCTTTTCAATTCACTTCCGTTGCGAGACGCACAAATATATTATTAATAAAGCACTAATAATTGTAAAATTATCATGTACCATCATTACATGTAATAGACACCTTAAATGAGTATGAGAAAACTAATTAAAGCTACTTTCTGGTATAAGCGGCAACTCTGCATCTCTGAAAATATTTTGGAGCTATGGATACTTGAGTAACCAAATTTTCAGAATGATCCTATGTCCGCTTCTCTGTAAAGGTCTAAGGTACCATCGACCGTAGCCCACCCTGTATAATCGCAGAGTCTAATTGAATTATATAAATAATATTGTATTGTTCAAAAATAAATGTTTGACCTACCCATAACTTACTACTCTTTGTGGATAATTTGCGATCATTGTAGTTGGTAATTTTATTTTGTTTGTGTAGACCAGAGAATACTCCGGTAGTTGGCTTGGAAGTGACGCCTGATAGATTCTTCATATCAACACCACGATTACGAGATGGTGTCGCAGCCTCAATTTCAACAATTCCACGGAAAACTTCCGCCGGCTCTAGTCCAAAGTTGCAGGCCTATCCTAACTGGTCATTGCATGGAGCAGCAAGTGGGGACTTTAACTGTTCTGGATTGATTTCAGTTTATCGTGCGAGACTTGATTCTTGCAATAGATTGTGGGTAAGAAAAAATATTCTCCATTTCGTATATCATAGCAATGGGCAAAATGAAATATTTTTATTTTCGCTCTCATTTTAAAGAATTCCATGTAGAATGAACTATAAGTATATTAAAAAAATATATATTCAAACTCATTGGAAAAAATGCGATTTTGAACTGACAAATTTAGCACAAAAACGGAGCTACAGTTCCGATGACTATACTCATGTCTGTCACGCTCACTCATATTTGTTCGTCGCTGGCTTTCATAAATATTGCAATGCAATTTTCTGTATAAGTACATAAAGAAATTATAAAGTATTTAAAATAAATTTTTACAGTCATCCATCAACATCAGGTATATCATAATAATGATACCAATATTCTTCCTTATAAAAAGCCGTGATGATTCATGTTTTGTGCCATTCTGTATACCTACATCAGCAAAGTTCTGATCCAAAACTGAGAAAAAGTGGTTTTAAGCTGCAAAACGGGATGACAATTATTCTCCAGAGACTGTTATTAATTGCTGTGAAGACAACTTTGATGTAAATCGGCAAATGGACTTGTTATGCTAGTACGCTTAGGCAAGATAATCTAAGCTTGTACCCAAATAGTTAAATACCTACTTATTGAACTTATTTGAGATATACCCTATTAATTTAGTCCTACTACACTTGAAAATTCTGCACTTTCAACAGAAAAACTTACAATCTTGTCAACACTAACTTTTGGTAAATTCCTCTAGTCTGCTTTTATGAACTCAGCTTCTATTTTATTATAAAATACAATTAATTTCATAACGAAATAATGTTTACTGTCTCACAAGTATAACCTCAAACAAGTTGTTATCATAAGTTATAAGGAGGACATATGTGACAGACATGAGTGACGTCATCGGAGCTGTAGGTTAGTTTTCGCGCGAGAATTGTATAATATATAATGTAATAGGCATTTTAGAACCGCATTTTTTTCAATAAATTTTAGTACTTTGACTTTTTAATACGTTTGTGGTCTGTTCTACAACAGAACTCTTTAACATGAAATCAAAAGACATCAAATATAATTTTATTGCATGTTGTCTATTATATAATTTATTACATTATATGAACTTTTCCAATATCCAAAGGTCCTTGACGCCGGCACTGTATCCAGTCTTGACAACTATTCACGCCCCTGCGATCCCAAGATCCTGATCTTCGACCTTCGGACGGATCAAGTGGTCAGGACAGTGCTTTTCCCGGCTGAGGTGCAGAGACCCAATTCTGTTTTCACCAATTTAGTCATTGATGAAACAGTGCAAGGCAAATGTGATTCGGCTTTCGTCTATATCAGCGATAGCGTTGCCCCAGGTTAGTATTCTGTTGATTTATACCTATCGATTGTTCCATTTGTCACAGATACCGTGATGAGATAAATAATCATGACAACCTTAGATAACAAAATATTCTTGAGTGATGAAGTATTATCAGATTCATGTCGCTTATATCATAAAATGTAACTGTTTGTCTCCTTCATAATTATTTGAATATTTACAAAATTTATACTGTGCACAATGACTAAGCAAACTATAGATAGAACATCAGCTATGACTTGGTAAAATTGTTAGTGTGTCGATGCATCTACATTAAATTCATGATTGGATATATTGCATCCCAAAACTTATCTTTTGAATGTAAAGCCGTTGAACAGATTATCAAAATTTCTAATAGGATCTAGAGTCAAACAATACATCCTCGCAAAACTTCGCTTCTTATTATCTCTAATAATATGAAATAAATTGTAATGAGAGATGTTGTAAAGGGTGTTTCACAATACGAGTAACATAATATTCAAGGAGATAATTGTTTGGTCAATTCTGAGATTTTTTATGTAAATTGAAACATGAAAATATTTAAGGGAACAATTTTGAAACGGCATGGATATAAAATTGATCTCGTTGTTACATCTTGGAGTACCATACAATACTTTTTTTAACTTTAGCACCATGTAGCACAAAAGACTTATAGTACAGTTTTTTTCCCAAAATGGATCAAATCCAATAACCTCCTCAACTATTTTTAGTTTTATGTTTTTTGGCATGGTGATTACGAATTTGACTTCTAATTTAGCATTTCTTATACAGGGTGTTACACATTTAGAGAATATAAATTTGTTTCATAGTAAAATTAAAATGTATTGAACTTTTTAAAACACAAATTAGACAAGAGTGACTTTTCTAGAGAAACTGAACGTTCTTTCATATTTTATGATTGTTTTCCTAATAATTCAACATAGAAAAAAATATGGTTTGAGTTACTAAAGCAACATGGTATAACTAATACCGTTTATAAGAAATGCTAAATTAGAAGTGAAATTGGTAATCACCGTACCAAAAAAACATAAGACAACAACTTTTCAAGCAGAAACTATTAAAACATAAAAAATGATGGCAAAATTCAACAAATGAATTCCAACTTTAAGCACCCTGTATTTCGTAAGTCAAAAATATTTGTAGACAGATTACTGAGCTAAATAATCATATTATGGGGTCAAGAATCTATGGTTTGGAGATTTGACATTCTTAATGAATCACCCGGTATACAGTTTAGGCGACTGGCTAATCGAATTACCGGTTTCTCATCACATAATTTAAATATTTAAACACATTGATAGGAATTCAATAAATAAAACAATCGTAGAAATTTCAGAAATCAATATATCAGTATGAATCAAATTCAGTAAATGAAATCGGTGCAATCTTAACCCATATCCATTATTTTTATTGTTAAATAAGTTTTACAATATAGGTAATTAGTATCTTATGTAGGTATTGTGGTATATGACGCTTTGCGAGGTAAAACATGGAGATTTTCCGATCCTTCAATGTTTCCGAATCCTGATTACTCCATCATGACTATTGGTGATGAACAATTCTCACTTTTGGATGGTATTATTGGCTTGGCACTGGCACCACAACTACAAACTTTGTTCTATCAAGCTATGGCTACTGACAGGTAACAATAATAGTTGTGAGGTAGTGGTCAATTAGTAACTATGATATGGAAAAAGAACCTTATGTTTGAATTTTCGTATATTCACTTCCAGAATCTTCAGTATTCCAACTGCTACATTGACTAAAGGGCCACCTGGAGAGTTTGAACAACTGCCAATCGCCGTTGCGGGAAGAAAGGCATCTCAGGGTTTACCGATAACAGTCAATCCAAATGACAGTACTCTGTTTTTCAGTCCAATCACACAGACTTCAATCGCTTCCTGGAACGCTGCTACAAATGAACAAAGGTAAAGGTACAAATTGATAAACTGAGTATTACCCAACACAAACATCTTCTCATGCCTCAAATTCTTCTAGCTTATTGGCCAGTGACCCAGTCAATTTGCAGTTCGTTGCTGATCTAAGGTGGAACCCAGATGGCAATCTTTACGCTCTCAGCTCGAGATTCCACAAATTCTTCAGGCGAAATGTAACTCCTAGTGAGGTCAATTCGAGGATAGTTAGGATACCAGTTGCACCGAGGCGCATGAGCTACTGGCCTAGATTTATGCAGTACTACTTCTAAGTAGTAGATTTGGGAGGAATAGTGAACCCAAAATTCGAATTAATTTTAATTAGAAGTGACCAAGTTTATCATTTTCTTGAGAATGTATCGCGTATGATCATTCATGATCTTATCATAATAACCTTAATTACAAATGTAATGCAAAATATAGTTTTTCAAGAAATATTTTTTTCATAAAAACTGTATACATACAAGTTGTAAGTAGAAGATATTTGTAAATAAAGGATCAGTAACGTGTATTTTTCAATTATATTTCACTTAGAAGATATAAAATAAACCTCAAAATAACACGATTTCAACGTAATGTCCAATATAAGGTTGACTCTAAATTCTGGGATAATAATATTATATTTCATGATTCATGAATAAAACATTCCAGAAAGCATTATTTGATTCCGCACCACTAAAATTAGGTACCTATATTTAAATTTTTCAAATTATAAATGCATTATTGGGGACTTCTCTTTCTGTTTATTCATTATATAATATATTTATATCATCTGTATAATTTTTTTCAATATAGAAATATGGATTCATTCCAGAGATACGAATTTGTCAATCACTAATTAAAAAAAAATCGGCAATTTGTTTGTTCACTGCAATTTGCCCATATTCAACAAACATGCATTTTATACAGGAACGTTTTTGATAGAATATTCAATGTTCTAGTTTATTTAGGTATCTGTAGCGGAATTATCGTCAATATATAGGTACTGGGACTGAAATTAAAAGAGCTTGCGTTTCAGTAGAATGACCTATATTCTTTTTATATGATGAGCCTTTAAATAACCAAATATTTTGGTGAACATGAATTTAGATTCATAAAATTATATCGATTAATGCAGTAGTATTTGTAGATTCGATGATATGACCTGAAAGACTTAATAAAAACGAAATCAGAGTCGGTCCGCAAAGTTTTGTCACAAAATTATGGTGATTCATTTGTCCTAATCTTTGAAATTATATTTGAATGACAAACTATAAGCTTATAAAAGAGTTTTCAGATTTCTAAGAGCAAATCAAAAATTGTTACAGAAGCAACATAACCTTTATTAATCAAAACTGTAGCTTATTCTGAATAAAGTTATGACAAAATTGTCCATATTGTCCATATGCTCCTATTTTTTTACAAAATACAATTTTGAGGTCAATCTTCTGTGAGTGCCATACTCGTATTTGAGCGTTGGCGGATTCTCTGCCTTTAAAGTGTTACAACAGACAAGAGGACCTACAGTTTAAACGTGGATTCCGAACCACCGATATGTCTCAAAATAAATCTCAAGACACACTCTTCCAGAGAGCTGTACTAGGAAATATACTCTACTGAGGTCAATGGAATTTAGGAAATCTTTTTACCTGCTTTCATCCGAATAAACCAGTAGCATGAGTGTGAACTTCGAAGTCCATAACATGAATTTCTCAGTAGATATCCATTAGGTATTTTTGAAAATAGTTATTAATGCGTTTATTTACAATGGAACGTTGTACCCTTTGTATCATTTTTGAATTTATCCTGATATTTGGAGTACGAAATAACTCCTGAGAATTTTACTGAATGTTTAAAATCGTCCAACCAATTTCAGCTGATCCCGAACCTAATAATATTTTATCTGTGCGCAGTGGTACCAGACACCGCTTGTGCGATCACCGTGAAAATCGGCACACATATGCAGTGTATCATGGAGAAGGTTTGCATGTTATACCTATACTTTATCATAGACCACCAAGAGATGACGGCAGTAGAGTACCAGTTTCTGCACCACTGAACCGATTATCATTAAAATTAGTATACGTAAGTGTATCGATTTCCATAAAGTTTCACCGATCACCTACTAATAGTTTAGTTCTACGCGTGAGGGTGCACAGACAGCAACCTCAAGATGATATTTTTAGAAATACCAAAAACTTCAATAGCTACTTCTTAAATACTTACTTCATTGTTTCATCACTTCTCTTAAGTTATTCATGTTAAAAGATTAAGTTACACTTAATGTAAGTAAAAAAGACTACATATCTATATAGGAGAATTTTTCAATGGAGTAAAATTGAATCTCTTAAGCAAGAAGTCATGGCCATTGATTTGTCCGAAGTATATGCATTCAAAAGTTTTAACGATTCATATGCGGCATCTCTAAACCTTTCAACAAATATTTTTAATGTAATATTTCCCGTCAACAAATGCACTCCCCGAAAAATACAAAAAATATGTGGTTAACTACAGGTATAGAAAAGACCTTGTGAGATGAAAAGAACACATATTCAAAAAACATAAGGGGATTAACTACGAATAACTATACTGTACCGATACTGTAAGATACTGAAAGAGGTAATAAAAAAAGCAAAGAAAAGAACAATTTTACAGTTCATAAAACAATCGGGGAATAGAATCAGAACATTTTGGAAGCTCTTTATTAAAAATATAACAAAAATCTTACTATGGCAATTTGTATGCATGTATAGATCTGTTTAAGGCTTTTACACCATAAGTAAGCTGTACACTCCAAAGAGAGAATTAAGGAATCCGCAAAAATGCCTTACATATAAGATTGTACTTAACGGGACGTACTCAACATGTTCTGGATAGGGATATTGCCTTTGATAAAATACAAATCATGGTTCCATACTGGCCCACTATTACCACTAATAAACTGCCCAATATAACAAGAAAGTGAAAGTATACAGTTCTCCATGTGGAATATACTACCATAATTTTTAGTAAAAAGTGCGCAGAAGCAATCCCTGCAGATATATACAAGGCATGATACGATAATCTGGATAAATATTGCATAGTCTCGGATCTACTTCTAAATGTACCTAAGACCCAGTGTCTTTTTTTTTGATAAGAGAAAGAACGAATTATTTATTTACCTTCAATTATAAAAATACTTAAGATATTAAACTCAACATAATGTATCATTTCTGGGTGTCGAAATCGATAAAAAACTGGATTGGAAGGTGCAAGTTGATAGAGTTTCAACAAGTGTCGCTAAATATTACACTTTGAGGGTTACTGTCAACAATGTAGGTAGTTGTGGGTGTCACTATGAGTGCTTATCATGCTCTAAACATATTAGACTCATTTATGTTCGTGAATTCAAATAAAGGCATATTTAATGATTCCCAACATGTACATGATCATAAGACAAGGTTCAAAATAGATATCATCTCTGAGAAGTGTAACTTCTTATATATAGGTACAACGAAATTTTGCTTATAGCTTGATATAAAAATATTCAACTGTTTTCCAACAAGAGTAAGAAATTTATCGAACATCCTAGCAAGAAATGTTGTTAAGAAATATCTACCGTATAAAGCATAATATTGTTAATTCATAATAACAATAATAATCAAACATCCGATTATTCCTTGCTTTAGATGATTCTAATAAAAAATGGTTTTTACAATATATTTTTGAAGAAAGATGTACAAACGAAAATTTTTCACCGGACCCATTTGATCAATATCAAATATTTGATGCTGCTTATTCCGTATGAATCAATAAAATAAAAAAATGTTTAATGACATTTGATTAATTGTCACTATTATGAATTGGACTTTTTTCTCTACAAATATAGAAATATTTGTCAAGGATAAGTGCTGACACCTAGAAGTAGCCCTTTCGGAGAAGCGATTTATTGAAATTGTTGGGTAATCCAAAATATTTATCTTTTCTAGGAAATATTTCGTATGAAAGAAATATTTTTCAAGAGAAGACGTGGAGAATATCGTGGCATGTATCCTCATATGTACTTCCACCTAATACTGTACAGGATGTCTTCAAAACAAGTGGTCATATCGATAAATCAGTAACTGTATTATTTCAAATGGAAGACCATGTATATTTTGAGATCAAAAGAAATGGCATCCAAGTCCCCATAAAATTATGCTAAGGTTTCTTATACCTATCTCTACCACTTCTGGAGTAGCAATAGACTTAACAGTAATCTCAAAAGTTCGTATTAAATAATATTTATCTTGGTGGCTGTTGTTAGTATCCACTAGGTCTCCTATCACACAGGTCTAAGCGATACCAGAATATTTAAATAATCCAATCCAATTATGCAAAAAACATAACTTCCAAAACTACAACTTTTTGTGATTTTCTTAAACATTTATTTCGTTAAAATATCAGTTTACCCACTATGGAGCAAGGATTTCCCTATATAACTATGCGTCCAATGAACTCAGTCCAACGTCGGTATCATCTTGGTTCTGTGATCTCAACTATCTAGTTGAGCAGAAAATTCACCACAAATACACAGTCGTTTCAGAAAACATTGTTTTGGACTCTAGGGACCTTGAAATATGATTATGCTAAAACGGGAATCATAGAAATTGAACCTACAACTTGCTACTGAAAAGATAATTAAAGTGTATCCAAAAAAACAAGCCATATACGAAAAATTTTCCCAAGTAGAGCTTTGTTAAATCGAAACCATTAAAACAGCTTCCTACTACCAGGTTAATAGAGATATCTCATATCCTATCTCAACATCCACTCAGTACCCCGACCCCTATAATATTGAAATAATATTGTTTTGTCAAAGTTACTAGCTACTGCGGTGTTGTATAATAGATGATCTGTTTTAGGGGATGGAGTAGGGGCATAGGGAATGCGTCTCAAAGCTCCATCCATCCATAAACTAATCATCCGACGATTATTGCGGTTGCTTCACGACTACTTTGTTGGACCAACTCGAGGAAATTCCATCGGGAAATGTGAAATTGTGAGCTCAAAAGAGAGAACAAACACAGCGCATAGCATCGACTTGACCGTTTCGAACAGCATCAGCCATAGCAGTGAGTGTGTCTAATTTTCTTGTCGGGACAAACAAATGACGTCCCCTTGAATAATGTTTGCGCATATATGGGGATATCGATAAGCAGTGGCGTACTTTACAAATCTCTTAGGAACTTCGTTAATTATAAAACATAAGTCATTGATCTTGTTTGTATCGTTCCTCCTTTGCTCTGTTGAAATGGATGAATTTTCTTCAATTAGGAGAAGTTAAAAATATGGCGTGTGATCTCACATTATGATACTATCGCTCTTAAGCGAACTTTTCCGAATTATATAAATCATCCGATCAAGTCATGCGGCAATTATTTCAGCGTGTTATAATACAAACAACAATCGTCATATAAAATTTTGGCGAAGGAAGATCATTGAGAAATAATCACGAATAAGCAGCTGGAATATTTGATATTTCATTTGAGGTTAGCTTTTCTTTTTCTCACAGATATTCCAGAAGGTGCCTTGTTACCCAGTGATATCGTTTTTCCACTATTTACTTACCTATTGGGAATGGCGGATCACATAGGAATAATAGAAATTCCAAATTTTAAGACTTTAAACTAAAAACTTTTATGTTTTTATTGAAAATATAAAATATGATCCGTGATTCAACTGTTAATTCCAGACATAAATGTTCAATACAAAATATCTGTCTCTTTAAAAAACAAATATTTATTGTAGAATTATATTACTTAGCTGTACCACAACCGTTTATTAACATAACCTCTAATACAAGTGTCGTATCATGTGGATCAACCTTAAAAACTTTTTTCCTGCATTTTCACAGAGATTCACTTTAAGCAGGAAATAAACGGTTTTAAGCAGAATGTTTTAGAGACGTTTCATCAGAACCGTTAGAGCCATTTTAAGGCCAAAGTCGTAAGCGATATAAATATTTCAACTGTTGCCTAGCAACCAGTAGGTGCAGGATGCCCAACAATCTGTGCAACCGGTGAGCCTTAACTGTACCCTACAAAACAAAAAAATCGTTTATCGGTCCCGAGATAATATTAGCATAGACAGAACAGATAGACAGGCAGGCTAATAGCTTAAAAATGTGTATTTTGGACTCTGAAACGTAAAACACGATTATTTATTAGGGAGTTAGACAGGGATCGGTCGTAGGCCTTAGTGATCGATCGTCCAATCCAATTGGACGGAGTGGAAACCCTTGCTTAAGCGGACAACCTACTCGTAATGGTAGAAGCAGATACGAAGAGGTAATTTATAGTAAAAATCAAAGACTCATTCGGGAGAATATCAGATACACAGAAAAGGGCTGGAAGTATCTGCCCAGAAAACAGTAGTTTTTGTGATGAAGAGGCCCAGAAAAAGAGACACCCTGAAAATCATACTAAAAGGTTTAGAGGTAGCCAAAACAGTCGAAATAAAATATCTGGGTGCCATTCTTAGGAAAGACCTAGATTTCTCGTGATACATAAGACACATAAGACGAGGAGACTCATCCAAGACATGGAAAAATGGGTAAACGGCTGACACAAGAGAAAATTCTACTATTTTACGCAGTTCCTCACAGGTCATGGCTGGTTTGGTATCTTCACTCAGAAAATCGGCAAAACGGAAAATGACCTAAGTCATGTATGTGAGAGACAAGATCGACCACAGCACATGTTTTATGAGCATGGAAGACTACCACAAACGGAGGAGATCGTATATTTCATGTTAGAAAATGAGGAGGTCATATTTGTATACGTCACAAAAGTGATGGAGTGAAAAGAAAAAGGGGACAGAGAAGAAAGAGAGAGAGAGCGCACGGAACATGGAGATTTGGGATCTGAAATATTTGACATGAACTCCCCCGGATATATGGCAAATATGCCTTTTCCTAGGGACGTTTTGGCAAATGGGACGAGGGAGTTTAGTGGGGGGAGCCCCTCACATACTATCAGCACACACTCGCCACTTTCCTGGGGAGACTAGTAGTACTTCTCACCAACTCTGGGGCCAAAAATAGGCTGTCTATAGTAGCGGTAGGAGTAAAAAATAATTAGATATGGTTTAAAATATGTATAGAGTCAAGAATATTCTTTTCAACGATCCTGTAGCCCTTGCCATTTGCAATTACGGGATTTGCCAGTTCGCATTCATAAAGATGAGGGCCAATTACCTCATGAGCCCAAGTACAGAATATTTATGCTCAAATAAAAGGCCATTTTTTTCAACTCTACTCAGATTTTGGCTAAATGGTTCCTCCTACGTCAAAATTGAATATGACCATTTTTGTTTCTCTTGACAGTTTAAAAAATAATAGGTCCGCGATCTGATCAAAAGAATTCATTTAAGAGTGGTAGGAAAGTCGTGTGAGTGGATACGCCAGATTTTACTTTCCTACGCTACTATAGTAGCTGTATAAGGAAATTATTGTAATCGTGTGAAATTTTCGGTATCGAAATGTTTACAAATGTTGACGTTTCAGAGAGTTCAAAGTCTAATAAACATATTTTCAGCCATTGGTCTGTCTGTCTGTCCGCCTGTCTGTCTGTGACAGTATTATCTCTGGAACGGATCGGTCTATTTTGTTGCTTTTTTTTTATTATGTTTGGTACCAATACCACTCACCGGTGGCACTGAATGAGAATCCTGTATACAATGGGTGCTGAGATATAGCCAAAAAACGTGATTTACTCAAGACTGTAGCGCGGAAACGGCTCTAAGAATTTTGATTAAACTTGCCTACAGTATTCTTCTGAGAGCCCTTTACCACCTACATACAGCGCCATCTCAGAAAAAGCACAAAAAAATTATGCTTGAATAAAATTTCATATTTTCCACATGATTCTTCAGATTCTGGCTAAATGCTTCATCTTGCGAAAAATGTTATATGACCATTGTGTCTTGACTTGCTGAAAAAAATTAGTGGTAGCACGATTTGACCAGAGTATTTTTACTTTTCGTTTTGATCGGAAGATGTTTTATTAACTGGAATTTTCCTGCGAGCGGTAGGAAAGTCGTGTGAGTGGACACACCAGATTTTTTGAACTGTCAAGTTTTCTAAATTTTTTTTCATATTCTGTGAAACAGTTCTTCCTACAATAAATTAAAATACGACCATTATAATTGTTTCTTCTAGTGGCATACTGAAAAAAACTAATGGTTGCACGATCAGATCAAATGATTTTTATATTTATTATATAATTCGTTTGAAACCGGTAGAAAAGTGAAGTGGACACACTAGATATTTTTTTCAAGCTGGTAGACTATTCTCTTTATTTCATCTATAATTCTACATAGAATAATTTGCAATTTTCGCTACCATAATATAAATTATTTTTCTATCTAGCAATAAAATTGCGATGATATTCGATTTCTTCTAATCAAACATTGTGTAGGTACTCTGAGCACTGAGACGGCATATTCGAATGATTAATATTCCTGATTGAAGAATGTTTATACAAGACGGTACATTTTGAAATATAAAAGTTTGAAACCATTAATCTTTTCAGACAATAAAGATTTATAACTGCCAGAACTTTCGAGTGGATCTCAAACAATTATGAAAATTGGCGAATGCGCCACAATTAACCTTTGCAGATCTTTCTACAGTAGAAAAGCAGGTAAGCTTCAAGTTTTCAATGGGTGACGAGCCTTTCTTCAATTTCTCCTAGTCTTCCACTGTTAATCAGTTTCTTCTTCTATTTGAATGCTCGCCTGATTTTTTTTCTGTATCCAAGACTTCCAAACAATTTTAGTTCTATTTACTAGGGGTTCTGGGTTCTTCCTGCATATTTGTTTATTTCAAGATTCGCCTCATCTTTCCCATGTTGTTGCATGAAAGATTATTAATTCAAATAATCGGTCAACAACCTTTTCAAACTATCTACTGAGTTGGTAAAGGTTTAATTTTCTAGCCAATTATTGATTTGGTAGTTCCTTCAAAGGATGGACCTTTCTAACTCATTGATTGGAAACTAATCGGAAATTAATTCTTGAGCAAAATTTCCAAGAGCGTGCGCTCATGTCATGACACAGGCCCCCAAAATAAAACAAAAGCAACTCGATACCGACAACGAGCCCCATCCAGTCTAGTGTACTGTGAAGTTTTATACCGATGTTCTTTTTCTCATTTTGTCCGCTTTTTTGTTAGCCGACGATATTTCACCATTTTGAGTATGATATTCTGTAATGAAAAATTTCCGATTCGCCGCAATTTTAGAATACGACTGCTTTGTAATTTATATATTGCGCGCCTCAGAGCATTTCTACGAGAGCAAATCAAAAAGCCATGGGCAGCCATAGATAGAAGTTTGATGCGTGAGCATTATTTGCAAATGTGAATATGCGAAGTTTATTTCCTGTTCTCAGTACCTAACTAGATCTATCAAAGCTTTCATATTTTCTGTTTATTATATTACTAGTTAAAATAAGATGGATAACCTATGTACTCTGTTCCTCATTTATATAGTTTTGTATCTGTATGAAATTATAAATATGCCAGAACAGAGAGCAGCAGATAAAAAGTAGTTGTTATACAGCTACAATAGATTCCAATACACAGGATAGGGAAAGAAATATAAATGGTTACTGTGTAAGGAGACAGACACCTTTAGAATTTTAAAGAACTACAATTCTATAGTACAATAATTTGATCAATCTCTAAGATTTAGCCAACGTAAGCTATTTAGGCGCCCGAAAACTGTTTTTTCTCGAATTGATTGAAAAACATCTCTACGATACTAGATTTTAGAATGTGTTGTAGATATTAATTATCTGTTATAAAGTCTCTAAATGACAGTGACAACCGTATGCAAATCTGTTGCGGAGCTTAGAAGAAGAAGTCGGAAAAAAGAAATGAAGACAACAGGAACGGATAGCGAATTTATTTTATAGGTACTATGTAGAGATGATTGCAAAAATTATAGTTCCAAGCTCATTTTAGAGAGCATAGAAGCGGTAAAAACAGAAACTATGTTGTACTCAAGTAAGCATATGTCACAAACAGATTGGTGGGTATGCCGTAATTTTTTTTGTTGCTGTTCTCTTCATATCACAATATACTGTGAGTGGAACGCAAACGTTCATGAGTGGCATTCAATGAAGAAGGAACAGTTCAATTGATAACTATTTTGGGAACAGAAGTTTTATATGAATATTGCTTGCCGGAGATCTAACTTCAATTTCATCAGATTTTATTGTTGGAGACTTCTCAGACATTAGTGAAGAATGTGATTAATGTTATTTAACAATTGACAGATATGGAAAACATAGCAAAGTTAGTAATTGAGTGATTTTATATATTTGATTTACTTCCTCCGGGAACGGCAATGAATTTATTTTAGATATACTTAGCCATGCTATATCGTATTGAATTATGGCAATGCAAAGGGAATACCAATTGGGTGGTACAACTTTCTACTGAATGATTTGATTTTTTCCATGATTAAGAAAGTAACTGAATAAGTTGTTTTTTTTAAATATAATTAAAAAAACATGGACTCCAAGTCATTATCTAGGGATTTTCGGAATCATTTCTAACAACATTCACCTTGAAAAAATACAAATATTATACCTTGACTATAGAAAATTTATTCTATTCCTAATCAATTCTATATAGTATGGCTTATTCTACAACTGTGGAAAGAGGCGAATATCTAACGAGATGCAATATAAACATCTAAACAGGGTCGAAAAATACTGGATTTCTAATAGTGAGGTATAGAAATATGTTTCCCTCACTTTCAAGTTCTAATCACTTAATCCCTCAGCTATATCTAATTATTATATTTTTTCCTAACTTATAAAATAATAGTTAATAGAATTGTTAGAGTAGTAGTTATAAATATTCAGTTGGGTATTTATCATAAACTAGTGGGTGCTTAGTGGTAGAAATTCTACCGTAGTTCATTAAAGTCAAGTTTGAACATTATTGAGGATCTTCTGTCACCCATATCATAATTATTGGATATATTTTTTCAAATTTTGCTTATCAATTTCAAACAAGAATTATGAAAATATATGCGATGCACAAGAATCGAACCCAGATCAGCTGTAAGCTTTCTATGAAGCCACCACTTCACCATCAGAGGATTTGTCTTGAAAGTTCGATATATTTATAACTATATAGGTACGACTGGTCGACATATCAATTTTAGCTTTCCGATTTCCGTCTTCATAACTTATACCTAACTATACCATATCACATCTTGGTCCGTGAACGCGAAATGCCTAAAAAGGGTCCACAGTCAAAAAATATTCAACAAACGAGTAATCAAACTAATGCAAACGACCGATTCAATAATGTTCAGGTGTATTGTTGAAGAAAGTCATCATCGCATCAAAATATAAATAATAAATTAGTTTTTTTTATATGACCAGCTTGCTATTCCCTAATGCTTTTGCAAGTATAACGTCGTGAGAAAGTGTGTGCAATTTACACATTATCAACCTCGTCTCTCGATATCGTGTGCTGGCGTATCTCACGCATTTTTTTTGTGGAGAAACTGGAACCGAATGGGAATTTCAACGGCAATCCAGGGGCCTTAAGAACGCCGCCAGAAAATCCGTATTATCACTTCTCATGACCCTCGTCAGAAGAGGCAAAAGGTATTCGCATCGGCAATCTCTTAACCCAATTTAGATCTTATTTATATTTAGTTCTTTACACCCTCTTGAGGCAGAATAAATACCTACCTACCGTTGGTTTTATTTTTCATTTCCAAAGCTAGGTATGATTTCTCGGATATAAATTTTTCAACGGTAATGATTTTATTAGAAATTGAGGATGCTGGTATAACCAAATAAAGCTAATTAAATAAATTTACATTTGGATACATCTTTAGAAATATTTTTTCTTATACCTAAATAAAATTGTAAGTAGGTACATACTTAATTTGAATATTAGGGTTTCACATTGTAATTGTAATTTAATAAATAGTTACCTTCTAGAAATTATTCAAATAAAGTAATTGTACACTTAAAAAGACCCGATGGAGGATTCTGGCCAAACCATTGGTACTATAGAAAAATATTTCCCACAAAACTTCTCTCGATTTGTACGCTGCACAATTTAAAAATATTTTCCAATATGGCGGACATACCGGGAACCGACACCATCTTCGTTATTTTAAATAGAATACCCTGTAATATTATTATATTTTAGAAATCCCCTTTCAATTTTAAGATAACTTTGTTAACTATACATTACGTGTAAAATGTACCGTTTTAGAGAAAACGGGCATAAGAATGTGGTTTTCACCATTCGCTTCAGAAGGTAAGGACACCACCAGAAATTGATTTGAACTTTGTAAGATTCAATGAGCAATAATTTCAGTATTTCAAATGGAACGATCCATTTTTTCTGCAGATTCTTTTTTCTACAAGATAATATAAGGTTTCCCATATCTAAAGAGTTTTTCTGTTAATTAAAAATATTGAAATTCGGGCTTTTTACCATGGATACGATTTCAAACTGGAGCTGTCAGATTGCCACGTGGATCGCAAACATATGATACAGCCTTATTCATAAAGGAAATTAGCACGGTACTAGCTTAGTATGATACTGAAAGTATCACGTTTAATATTAACGTTACTATAGTAACTATCAAATAAATTAAAGCAGTATCGAGCTTAGAGTTGAGTATGAATACGCCTGTTCATGTTTCATTGTTATTGTTTTGCTCTTTATCCAGGTTCTTATTGTTCATTGTTTCTGTTGAAGTTTTTGTTGAGTTTGTTTTCCATTTTATTTATTGCTTATTTGGTTTATTACTTTAAATATAAGCAAAGTGATGTTGATACTAATGGCAGAATGCCTAGGAAATTGCCTGTTAGCATCAATAATGTATGCCCAGCGATACCCAGATAGAAGACAGTGTGGAATCAATTCAAGCGGTCTTATGTACATTTAACAATAGTGGAACTGGTACAGAATGTAGATAATGATTCTTTAATATTGACTGCAGAGGTAGAAAATCCAAAAGCCAGCACTAGAAACATAAGCCATGCTAGTGGTTGCAGAACGTTAGTAAATAGAGTGCTAAGAAGCTCAAGTTTCACCCTCACCACCTTCAGCTTCACCAATAAATCTACGAGAGGGATTTTCACAACAGGATGGTATTTTGTAATAGCGCATTGGGGAAAATTGAAGAGCAGCCCGACTTCTTCAATTTCGTCTTATTTACTGACGAATCGACATTCAACAATAGTGGTGTTGTTAATTGACATAATTTGTTTTACTCTGACAATGCCCCTCATGTATTGAGATGTACCGATCATCAAAATAGATGGTCATTAAATGTATTCGGCGGAATAGTACAGGACAGAGTCCTCGGCCCATATTTCTTCAACTAGAATTTAACTGGTAGGACTTTCAGTAGGTAGCACGTTTTTTGTACTGATAATTTGCAATAAAAACATGGCATTGAAATATTTATCCATAAGAAATAAAACTACGCGGAAAAGAAAAAAGAAATTTACGGATGAAACAAACAAAAACAAAAAAATTGATAGCAGAACTTACGGAAATCTGAGTAAATAATATGAAATCTTTTGCAATCCACGTACGGTTTCTATTTGAAATCGTATCCATGGTAACAAGCCCATATTTCAATGTTTTCAAAAAAATGCAAATAACAGGAAAACTATTAGGTTTAGATATAGGAAACCGCATATCCTCTTAAAGTGTAAAAACTTTGCATTCTATAGTGTGAGAAAAAATGGGTCATTCCATTTGAAATAATGAATTTATCGCTCTTCAAATTTTGTAAAATTCAAATCAATTCCTGGTGAGGTCTTAAATTTCTTCTTCTATGATGAAACTATAAGACATTACTTTCTGATAATCGCATTCTTTTAAGTGCATTCGTTTCTAAGTTGCTTAAAATGACGCATAGTACCTACTATTTTCTCCTGTTTTCTGTTTTAACGCCAGTTTTTTCAAACTGTTCTCTAGTTCTCCAAAATTGATCTCGAACACAGGTTTTCCCAGGAATAATGTAACCTACATGTGAGCACTGTCATGAAACGGAAAATCGTTAAGGTGTCTACAGTCTACAGACGACCTCAACGTGTTAGCCTGACGAAATCAGGTCCTGCTTCGGTCAAGTCAGGCGATTGGCTCGAAATAAACCAACTTGCCAGCTGTTGTTAAGACGGCGAGGTGTGTGAAATGCCGCTGATAAAACTTTAACTCACGTTCACGTACATATAACACAATGGCTTCGTATTTAACAAAAAAATATATATATATATATATATATATATATATATATATATATATATATATTTAGCTTAGTATTAATTCGAGTGCAACTAGGAAGCCCGAATTAAAATTTTGCTTGTTGCAACTGATGAAGTTTACGAAACGTTTGATATGAAATAGGAAAATTGAGAATACCATCAAATATAAATTTTAAAAGTTATTTAAGGATATTTGCTTTTTGACAATATTTGGTTATCACAACCAAAAATAGAAATTGTATTTGCAATATTAAACCATCGAAAACAATTAGTTTATGAATTGGTAGGTTGGATTAAAAAATCCAAAAAATCTTACAAACAAATAAATATTTTTTGCAAATAATTCGACCGAACTTTATTAGTTGGTGCACTGAAAAGTATAAAATAATAATTGTACTGTTGGTACTTTTGAAGTTCGTTTTAGCACCAATAGAATTAATACTACTTTGTATTTTCCAGTACACCAACTAATAAAGTCGGTCCATTTTTTGTATGAAATATTTATTTCACAATTTTGAATATAACATTAGTCATGAACATTGTTGAACGTTCACTAATATCAAAGAAGATAGTATTTATAGTATTACTATGTATAAGACTTATCTTGTACTTGTTATTATAAAGAGATCTCAAAACATCGCGGGGCAGATTTACATATTTCCGAATTTACTGCACTAACTCTTTTGAAAAACTGTTTTAAATCTTGATACCCACATGTAATCTCTTCCTTAATTTGGCCCTCTCACATTTTCAATTTTTGAATAAAGTTACCCCTTTCACATAGCCAATATACACCTATCACATATTTCACTGTACCATTGCTGTAACCCGAAAACCGTAGCTCGTTTCAAAAAAATGGTCAATTTAAACATTTCGGGATATTGTCCACTCTATAACTGTCAAATCTCGAATTTTCGATTCTCGGAAAAATTTGCCCCTTCAACATAGCTGAAACACATATTTCAGACTGTAATGCGGAAACCTGTGATTATTTTAAAAAATGTCCAAATTTGATAAACGTTTCCTGATATGAAATTTCCATTAATTATGCCATCTCGGATCTTCCATTTTCTGGAAAAATTTAAACCAATTCACAATGCTCCTCCCTCAAATGAAAAAAAAACATCAAAATCGGAGCACGTTTACTATGCAAAAGTCGCGAATAAAAAACATGCATACAGTCGAATTGTATACCTCATCCCTTTGGGAGAGCAGTGAAAAAAAACTTTATCAAAACCGGTTCATCTTTTTGAAAACTACGATTCCTCTGAAAAAATACAGGCTTAAGCTTGAAAAGCCAGGGAAGAGCCCTCTCGACCATATCACCTGTCAAACATAAAAATCTAATCAAAATTGGTTCATCCGTTTGGAAGCTACTTTGGCTCAAACAGACATAAGACATACACGTTAAACTTTTGCAAAGGAAACTATGTAACAAGTCACCTTCCAAATAAAAAAAACAAAATCGATCCATTCGTTTCAGAGCTAAGAAGCCATAAACATCCTCACAAATAGATACGTCACATTTATAGCACCCATTTGTAAGTATCGGGGGTTAACCATTAACCAAGAACCTACATTCGTAAATACTGAACTGCTTTCCCATTATCCTTGATACGTGAAATTATGTTAAGATTGCCTCTTTTCAAATCAGACTGATTATAATATCGTCATATCGAGACTAAATTAGTAAAGCTAATTTAAACCATGAAAGAATATGAAATGATTTAATCGAGATTAGTTCTTTGGTATGAAATAAATCTTTCCTAAGCTTTCTACCAAATAGATGATTGGCCATGGCTCAAACCAAGGCGCACAGAACAGATTTCGCATCTTCACCTAGACAGAGAGAGAGATGGGAACGTTCACTCTTCCAGAGTACGCAATCCGGCTCTAATCTGTCTCTTCTTGTGATGATTGATGGCATGTTGTATAGGAGGGAATAACAACTCTTCTCTCGTGCCAAAATAAGCTCGTCATAAATTAAACACGACGATGGTGGCAGTTCTCCCGCACTATATCGATCAGAGGATGTGCAGAAATTGATATGGGGGATGGCCAAATTAATTAGCAGCCTGTTTACAGCCGCCCATCCTCCAGTTTAGAGGCACAGGCAGAGAGCATACACACACAGACTGGATCCGCAGCACAGTGCTGGATGGGCCTGATAATGGAGGAGATATTAGCTATTCATACACGTATGGATGTGGGGCCTTGCCTGGCGGTAAAGTGTCGCGTT
Source organism: Crioceris asparagi (assembly GCA_958507055.1). NCBI lineage: Eukaryota > Metazoa > Arthropoda > Insecta > Coleoptera > Chrysomelidae > Crioceris > Crioceris asparagi. The sequence continues at coordinate 15,392,941 of OY293829.1, read as the reverse complement.
CATCTCTGTGTGTGTGTGTTTGCCATTTGGGCAATTTATGTGGTTGGTACCTAACCTCCAGTGATCAATTCGAAATATAAAGCAAATGCGTGCCATATTATGATTATATGCTCAAACATCAAGATTTAAGAGTGTATGTCCATTATTGGGACATAAACAAAGATTAAGCCCTGACTTTTAAATATGTTATAAAATAAGCAATTGATAAAGCGAAAAAAGGTACTTACCGGTACTTTCCAGAGAGATAATTAAAATAAACATTGAAATGTTATTATGACCGGAAGTGAGCAAATATAGATGATATTGAATTAATTCGATATGTTCCTCTAAAGAATAAAATTTCAAAAACTTATTCTATGAATCTATATTTTCATATTACATTCCGTTAAGGAGAGAAAAATCATTTCCGACCATCATTATTTGAACTACAAAGCATAATGCAAATTTGCACCATAGGTCATAGGACAAATTGTAGGATTATATGTACACAGGCTGTTACAAAGTGCAACTGAAGGAATATTATTGAGGAAAAAGAAATTTAAATTCGAATGTGGCTTTTAGGTTTCATTAAATTAATTAGTTTTGTCCAGAACATCAAATAATTCCATTTGTTAAACATTAACATTCCAATAAAATTCTGTCAAATATGAGCATGAATTGAGAATAAGAATCAACAATGTGAATTTGTGTAAGTTTAGAAAAATATTTGATAATCAGTATGTTCCCTGAATGTTGTTAGGTAACAAATTATATAATTTAGACCCTAAAATAAAATATAATTTTTGAAATATTCACTACTATAGGTAATCGTAAAATGATTTTTGGCAATTATCTGTACGTTTTATGTTTATGATTTAGAGTATTTTTCAATTTTATCATCGATATGAATATAATAACATGTTTTATGGAAAAATAAACTTCTTATATTAACAATGTTTCTGTTAAAAACTAAACCAGTTGGATATAATATATTTTTATTAAACTATTTTGTAAAATTTGGAAAGGGTTCAAAAATGTCGGTATAAACTACCCCAAACTAGTATTCTATAACATAAAATCGAAGCACATCAGCATAGGATATAACTTTTACATTCAAACCTGCCAAAAAATGTATATACAAGATAAAAAGAATTGGTCCCAAAACGGTTCCCAGTGGTATTCCAAATGTTATTTAGCTATTTTGCCTGTTAGATAAGTATTTCTCAAAGATCCTTAATCCATTGCCCATGATACCATTCCTTCGGATAACATAGAGGAGATTATCATGTGAATCCGTGCCAAAGGCCTTTGTCAAATCCAAGAAAACTGCTAAACATATCAGATTATTGTCCAATCCGTGCCTTAGTTCTTCAGTTAATCTCAACATAGCATAAGCTGTGCTAAGACGTTATGTGAATACAAATTGTGTTTCTGATATTATTATTATTATATAAAAAAAAATGTCTTTCTTTTGAACTTTTTCAAATATTTTTGCAAAGTTTGTAATAACACTAATGGGTCTATAGTTAGTGATTTGATTTGGGTTTCCTGATTTTAAAATAGCTGTTAGTATTGAAAGTTTAAGTGGTTTTGGAATAATTTCGGTTTAGAAAAAATAAATTTAGGATATGCTATAGTGGTGTTATTGTATGAATAAAGATATTTTTGAATTATTTCACTAATTCTATCATACCCTGAGGAGCTATTATTTTTGAAGGAAGAAATATGCTATCAGTAAGTGGTTGAAAAAATATTTGTTTATTCAGTCCAATGGAAAACTCTGCGCTGCGTCAGGAATAATATTATACCTGTTAAGGACAACATTTGTAAAATAGTTGTTTCAAAATTCAGCCGTACGTTTTTCATCAAGAAAATATTTATTGTTTTGTTTATGTTTATATTGGTTGCTTCTGATAGAAGTTCATACGTTCTTGTTCATTCTTCTGATATTCATCGGTTTTTGTCTTAAAATATTTAATTCTGTCATTGTCTATAACTTATTCAAGATTGTTACAAGTTTTAAATTGAGATTATTTTTCCAATGTGTTTTTTTTAATTTATCGCGGTGTTCTAATGATAAAATAGTGCTAGTTGAGATCCATGTTTTTTTGGTTTTATTTTAAATGATTAAAACTCTAGAAGCCTTATACTGCGGGTGTAAAAACAAAAATCTTTCAATACAATTTTGAAATGCACCTTCCGAAATTGAAAGAAAAATCGTTTTTGTGAATATCTGAACTGAACTGAACTGTTTATAGTACAGAAAACAGCTTTTGTGAGCATTTTTCACTCATAATAAGCTAAGTTTTGAGTCAGCTAAGTTATAATTGGGAAAGATTTTGAAGGAGTAGTTGTTGTTTTTTTCCCTAATTTCTACGCCAATGGAAAAAGTACAGTTTTGAACCACCAATGTTTTCTACACAAAAAAGGTACAATTGGTCGTGAGCTCTAAAGTCGACCATTTTCGAGAAAAATCAACTTTTATGTTTAAAAAACACGGTAAATTTTTGGAAATACAATTTTTGTATTTATTAATCAAACAAAATTTATGTAAACTTTATAACTAGTAAGAAAAGCTAGAATGGAACGTGTTTTTTCAACATAAGAGTTGACATTTCTCGAAAACGGTCGACTTTAGAGCTCACGACCAACAGTACCTTTTCTGTGTAGAAAACATTGGTGGAGATATTCACAAAAAACGATTTTTTTTTGTTCAATTTCTTCATCCTGTATCTCGAAAATGGTGCATTTTAGAGGGTAAGTTAATATAAACTTTTTTTCATATTTTTGGACCAGCAATAACATCCTCAAGACTTGTGCATATATTATGAAACACCCTGTATAGGTACATCAAGAATTAGGTTTACATATAGAAAATGGGGTTAAAATGCCTGACATAACAATTATATAAGGTACGGGCTAAAATAACAAATGAAATAAGTAAACATATATAAAATACAGAGTAATATTATAATTAAAAAAAATAGAATTAAAAACGTGATCATTGACTCATGGATGTGGGGGCAGCCGTATATTCTTTTGTAGAATAGCGGACTGTTAAGGTCAATAATTCTTTTATATCTTTTTTAAACTTGTGAGGGTTCATATTTTGAGCATATGTAGGTAATATATTGTACATGTTTACATCAAGATAGTTTTTCCTTGACTTTTGTAGTCTCATTCTAATGGGCCTGATTAATTGGCGGTTCCTAGGAAGGTAATTGTGAAAGTCTGAATTTGTCTCTCATAATCTTTATTCTTGTGTATTTCTAGTAGAAGTTGGTAAATATAAATGGATGGTAATGTCATGATTCTAAGTGACAAGAGATGTGGTCTACAGGAGTCGGTATAACCGGCACCTGCTATTATTCTTATCGCTTTCTTTTGAAGTAAAAACATTTCATCAACCGTTTTGAATGAGTATCAAGCCTCTTTTGAAAAAATCAACATAATTGGATAGTGGTCGTTGATATGTAATTGATATGTTCTGACGTAAGTGTTCCATTAAAAAAAATATGTATAATGTCTATCTTCCTATAGATCCCAACGGATGGTTTGTTTTGATAGCTTTTTGTTGGAAAGGTGACTTCAGGTAAATATTCAGTACGTAAATTGTAAAAACTTGCTACTCACCTATATAGATCTAGGTTTGTAATTTGAACTATGAAATCGAATGGCTTATTATGAGAGAGACCAATATAATCTGTTCTATTATGCGATTATCGTACATCCCCGCCTTGCCTCAAATCTGGTTTTACTTGAGATAGTCAAGATTTCTACCGACTTTCATGAAATATCAAGTTAATTGAAACTTCCATTAACTGACCAATCAGCAATCAAACTCCAAACTCACATACATTTAATCTTCGATCTTCGGCTCATCTTTGATCGAAATCTATAAGGATACTGATCCAGCTCATTCTTCTATATAGAGATTGTATCTGAAAAGTTTTTACAGAAAGCTGCCAAATGTATGATATATGAGTACCTATATGATTCGAGAGATGAAAATTAGTTGATTCGAGCAAACTTACTTTTGTACAATGCTAAGTATTTTGTGCTAGTTACGGTCCTCAAGTTATTATTTCAAAATCTTTTTTTTCTGTGACTATCTATCTCTAATGGCTCATTTTGCTGAAATTTGATGCTATAATATTATTGAATAGAGCAAATAAACCCATATTACAATTTCAAGGAATTATTTATCCAAAGGCGTATGTCTTTCATTTTTGCATAATTTCAGGTTTCATATGAATTAATGCAGAAGACTTCGAATTAATTTATGTTTATTACTAGATGATATGAAAACAATAAAATAGTTATATAAAAATTATAAAATTTAGTTTGAACAGTTCTTTAATTATAATAAAGGTTCTCTTAATAAAACTCGAATTTTCTTTTTTGCAACATTTGTAGTTTTTTATTAATAAATTCAGTAAAACTTCCACCAATCATTCTTAAGATTAAAATAAAATAAATAAATAAAATGAAATTCATAGTTTTATATTTTGCTGCATATCAAATACTTATTGCTTTTGTAACATTTGTCCGTACGAGTTTAAAAAAAAGGCAGGAACTGATTGGCTTTGGAGGTGAAGTCCCTTTATTATATTAAACTTGATATGAATGGTAGATATAATTATTTATTTGCTTTTACTTTTTACATGTCTATTTTTATAAGTATGATCAGTATTAGATTATCCATAATACCTTAACGAATTTATATGAGAATACTTATTGCAGTAAATAAAATATTTTATGAAGTTTTTATGTTTGAATTCTTTATTATCCATTTTGGTATGACCGTACAAATTTCAGTCTCATGACCCATTATGAATTCATAGTAAGTACCTACAGAGCGTCCAATTAAGTCGACACCATATAGAAAACTTTTTGGGTTTCCGTATCAAATTGGTAAAAATGAGACCCTATTACTAAGACTCCGCTGTCCATCAGTTCTTCTGTCAGCGGGCTCTATCTTATGTACCGTAATAGGTAGTTGAAATTTCCAGAGAAAGTATGTTTCTGTTGCTATACAATAACCAATACCTAGTCTGTTGGCCCATCCGTTCGTCTCTCAGCGAGCTGAAATTTTATTAACTGTATGTAATAAGTAGAAATTTGAAATTATCATTCAATGTGTATTTCTATTTTCAGTATTACAAAAACAACAAAGTGTCGTCTGTCAGTCCGTCTGTATCTCATGACTGGTAATAGATAGACATTGTATCTTTTACGGAACCCTTTGTGTGCTAGTTCGACTCGGTTTTGGCCTATTTTTTTATTATCTTTTTATGACATTTTCTTATTGTTTTGTCACAAAAAAAATAAACTTGGCTCCAAAGTAAAGTAGGTTCCCACCTTATTTTTTACCATACCATTGATCCTTATCAAACTATCGAGCTAAAATCGAATACTTTTTTCCTTTGTATAACAAATAACTATAAGTCAGTACCGCATATCATCCCAAACACTCAACTTTCTACAAAGTTAAATTTGATTAAATTAGTTTATTTTAATATTAGAACTATGTGGGAGAATTTCGCCTAGAACTTTCAAAGACACCCTGTATAATAAATAGGAGATCAAGACTCACGCTGGCACCTCTCATAAATATGACTAGGCTAGCACAGCAGAGATACTTACATTATGATTGCCAATCTGTTCGATCTCGATAAAATATATCCAAGACGACATTGCTTGGGTCGGGCGTAGTTGAATGCTTCCACCTGTGGGTTATATCACAATGAACACACAAGAAATTCTTGACACCTACTAGGTACTCCTAATTGTCTACTGGTGTGCATTGTGTCTCTCTCCCATTGTGCACAGATCTCGTTATTATTACTGTTGTTCCCATAACTCATTATTATCCCGATACGTTACGGTGATTGCTGACTGAGCTACTACTACTTCTCTACCTTCCCTACTACCGTGACTTTAGTACAGTAAAATTATGACTATGCTGTTCAGTTCAAGACATAGAGTTTATGTTTAAGTCGAGCTCTAGAATATATAGGTACGTATGCTCGATCACCGTTTTGGCCCATCCCAAGAACCAGCCAGCCAACTTTAATGATTTTTCTATGTTTTGACAGTTTTTATTTGCTGTTAGTGAAAAAATGGGACAAAAGGGACGGTCAATAAAAATCGTATATTATAATGCCTTAGTTCAATCGAAAATGCGTTGAAAGGAACATAAAATTAAGGAACACGATATAGGTATCTCTATTCATTTTGTGCATTTATGATTGATAGCTGCACCTGTCAAATAAAAGTGTTTGTAGTTTTTAAATAGTTTTTATTACTTTCGGTTCTTGTATCAATGGACTCCTCAGCGATTTCTCAGGCCCCATACGGTCTAGAGACTTGAAATTTTGAATTCGTACTTAAATCGCAGACATCTCGCCGCCTGTTAAGCTCCAAGTGTGATCCAATATTGGTAATTATAATTATCTCATTCAATCTCATTCAACCAAGATTATTATTTTGTCGACATGGAACGACAATGGGATCCGTCACTGGAATTACGCACGAGCATGGAGCGTATATATACCTCTCGCTCTCTGGTATATAGGTACTTTCTGGAAGATCGTCTATGGTTATGTCGCAATTGTCAGACGTCAGACGTTATTGTTAATTTAAAGTTTAATTTTGTGTTGTGGTAGAAAAACAGTAATTTGTTATGGAATTGATGTTGCTGGCAAACACATATTCATAAGTATAGTTAAAATCGAGAAAATGATAGCAATAGTAGGTACTCATCGGTACGGTTTAAATCTTAAATGCCCAATAAAAACTATTTTTAATTTTTTTTCAAAAATTTCACTTGTTGAAAATGAAATTAGTGAAAACGTTCATAATAGAGAGACACGATTCCTTCTTTTTGACCGAATTCCCAAACTGAGGAGGTATACAAATCGACGGTTCGACGGTACCTTTGTCTGCATGTTTTTTATGGGTGTTCGCGCCTTTTGCATAGTAGACGCGCTCCGATGTTGATGATTTTCTTTCATTTGAGACAGGAGTATCGATAATTACTCCCATATACATAAAAACTCAAATCCCAATTCTCGTTTCGTCCAAAAACTGCCTCCGAAGGGGTTGAAAGGGGTCATTTCTCTCGAAAATTTAATATTCGAGAGGGCAGAGTTTAAGATAAGACAATATCAGGAAACGTTTAACTTGAAATTTTTTCGAAATATTTAGGGTTTTCAAGTTATAGCACAATAAATATGCGCATTTCGACTATGTGGAGGGGACAATTTCTTGACCAGATTATTTCTAGCAACATTTAAATTGATTTTTTTTCATAGAGTTACGGTTTTCGAGTTCGATATTTTGAGATTTTGGAATAATAACAAGTACAAAAAAGAATATACGTGGGTAATAGGATAAGTACTACATATCTTCATTGGTATTAGTGAACGTTCAACGATTTTCTTTACTAAATAATATTAATTCTAATGCTGCTAGGCAAGGCAGGTACTTGTGAAGTCTTCTATTTAACTACAATTGCACAAGCTCAGAATTACCAGTACCAATACCGGTGGGACTGAATGAGATTCCTGATAGCACTAGTTGCTGAGCCAAAAAACTTGTTTTGCTTAAGACTGCAGCACAAAAAAGGCTGTAAGGATTTTGATAACACTTGCCTAAAGTATTATACTCAGAGCCTTTTACAACCATCTCTGAGAAAAAGCTGAAAAAGTTGTGCTTAAAATTTAATATTTTCCATCTTTTTCGGCATATTCTGGCTAAACGGATATTTAATATGACCATTGTTGTTTGTCTTGATACGTTGAAAAAAATTAATGGTCGCACGATTTGATCCGACAATTTTTTGTTCATTGGAATGTGCCTTTGAGCCGTAGGCAAGTCACAGTATTTTTTACTCTATGTATTCTAAATCTACGCATCAAGAAACAACGCATTATTGGGTTCTATCAAATAGGTGGCGTTAAAAAATATTGTTATGATAGGGGATAAATTATTACGATCTTTAGTTTTACAGAGTTGCCTGGTCATTGAAGTCTATGTCTCTTTTCATGGTTGCTGGTTATGGTTGACATTTTATTTGAAATATTATAACTGATAAATACTTTTATTCAGAATTTCTAAATAACTTAACGTAATTAATGCCTTAGAAGAGAATCATGTTGGTATACATTATTTTCCAGTACCTACGTGGGTAGGTATATATGTATAGGTACTTTGGATTAACTTGGTAAAACAATTGTTTGCACATACTTTCTTACTGTTCTGAATATCTGACACCTTCCAAAATTTATGAGTTTATTTCGTTTTGACTGCACCATTTCTTTGGAAATTATCAAATGCCCGATAATATTGAATCAGAACAGGTCCATTCTTCAGCTCACGGTTTGACGGTATTTTCATTTGCCTGAATTTCTGTAGCTATTACTTCAGATGCCAACAAAGGAAATAATATGCTTTGTTTGATATAAATGAAATATTTCTTTCACAAAATTGGACCGACATTATTAGTTGGTCCACTGAAAAATACAAATTAATATTAATTCTATTGGTGCTGTTACTTTTGAAGTTGTGCAGTTGCAGTAAGATTGATAACTTGGCACCAACTTCGCAAGTACCAGCACCAATAGAATTAATATTATTTTCTATTCGTTAGTAAACCAACTAATACCGTCGGTCCAATTTCTTTTTAAAATATTTATTTCACTCTTTTGAGTGTAACATTAACATTAGTCACGAAAATCGTTGTACGATCACTGTTATCCTATTATCCACGTATATTTTTTGTTTATATGCATTATTGTTAAGATCTCAAAACATCGCTGCGGAAATACGCAGAAGTATTTTAGATGTTATCATTTCACCACCTGTGTAACTCGAAAACCGCAACTCTAATGAAAAAATGTTAATTATAAATTTTGCTACAAATAATTAGGTATTTCATGTAAATTTCACAGATCTTTAATTTTCGAAAAAAATCGCCCTCTCCACATAGCAAAAATACTCAAATTTGAGAATTTGACATGCCTCTTACTCGAAAACCGTAATCCTTTTGAAAAAAAATTCAGATTAAACATTTCCGTATATTGTCCTATATTTAATTATACCACCTCAGATTTTCGATTTTTGATAAAGTTGGCCGCCACCACCCCCATCGGGGGCGGTTTTCGGAGGAAAGGAGATTTCAGATTTGGGTTTCTATGATTATGAATCAAAAATCGTCAAAATCGGAGTATGTTTACTATATACAACGTGCGAACAAACCAAAAAAGCACAGAGTCGAATTGTATACCTCCTCCTTTCGGGGTTCATCGGTCAAAAATGGTCAAGTACGAGTCGGGTTCGCGTTCATTTTGGTTTTCCAGTGACATATATACTGTTTTTTCCTAACTCTGCGCTCAGTAGTTTCGTAGTATTATTATTATTAAATAAGGGGAGGAAGGGTCAATTTTCTTAGGTATACATCACATAATGGACTTATTTTTTTAATTGTCCAATTTACTCCCCAAAATTAACATATAGTGTTAGCATTCGTTTATTTAAATAATATGTATGTTTTGCGGTCACCTAACTCTATATCAGTAGCAAATTTCAACTTTATCGATTCTGTAGAATCGGAGAAATTGTGACAGATAAACAGGCAGACAGACAGACACCAGATTTATCTTAAGATGGTTTTGTTTTTCCATCATATTCAAATAAATATAAAAAGACGTTTATAGCAAATAACTATTAGAAATATATTTAGAAATATAAAAGATAACAGAATAGAAAAACGGCCAATTTACGTTTAAGAAGGCACCCAAAAAAAGCTCACTTTTTCTAACCATAGTAATGCCTCCTATACACTTTGTGCCCCATTCCTTGTGATAAGGTTCGTGATTTAAGGATTAGAATATTGCTTGAATGAGCTTACATTTCATATTAACAGTCTCATTTTGTATTTTTTTCATGTTGTTGTTTGTTGTTCCAAGAGTATTTTTTCAAAGTTCCTCCTGCTATACATGAAACGTCGAATGTGCATTCGACTGTGTATCAGTTATGCGTAGGAAGTCGGACCTCACAGCGGGGGATTATTATTTTGGTTATAACATTCCAAAGTTCATTCGTTCTCCCTCTACCTGGTTGTTATGAAGTGGAATTCTATGCATTCATTTCAAGGCACACTTTGCATTTATAATATCAAGAGGGGTTCATTATGAAGATGTTATTGGAGCAGAAGGCGTGGACAATTTGAAAGTAGAGTTGGAAAAAAACGTTGCCTCGTTAATTCGAGCAATCTTAGCGAATAAATTAACTTTACCGCGATTCCTGTGTCTTGTTTAAGATATCAATTGGAGAATCGATAGTGCATGTTTAATACAAACGAATGCCAATGAAGTTATTTCGTTGCAATAAAAAAGAGAATTATTATTTTTTTATGTGTCGATTAAAAATAATTGCATAATTTTGCTGCAAGTACAAGGCGTGCTGTGCTGACTTCTTTTTAGGTGTAAGGTCATTAGAGTTTTTCAAAAAAGTTTAATTTCAATACATACATCTTTTGAAATTATTTGTCAGATTCAAGTAGATAGCAGTAATAGTTCAACAAAAATGCCAATAAAACTATCTAAGACTTTCTTCATCTCTTCCTATTTCTCTGTGTTGTATTTTGTAAGTTCACCAAAGATCCATGAATAAATTTCGCCAGTCTCGTTTAGAATCAAGAGTTATACCGATATCTATTTTTTTAAGAAGTTTAAACGTTTTTGGTACAAGAAGGTTGCTTAAACTTCCTTATATTTCGAAAGATCGTCAGATTACTATTGCAAAGATTGGAATAACAATAAGTCTATTGATCTTCGTTAAAGTTAACATCCGAATTACCAAAGAGTGAAAATGTAGGCGCATCCGCGTAAAGTTGAAATATATTGTTCGTGATGAGTCCTAGAACATTGTTATGTTGAGATTTGAATTTCATGACACTTTCTCTTAGGACACCGAACTATTTTACAACTTTCCAGACAGTTGATTTCGGTTGTGATTATCTCAAATACTATAATGAAAGTTTTGTTGATCGTCGAGCGTAGTATGTACCAAATCATTATACATCTTCTAAATAGTGCACATTAAATTTTGAACAAGAAATTAATCAATCGACCTCTAGCGGACAAATCTATTGAAAAATATTCAAGTGAATATAACCAAGTACTTTTGCTACAGTGTGAGATTACCAATATTCAGATAATATTTTCACATACAGACAATGTTTATAAAATATTTGTAGGAGTTTTTGGTACAATGCTTACAATGCAATCTAGTTAACAATATGAACTTAAATACTATTATATTTCAAAGCTAACATATAGCTAACAGAAAGTCCCTAAGATATAAAATCAATCAAACAATCTTCCTAGCTAGTTGAAACGAGTTCACCTTCTCGGTCCGTTCGTTGAGATGTGAGACTGTGAACTACTCAGTTCATGCATAAAGTCATCACTGTTGGTTGATGTGGGCAGACTTGGCTTCAGACATTGGACGATACTGGTTCAGAATTCTCTGTAGCTCAGCCAACACTTATTGAGATGTAGATCTTATCTGGGTGGCGGCTTGGAAGGTTCCTGTCCATCGACAGCGGGTTTGGTGCTGAGTATGCCTAGGGGACAATCTTCTTCGCTTGTTTCGGAGCTGAAACGGGAGAAATTGTATTAGTTTTTCATTTGAGATATTACGAGCATCGATCAGAGAGTATCGTTCTTTCTGTGATGGGGCTAGTTGATCTTTTGATGTGGAAGGCTGGTCCTTGGATGGACCTGGTTGGTCCTCTTCACTATAGCCAACGAGATGTCGATATCTCTATTCTCTTCCGAAGAAGAGTGTTCTGGTGTTGACAATTTGGTGCCTTCTTCATCGGGTGGTGGTCCCTCTCTTTATAGAGTGCAAGAGTTGTTCTGAGCTTCTCGGTCTTATCCGTGAGTAGTTGAATGATTTTTGTCGCCTTTCATACACGTTTCTTAGAGAAGCTTAATCTATGCATTTTAGTGCGTCTTCTTTTTATTCGACATTAAGTTACCTGTAAAATAAAATGTTAGTTATTATTAAATATTTGAATGAGTAGCTAGAAGCACTTCATTCAGGTAATATATAAATGAATTTTCCAAGGGTAGTAGTAGATCTGAATCATATATCAGATTAATTTACCCTTGTATTTCATGTACTTAAAAGCACAAAGTTATTATTGCTGGAATGTCAATGTCGGTGCGCAAATAGATAGCTCAGATTGACCTCGTCCTCTCAACTCGCTCTGAACGTTGCGAAATCTCTTTCTGAGAGAGGTATTGGAAGTATCTCTTCCATCTCCATACCTAGGTTGAATCAAGAAATCTGACGTGATGAATTTGTTATATAAATTTAATGTCCTCAATTAAGATATGATGTGTCAGGAAAGTCGTAGCGTTTATCGGTTATCACTTAAAAATATTTTACGATTATAATGGATTTAAGGTTGAACAATGAAAATACATGACGAAACATAAATGAGAAGTGATGTGTAATATCAGAGAAGAGCAAATAATTCTAGATATTTTAGAATATATATGGAGAATATGAAATGTATCATATAACAAATCTTTTCGATAACATTATCCATCAAATAGGAGTGCAAGAGAAGTTTCAAACTTAAAAGAAGAATGTGGCCAAGACATAGTTGTACAGAAACTATCAATAAGTAGGATTTTTTATCGTTTATTTAATATTATCTTAAGACACATTATCATCTAGGTCATGAGCGACTCTAACAATACAAATATGAACAATGAAATAAAAACTAAAATTTGTCACATGGAAAAGGAAATAGACGGTTCAATCAACTAAAAAGTAATTTATCAGAGTGATTACATGAAACATTTCTCATTAATTTATATGCTATCATACAGCTCTATATCCTTCAGAAAATCTAATACATTTCTTCGAATTACAGGATTACTCGCACATTCACTAATAGGAAGGGCGATGTGATTTTTTCTTCTCTGCGATGTGAGTATGTTAAGAAAAACGAATTTCTCAGGAAAAATAAAAAATAAGTGTTCAAACTCGAACTAAGCTTTCACAACATGTAAATACACTGTAATGTAAGATATATGGGGTGATATTTGTAAACCTTGAATAGAAAATTCCAATTTGCTCTCTGGTTATAAACTTAAAATTTGGTATTCAATCATATTTGGTAATGTCGTATAGCCGTAGAGGAAATTCAAATGTTGCGTTAAAAAAATTACACAAATCTACTTTTTTAAAGTACAGCTACTATTTTTTGACATCATTCAAAAGAAAATTGAGTCTTAATATGAGGTTCTTAAGCATTCCCTGTACCTAAACTGAACGTTTATCGAGATATTCAATAAATATCGCTGAGATTTTCTTCACTTTTTCAAGTTGCCATCGAAATAAGGGACCACTATAATTAAGATGTTAATAATTTGTTAAATGGAATACGATTTGAGTTCCTTTTCAAATTAAATTATTTAGAAAATGGAAAATTATCCAGGCTAGCATACTCGGATAGTTCAAGCATATCCCCAAACATCAATAAGAATGGCATCTCTTGAAGATAAATTTTCATGTATCATATACACCATTATATACCGGCATAAGCTACATAATTTTTCATTCATAGGAATGCAAACATTTGATTAATTGATTAAAACTTAATTTCAATGAAGTCACTTTTGTCAGAAAGAAGTTTCCAACTGGTGAAATCGATATTTTGTGGTGGTTGAAATTGCAAATCAAATAAAATTTATAATACATGTGTATTTTTGTGTAAGGTATCCTATTTTATTATGTAAGATGGAAATATGAACAGAGGTACAAGACTTGACATTTTCGATCCCAAAAAAAATCAAGTACTACGCAATCTATTCATTGTACAGTATATTTTAATGTTTGAACAAAAAAGTATTAGGTATTATTATTATTATAATTCAGGAGACTCTTACAAACACAAATTTTAAATTATTTACAAGTAAGAGAATAGTACTCTTGAAGGAATCTCATAAGACATTTAAATATATAAAAACTGAAAACTAATGGCAAAAAATACTAGAAATATTTATAATACAATTGTTTTTGTTTTGTTTTCATGGAATGTGGATATGCTAATAAATTCTAGGCATGATAAGACAATTCTCGATTTTTATTGAAAAACTATTTAAATTGAATTCAAGTATAGAGAATTGTAGGACTAAAAATATTCTTATTTCTTATTTCAAGTTTCTAATTGGACTACAAGTTGAAATAGTTCTAATGCACGGTCTTCGTAAATCAGCCTGTCCATCTCAATATTTTTATTATGTTTATGAATCACTGTAAATAATATGCATAAAGCCAATTACTGATTGTCAAAGTGACCTTGAAATATGAAGTCAATTGGTCCTATGTCATTTACACTTTTAGATAATGTCAAAGTGTTTTGTTTTAGTATATATCTAAATTTAGTGCTGTACTAACTTTTATCTATTTTAATAAAGCTGTATATCTTTATTGTTGACAGTAATATACATAGTAATGTTACAAACACGTTGCCGCTATTATAGCCCCATAATCTCATTGAATTATGACATATAAATCAGATTTGTATGATTGGATCTTGTAACCGATACAAAATCTACAATTGAAATTGTAGGAAGGCGTGGATAACATCCAGGAAAATCTAATACTCCCCTAATTCACAAATGTGATTTTATGTAGAAGATTATGTTCATACATTTTTTGATCTGTGAATCTGTGAATCGAAAATTAAACCTTAGCAGAACACAATATGATAAAAAAAACAATGTAATGTGTGTCAAATAATAATATCTAATTCTAAACGTTTATAATTATTTTTACTAGGAATAAAGCATTTGAAAGCTGCAATACTCGGCATTCCGAAAAGTCTAATAGACTTATGATTGTAGAAACTCCTCGCTTTTTCTTTAGATTTATCAGTTCAGAATTAATGATGGTAGTCGCAATTGAATAGTTTCAACGACAGCAAACAATTTGAAGCACTAGCATAGTACGATTTGTAATCGATGGCACACTTCTTTCAGCCTCTTATAAAGAGTCGTCGTTGGAAGAAACATTTCGATGACCACCACCAGAGAGTCCATTACCTGCAGACGATAAATCTAAATTACGGTAACTAAAAGTCGATTGCCCACATAGGTAAGTGGAAATTACTGAAATTTTTGTTTGCAGTTTTAGTAGTAACCATTCTCATGACATTTCCGGTCACTTACTTCCAGATTACTTATAATAAGAAATTTAAGTTATTTATAATAATGTAGATCTTCATTTTTATTTAAGATTTTTTTTTACAAATCATAATTACCATAATCACTCATGGAATTTTATTCTTACATTTTACATAAATGTTGTTAAAATAATTGAATAATTAAAAATAACTATTTTGACTTATCTTGCGATAAATTACTCTTCTAAATTAAATATTTCAGAGAAGAGTAGCCTGGCAACCTAAACAATTTATATTCTGGAAAGGTTTGGAATGTGATTTCAACCAAATTCTCTATTAGCTTTTCAGTTTTTCATCTAAATTTTATTTATTTGAAAATTTGCGACCTGTTTTGATATTGATAAAGTATTATTGTATTTTAAATATCTGCTGTAAATTTTATGACAGAAAGTAAACATAAAAAATGCCTGAAAGTCGTTTGATTGAAGGGACAATTACTACCTGTTTCACGTGAACTATTTCATAGTTGAAGATCTTAAACATAACAGCCGAATTAGTAAACATACCTATCTTAATTCAGTACTAGACTAGTTCGATACTGAAACTGTCATAGTAAATAACCAAAAAACTAGTGGAGAACTAAGATTTGTTTATGAATAATACGGCTGGATATATTTGATACGTATGCCAAATTCTATAAAAAAACGACAGGAATCACAAATTATTACTCCAAAATATAGAAATTTTGTTAACATGCTTGACAGGCCAAGTTCTTATTATTATTATATTTTCTTATTCATTGATATTAAATCTAATACTGTTCTGTTCCTAGATTTGTCTGATTTACAAACAAGGCACCCACACAAACATTCAAAATTATCGGTCGATCCGTATTCATTGCAACTTTTTAAGACCTCTGAAATAATTTTAGAACATTCAATATATAGACACTTAAGTAGAGCTCTATCCACTATCTATTCAGCAACATTGTTTTGTTGAAGGTAACTCAACCGGACCCAGAAAGTAGTTTTCATTTATACAGACATGACGAAAATATTTGAAAGAATTGATTACGGCATTTTATTTTATAGGTAAACTTGCCGCTTTTAGTCTCTTATGTAATCTTATCAAATTATTTAAATTATACCTTCTTGATCGTACCCAAAACGTTCAATTGAGTGGATAGAGACATGATATCCTGACATTGGTCTGTTCTTATTGAGTAATAGCTGTTTTACCCGGCACTTCCCGGGCAAACACTTTGGTGGATTGTGGTACGAAAACATAAAGTCATGAAAAGTCTTGGGTATGGAACCCGTCTGCGAGTCCTACCCGCACATAGAACCCGAATAACAACCGAGATCCGTCCACCAAGAGAGAACTTCTTCTTCTTTCTGTGCCGTCTTCTACCGAAGGTTGGCGACCATCATGTGATAGGTTTCTCTGTTCTGCGCCGCGTGAAATATAGTTGAAGCTTCTGGAATTTGGAACCATTCACGCAAGTTTTTCATCCAGGATTGTTTCTTTCTGCCCAATCCTCGCCTTCCTTCTATCTTTCCCTCCATGATAAGTTGCAATAGATCATACTTGTCATTACGAAGCACATGGCCCAGATAGGATGATTTTCTTTTCTTAACAGTTGTAAGCAATTCTAGATCTTTATTCATTCTTCTCAATACCTCCGTATTGATCACTCTTTCAGTCCATGGTATTCTTAATACGTGTCTATATAGCCACATTTTAACAGCCTCTAATTTTATCATTGTTGTTAGTTTTAACCTCCACCCTTTCAAGCCATAAAGCAACGTAGAGAACACGTAACATTTCGTGGCTCTCCATCGGGCACCAATGTTTAGGTAGCGGTTACTCAAGAGCTTTCTCATTTTTATGAATGTTGATCTTGCTTTTTCTATTCTGATCTTAATCTCTATATCAGGGTCCCATTCATCATTTATTGTATATCCTAAATATTTGTATCGGTGTACTCTCTCGATGGATTCAGTTCCTAGTTTTAGATCGATATTTTGGATATTCCTCTTACTAATCACCATAAATTTGGTTTTCTTTCTGTTGATCTTAAGTCCAAAGTGGTTGCTTACTGTAGTTATTCTATTGAGCATCATCTGTAAGTGTACGATATTATCCGCCAGCAAGACAGTATCATCAGCATAATTACTGATTAGCACCCCATTAATTTTGATGCCTTTGTTGTGTTCTTCCAGTGCCTCTACAAAGATTTCTTCAGAGTATAAATTGAACAACAGTGGTGAAAGGATGCAACCCTGTCTGACTCCCTTAGTGATTGCAATGTCCCGGCCCGTCATGTCTTTGTGCTTAATATTTGCTGTTTGATTCCAGTAAAGATTTTTTATAATCTGAATGTCCTTGGTATCAATTCCTGAGAGCTGTAATATTTCTATAAGTTTGTCGTGTTTGACGGTGTCAAACGCTTTCTCATAGTCGATAAAGCATGCATAGACATCTTTGTGTTGATCAAGACATTTTTGGACCAAGACCTGCATCGCGAAGAGGGGCTCTCTTGTTCCATACCCATATCTAAATCCGAACTGTGTGTTACCTAGACGTTGCTCTAATTTTGTTCTTATCCTAGCATGAATAATTCTTAAGAACACCTTTAGCGTGTGACTCATTAAGCTTGTAAGGCGATATTCACAGCACTTTTTGGAGTTGGGCTTTTTGGGAGTGTTATAAACGTAGACTTTAACCAGTCCGATGGAATTTGACCCGTATCGTGAATTTTATTAAAGAGATCTAACATGGCATTCAGGTTGTTCTCATCGATAACTTTCAAAGATTCGACTGGTACTTCATCGCATCCTATTGCTTTTCCTTCCTTTGTTTGTTCTAGGGCTCTTATTACCTCGCTTTTCAATATCTTTGGTCCTTCCAAGTCAAGAGTGTTTGTTACATGGCGATAGTCGGTAAACAAGTTTTTGATGTAAGTTTCCCATATATCTAACTGTTCCTTCCTGTCTACAATAAGTTTGTTGTTTTCGTCTACTAACTTTCCAAACTGTCGTTTTTTGTAGGTATAGGTTGACCTTTTTATGCATGTTGAAGCAATCATGACTCTGTTCTAGTTGCTCTATTTCTTAACAGTTTTCAATTATCCATTTCTCTTTAGCCTCATTTATCTTTTTGGTAATAGTTCTATCGAGCTCTTTATATCGTTGAGCGTTGTTCTTATTTTCTCTTCTCGAGTAACTGCAACTCTCTTCAAGAGAGAACAGCATGAGAATTTCTCCTACATATGTCTTAGAGATTTTCCAGTACGGAACCCTCAAATTCTAAGTCTCAGTCGTACCGACACACTCTCACTAAACAGTTCAGTACAGTACATATACACACAAATACAGCGAAAAATCTACGAAAATTCAGTCATAGAGCTCAGAGATATTTCTTTGGATATTACAGGTATAGAACCTTCCACCTAGGAGGTCCAGTTACACTAACAGCCACTACCAGATCCTTCCAATACATTCTTAAAACATACAAGGTAAAAAGGTCATCAAAGCCCAGCCAAAGAGTTCAGAAATATACAACTTTCAGGTACGGAACCCACCAAATAGAGTCCCACGGGCAATAAAAGGTGGCATATATCCTTCCCAAGTTCTAGTCCTATCTCTATACCAAATTTCATCAAAACCAGTTCAGTGGCTTAGGCGTGAAAGCGTATCAAACAAACAAACGCATTTTCGCATTTATAACATTAGTTAGGTTGTTTATAAATGTGAATTAGTTGCTCTAAGATAATGATCAAGGTGAATATAGAAATGAAAGTTATAACCTACTCAATGTACTCATTCAAAATGAATATTTAATTACAGAAGCATGATTTTTCTATAATCATTTAGGGATTAATTATATAAAGTAGATCTGAGTCATCCTTCGAAAATTCTAATATTTAAATACACATTGCTACGAAATTACAACACCAACAATGAAACCAACCCCTCAACATGATGTTCTACATTCAATTTTTTACCGTGGCTTGTTTCACTTTTTTCGCTCGGTCTCTGTCTGTCAACAATATAGGGCTCCTGTGAATGGCCACCACTGCCTCGGGACTATGATGGTTGGCAAATTAGCAGGATGCTGTTGCAGGACGAAAGAGAGAGAAAGAAGACGAGTCGAGACAATCGCGAAAAAAGTCTCTGCACAGGCAGCGTGGCCTACTATGTAAATGCCGCAATACAAGCGCGTAGTAGGCCGACGATGATGTAAATGAGGAGCTGTGTTTCTGCCAGAGCAGGAATTCGGGAAAGTTGAACTGGCGAGGGTAGAGGAGGGGGCAGAGATGGAGGAATGAGAAATGATGAGGTGCTTGCGTTGGTACTGATGGAAAATAAAATGAAAAAAAAAATGTTGAAAAGAGGAAAATTATTCTGTTTGATGATTGAGCGTCGGAATGAGAGAAGAATAATTGGAAAATCTGATTTGTAGTGTGCTTCGTTTAATCTTACGGAATCATTTCATTGGCTGTTTGTCAAAAAGTTGACCTGATTGTTAGAAGCAGTTGCCCTGATAAGGGCATGCTGTTGATAATTATTTGATTTTCTTAAGTGAAGGATCAATTTCCTGAGTTCTTAGTGGCAAATTATAAAATATTGCAATATTCTTTGTTCTTATTTGGATAGAATTTCACATAAGCACTAGTTTATAGAGTCTATTTATTTAATATAACGAAAATACACACACACGTACTACAATTTATTTACACTACTCTTCTCTACTGAGTAACTGTTTACAATTTATATCACAATATTTATTTCACTTGGTTAGCACGTTCAAAACTAACTGACTCGACGCGCTCTCATTGCCATTGTCAAATCTATCGAATAAGACGCCGAGATGCTTCTCGAAAGCTCCCGACGTATATCGACTGCACTCGATGCGGACCAAAAATATTTCGGGTGCCATCTAGGTGTTTCCACTATGAGCTAGTTATTAGCTAGTGTTCTCTGTTCCACAAAAATGAGTCAGAGAACTCACATCGCATAGTGACGTGGTTCTGGGTAACATTACAATACAATCGTGACAAAAGTGCTCAATATCCGCAGTTTGATGATAATTTCCAGGTTTTAACACCAGTGTGTAAGTTTGTGCGCCATGACATTTGCCCTACTGCGAAAATTAAATGACTTTGAGCATGCACTGGCTAAAGTGTCAGCTAGACATAAGCAAATAAAGATTATCAAGTATTCAAAAACTATATTTTCCTACGGATGGAATTTATTAATTTTGATGTAAGACATTCACTCTATTTATTATAATATTATCATATTTTATTATTCTCACCTGTATGACTTTTAAATCGCAACTATGAACTGTGACACTGATAGAGCCAAACGTCAATTAATTGAAATGATTCTATCTCTCGAATTGAACATCCAAAGCAGGTGTCACAAAAATAATGTATAATACGTGAACAAAGGAGCGAAACTTACAATCGTGTTACTACATTCGCTTCTAAGTATATGGCAAATTCGCTTTCTTGTTGTCACAACTTGTCTTTGCTCATCGTAACATTCACCAAACTCGCCCTTCAGTGAATTTGACATATACCTAGGCTGATGTTGCATTATCACGATTGTCAGATATTCGCCACTTTACATACTTGTATTATAAACTAATAATAAAATATTTTTCAGACTCCCTAGTTAAAAACTTATTTGAAATTATATCACCGAGTGTTAATACAACAATAAAAAAGGTTCATGGAAAAGAACAATAAGAAGATTAAAATATAAGATTATATTGAAGTTACTAAAAGTTAATTAATAATTAACTTCAAAATCATTTACTCAATACCCTGCCTCTAATGACTACCATAAAGATTCTTAAACCCTATTAATTCAATCAAAGGTTATTGTAGCTTTAGTCATCCATTGAAGTTTTCTCATCGAAACTAGTTGGTGCAAAAAACGGGGAATGTATAATAGGTCATTA
Source organism: Crioceris asparagi (assembly GCA_958507055.1). NCBI lineage: Eukaryota > Metazoa > Arthropoda > Insecta > Coleoptera > Chrysomelidae > Crioceris > Crioceris asparagi. The sequence continues at coordinate 15,371,781 of OY293829.1, read as the reverse complement.
CACCACTTTCGTTCTAGTCTGTAGAGTTTTGATAGAGGAAAGTTTTGATGGAGTATTATTTTTTATTACTTTTTTGATGGACTTCCCAAAAGAAGGAGGTATACAATTCTTACATATTTATGAGTTAACGTCCACGGATTTTGATGATTCGTTTTTTATTTGAAGGAAGACAATTGAGATAAGGTACTATATTCAAATGTTCAGGGTTACATAAAGCTCATCTCATCGAAAAAGCCCTTCGACTGCTACAAAAATATATATTTTTCAAGAAGTGGAACTTTCTTTGTTAGATCTTGTAGAACATATGATTTCTCAAGGTATTTGTACTTGAAAATATCTTGATAAATACAACGGTTTTTGATCGACGAACCCAAACGGAGGAGCTATACAATTCGAAGGTCTGTTTTTTTTTTTGGTTTTTGCGCGCGCTGAGTATAGTAGACATTTTGATTTTGATGAGAAATGGTCTCATATTCCTAAAAGCTTAAACTCGAAATCTCCTTCCGTCCGAAAAACGCCCCCAAAAGCGCTAGGGGAAGGAAAGTCGAAAATCTGAGACGACAGAATTGAGTTACAGCGATGTTAAAATCTCAAATATGTGTATTTTCGCTATATGGAGGGGGCATTTTTTTAGAAAATTGGAAATCTGAATAAACCAAATTAAAGATTAGATTATTTGTAGCAACATTTAAATTGAACAATAGTGGTAAAGTCTAGAATATGCGCATTTCCGCAGCGATGTTTCTAGATTTCTGAATAATAACAACAATGACAAGTACAAGCAATGAATATACATAAGTATGTATATGGTATAAGTGAACGTTCAATGAATTTCGTGAGTAAAGTTACACTTAAAAGTGTGAAATAGAAATTTTTTACAAAAAATTGTACCGACTTTATTAGTTGGTGCACTGGAAAATACAAAATAATATTAATTCTATTGGTGCTGGCTCTTGTTAAGTTGGTGCCAAGAAACTTCTATTCAACTACAATTGCATAATTTTGAAGTTAACAATAGAATTAATATTATTTGGTATTTTTCGGTGTACCTCTCGGTGTACCAACTAATAAAGTAGGTTCAATATTTTGTCAAAAATATTTATGTAGTTAAGCTCTCAGAAGTTCAAAATGTATCTCACTCATTACAACAAATTACAAGAAACAGAGCTTATAATTTAAAATATCTATATAATAAAGTTGTTAATCAATATAAAATTTAGAAATAAAGTAATTGTCTTCTCATTAATAATCACATTTCTGAGATATGGGCATTTTTGAATAATCATTACTTCATACTGAAGTACAGAATTTATATAGTTATATAGTACCCACTTTTTTCCCGTCACAGAAAAAAAAAATTCCTTGTAGAAAACAGATTTGTCAAGAAAATAACAATTTGTTGTTCGAATTATTGAGGTTATTGATTGAGTATAATTTTTTCACTATTCAGTTGCGTTTTCTCTTATGAAAATATTGTTTACAAAAAATTGGACAGACGTTATTAGTTGATGCACTGAAAAGAATATAATAATATTAATTCTATTGGTGCTGTTAGTTTTGAAGTTGTGCTGTTGCAGGTAGATTGTTAGATTGAAAACTTTTGGCACCAACTTCACAAGCACCAGCACCAATATAATTAATATTATTTTGTATTTTTCAGTACACCAACTAATTACGCCGGTCCAATTTCTTGTAAGAAATATTTATTTCACACATTTGAGTATAACATTAGTCACGAAAATCGTTGAAGGTTCACTAACAGCAAAGAAGATAGTACTTATCCTATTACCTAGGTATATTCTTTGCATGTAGTTCTTATTATATAAAGATCTCAGAGCATCGCTGTAGAAATACGCATAATCGTTTTAGATTTAACCATTTTACCACCGCTTAACTCGAAAACCGCAATTCTAGGGAAAAAATGTTCATTATAAATGTTGCTACAAATATTATTGTCTTTCATGTGGTACTCAGATATTTTCAGTTTTCGAAAGAAATCGCACATTCCACCTAGCGAGAAACTTATATGTGAGATTTTAACGTGAATGTTACTCGAAAACCATAATCGTAACCATCTTTTTAATTTGCCAACGCCACCCCCTTCGGGGGCGGTTTTCGGAGGGAAGATGATTTTGAATTTTAGTTTGTACAAATATGGGACCATTCCTTATGTCTTTTCTTTCAAATAAATCAAAGATCATCAAAATCGGAGTACGTTCACAATATAAAACGAGTGCACTGATCAAAAAAAAAACATATGTCGAATTGTAAACCTCCTCAGTTCGGGTTTCGTCGGTCAAAAAAATGAATATGCAGAACACTGGCCTATCCCAACTCCGTAGTGTCGCTATACTTTTTTTACTGCCCTAAGCTCATATTGACATTTGTTTGATATCCGATGTCTATATTATTCAATTCAAAGGATCTATTCTTTATCAGCACGGTCGTTATTAGTGCAAAGTGAATTTATCTATCGTGGGTTTACTTCCCCTTATCCAAAAAATACTATACAATCTCTTTCGTATAAATACAGTTTGATTTTGGTTTGGTTTGGTTGACGATAATTTGTTATCAAGACACGACTGAAGACCATATCTTCTATTTCTATACACATTATTGGATCAACTGATTCATCATGTTCTCAATTTCCAAGAAATATGAAAACACAAAGAGTGAATTACTACTGCAACGTCAGAAAATTTTGTGAGAATATACCTATCTAGGCCTGGATTTTTTGCAACTAACTAAGAACTCTGGAATTTTGTAGTGGATATAGGATTCTTTGTAGCAAAGCCACAACTTTAGAAATACATCTCGTCTTCAGTAAAATAAAACTGGACATCTGCTTCAATCCACGTTAGCTTTTTTATATGATAAGACAGGAAATTTATTTTGGGGGAAGGCCTTGTTGGATTTCATTTTTTTTTAGTTCGTTTTTTCAAGCTTCTTTCAAATGAGAAACCTCAAAATGGGAGCACATTTACTATATGAAAAGAGCGAACTCCTCCGTTTGGAAGTCTGTCAAAAACGATCGCAACGTTTTCTCTTATCCTCAAGTTACCCCTGTTTTCTATTTAAGAAATATTTAATGTATCTAATAGTAATTGAACAGATAAATATCTTATTTAGCGCATAAAATGGCTTAAATAGAGTTTTTCTTTATTTATTGTAATGTTTGGCATGCTCTTCAGCCGAAACTTTTGTCGGTAGAATAAAATTTCGAGTACGTCAAATATTGGAAGATATATGTTCTTTAAGTTTTTATCTATTAGTCTTCTCGAAAACACGCATAAATGAAATAAATAAAAATAAATGAGAGAACTTTCATTTCTCAACAAAAAATTAGGGCTAAACATAAACTTTCTTCAACTTTTTTTGACATGACAGTCAACATTATTTGGATGATTACTTAAGAAGACTGGACATAATGATAACATATTTCGTAGTAGTTCACTATTAACTAATTATGCCAAATCAGCATCTGAAAAAGGGCATTAGCAATCATGTTTTGTCATATATGAAACAATTATTCATAATTCAGTTAGCAATCCAAATTAGGATTACGTTCAAATTATGTCATTATCAGTTAATTATACTTATTATATGATAAAAAGTCCATTTGACTTTTGTTGCTTAAAGTATTAGTTAGCCTCCCGGTTACGTTGCTCTGCAAAACAACAAAATTATGATTCGCTTAAATCGCACCTCCACCAAATACGATTAGAAGCACGAAAATTAAGGAACAAGTTATAGAGACTCGTTTTAGGAGCTTTTAGGATAAAAATCTAAAAATGCTTCCAACTAACTGAAACTGACAATTAAAAAACAATCAGGAAATAAACAATCAGTCATTTCCAAATGTTCTTAAGGTATGCAATATGAAGTTCAAAAAGGCTCGCCTAATCACGTGAACACTACCTTTTAAGAATTTTGGCAAAGATACATTCATTATTAGTAAATAGCAATACAGCACTATATACTAATGAAGGTTATTGAAATTTGGAGACATTTCGTAAAAGAGAAACCTAAAAGCGTATAAGTGATAATTTAACGAAACTCAAGCAGCGTGTAGAGGGTAATGTATTTACTAGAAGACTGAGGACGAAATATACCATGTACAACTATTTACTGAACTGAGTCAACTACGGCTGACTTTGCCGTGAGTCAACTCTACCCTAGATTGTTGGTTCTACTGCAGAGCTACAGCTACCTTGAAAGATTGAGTCACAATAATTGCGAAAAATCTTCAACTACCCTATCATTGCGGCTGTTGTGGGGGGTCCCTTGGTTTGCTTGCTCTGTGGCTGACGTCGTGTAGTTTAGTGTGGTGGTTGTCTTGTCGGTCGATATGGCCCGCGCCGTCGGCGGCAGCGGCGGCGGTCCGGTGTCGGGCAGGCAATAGCCGACGCGCGGGGCCACACAGCCAGAGAGAAGACGCGCGGCGCTTGCTTGCGATCGTGTGTCATTCGTCTCACGGCCTGCCACGAGGCTACATCGGGACACGGGAGCGCTAACGACTAACGACGCGACGCACACGCGAGCTTATACGCAGCACGCGACAAACACGCACGACGCATAAACATTTAGTGGTGTTTTCTGTAAAATTGTATATTTGAGAAAAAAATAGTCGTGATTCTTTCAAGTTCAGTTGGTTCGGTAGAAGGTGGTGTTTTATTAGTGACAATTTTTGTTTTTGACAATTACTGGCAGAGATTTCAATTTTTAATTTGTGAAAAAAAGCTCAAAATTGAAAGGTGAGTAAGAATATTAACAGATAGATATTTTTATTGAAACTTTCTTAATCACTATCTCAGGCGAGATTTTTAATTATGCAGGGTAAAACACATGCATGAACATTTAGTGTTGTTTTTTTTATATAAGATTGTAATATGGAGAAATTCAGTAAAAAAATACGTGACTTCTTTCAAACAAACTCGCATGATGCATTTTTCATTTTTCTTAAGTCTATGTCGTTCGGCCTAAGTTGGTGTTGAATTTTTGAAACTTTTTATTTTTGATTATTATTATATTATATAATATATACATATATAAGCAATACCTACTGAGTGGTTATAAGAGATCTTTAATTTTTATTTGTGAGAAAAAAGGCTCAATATTAAAAAGTGTGTAAGAATATTGCCTTAGATAGATTTTTGAACTAATACGTTCTTATTAACTATCTCAGGCGAGATTTCTAAATATACAAGAAAAAACAAAAGTGCATAAACATTTTGAGGTGCTTTTTCATAAGATTGTAACAGTGGGGAAATTTTGCAAAAAAATATTTCTTTTCGAGTTCAGTTATTCTGCTTTTTGGTTTTGAGCATTATTGTGTAAAATATTTTTTATATGAAGAATTACTCCATATCTCAGGCCAGATTCCTAAAAATTAACCTGTTTCTCACCAGTTAATTTTTGAAAATGATCCAATTAATATTAGGTAGATTTCTAATCATGTGCTTTAACAATATTATTATCTGTAATATTTTGCATGTTCGTCTCAAAACATTTTCATGCTCACGTGTTTTTGGAAGTTTCTAAATGTCATGCATGTAAATTACAGCGATACTAATAAAAACAAAATCTGACATTTCAAGTCACGAATTCTAAATTGTAATAGACTATTCTAGCACCACTGAAGTGTATTTATTGATTATTTATTTACGATGCATTCGAACTCAGCATGTAGGTACATATACAATGAATCCGTACAGTAAAGAATAATATTTATAAAATATAGATAGGTACTGCGTTAATTTTTACCAAAAACCTCGTAACACATCGATTTTGTTTCTCGATAGAACATGTTTACTTGAAAAACATTTTTTTATTAGAAATAAAAAGAGAATATTGATTAAAACATATTGAGCGATATGGTGATTGATTTTTGAGGAATTATCTTAAGAGTAGAGAACAGAACAGTATTCGAGATGTTTCAAACAGCCAAACAAGAATAATTTGTACTTTATAAAATATGAGCAGAACTTTTAAAAGAATCATAATAAAAAAAAGTTATTAATACGTGTATTTTGGGTAGAATAAAATAGCTGTATGAATGCTACCCTGAAAGCACACTATAAACTTCCAGTGGATGTACACTTCAAATAAAATGAGCAGTATCCCACATAAATAAACATCCGATGGCTCGTAGCCCGGGGACCCGTGGATAGGTAAATTTCACTTTTTTAATTTTATGATTTTTTTTCTAGCATTTTTAGTGAAAAATATTTCAAATAAAAGTTGTAGAGACAGATCACATCTATAGCTACAATTTAGGTAAAAGTTTGGTTTTGTCGACATTTTGAAACTATTATTCCGTTCATACCTTTACGAATTTGACCGATATACTTGTGAATGATTTTTGCAGAAAAATTTGAATTTAATATATTTGAAAACGCTATCTCTATCATATCGTATCTATAAAGGAAAACAAATCATTTTGGCCTTGTTTATCGACATATAAGAAAACACCATGTCGTTTTTTCTAAATTCGAAAGTACAAAGATCGCAACAGGTCGAGGGGTTTACCACTTGGTGTAATTATGGGACAGCTCCCATGAAATCACCTTGAAATCACATGTATGCCTAAATGTAAAGCAAAGGTTTGCTAGAGAAGAAATGAGTAGTTACTTACTCTCAAATGAATATAAACAGGACTATTTTGAAACGTATCATATTTTCCAGACAAATTGAAATTTAAATCATTGTAATTATGTTACAGTAATGGTGTAATCATGTAATCCTGGGACACCTTTCAAGATAGTGGTAAACCCCTCGCAACAGGTAGGTACATTTCTATATGAAATTAATATAAAAATCAGGAACATTCTAACATAAAAGATAATAATTTCATTTAATATATTAAATACATCATTTTTGTATTTTTTTCTAACTTTCCTCTCAAACTACTTATTTTCAAGAGTCTAACTAGAAAATGTATGACAATCAGAAACATTTATCAAGGAATTCAGATATTCAGGAAACTTTTTTGTATTTTCGACATTATCATGTATAAGGTATAATATAGGTTCGATTGACTTTTGTTCAAAATTTATTCGCGTTAAAATGTAATATGGATTTTAAAAATCTGCAACTGCTGCAACTAGTCTTGTTGAAAAACTTATCGGAAAAAACTTGAATTGATTCTTGTATTTTACAAAGGTACTTTCGAAATTTTGAGAGAAAAATAAAGAATAATTAATTTCTATTTGTCAATGGAATTTTCCCACACACAACCATAAAAAACAAGCAATAATTTTGTGCTGAAAATGATAATTATTCCTCTACAAATACGTTTTTCGTTAATGCATTTTCCATGCTTTTCCGTCATGAAATACTCTTGTCAATTCCATACATAATATGTCGACCCACTGCTACTATATTATAATTTCTTCTATCGATTAAAGAGCTCGTTGTCTCCTATGAATAAAATATGAGTGAGACATATTTACCGTATATTTTTCTCTCTATATTTAAGTTGGTATTCATCTCGACATATTCTAAGCTTCCACGTAGACATGTGAGAAGCAACAAAATGTGTTAGTTTGCCCTACGAGAACCAAACCAACATACTTACTCCAATATAGCAGTGATATAATTAATATAAATAACAATTTAGCGGTTGAAACAGAATCTTAAATAAGTAATAAGTAATCAACTCCCTTTTCATTCACTTGAAGTGATTTATGTATCCGTTAATAGAATATATGGGGCAAATGTATGGAAAAAATTCAATAAAAAAAAAAACAAATTTTCAAGAAAACCATTTAATGGATGTTTTTACGAAAAGTATCTACAGAATGATCCGAGAAGTAGATATTTTGTGAAATCTCTCTTATTCAAATGAGAAGTTATTTCGAATGGTTTTGATATAAATATATTTCAAAAAAAATTCAACCCACGTTATTAGTTGGTGCACTAAGAAATACAAAATAATATTAATTCTATTGGTTCAGTTACTTTTGAAGTGGTGCAGTTGCAGTTTGATTGAAAACTTTTGGCTTCAACTTCACAAGTACCCACCAGCACCAATAAAATTAATATTATTTCGCATTTTTTAGTGCACCAAGTAATAACGTCGGTTTAATTTTTTGTAAGAAATATTTATTTCATAGTTTTGAGTGTAACATTAGTCAAGAATATCCTTGAACGTTCACTTATACCATTACTCATGTATATTATTTGCTTGTAACAACTTGTTATTGTTCAGAAATCTAATTATCATCGCCGTATCTCGAAAATTGTAAATCTTTCTAAGAAATGTTCGATTTAAACGTTTCCAGATATTGTCCTATCTGTAATTCTGCCGTCTCAGATTTTCGTTTTTCGAGAAAAATTGTCGGAACCTGTTGCTATAAGGCGCGTCTTACAAGGAAAGCAGAAAAAAAAACTATGCTCAAATAATCTTTGAAATTTTGGACTCTTCTTTATATCCTGGTAAACGCTTCTTCCCAAGTCAAAATTGAATGAGAATGTTTCTTTTGTGACGCTGAAAAATAAATGACGTGATTAAACAATTTTTATATTCGATATGTTTAAAAGCGGTAGGAGAATCGAGGGGAGTCAAACATGTTTTTTTACTCTTGTCGGTATATCATGGTCAAAAAACAATAATTGATATGTGGATATGACTGTAGCATATTTAATGAATATGCAAACTCACTGAATGAGACTGAACTCTTTTTATATTGGGGACAATAAAACTGTCATCACTATTAATATTTACAAATCTCCATTTAACAAAACATTCTCACTACATCAAGCAGGCACTAAAAATCTCATAGCTTTTATTATTAAGTATATTGGGCCTTTAATAAAATAGGGATTATTAGGCTAGTTCTTCTATATTTTGTGAATGGTCTCGAAGAAACTGTATGAATTAATTATGCAATCAAAGCCACCGTCAAGTGACACAATAAAATTGCAGCTGGTGTACGTCAATTTATCTAATTCTGTTTCACCTGTGATAGACTGTCCTATGAAGTCTCACAAACACTGTGTTTAAATTGTTTACTATTATTCAATATATACAGATTTTCAACATTAAAATTTAATTCCATTCCACTTCTAACGTAATGTGCATCTTTGTAGAAAAGCTTCAATTTTATTTGTTACAGCCCGCAAATGATAAATGTTTGAAACAAATACTTCATGATCCCTGGATCCGCTTCGCGTCATTACTAGCACCGTCTGGAGCACCTGCGCCACCGATCTTTATACATAAGACACAGGCACTATACAATATGTACCTGTCGGAAAAGAAACAAAACATCTTCTGCCTCCACTCTCGGTGTTTGTTCGGTATCGGGGGCAGGACGGAGCGATGTGGGTATGGTGGGGTGGTGGATTAATTCGGACGTTTACAAATTCGAGTTTGCCGCTCCATAGATCTGCCCATGGCTTCGTTTCAAGTCCCATCAGAAACAGATTCTTACATTCAGGATTCTGCGCATTCGCCCAAACGCGTTCCACCTCGAGCGTTTGACCATCAATAAACTCCTAGTTTTCTGCTCCACCTAAGCTTTGTGACAGTTTACAAACTATCAGATGGAGATATATGCGAATAAACAATCGGACAGACAAAAAATGTTTTTTTTCATTTTTTATTCCCTGTCCATTTTTGATACATACCTTCAATGTACAGATACACTGGGTTCTACTGTTTTATTATATGTATAGATTTACAATGAAAGCTTGAAATGTTTCAATCAAATAAATTCACTAGTGTACCTATTTGTCGCTATTTAATATAAGATTAATCATGGTGTGAAATGATTGTCAGCAAATTTAATTTTGTATTTGATTCCGATTGATAGTTGATCTCAAAATATAATTCTTTTTTCAATTTATCTATTTTTTATTCTTATGAGTTTTTCTTATGGAACAAAGTCCATGTGTAATCTCAGGCTGGAGGTAATAGAAAGTTTTCGCGCCTACGTCTAAACCACGCCGGAGACGCTCCAATTGGGGATGGATTACGGCGTCGCGGCGGAAAAGCCTCTCACAACTACCCCCATGCCGATTACGTGGCTCTTTAGTTTGTGCCTCAGGAAAATTTTCAAGGACGAATTGACCTGCTTCATAGTAACTATTCAGGGATTGTATACAACGAATTTAATTAGTGGATTGGTTGGCAGCATATGATATACTCTCTGAAGAATCTTGTCTTAAACCAAGAAACTAACTAAACCTAAATTGTTGGTTGTTGGAACATCTTTCGTAGAAAATTAGAAATTTTATCATTGTAGCAACTCTTATATGATTTCTTTCAAATTTGGATAATAGGCCTTCTAACCGATTTTAGTTGGTTATATAATGCAAAATATTCAAAGTAAAATAACTGTAAATAGATACAATTAGCAACCCATTGAAAGAGCTGCCTGTTTTGTTTGTAAACCAAAAAATGTGCTCAAGTATCTACTGGTAAATATCACGCAATGTGCAATATAGGTAGATAAAAGATACAAACTAAATAATTTCTTTTATATATTCTCTTCAAATATTAGTATCGTTTGCAATAAATAGAAACAGCCGTATTCATTATTAAATGTTAGTTCCGTACCAGTTTACTTTTCAGTTAGTTATTAGGTATGATAACGATAATAATATAATTTAAAACAACACACTTTCATAAATATTAAAAAGTAAAAGTTTGCAGAATTCTACCATCTTTACAAAGAATTAAGTAAAAACTGATCAAAATTTATTGAATATATAGGAATGTAGTCTAGAACCATGATTAAATATGTTTGAAAATCTATTGTAGCAGCGTTAAAAGATGAAAAAAATGTCGTAGTAGACCAACTTTACCTGAAGTGCAGCTAATGATTACAATGACGTTACTAAACTTTGATATATATTTTCCAAAAAGGTATATTATCGAATATCAGAAAGACACAAAGCAGTATAATAGAAACAATAAGATAACAATTATATATAACATTATACCTAAATAATAATAAGATGTTAGCACGTCGGAGAAACAACAAAACCACGAAATGTCTCTCCAGGTAATTAATTATAGGACATTAAACATCAAACCAAGCTGCAGCAAATATTGGCGACCTATTTAAAACGCACCCCTATCACAATCCCATTTAAATACTTAATTATATATATATATATATATATATATATATATATATATATATATATATATATATATATAAATAAAAAGATGTTCTTGGGGATGCAGTCATATATTAAATTAAACTCTTTGATTGAAGCCGAGCGTTCGAGAATGTTTATTCTCTTCTTCAGGGCAAAAATCGTGAATTTAGAATAAATTAACCAAAAACAGGAAAGATTTCATAGCCAACACATTTATAATTGATGGCTATGAAATCTTTCCTGTTTTTGGTTAATTTATTCTAAATTCCCGATTTTTGCCCTGAAGAAGAGAATAAACATTCTCGAAAGCTCGGCTTCAATCAAATAATTTAATTTAATATATGACTGCATCCCCAAGAACATCTTTTTATTTATTATAAAACCAGTCAAGAATACAAAATCAATATATATATATATATATATATATATATATATATATATATATATTTTTTCTTGTTGATGGTTTTTGAGCCAGCTGGATTTATTTTATTGTGTTGGATTTCTTGGGATACGACTCGAAATGAATTGGAAAAATGTGAAATTGTTATGAAACAATTATGTCTTTATTTAATGTAATAATTGGAAAAATATATATATACGTTTCGACCATAAACTTTGTGGTCTTTTTCAATATGTTTATATTATTCAACTAAATTAAATAAATTCCTTAAAAATAGAAACTAAAAAATGGTCATTCTGTAATGAAAATTTTTTTTTTTTTTTGAAAATTAGAATTTATAACAGTTAAAAAACATATACAAAACAACATACCTTTGACATAAGGATTCGAAAAACCATGGTTTCCACAAAATAATCAAAACTAAAATATCATTCTTAATAAAAAAACTTCTTCTTTGATTGTCAGTTACATTGTTAATTAAATTTTTATTGTTTTTATATCCATTGTGCTGAGGTTTCTCTCGAGATTAATAATGATTGTAGTGTTTCAGTTTCTGAAATGAGATGCGAGTGGAGTGGTACGATATTAGGTAGATGAAACATTTGGTATTTGTTGACGTTTTTGTGAGCATTGGTAGCGTACGGTGGGTAGTTAGAAATTGTTGTTTTATATTGGATAAGCTACGTTGATGTAATGTTATTCATAAAAGATTACTGTAAATATTGCTGAGATATTTTGTGTCGGTTCTAGAGTTCACTGTATTTGGTTTTTTTCTGATGTAAATCATTTCCAAAATTTCCCGTTTAAATCTATTTTTTTCGGTAGCCAAGATTTTTGTTTCGTTGTAGTTGAAATTACGTTTTTTATCGTTTTCGTGATTTGTTAACGCAGTTTTGTTTCTTTTATCGTATTTGTGTCCCTTTATTCTCTCCTCTATATGTTGGATTGTTTGTCCTATGTAGACTTGATTACAATTATTGCATGGTATTTCATATACTGAGTGGGTTATTTTGTTTTTTTCTGTTTTAGTTTTCAATTTGCTGTAGATGTTTTTTAAGAGGTTATGAGCTTTATTGCTTACTGGTATATTTTGGTCTTTGAAGATTTGTTGTAAATTATTAGATAGATTTTCTATATAGGGGGGTGTGAGGTATTTTTGATTTTCCTGCTTTTTTGGTTTGGAATGTTTATTTGTATTGTAAAAAGTTGAGATTTTATATTTGAAAATAGCGTTTATTAAACTTTCGGGGTAGCAGTTTTGTATAAGAACAGTTTTTGCTTTATTTATTGCATTTTTTCGGAATATTGGGTCTGATAACTTTATTGCTCTGTCTGCCAGGCTGTTTATAACGGTTTTTTTTTTGTGATAAAGGATGTGATGAGTAGAAATGCAAAAATCTTCCGGACCATGTTTTCTTTGTATACCATTCAGTTTGTAACATATTGTTGTTGTGGTATAATGTTAAATCAAGCAAGTTTATTTTATTGTCTTTTTCTATTTCTATTGTGAACTTTATTTTATTGTGATATGAGTTGAATAAATTTAATATATAATCTTCCTTATGTTTTGGAATTGTTGTTAAGCAGTCATCAACATATCTAAAGAAAAATGGTATATGACAATTAGCTTTTGGTAAAATAAACGAGTTGCGCTATACAACTCGAAATTGAGGATCCCATAGCGCAACCATAAATTTGCTGATAAAAATTATTTTTATATTTGAAATATGTTGAGTTGAGTGTTAGTTCAATAGCTTTTTTAAATTCTATTTTGGGTATATCTGTGTGTACTTTAATCTCGTTCCATTTTTTGTCGATTATTTTCAATGCTAAGTCTGTTGGTATGTTTGTGTAACGTGATACTACATCTAAGGAAATTACTATGTAGTTATCGGGGATTTGTATGTTTTTTATTTTCTCTTTGAATAGCCATGAGTCTTTAATGTATGAACTAGATTTATTAATTATGTTGTTTATTATGTTTTTTAAGAAATTAGCTAATTTACTTAGTGGTGATTGTATGGTGGATACTATTGGTCTCATAGGGAAATTTTCTTTGTGTAGTTTAGGTTGGCCATATATTTTAGGAGGTAGAGCATTATGTATAGTTACCCACTCAGTATATGAAATACCATGCAATAATTGTAATCAAGTCTACATATGACAAACAATCCAACATATAGAGGAGAGAATAAAGGGACACAAATACGATAAAAGAAACAAAACTGCGTTAACAAATCACGAAAACGATAAAAAACATAATTTCAACTACAACGAAACAAAAATCTTGGCTACCGAAAAAAATAGATTTAAACGGGAAATTTTCGAAATGATTTACATCAGAAAAAAACCAAATACAGTGAACTCTAGAACCGACACAAAATATCTCAGCAATATTTACAGTAATCTTTTATGAATAACATTACATCAACGTAGCTTATCCAATATAAAACAACAATTTCTAACTACCCACCGTACGCTACCAATGCTCACAAAAACGTCAACAAATACCAAATGTTTCATCTACCTAATATCGTACCACTCCACTCGCATCTCATTTCAGAAACTGAAACACTACAATCATTATTAATCTCGAGAGAAACCTCAGCACAATGGATATAAAAACAATAAAAATTTAATTAACAATGTAACTGACAATCAAAGAAGTTTTTTATTAAGAATGATATTTTAGTTTTGATTATTTTGTGGAAACCATGGTTTTTCGAATCCTTATGTCAAAGGTATGTTGTTTTGTATATGTTTTTTAACTGTTATAAATTCTAATTTTCAAAAAAAAAAATTTTTTCATTACAGAATGACCATTTTTTAGTTTCTATTTTTAAGGAATTTATTTAATTTAGTTGAATAATATAAACATATTGAAAAAGACCACAAAGTTTATGGTCGAAACGTATATATATTTTTCCAATTATTACATTAAATAAAGACATAATTGTTTCATAACAATTTCACATTTTTCCAATTCATTTCGAGTCGTATCCCCAAGAAATCCAACACAATAAAATAAATCCAGCTGGCTCAAAAACCATCAACAAGAAAAATACAAGCATGGGTGAAAATATGCCGTTCCATTTTAACAACATTGCTAGAGATTATGGAATCCAAGCTGTCCAACATATGAAAGCTACAACTAAACTAAGCATGAAATTATCCAATCTCAAGAACAGAAGAAATTTCCTTCTAAGATGCAGAAGCGAAAACATTTTACCTAAATTCCTCAATACAAATCTCAATCACATCCAATTTCATTCTGTAAGCCTGCGACATAAATTCGAAAACCATACCCTACATAATTTCAAGGTAAGCGTATTAAATTTACTCATATCAGACACAATAAAACTGATTCAAGACATTTCTAGACAAATAACACATCACAATGAAAAACTTAAAACAATAATCCCACTAAACATGTTCAATTTATATTCTCAATATCAAAATCAAAAATTCAACAACAGGTTTAACAAGATCAAAACTAAGAACATTAAAAAATTTAATAACATCAAACAAAAATCTCAACAAAATACAAATTTTAAAACACCCAATACTTGGATAGAAAATATATCTGATATAACATTACCTAATTATGCTACCAACATCCTCAGTCTAGGCCCGGGTTTTGCTATGCCACTAGAAAATAACAAGCATATACCAACACCGGTTTTCATCTCTAATATAGAACTAGCTATAAAAGATCTACCGCCAGAAAATAAAGATAAAATAAGAGCTAATTGCTGTAATATACTAACAAATTACAGAAAAAGAAACAATAAAAAACTAAGTAAACCAAAGAAAACCATCGAAGAAAAACTTAAAACAGAATTTAAAAAAACAAGAATTTTTTTAAAAAATAATCCTAATCTAACTATACTTAAACCTGATAAATCAAATAAAACAGTAGTAATGAATACCAACACATATGACTCCAAAATGGAAGAATTACTTTCTGACAGAACAACATACAAAGAATTAAAATCAGACCCCACGAATAAATACCAAAAGCTAAATAACGAATTAATTAAAAAATGGAAAGAAAACAATTACATCTCACCCATAACAGCACAAAAACTAACTATACATAATGCTCTACCTCCTAAAATATACGGCCAACCTAAACTACACAAAGAAAATTTCCCTATGAGACCAATAGTATCCACCATACAATCACCACTAAGTAAATTAACTAATTTCT
Source organism: Crioceris asparagi (assembly GCA_958507055.1). NCBI lineage: Eukaryota > Metazoa > Arthropoda > Insecta > Coleoptera > Chrysomelidae > Crioceris > Crioceris asparagi. Next base: position 15,356,062 of record OY293829.1, on the reverse strand, counting down.
TAAAAAACATAATAAACAACATAATTAATAAATCTAGTTCATACATTAAAGACTCATGGCTATTCAAAGAGAAAATAAAAAACATACAAATCCCCGATAACTACATAGTAATTTCCTTAGATGTAGTATCACTTTACACAAACATACCAACAGACTTAGCATTGAAAATAATCGACAAAAAATGGAACGAGATTAAAGTACACACAGATATACCCAAAATAGAATTTAAAAAAGCTATTGAACTAACACTCAACTCAACATATTTCAAATATAAAAATATTTTTATCAGCAAATTTATGGTTGCGCTATGGGATCCTCAATTTCGAGTTGTATAGCGCAACTCGTACTCGAAGATCTAGAGAGTGAAATTTTACCAAAAGCTAATTGTCATATACCATTTTTCTTTAGATATGTTGATGACTGCTTAACAACAATTCCAAAACATAAGGAAGATTATATATTAAATTTATTCAACACATATCACAATAAAATAAAGTTCACAATAGAAATAGAAAAAGACAATAAAATAAACTTCCTTGATTTAACATTATACCACAACAACAATATGTTACAAACTGAATGGTATACAAAGAAAACATGGTCCGGAAGATATTTGCATTTCTACTCATCACATCCTTTATCACAAAAAAAAAACCGTTATAAACAGCCTGGCAGACAGAGCAATAAAGTTATCAGACCCAATATTCCGAAAAAATGCAATAAATAAAGCAAAAACTGTTCTTATACAAAACTGCTACCCCGAAAGTTTAATAAACGCTATTTTCAAATATAAAATCTCAACTTTTTACAATACAAATAAACTTTCCAAACCAAAAAAGCAGGAAAATCAAAAATACCTCACACTCCCCTATATAGAAAATCTATCTAATAATTTACAACAAATCATCAAAGACCAAAATATACCAGTAAGCAATAAAGCTCATAACCTCTTAAAAACATCTACAGCAAATTGAAAACTAAAACAGAAAAAAACAAAATAACCCACTCAGTATATGAAATACCATGCAATAATTGTAATCAAGTCTACATAAGACAAACAATCCAACATATAGAGGAGAGAATAAAGGGACACAAATACGATAAAAGAAACAAAACTGCGTTAACAAATCACGAAAACGATAAAAAACATAATTTCAACTACAACGAAACAAAAATCTTGGCTACCGAAAAAAATAAATTTAAACGGGAAATTTTGGAAATGATTTACATCAGAAAAAAACCAAATACAGTGAACTCTAGAACCGACACAAAATATCTCAGCAATATTTACAGTAATCTTTTATGAATAACATTACATCAACGTAGCTTATCCAATATAAAACAACAATTTCTAACTACCCACCGTACGCTACCAATGCTCACAAAAACGTCAACAAATACCAAATGTTTCATCTACCTAATATCGTACCACTCCACTCGCATCTCATTTCAGAAACTGAAACACTACAATCATTATTAATCTCGAGAGAAACCTCAGCACAATGGATATAAAAACAATAAAAATTTAATTAACAATGTAACTGACAATCAAAGAAGAAGTTTTTTATTAAGAATGATATTTTAGTTTTGATTATTTTGTGGAAACCATGGTTTTTCGAATCCTTATGTCAAAGGTATGTTGTTTTGTATATGTTTTTTAACTGTTATAAATTCTAATTTTCAAAAAAAAAATTTTTTTCATTACAGAATGACCATTTTTTAGTTTCTATTTTTAAGGAATTTATTTAATTTAGTTGAATAATATAAACATATTGAAAAAGACCACAAAGTTTATGGTCGAAACGTATATATATTTTTCCAATTATTACATTAAATAAAGACATAATTGTTTCATAACAATTTCACATTTTTCCAATTCATTTCGAGTCGTATCCCCAAGAAATCCAACACAATAATATATATATATATATATATATATATATATATATATATATATATATATATATATCTTGATTCTGCACAATATAACTTGCATCGATAATGATTGAACTGAAAACGAATAATTCAATTTTATCTATAGATGAATATGGGATTTGCGCATGACGCATCAAAGAACCAAAAAAGAAAATTCGTGCATTTGTAGTTAGATTAAATCTTTTGGCACGAACTTCAAAAGAACCAGAACCAAGAGAGATAATATAATTTTGTATTTTTAAGTGCACCAACTAATAAAGTATTTTAATACTAGTTATTTAAGTAGCAAGGAATGTAAAGACATGTTAACATTCAAAGCCTCGGCTTTCACTTGCCGAGAATGTTAACAGCCGATACATTCTGTGTTAGCCGCTGCCGGTAATGTAAATAATCATTACTTTCCTGGGAATGTAAAAGGCAGTATTTACATTCCTTTTTCTGGGAAAAATATTACACGAACGATATTTGCCATTTTAATATATTGTATCTAAGCATGAAGCATGTATGAATTATTTACATTACCGGCAGCGGGAAATTTATGTATTTCATACTTATGTGTGTAACAATAATCATCAAAATAATTCTAAAAAGAAGATAATACGTTGCTCATACTTATTCAGACTTTTCAAAACATCGCGAAAACACACATAATTCAGATTTTCCTACTGCTGTTACTCGGAAACAACTTACATTTTTTCTAGATGTTCAATTTAAATATTGCTACATAGATAGTCTTTTCTTTAATAAGGGCGTCTCATATTTTTAATTTTCGTAAAAATTGTACCTTCCACATATCTCAGACTTTACCACTGTTGTAACTCGGGAACCTATGATTTTTTGAAAAATTTCCAATTTAAACGTTTTCTTTAATTTTGTCGTCGCAAATTTTCGAAAAAACGCCTTTTCCAACCCCATTAGGAGAAGACTGAAGGGATGAAGATGTTGAATTTCAATTTTTTTAATGGGACCAACTTTTAATAGACATGTAGTGAAAAAAGAATCATGGACATAGGAGCACATTAACTGTTTATAAGGCGCGAATATACATACAAAAATATGAAGGAAAAAACTGAAATCCGAAATCTCCTTCCCTTAAAAAAACGCCCCCGAATGAGTGAATGAAACAATTTGTCTCGAAAATCGAAGTTCTGAGTTGTCAGAATTAAAGATAGGAAAATATCCGGAAATGTGTAAATTTTTAAATTGAACATTTTCTTTCGAGTTACATTGATGCTATAATCTCAAATATGTGTATTTTCGAAAACTGAAAATATGAAAGTACCACATCAAAGACTAGATTATTCGTAGCAATATTTATAATTTTTACCTTAGAGTTACTTTTTTCGAGTTACAGCGGTGGTAAAATGGTAAAATCTAAAATACTTACGCGTATTTCTTCTTTGGTATTAGTGAAGGGTCAACGATCTTCGTGAGTAATGTTAGACTCAAAAGTGTCAAATAAATATTTTTTACAAAAAAATGGATTGGAACTGGTTTTTGGATGGTGCCCTGAAAAATGCAAAATAATATTAAATATATTGGTGCTAGTACTAGGGAAGTTGGTGCCATAAGTAATCAATCTAACTCCAACCATAGTATTATGCTCCAACTGCACAACTTCAAAATTACCAGCACCAATAGAATTAATACTATTTTGTATTTTTCAGTGCATCAACTAATAACGTCGGTCCAATTTTTTGTTAAAAAAATTGTTTTGGTAAGTTACGCTTTCTAAACAACTATCAAGACCATGACGATAAACATTATTTATTCTTTGTTAAAATACCCATTTTGATTGATTTTCAACAGTGCATATATCCAACTAATTGAAGCACTGTTTCAATTAGAAAGATAGTTTGTTGGTGGATATAATCGGCTCACGTTTAGCCGATCACGTGTAGATATATCCGATATCGCCTAAAATGCGGTCGACTCAAAACTGATTGGGGTTGGGATTCTCGCGCAATAATTCGGTTTGAATCGGGGAAATATGGTATTGTTGCACATGAGCTCCAGCTCATTGATACTGTGTTAATGTTTGAAAATATATCTATGTATATTACGTAGATATACTTGTGGTGATTGAACACAATGGTCCATATTATTTGGTATTTGGACGAGATAAGTGAATATCCATGGTAAATTTAGTCTATCTAATTTCTCATTTTCACCACCACAGCAAAACAATGCGAGTAGATACATAGATAACAATTTTTCAGGGAAATCATCGTATTAAATCAGGGGTGATGCGAGATGTCTCCTTAAGTACCCTGTTTTTCATTCTTATAATGGACAAGATCAGAAAGAAAGTAAAATAAATACAAATAATAAATACAAATAATGCAGATGATGTCATCTTAAAATCTGAAATTAGAACCGACTTGCAAAGATTGATATGCACCAGATTCAGATAAATAACTGAGCACTTTAATATGGAAATATCACCAGAACAAATTATTTACAAGGTTATTATCACCGAGCCATAAAGATGCATACTCAAGCTTGAGAGAAAGACAGGTAATGGAACGTATAACTACCTATCTGTGTAATACCCATTTACTAGATCCTGAAAAGAGAGGAGAATAACAAATCACAATAGCAAATTAGATAAGAAACAACGATACAAATAAGAACATACGTAAGGAAACAAAAAGCTGTTTATATGAAAAAGTTATTGCGATCAAACATGAAAATCTTGGAGGCAATGAACATTCTATGACTCACAGAGCGAAAAACTTTGAGAGAAAGACTAATAAGTCATGCCAATGCATGTGAAGTTACAAATATCAATAAGTGGGTTGTAAAAAAGACTATCTCAGTGCAACTAACGCAGGTATTGCAAGGATTTTGGTAATCTGATCAGTGGGAGTAGCTAAATATAAACCCCTAAGGCACAAGATCGTTGGAACATCCTCGGAAGGAATGTACCGACGTGGAAAAAGAGGAAGAAATTCTTTATAAGCTATGTCAGTAATCTGTAGCACACATGATCTAGATAAGTGTTATACAGAGCAGCGAACAGGGAGCTCATCTCAAAGTTTAAAATTTTTGTAATTTTCTTGTCTATCCTTACATGAAGGACTCCTTTCCCAATAAGGCATCCTAACTTTAGGTGTATCGTTAACCTTTTGCTAGGTTTGGATTCGTAAACAAGCAGCATCTATGAAACAGATGTGACAATTTAAGGTTAAGCGATCGAAGAGTTCGACCTTGAAGGAATGACTATGAACTAGGTGTATCGTGTCATAGACTATCACGCTGATATATGATTTTCGAGTGAAAAATATCAAATTCAACAAACCTGTGTTTATGAATTATATTGTCTCAGAACCAATTCTGTTATTATTAGATACAAAATTGTATTATATATAAACTAGAATTACATAGGCACATTTGCCACTAGTATTTTTTAATATTACTTAATATAATGCTATTAATAAACAATGAAAATCATAAATCATGAGAGAGAAACGTTTGAAAAGACATCACTTGTTATTATTTAAATTGTTACCAATTAGCTAACATAATTATTGTATAGTGGATATTTCAGCGATTTCAATCACATCATATTACGTTTTACACACTCTCGCGATATACAATAGCTATTCGATAATGTAATACAATCAACGTAATATTTAGCACATACTATAGAGATAATAAATTATATAACAGGGTTGATAGATCATCGAATTTCAAATTGTGGCTTGTTGTTAATATCAGCTTACTCACCCAACAGTTTGTTGATGTTGTGCTAATTGATATTTATCATATATACCTACATTCATGAAGCTATATTTAGAACACTAATTGAATCTTCAATAATTAAGTAATAACTTTATAGGTGCAGAATTGTTATTTTCTAGAGGTAAGAGTTTTGATTGATGAATTTAGTTTGGAATTAGAATAAAGAAAGTAAAAAATACCAACGTTAATTATTAAATTCAATGAAGCAGCTTCAACCGTTAAACTTTCATCAAAACATAATATTCTCAAGAAAAGTTGGCTGAAAATCCCCATATACATATTAAAGCTTTTCAGATCGTAGTTTTTGAGAGAAAGTAATTGCATGAATGCAAGACAAGCAGCAGATGCAGATTTGCAAGTTTTTTCTTTAAAATCAATACCAGCTAATAAACTGTAAAAATGATGATCAACGTCTATCAACTAAGTCATATGATATTTTCATCATCACTATGTACAATAATTTTATCGTTGAAAGGCATATAGAGCGTATAAAAAATGGCGAATCCACTCAAACGATTTTCCTACCGCTCTCAAATTCCATCGAATGAAAAATTCGTACTGCTATAAATTCGTTTCCCAGCTTGTCGAGACAAACAATAATGCTCATAAGAAATTCTGCCATAAGAAAAACCATTTAACCAGAATATGAATAATGGTAGCAGCATTCCCATTCTATGTCACAGGAGATCGTTATCATTACCCTACAAAACAAAAAAGAAAACAAACAAAACTGGTCAAACAACAGACTGACCATGGCGGAAGATATGCTTTCTAGACTCAGGGGACCCTAAAACGTACACATTTTTTGGAATCTGGACACCGAAAATTTTACGCGATATCATTATTTCCTTTACATTGCTTCTTATTAAATGGTAGGCATCAGTAGTAATGTAATTATCGGACCATCAGACAAAGCAAAAAAGAAATAAAAACTTGAATATTCGAAATAATTTGACTTGAGTGATTGAACATGTGCCGTGATACTATAGCTGAGTCTTAAATGTCTGGATGAATACGTGACTGGATATCACCAATAACCAATGTCTAACATCCTAATGCCTTATATATATATGATATACATACATGAATTATTATTTCTTCAAGGTGATGAAGTATTTCCGGCTTATAGTCATCATAACTGTTTTCCATATCTCATCATTCAGGCACAAGTATAAGTATTTGAGTTTGAGTTTTTCAAATTTTAATTTTCAGATTTGCCAGTTTGCTTTTAAATGAAAAAATGGCAAGATATAGCAATCACATAAATGTTAAATGCTTCCAATAAGCTCATGAACGGCGCTATTATGGCAATGCGAGTTCTGGCTTAAAAACCTAGTTAGTAGCCTCAATGCGTTTTTCTTGTGAGAAAGTAACATTTTCTTGCATGAAGTTGAATACTGGGTTATATTTATTTTGATTAATTCAATTCAAAATATATTTATTTAATAACGAATATACCCCTGTTAATATCTTTTATTATTTATTTTATTAACTGTATTGATTAATTGTTCTCCATTACTCAAAACAATTTAATTCAGCTACTGTTTGCAATTTATTGTCCACGCGTACACTGTCACGTTCTAAACTTGACTGTTCATCTACTGCGAACTGAATATACGCAAAAGTCAAAATCTTTAGAATCTGCCAAAATATTCGGGATCTTGGCGTGAACAAATCTGTCGCTTCTGTGTATGCTCCCCTCTTGCCGCTAATTCTTGCTGGCATCAGGGTCATCTCGCTCAGCTGACAAGATCAACTGCGTCCGAGGCATATTACAATTTGTTTAGTGCTTTAATGGATATTTGAAATGAACCACTTTTAATGAAGTCATTAATTGTGGTGCCTATGGAATATACATATAGGTTCATGTCAGCTCCCTGGAAATAGATCTAAAGAACTTGACCTGATTTCTGTCACCTATATATTCTGGTTGGACCTTCTTCCCCACACTTGTCAACTAGCAAACAAAAAGCTATTCCACTTGTATAATGGATGCGTTTGGTGGATAACAAGTATCATCGGCACTTGCTAAACCTAAGAAAGTTTCCGGAAGGTTAGTTAGCCAGCTTCCTTTCTAGTCGCACAGGCTGACGATACCTAGTACTTACCTGTGAAATTGTTAAAGATTAACCATAAGTAATATTTATTGAATACTAAATTTGATAACAACAGTTATAACAAACCTATGAGTCAGGTGCCCAGATGATAATATCAATGGCAATCCAAAGCAGCCTTCCTTTAACATTGTGGCGACGTAAGCAGATCCCGCATCCCTAACCATCCATAACCCCACTGATACCGATAGAGGCTGTCGTCCTTATCCTTCTCCTTGACGCACCAAACAATCGTTGGATATCTCTCCCCTCTCCCGACTTGCTCCCACAAAACAGAACACGTATCACTTCTTGCTACAATATATGAGAGACTGAGAGAACGCAATACCTACCCTGCGACGCTGCAAGATAAACGCTTTCGTCCTCCTGCTGAAGAACACAGAGAAGACGGATCTAGAATGGGACGCGCGCGAGCGTCTGCTGAGAGATATGGGGAAAGGACTAACGTGCATGATAAACATTCTCTCCAAGCCATTATACAAACAGTATTATTGGAGAGACAGAACGGCACTACGGTATGCATAGGCTCTTAAAGAGAATAGGGGGCCGCTGGTTGTTGAGGGTTGAGAGACAAGTAGGAAAACGTTTTGCTGTCAATGTGGATTGGGGACTATTCTCTTCACATTAGTTGATGTACGCATCAAGTAGGTACCCTTTGATATTCATCAGATTTTTGTATAATTTTTTTGAATAAGAATCGCTTGATTGATCAACCAGAATGAAAGTCAGCCGCGTTTATAGAAATACTCGATTAAATTAAATGTGGCCAGGTACTTAGGATCTTTGCATAGGTTTACTAGTAAATTTTGAGTGATGTCCTATATTCTATATTTTTGAATAGTTTCCTTAGTATCTTCTAAACTAGTTATTCCATAACGCTGAAGAAAGTATACTCCCATTACTCATTTGATATGTCAGATGATGCATTCGAAGTGAAATTTTCTTCCAATTTTCTAATTTTTATGCAATATAATTATTTTTGATGTATTAAAAAATTAAAGTACTATAATTTATTGCAAAAATGCGTTTCTAAAATGCCTATTTAAATTCTCGTGCGAAAACGAACCTACAGCTCCGATGATGTCAATTATGTCTTTCACATATTTCCTCCTTATACAGGCGTATTCATAATCGAAACTAGTACCTACGCTACTAAATTAAGTGCGGATGTCTAACCTTAAATTAGATTTACGACTCTTATGTCAGTGTTATGGCAGGATACTGTTTTGCTTATTATTTTAATACAATACTAGCTAGTACCGAACTAAGAGTGGATTATGAATACGCCTGTTTGTATTTCTATCTTAAATATTTTATGACTGATATTTGTGAATTGTCGTAACATCCCACTCCTCTTCATTCGTGTTTAACTGGTTTCTTTCAAGTTTTATCATTTTTTACTGGATGACAATATATTATATATATATATTATATTATATAGTTATTATTATTATTATATAGTTATTCGATTATTGAATTGGTTTTTACTAAACCCACATATAAATTAAACACAAATAAATCCACCCTACCTCAGATGCAGACTGTATAATGGAATTAAACATCACCATCAACTCATTTGGATAACTTTATCTGAACTCACAAACAGCTTTCTCAATCCACTTAAAGTTTCCTTCTTCTAGCTGATGACAAACATCCGCTTGCTTCACCCCGCCTTGCGTTACAGGTTAATAGACGACAAAATTTATTATAAACTTCCCTTCACACTCCATAGCAGCGGCAGCATCAAGAAAAACAAGGAATTTCCATCCGACACACCAATCCACATCCGTCACGTCGTCGTAAAATCTTTGTAGAAGACTACCCGGGAAAATTGGAGAACGGAACACAATCTATATAATATATAGGGTCGAGAGGCGGAATTTGCTCGAGAAACAACTACACTAATTCTATCGAGAGTTTTAGTCATGTCATTGTGAAATTGCGAGAACGGTACAATATATACATTACAATAATTCAATTTACATCAGAGTGGCGGGAAAAGGGGGGATAATCTCGATTGTCTTATTTGTCAAGTTGATGCGGAGCAATTATTCGACTCCGGGGAGAGGAATTAAGACGTTGCCTGCACTATAAGGGGAAATGACTTGGCTCTCGCCTAGCATCAGCTCTTTAACGGTACGGGTCAATTAGAAACAGACGTGCTATGAGGTTTGTGCTTGAGGCAGAATTGACGCCACGTATTTTCAAGTGAAAATATGTATATAATAATGTTGATGAGACTTGTGTTCTACATTTACAGTTGTTACTAGTTGAGGGAGAATATTTTCATTAGTAGGGCTCAAGTGATAATGATGTCAAACATGCGGAAGATCTTTTGGTTTGAAGACGTCAGCGCAAGCTTCTCGAAACTGTTTTAGTAACTTAATGAAGATCTTCAATGTTTTCTCTACCAAACTCTAAGCGAACTTCATCAACTTATAGTTTTAACTATTGAAGTTCTTTGTAAAACTAAACATGTTATTATTTTTATTACTTTCTCGTTGATTATAGAGTTATTTGTTGTTATTCATGACTAAGAATCAACTGATCTCATTCACGTTATTGTTAAATTCTTCTAGGATAATCCATGAAAAATATTTTTCACAAAAAAAACTCTAAGAAAAACGTGCCTTCTCTACCACACATATATTCGAATTCTGGAACGTACAATGCTCCCAAACGTCGATTCCTTCACAGATATATATATAACATCAGCCCGCGTCAGCTTAAACATCGCCTTCAAATAGCTTACCTACTACTACGATGGGGTCCGGTCCCGTACGATTTTCCGCATCATCGCTTCCCTCAAAAGGACATTCGATTCCGCAAAGGGCAGCCTTAATCCTCTTTTAAGTGGATGAATATAAATAGATTTGGAAGTTACGCACTTTGGACATGGGGAAAGGGGCAGTTTGTAAGCATATGTCATTTCTGGTAATTTTATGTCTGTGTCTCCAAAAAGCTTTTAGCTACATTTCTGATAAAAGAAACCCTTGTGATAATGGGTGCCTTTGGTGGAAAATAGCTATCAAACGGCGGTTAGGGAGTAGAGAAAGGATTCGAGTGACATGCTCGTTCAGATATGTAAAAACGGTCACCCCGTGACGGTCGATATTTTAAGTTAGAAACTACCGTTAAACCACCAACTCAAGATCACAATTACTATGTCAATTTTCTAGTCTGAATTTCTGGGAAAATAAACCTATCTTTCATCAAGCATGGTAGCTTAGCTTGATTTTTATTTTGTTTGAATAAATTACTCGAGTGGTTGAAGACAACGGGGTACACGGGGGACGAATTAGCGGCGTAAATATTTACCAATATAGATTTATAAGTACGACCAGCAGCGCACCACCTAAACACTTCATTCCTTTCGCGCTCTCTCCTTGATGCCCCTCTTAATCTCTTAGGGTTCCGTACATCCGATATTAATACCATCACGAGATTACTCTGTTGTCTATCTGATTATCCGTCTGTCACATAATCTATTTTATTTGAATCTAGAGCTCTGTAGATCTGTTACTACTTATACAAAATACCATAAATTCAAAATTTGTAACCAGCTTTATGCTCCACATTCTAAAATTAGTTACCATATTACATAAAAAGTATAAGTGAAGCATACAGGGTGTTCTTTAAAAAATATATATTTGATCTGAAACGGCATTAAAGAACACCCTGTAATATTGTAAATAATTTTAAAATGTAAAGCTCAAAGCTGGCTTCAAGTTTTGTAACTTTTTTAATATGAGATATTTATCAATCATCCTGTATCGTTAAAACGAGTTCTGAGGAGCCAATTATAAAATAGAATTTGGAGGAAAAAAAAACAGAATATAAACCTTCCCATATATTTTATAGGGAAACGTAGGTATACGGAACCCTTTCTACGCAGACCCGATTGACACTTGAATATTTTATATTCTTAACCATATCGTTTCACACCCTTAAATTCGTCGTAGTACAATTTTAAAATGTTTTCATAATCACACTAAATTCATTAAACAGAATATACCTACCTATATGTACTTATATTAAAATTATTTAAAATGCATAATAATAATAATAATAATCTACTTTATAGATGAGAATGAACAACATATTCAAGAAAGAGCAGTTCTGGTACGACCTCAGTAGCGAGTCGAACGAGTGCTTTCATCCACTCAACCTATTTATTAGTTCTGTTTGAATTAAAAATGCAATTTTTCAGGCGAATATTCTTAGTCGCTCAAAAATAATCAGTTCACTAAGGGTATCACTCAAACAAATCTATCAACGTTACTACATATTATATTTCAAAGAACTGCCCTCTTGGTCTCTTGTGTTAGAAATTAATCTTAACATTGTGTGCAATATTTTGCATTCATCACTGTAAGAAACTCGAATTTAATTCAAAGAAGGATCTAATCACCGTTCCATTTGAAGAGACCAACACAGGCTCCCAATCATCATAGCACACAAGAGTTAGATGAATGGATTTGCAAGCATACAAAAGAAGAAAAAATGAGGAAAAAGGAAAGAAAGTGATATATCCCTTTTGAAATGTATCCTATGTTCGTGTTTTGCTACTATGAAATAATTGCTGTCTGTGATCTGTATTCGGAAAACAAAAAAGGTATCGTGATGTAGGTATACATGAGATAACTGACGATTATTCATAGTATTTCTCGGTATATAAACAAGCTCATTATGCAACTTAAATGATTATTCTTCTTATAATATAATGGAAATTGCAGTCGAGAAATCAGATTGCAGTTCTGATTATGCAATTGTCCTGCGAATATACTAAACATTCAGACTTTCTGGTAAATATTATATTGGACTGACACATTTGAAAATAGAATAACGATTCTCAAATTTGACGGCTAATGGCTGCTGATTTTGTTAGCGGGGGAAATATATATATATACAATGCACCACTTTTATGTCTTATCCGTTCAATTATCTAATTGTTTAAGTGATGCCAATTTTGGAACTATAAATGAATATTTCATAGTTTCAAGTATACCAGATGATTTAGTTTGATATATGCCACCTTGTTTTTTTAGATAAGAAATAGACCTTATAATGTTTTTAATTACTCGCCAATCTCTATTGGATACAGACAACAAATCATCTCTATGATAACATATGCCATATATCTGAGAAAAATGAGATCATCTAAAAATTTGTCTAGTTAGTTTAATTACCTATGTCATGAAAAATGTTACTTCCTAGAATTACTGTATACAAAAGATAAAGTTTCTTAAGATATTCAACTACAAAATTCTAAAAAATAATAATTGTAGTAACGTGATATTAATTCATTTAACAATTAATGGTAATAACTAGATTTCATCATACTTTATTATTTTTTCCTATCACTAGATGTAGAAATGAAAAGCTTACAAGAATATTAACCAAATATGTAGCATGTCATAATCAAGACAATTTAATACCGGGTGTCGCAAAATTTGCCTACTAAACTTTACCAGCGGCTTCTAAGTTTAAAAATAATGCAAGTTCCAATTAACATAGGTCGCAAAATGATGGTTAAGGGAGTTGCAGCCGTTTAAATGTAGGCGTTTGACGATGGTTTTTATTCAATATCTCCAAAAGTAATGAAGATAAAGGAGCAAAATGTTAGGAATCAACTAATGTTTTGACTCCCAACTCGGTAGGCTAATAACAATTTCAAAATTTTAAATAAGGATGCATCAAAGATAGCTTCGTTGAGGCATAAACTACCCTATCTTTTTGTTTGCGGTGTTTTCTAAATTTTGTCTTCAACTTATAAAAAGTTGGAGTTTTCAGATCCTGTAATTGAACCTTAGTACTGACCTATTTGACATTCGGTGACTAAAGTAGTGTTTGTAATTTTCTTTTTCATCTGGCGCGTCTTTAGAAGGCCTCCAACGAACATTTTTCGACCTATTGGTACTTTTTGCATCATTTTTAAACTTAGAACCCGCTGGTGAAGTTTGGCAGGCTAATTCTGGGTCACCCTGTATATGTGTTCAATAGAGCATGATGATTTATTGAAAAAAATAAGACTTTTTTGTTGAATTATAAAGCTGCTAGGATGAGAATAAAACTATTTTATCACATTTTATCCTTTTTCATTTTTATAAAGAGTATATACACTATTTTCACATTGCTAAATGTAGTTAAGAGAGGCCAATAATAATATAAAATAAAGCAAAATATGCAGCATGTCTGTTGAAAAAAATTGTTAACTATGACTTTTTTGACATATGTCATCGTCGATATATTTCAGTGTTTATTAGGGTTTAGGGAGCAATTGAATAAAATCTACAACTTTTACCACCCTTTTTTTTACAAAAAAAACTACAAGGGTGCGAATATAAACTGAATGACCCGTAAATACTCCCCTGGCAGTTGAATTATATCAACATTGAAAGCAGATCGTACTGACAAGATTCAACAACCTCGAAATCATGATATATGACTGATTCTGGTTTTTACAAATCGACATTATCAAACATTCTGGTAATGTCTGAACATTTCTAAAAATTAGTATGGATTGAGAAAGTTTTTAAGTTCGTGGAGTTACTTATGTAAATACGAGTATAAAAAACTGTGTTATTGCAGTTTGATAAGAGTTTGTGAAATAAAAATATATTTTTATTAATTTTCCCTATGTTTGGGGTAATTTTTTCAATGTTTCCGAAAAAATTATTGGATTTACTAAGCATCAGTCTTTTCACTTGAGCTATGTCTCCTGGTGTAGTTGATAATTTTTCGATCAGTTTTTTGATTTGACTCATAAAATTTGCCTATAGAATCAAAACTAGGCTATTCTCAGTTTTTTACGCTATGTATGCTTTCCGAAGACCCAACGAACTATTAAGAAAAACTATTTCTTAGATGGTAAGTAAAAGCATGCTAAATTATTTTTCTTGTATGAATAAATGATATAAAATATATTTCCAGACATGTGGTTTGTGATGGTCTTGTACCTATTCTTCGTAGTTTGTTGAAATAAAGTGATACTATATTACAGAGGCATGATGTAGGTATATCAAAGTTTCATAATAAATTTCATTATAAATACTATTTCGAATCAGTAATCAATATGCAATTGGAATAAATGTGTTCCCCTATAACATGAATCGTGTAACTATTACGTAACAACTTGATTGTTACCAGTCTGAAAATTTAATAGATACACGTTATCCTGTAAAAACAATACATACCAAAAGTTTGAGAATTTCAACTTCTCTTATGGTTTATAATATACAGGGTCTTGTAAGAACAAATACTTATACCTATCTGTTATAAGAAACTGCTGAATCATTCCCAATTCATACCCAAAGCCGGAAACGTCATTAACTTTGTGGTAATTAAGGCTAATGAGGAAGGTACTATATCCCACTTCTGATTTATCATTTTAGAAGTTTTTGAATATTTTTATTCATAAATTTATTCAAACACTCCTTTCAGGTAGGCAAAGATTAAAATGTTATAAAGTCCGTAATCATATTAGAAACTTTTAAAACAATTATTATTTCAGATATTTCAAGAGAAACATAGAGGACAACTTTTAATATAAGTAATTTAAAATTCTATATTAATTTAGAAAGAGCAATCTCATATTATTTCCATAATAGTTTAAAAGCCCAGCAAATTGGGCGAAGTTAACATATCGTGGATTAGAATGGATGCAAGAAAAATCTGGTACAAGGAAAATAGGAAAAAAATATGACGAAATACTTTTTCATAAAACTCACTACAGTCCAGACTTGAACAATCATTTGCATCTTCAATACTTTGCTCTTAATTATTTTTTCCACATGAACATCAATAAAACATCTAAATCATTTGTAAATTCAAGTTTATCGTAGAACTTCGTTCGTCTAGACTTCAAATTACCGAACATTCAAAATAGCTGAACCAATTAATTAACTATTGCTCCAATAACAAAGACATTATGTTGCACATATCAAAAAATAAAGCATTAACACTTGAGTCTTGATTAAGACACAACAACAAAGCTGTGAGACATTGTTTTTAATGCTGGTGGTCTTTAATAATGAATGTCTTACGAATTGCTATGCGTACAATTAAGACTGTGCATTAGTTTTAAATTCAATTACTGGTTGAAGGAGGGTGACAAATAGTTGCGTTTTGTTTGATTGACATTTACTGGGAAATAACAATGGTCGATACTATAATGTATAAAATTAACTTAGGTATGTGTACCGGGTATCTCATTAAAAACAAAAAATTTAGGTATCACAAAAAAAATTATAAATTGATTGATTATTTCTAATAGTGTCGCAGCTCTTGTAAAATTTCAAGATATATATTTTTCTTAATTTTTCAGAAAAAAATAAGAAACTTATCAGAATCCATTGAATCTTCTCATTTATTCTGCGTTCATTAATATTTTAGGTTAGGTACAATATCGAGGTACAGTTTTCATCTAGTGGCAATATACTCAATTTCAAACACAACGAGTAAGGTAGTTATGATTATCTAAGAAAAACAATGAGTGACATCAAGTTTGATAAAATTGCAGGTGTTAATTTATGAAAACATTTGAACTCCCCTCACCACTTTATTTTAAGAGATGGGGAAAAATATTTCACAATAAAGACAGCTTCAAAATTCAAAATATTCTTTGTTATTCTAATTGTATGAAATTTTGAGAAACTCCATTTTTATAATTCATGCCCCCTAGTGGTTAACTTAGAAGTCTGAATATAATTTCCAGCATTTTCTTCTAGTTACCTTCCTTCTTAATGCAAGTCTTTACGATGACTAATTCCCGAGAAACAACCTATCTAAATGGAACACTCACGGTGCACTTAAAACCGTCGAAAAATATGTATCGATGTTACGATAAGTATCAGAACATTTCTTGGCTGCGGAAAGGCTTGAAAATGGTGACGTTAAACTTGTATGGCCCTTTAAAATGAGACATTCCTTTTAGTAATCGTTATGATTGAGACAACCGAAAAAGAAGTAGCTTACTACCACCGTCAATCACTTCAGCCTTTCAAAAGGTAAGAGTACTTGATGGGGTTCTCCTTACATACTCGATGGACTCTTGTACAACCCAATCAATGTAAATATACTTCCTCTAATAATAGCTGATAGCGCATTACTCACACTCCGACCATCTGGTGTGCCGACACAGAGGAAGAGTAGATATAAATATTACAAACGAAAAACAAAAGAGGAACATTGTCCCGTAAATCATATTAACAAATCACAGCTTTCGTGTTATAGCTATCATATTTAATATTCAAAATTGCGCTCGTTAACTCATTTCACTGATTAACATAATATGCAAATGTATTTCCCACGTCAATTAGCGGTCGGCTTACTACAAAGATGAGAGGATGTTCGATAGTTTGCAGTAACGTTTGTTATTGACCGACTTCTCAAACGGAGGCGGTGTACAATTCAAAAGTTTGCCTTTTTTGACCGACGAACCCCGAACGGAGGAGGTATACAATTCGACTGTCTGCTTTTTTTATGTTTGACCGCGCGTTTTATATAGTAAACGAACTCCGATTTTGATGATTTTTGATTCATTTGAAAGAGTAGGATTGAGAAATGGTCCCATATTCATAAAAACGCAAATCCAAAATCCCCTTCCCTCTGAAATCCGCCCCCGAAGTGGTGGAGGGGGCAAATTTTTTTGAAAATCTACAATCTGAGGCGGTATAATTATAGGACAATATCCCGAAACTTTTAAATTGAACATTTTTTTCAAAAGAGTTACAGTTTTCGAGTTAAATCGGTGTTAAAATGGTAACATATAAAATACTTAAGCATATTTCCGCGGCGATGATTTGAGATCTCAATAAAAACAGCTACAAGCAAAGAATATACGTGGAAAATAGGATAAGTACATTGCTATTAGTGAACGTTCAACGATTTTCGTGACTAATGTTACACTCAAAAGTGTAAAATAAATATTTTTACGAGAAATGACTTTATTAGTTGGTGCACTGAAAAGTATAAAATAATATTAATTCTATTGGTGCTGGTAGTTGTGAAGTTGGTGCCAAAAGTTATCAATCTAACTGCAACTGAACAACTTCAAAAGTAACAGCACCAATAGAATTAATTATTATTTTATACTTTTCAGTGCACCAACTAATAACGTCGGTCCAATTTTTTGTAAAAAATATTTATGTTCGAACACGTCTCCTACATAGCAAACGTGCTCCGATTTTGATGATTTTTTATTCGTTTGATTAATTCTGGTTTGAAATATCTGTGTATAAGTGAACTTTCAAAGACTTCGATGACTATAAATGAGTACATTTTATTAGTTGATGCACTGAGAAATTCATAATAAAATTAATACTACATGTGAAGTTGGTGCCATACGTCGTCTATTTACCTAGAACTGCACAAAGTCAAAATTACCAGAAAAAGTAGAATCAATCGTATAATTTTTCAGTGCTCCAACTAATAATGTCCTATTTTTCGTTAATATTATTTTCTTTACAATTAAAAAAGCAGCCCTTTGAGGTATTTGCAATTATTATTATAATATAATTTCTCTGAATATTGTGAGAGAATGCTTTGATCTCCATATATTACCAGACGATGCCTCTGACTCATCCATAATAGTTTTTGTAGCGTTATTTTCTACGCGATAGAGATTATACGATTGTGTCTTCCAAACTGAAAATGCAGTATCGACCTACCATTAGGTCCACTCTCAGGCAAATTTCACCGTTTAGTTTTAAATTTCAACGCAACATTTTCAGTAGGTAACTAATAATAAAGAAGAAATAATTTCAAAATAGAACAAAAAATATTACAAGTATAGTTAAAGAACGACAGCAATGTTACCATTTTCCAATTTAATATACATTGCCTACCTATAACCAGCTATAATTTGAGAATGCAAAATTGAAGATGGGGTTATTTCTGACCTTCAAATTGAACATTTGTCAGCCTTGGGAAGGATAAAATTAGTAAATCATTGCAGTAGGTATTTATTCATACAAATTACAAATATAGTTCATTCGCTCTGCGCTGAAAATACGAAATAATAATTTTATTGGTGCCTAAATTCTTATTTATACCCAAAACATTATCACTTCTAAATTACTCAGTCTTGAGCAGTTCGAAAAGGGGTAGGTTGTAATAAGATCATAACCATTTGCCACTTTCTTGTAGCCTCCCAATAACGTTTATCAATTTTCATGATTTATTAAGCTACAAGTAACAAAAAGGACCCATAAGCGGCTGGGTAAAGGACGATAGTACCTTAGACTTTTACGGAGACCGGGGCGTTATCATGTAACTAGCAATCGTCGCTGTCAAAATGTCAATTTTATACAGTGTTGCCGCTCATTCATTGTAGATCCTAAATTGATGCTCGAATAAAATAATCAAAGCGAAGTTGATTGTATGTATTTGTGTTTTTAATATGTTCTTTATAACATAGCTATTTTCACTTAGTTATCCAATATTCGATAGAGAAGATCTTATGGACTACATGTAGAAAGTTGCAACACTGATACAACAACGCGATTGCAACTGATTGCAACTTATATCATAAAATAGCATCATCTGTGTTATTTCAAAAGGATAACCTGTATATTACCGAATCTCTGAATTTGTCATTACTTTCTGAATATTTTTACCATAATCTCTTAACTATCGCTAACGATTTTCGAAATAGGTATTAATTATATTCCATAGCTCGAATTAAATGTTAAAAGAACGTGCAGAAAATTCAATGAAACGTACCCTAACCAATGAACAAGATTGAAAGATGACAAAATAACTTTGTTTCGTCTGTCCAAATATTTTTTTAAAGAAGTTAGGATCTACTTGGGTGCGAATCAGGATTGTTTCCTAAAATTGTACCCTAATTTGATGATTTTCTGGCTTTAGAGCATTAAATTTATTCAACTTGTATGGATGCAGGTAATAATTATCAAGGATCGTTCGAACAGAAGCCTGGAAATAGGCCAGAACATTTATTATTTTGTCTTCATCTGAAGTTAAAGGCATCGGTAAATGTCGTTGCTCTCTCAATTTTATCCATAGTTAAACAAATTATTTTTCAAGCCTTCAAACATCCTTCTGTTTATTGGTTGTAAACCACGGTACGTTTTATTGAATATTCAGCAAGTTCTTACTATAATTCCGTCACATTTTCCATGAAGAATAAACAATTTCATCAGAACTTCTTTTGATGAGTTATTTCCCTCAATATTCTTCTCGAGTCACTTACGTTAGGATACGCTCAGAGATATTATTAATAATGCACTAATTGTAAAATTTCCAAGTACCATCATGACATGTATTAGCCACCTTAAATGAATATTACAAAAATATATATTTTTTTAGAAAGCTGCTCTTATCTCGGAATTCTGGCTATTTATATAAGGGAGCATGATATTGTAACGTTTAACCCTGTGCTAAACTTTGAGGGATGAGTTCACTTGCGTAATACTCAAAAGTTAGCAAATTGCTTCCAATGGTTTATTTTCAAATACACTGTACACGAGCTTTTTATGGTACAACTGTCACAACTTGTCACTTTGACTATCGCGTTTGAACTACTTTCGACTTATGTCTCCAATTGACTGCTATAATAAACTGACTTTATAAGACTCACTGACTGACTCTCTCCCGTGATCGACACGGCTTTATATACCTGAATCATGATATGACACTCATCGAGAATGTTCTATGATTATCTACACGCACATAATAATGTTCTAGAGCCTTGTCAAACTAACAATAGTATGACAAATTTTACCTCACATCTAGTTTCTGGAAGGATCGAGAATAAATCTACTATAATTCTAGAACTATAAAATGAAATATACAACAAGAACTATTGTAAACAAGGTAGTAGAATAAATAGCTAATAAACGAATAATAACCGTAAGTACATGACTACCTATCCACGTTACAATATATCAAGTCGAAGGGAATTTAGCCACCTTTCAGGATATTTCATAATATACAAGGTGTTCCATTTAAAAAACACACTTTCAAGTATTCATGTATTTATCTTTAATTTTGCTATAGTGCCATTGAAATCATCCTGCAATGTATCACTGCGACCAAGTTTCAATTAAGTTGACTGAATAACAACCAACAAACATAAATTGAATTGGAATAAACTAAACGATTTGGAAGAGTTAAAAGAAATCTAGTATCGAACATAAAGCTACTATCCAAAGGTTGCAGACGTAATAATATTTATGATTATTGCACTTAATTCTGATTATTGTTGTGAGGATTAGAAAAAGTTGTCAATCTTTGCCATTTTAATTATTTTGGAAAAGCAATCTCAATAGCTAGGTACATCACTTTCAAAGCTTTATTCATCACTCAATAAATGAACAATTAACTTGATATACTTCGTTGCATTGTTGATAATTGGCATTTTGCTTGGAAATTTCGTTGACAGGCAATACAAAACAAAAATTGACCTAAATCGTTATGGACCCTCCCTATTATTCATCAGTCTCTATAAGGCCTCATTAATATGAATGCGAAGGAGAGTTGGAATAGCAAATTGTTGGTCGCCTGCCTGATGATTTCATGATGGAACTGATACGAAATACAAACAGAGGACTGAGGACGTGCGCCACGCCTTGTCTCTTTAAGATTCAACAGCAATGACAACAGTTGGTATATGGGTTGGATTATATGCATAATTTATAGTGTGATATATGTCATTGAGGGATTGAGGAAATATCTGCACTTCATCACTTTATATACAACATATTCAGACCTCTTGCTGCCGTTACTTGTCAAATATTTTTGCTGGATCACCCTACCAAGTGGATTTTAGTATTTGTTGGCCTTTATTTCAAATTAATACAATTTTGGGGGGATGCACGTGGTCTATATTAAAAACATAATGCAAAAAATTCGAAGACTATTTCTGAAGAGCAGTTTTATTTCGAAGATAAAGGGCCAGAAACTGTTTTGACAATAACATTTTATTACCAAAAATTATATGTGAATCTTCTTACTTTACAAGAACTGATCAAAATGGGTACCTTCAGCTCGCATGTAAGTATACAATATTCTCCTCTTTGATAGTCGATCACTTTCACAAAAGACCAGGGTTTGTTTCTCAATGAGGTACAACCAGCAATTTTCCGATTTATTAAATCTACCACGTTTTCCGTTGGAGTAAACTAAATGACTTTAGATGTCCCCACAGAAATTACTCCAGCCCAGAGTACTACAGCATTCTTTTATTTCAGCTACATTAATATCTAAATAATAATTTGAAAAATATGAGTATTGATTCTCAAAAATCACCAAAGGACAAAATATTCCTAGAAAAATCCAAGGAATAACATCTTGATTTTTTGTCATATATTTAATATAATCATTTCTAAAATATTATATTGAAATAGGCATTTGTTATACATGAAAAAAGTAATAAATTGTAAAAAAATAACTTTCTTTCCGTGTATGAATTAAAAAATATTACAATATATTAAACTCGTATATTAAAGTGTCGCACATATTTTTTTATCGATGATTTTGAAACTTTATTAAAAACAAAAGGAATTATTGAAAAAAAAAAGTTTATTAGGCATTTAAGATTTGAACCGTAACGATGAGTACAACTACTGTCTCCCCTTTTTTGGATTTGAATTATTCTTATGTATATCTGTTTGCCAGCTATTCCATAACAAATTACTGTTTATCTACCACAATACAAAATTATACGTGTAACGTTTAAGCAAAGCTTAGGTGTTCCATGCCCGTGCGTAATTCCAGGGACGTCCGAAATTGCGTTCCATGTTGAAAAAATAATTTGATCTTGCTTGAATCAGATAATATAATTAATCATTATTGGATCACACTTGGATCACTGTTAAGCTTAACAGGCAGCAAGATGCCTCCGATCTGAGTACGAATTCCATCTATAGAAAGAACTGAAAGTAATAAAAACCATTTAAGAAAATTAACCCGTGTTTTTTGTTTTCTTGAAATTTTATTTAAAAAAAAAGTTCAAAAACAATAAAAATTAAACTGGTTCAAAACATGTGCGTTTTAGCGCCCTGTGATGTCACAGTTGCCGCTCATCTGGTATTGGCTGACCTTATGTATTATGTCAGTGATCATTGTGTCAGTGACAATTAGTTGTCAACACGTTGTGAGATTAAATTTTCGTTTTATATTTGGTTTCAACACCAAGCGGGATTGTAAATTTTATATTTGGTGGTTATGGTGGACCCATATCAGATAATGAAATTTAAATTTGCAAAGCAAATGATTATTATAAAATGTTGCTCCAATCAGAAACAAACCACTTGTTCATGATTGGATCCGGAAAGTGTGACGTTTTAAGCGGGAATTTAATTTCGTTTTAAAATACGGGGACAAACTGAAATTAACATTTTGATAATTAAAGTATCTCTGAATATAATTTTAATGGTGAATTGTGGTCATAAACTGTATTGTTTAAAACTAATAAAACATAAAAAATATTCAATGCATGCAACGACCCTCTTAGACCTGCGTTGCTAAGGAACCTTTAAAATAATCAAATATCTGTCAATTTAATTCTGTGATTTGATTTAAAAGTTGCGAAAGTGGTTGTTTGTAAAAATGTCTGTATTTGAGTTTTCTCTGGCTTATTAGAGATAGTAGAAGCAGCGAAAGTA
Organism: Crioceris asparagi; assembly: GCA_958507055.1. Lineage (NCBI taxonomy): Eukaryota > Metazoa > Arthropoda > Insecta > Coleoptera > Chrysomelidae > Crioceris > Crioceris asparagi. The sequence continues at coordinate 15,332,640 of OY293829.1, read as the reverse complement.
GCATCACAGAAATTATTGTCAGGTAAATCGCCATATTTATGTGTTTATATACCCGAGAAAAAAGTACGCACTGTTATCCCGTGAGAAAAAATCTTATTTAATAAAAGGTGATACTTTGTCACCTGTCAACAGAGATAAAATGTCATTTCTTTTTCAAAAGAAAAATATGAAGCATCCACAGACATATAAACAAGGGAGACAGAACTTTCCATTCATAAATTTCGTTTGTTTACAATCAGACATCTTTTCCAAACTTAAACGAGTTAGAAAGAGATCGCTTTAAAAAACGACAACACTGTAACCCTAGCGTCTACTGTTGAAATCATATTTGCCAATGGCGTGCAGTTTTTAGGGGTTAATAAAAAATAGAAAAAACATTTAGCATTTTATTCATAAATCTACGTACATTTGTAGAGAAACTAATTCAACATGTTATGTATATTTCTATAAAACAAGGAATCAATAAATATGCATATCTTTAGCCTGTTCTTAAACAACTTCAAACTATAGATTATCATATTATTAAACAGTTTAGTTGAAACAATGAATCACAATCTACATAAATGTATGGATGTTAGACATATACATGATAGTAGATTTAGGTACCCAAACATATTTTTCACAAACTTCATTCTTAGAACTTGCTGAGGATAGATAGATAGATAATATTTTATTGTTCCAGATATAATCTACTGAATAAGGTAGAATATGCCAAAAAAAAATATACGTACAGCAACATTTGTTTGCATTAAACTAGGATAATTGCAATATTTAGAAAGAAAAACATTCTACTGCCTAACTCTAGGAACTCTTGTGTTCAGTAATATGCTTTGATTAGAAGAAATTTCTTTAATTTTGCTTTTAATTGTTCCAATGGCAGTTTTAATTGCAAGAAAGTTTATTTCATAATTTTCTTGATGGAAAAATCAGCATTTTTTATGTAGCTAAATTATATTATATTAGTCTTCAAATCTTGTTTTTAACTATGTATACCTGTGCTATTTTCAAACAAATCGGGGTTTGTCTTAACAAAAATAATAGATTCTAGGATATAGAGACCATAAATTATTGTTGGTACTTTATGTTTTTTGAACAGTCACATTAGTCAGAAAATGCTTACATATAACTCGTTTGATCAAGTGGAACTTAACAAAGTAAGTAAAAACAAAATATAGAAGTAGGTACTACACGCTGCAAATAAAATTCGGATAGGCCATTTTAGTAGAAGCCATAAAAATTCAAGGTTCGTTTAGCAACCTAAACACTTACCAAAAATGTTAGCGATGCTATAAGCTTCCTTTGGGAAAAATTAGATATTACCTGATTTTAAGGACACGGCAGTATCGGATTTTCTTACTACATTTTAATAATTAATTTAATTTTCAATTCTAAGAATAGGTATACAGAACATTTTCATAAAAAAACATTATCAACTGATTCAGAACAATCTTTTTTTGCATATTTGGATATAATGAAGAAGTACATGTAGGACTTTGAAAGATAGACCCATTACCAAGTGTGCAAGAAAAACGGGCCTCTAGGTTTCCTGATATGAATAAAGAGTCTTAAAAATATGATTCCGGTATACATCAATGAAAAGACATATTAACAGTTTTTCCTCAGTACCATCTGGAATTGTTTTTTTGAGCTTGGGGGGCTTCAATAATAACCCAACTGACCGACATTTTGAGGCTGAAACTTGTAATTCATACAGAGATAACTGGCATAGACACTGGCAATGCTATAAACTTAAAGGAAAGTCCTATATTAACCAGTGGTTCTACTGATCGAATATTGTTCACAGAAACATGTGAACATTTGGAAGAATGTAAAGAATATTAAGCATTTCTTCAGAAAGTGAAAATCAATATTCAGAAAAATATTTAAGGTAAAATGCCTGGTATCTAACCATATATTCGGAAGACATTGTAGAATATTAAAAATGTGTTAAGTGCCCTAATACTTAAATTTGCTGGAGAGTTGTTAATCAAGTGAACTTTTTCAATAAAAATAGCGATACGGTAGACTTGTCAATGCAAATGAATTTATTATTCCAATCTGTCGGATAGCAAGTTTTCTAGGTTTTTTTATACCACTGAAAATATATTCAATAGAAAAAATAAAACCTTATTTCAAACATTAGTAATTAACGACACGGAAATTCAGCTTGATATTGTGTTTGATGCTTTTGGTGATCATATGTATAAAATGTATTCAATATCTTGCAAAAATAATTGTTTATTTTAAATTCTTGAGTGTACCATATACAACAATGTAAAATTAACTTACCCAAGAGATTTTATATATGATAACTCACTGACGGTTGAGTCGGAACTAAAAAAATAAATACTTTCATTAAAATATACAACAGGTAAGGAGTGTTTTTTACCTGAAAGACAAGGGCTGAGTAAAAACGGTGGTATTAAATTGGGGCTCAGCAGTTGGTCTTATTTGTCTTCGCCCGGTTTTCTCAGTAGTAATTATATCACTTTGATCAAAGTGATCTGAGCAAATTTGGGCAGACTTTATTACATGCTGGTTACCCAACTCTAAGATCGAAATCCACCTCGCTCTGCGTTCTGCATTTACAGGAATGCTACAATAATTAACAAAAAGTATTATATTATTTTAACTCACCCCTAATTACACAAGGTCGTTTAATAATAATTTGAAGGCCCCCTAAACGTGCAGTAATACAATATTAGTATTACACAACTATATTGAGCTTTTAGGACTGACGTTGATGAAATTACGCAGTCATTATATTATTGCAGAAAGTTTGTGCAGGTTTGAATTTATTTGATGCAATGATTGCGAATCTGGGTATTTATTTAAGTTTTTAAGTACATATTCAGATTCAGCAAGATAATAAAGCTACTATGACTTGCTTGACTAACAATATAAATATTGTGCAAAATTTATTAAACGTCTTGGAGGCCCTTTAACTTCTTTGTAACTACACCACTGTTTATATATATATGATCTGACTTACGCGGTTGGAATATCCATTTTTCTTGCACACCCCGCACTGGAGAACCATAGTGTAGAGCAAATATAGATAAATAAAAGTTTTATTTCTATAAATATACTCAAAATCGAAGAAAATCACAAGATGGCACAAAGACCGCAAGTCAACACTGTAAATCTAACGATGAATGAATTTAAAACAATGACGTCTGTCATAGTAAATTATGAGTAAATACAACCGTCCAGCGTGGCCACAAATATTTACCCAGTATCTTACAATTTAATTTGATTATGAAAATATTCATAATTTTGGGGATACAAGAAACGTATTTTAATAAAGAAACGTAAACATTTATTTAATATAATAGTTTTACTTGAGTATCACTTAAACGCGCTTATTTTAAAACAATAATTTTGCTTTCGTTTCGAACTCAATCGGCAAATCTAGGGCAGACAGCGTAAGTCCGCCAACACTGCTTTTTGTTGAAAAAGATGTGTGATCGCAGCAAAATGTAAACAGTTCTGTCTCCCTTGTTTATATGTCTGTGGAAGCATCTGCCATCTTATAGAAATTTGTGTTACTTTAAAGGGATACATTTAGATATTTTCCATATAGGTGACAATGGCTTAAGGCTTTGTGGGTTAAGGCGCTGGAAATGCGTTATATATATCGAAATTAAAGTAAGTATTATTAGATTGATTTTTATGGCATAAGGCATCTTAATTTCATGCCTTCATGTTTAATCGAAATCTATCCGGTGTTTTTTGTGTGATAACCAGAAAATTTTTAAAAAACACCTGGAAGGATGCACAAACAGACGACGACAGACTTTCGTGTTTTGTTTTTGTGTTTTTTAGCTCTATATAACACTTTATTGACAAATCATTTTGTCAGTATGTCAATATTGATGTAATCAACAGATTTGCACAAAACTCTTAATTTTGTTAAAAGTGGATTTAGGCAAATTTCAAATGACGCCGATGCTATGTAAAGAAGAATCCATATGTTCAAGTAATAGTTATTCGAATATTTGTTTAAGTGTTTCATGAATATTTATAAATCAACTTGGTCTTTTCCATTCTGACTCTCCGATACCTTAATAACACTATTACACAATACGGATATCTAAATGCAGCTAAAATTTTCTTCATTTAGATTTTAGATTGTGATAATGATAAAACATCGAAATTGTGTATTGATTTGCTTATATCTACATATTCATATATATGCAACTTTCTACAATAAGTATGAGCAATTCTATAAGATGATGATGCACTCATGCAACCTCTAAAAATACAAAATAACAATTACCGTATTGGTAATGGTAGTTTTAAACATAGGATATTGAATATCTTCAGTCGACACCTTAAAAGTACCACTAAAAATAGGGCATTTTCTTATGTATTTTCATTGTCTCATCTAATAATGCCGGTGTTAGTTTTTGAGTGATTTATAAATCTTTTTAACTTTTGTTTGTAATTGTCCTCTATCAGATTTCACATAGAGAAAAAAACATAAAAATCAGATCACGTTAACAATACATGATGCGCAACATAAATACATAAAAAGGAAAACAAACAAACGAATTGCAATTCAGTAATTGAAAAACTACAAAGATAATGAACTACAGCTTCAAGCAGAATGAATTGATTTGCCAAATACTTCAGAATAATGATTGTGTACTTGTTCATGTTTTTTTATCCTATTTTCTGGGAAAGCAGCAAGCATTCATCCAAAGTCTAGACCAACAACAAGAAAAACTCCTGAAGGCAAAGGGCACACAATGCGGGCTACGGTGGCTACTACCTACCTCTCTTTTTCCACTTTTGCTGGTTGTCTTTTTTTCTTCTCTTTTACCACAGTGGAACGTAACATGCCGATTAGACACTTTTGCTCTAATGAGTCCAATTCTGTTAATGTGTTTGTTCATCGGGGCCCAACTCAAACAAACACACAGGGCGCTGAGAAAGAGCTGCAGGCTGGCTGGAGCGCGTGTCTATTTATCCAAGGATTAGTTAATAATGCAGGAGAAGCAGAGTAGTAGGTACTAGTAGGGCCAGGCACCGTATGGAATTTCGGCAGGGGAAATAATGATTTTTTAGCGGCAAACTTTCCCAAAACACTAATTGCTCCTGCCGACAAAGCTAATGGAAAGAAAATATTTGGGAGCCTAGTTCAAGTTAAGTTACAAAGAAAAAAAATAACAGTTGGTAACTTTGATTTCAAGTTCAATGTACGGCTGATACTAAGGACCGTAATGGTTAATACGAGAAAAATTATTCCAATAGCCTTTCATTCTATCTGCACTGTTGTACAAATGCCATGCGCGTGAAACTTTTAGCCGTCCAAGATCTGTCCGATCTCAAGAATTCTTCCTTCTCATATAATCAATTCTTATTTTCTCATGAAACTTCTATCATTGATATCTTCAGAGGCAGAAATTTAACTACAACTTATCAAATTTCTTGACAACGGCAACATTGAATAAACAATCCTGTGGTGGATAACTGATCGACTTTATGGTTGTCAAGGTATCAACGATAAAATTCCTGAGATGTACCTATTGGCGTTTCCTCTTTCATCATTGAGTTGATTCTAGCAGAACCACTTTTTTGATCATTTTGTATAGAATATTAATTTTTCTCTTATTATCCAGTATCATGATATAAATCATCAGTCTGTATGTATACCAGGTGATTTTGTTTGGTATTCGCAAAATTGTAATAAACCTTATGTTCTTTTTTTCATTTCTCTTAAATATCTCGGCCGAGATCGTTATTGGGCATTATCGTGTAAGTAGTTTCAAAATGGTGACCGTTCAAACATTTCAGAAATTATCAAAAATATAGATGTCATCAGTACCTACAACTTGTGCTTGAAGCAATTTTTCATAAAATGCACAAAAAAAAAAACAATAAACAAAAAACTTAAGAAATCAACAAAGAAAAAAATCTATGGATGTTAAAATTCCAGTTCACTGAATTTTGAGAAATTTACGGCTACAGGCCGTCGCGATTTTAGGTAAATTTCTTATAGGAATGTACCTATTTAAATCTTTCGCACTTTTGAATTACGAATAAAATTTAACGGCATGATGTTATATATTTATAAGTTGCAGTAAAATTGATAGATAAGAAAATAAAAATTAATAATAACAAAAATATTTTTAATATTGTTAACAACATGGAAGCTCAATACGAAATTAGTAATAACTGTACATTTCCTAGGGTTGGTAATTTAGACCTTGGTTTTGAAAATTTTATTAAAAAAAGAATATTAATGAGAAGTAAGCAAAAGAGATACTTTTTTACTAAAAACTGGACCGACGTTATTAGTTGGTGCACTGAAAATTACGAAATAATATTAATTCTATTGGTGCTGTTACTTTTGAAGTTGTGATTAGATTGATAACTTTTGGCACCAACTTCACAAGTACCAGCACCAATAGAATTATTATTATTTCGTAATTTTCAGTGCACCAACTAATAACGTCGGTCCAGTTTTTTGTAAAAAACTATTTATTTCAGACTTTTGAGTGTAACATTGGTCACAAAAATCGTTGAACGTTCACCACTAATATCTTATTACCCACGTAAATACTTTGCTTGTCCTTGTTATTATGTCGAGATCTCAGAACATCGCTGCGGAAATACGCTCAAATATTTTAGATTTAACCATTATACCACCGCATACCTCGAAAACCGTAACTCTAAGGAGAAAATGTTCCTAATAAATGTTGATACACATATTATTGTCTTCCATGTGGCATCAAAAGATTTTCAGTTTTCGAAAGAAATTGCCCCTTCCACATAGCAAAAATACCCATATGTGAGATTTTAAAATGAATATAGCTCGAAAACCGTAACTCTTTTGAAAAAGTGTTCAATTTAAAAGTATCCGGATATTGTCCTATCTTTAATTCTGGCATCTCGAATTTTTGATTTTCGAGAAAATTTACCCTCGGGGGTGGTTTTCGGAGGGAAGGAGATTTCAGTTTGAGTTTCCATGCGCGAACCAATCAAAAAAAAAGCAGACAGTCGAATTGTATACCTCCTCCGTTCAGGGTTCGTCGGTCAAAAAGTAAAAATGAAATGTTCAGACACGCGGATTCGAACCTGGCTATCCCCCGATGAACCATCCTGACATCAATATAACAGTAATCAATCGCAGATCTTCAGTATGAATTGAACATAAGTGGTGTTAAAAATCTATTTGTTGAAGAAAGCAATAGTTTACTCTACATTCATAGATAATCAAGCGATACACAATTTTATTGATATAGTTTGAAAATCAATTATGAAAAACTTACCTTTCCGCTGTTGAATACACTACTTAATTTTGACGAAAATAAGAATCTATAAGGTGTATTACACTTTTTTATTGAAGTAAAGAGATCAAATGGGTGCGAGAAGTTAAATGGGAGCGAATACCTACTCAATAGTAATGAAAGAACTCGTATATTGAAACACTCATAGATGATTTCAGAGCTCAGGATAAACAAATGCAAAGCCAATTAGGTCTCTTACCGTGAGAATGTTGGAGTGTTGAACGAATTTGAGGTTGTCGGTGTTGAAGATATTTATCTGCGTAGGGGTGGGTTCTTCTAATGGCCCTTACATATTAGTGGTACTTCATCAGGCAGTCGCGCCAACGCAATCAAAATATATCGACCCAATTATAGAAAAGGGTTGAGTGGTGCACAGGCTCTATTACAAAGCAGAAACAAGACAGTAGATAACATTATCATTATCATTATAATTGACTGAGATGGGTAGTTAGTTGTGAAGTGTGTTTATGGATAATACTTTAAATGCTAGCAATTAATTTCGGTAGCCGTGTGAGAATACGAGTAAAAGTATATCCGCGCAGGTTCTAATGCCAAGGCTACAAAATTTTATCTCTACGATAGGGTCATTGTCGCTTATTGCTAGTCATTTTATTGTTATGGTGGGAAATTGAATGCTTATCTCGCATGTTATACCTTTTCAATAGGGCGTTATTAATGATTCTCAGCTCGGTTGAGGTAGACCATTTTTTTTTCTGCTACAGCCCACTTTTCTCCACAATCGATCATTTATATTCAATATTTTGTGGTGAATATTGGCTGTTTTCGACAAATTTTATCATAATGCTGAGTACAGGTGGGAAATAATAATAATAGATCGTGAGGCTAAGTATTCTGGATACCTAAATTTATCTTCTTTCCTTGGTATTTTAAGGAGATAGCAAGCATTCTAATTCTTAGGATATTGCAGTGGTGTAAAAAATAGGGTTATGGTTATATCCATAATCTATTTTTTCCAAGAACAACAAATGCTTAAACCGATGAATAAGGTCCACATAAATTCTGGAAATACATAAACATACGAGCATACATTTTTATGGACAGAAATGTCACACTTATCGTATTCTATGAACTGTTAGTTCCAGTAAAATGCAGCATACAATTGCAGCAATAGTACTCTAATGTATTTTGCATGCAAAAATATATCGATAACGAGTAATTTCCTGTATGTGTGGCTTTTATTCTCATACATGCTACTGATTTTTGAATGTTGTGTTCAAGCTCTTGCAACCATTTTGGCACTCACTCCCTATATTTGGATAATGTTTTGAAAATGCAGATACTGTGAATCCAATAGTTTGTTGTTTTTTCTTATAATGTTAAAGATCATCAACCCTTGTAGAAGTTTTCTTGAGAAAATCTTATGATAATTAAATAGAATGTTCGGTTTGATTTTATTCTTTGCTTGCTTTAGGTATCTTTCATCCAATAACGATGAAACTTTGAAGATTTGTACACACTTGTTCAAAATCAGTGTAGTGCGTAAGATATCTTTCATTTATATGTACATGTAAATGTGACCACTGTGTTGGAAAAACTAAAAGAGGTATTGCAATTTGTTTCAGGGACAGCTTTATATAAAACTAACCGACAAACTGTACTCAAATGTACTTGAAACTGAGTTCTAGGAACATTTTTTATTTTGTGCCAATAGTATACAAGAAAATCTGTATCTTGTTACTTCAGCTTTTACAAAACTTTGTGTAGGTATCTAATAAATTGGTATGTTATTTGTAGCCGCAATACCATTCGAAATAAAGTGTTGTTTTGTACTTTTAGTTACTCATCAAAGAAAAGTTCTATTCTAGTTTATAAACATATGTATATCATTTATGAGTTAAATATCTTGTACAGACCAAAGTGCGTCAATAATTTAGCAAAATACTTCCTAAAACGAATTCTGTGGAAACCCAGCTCAGCCAATTATCGAAGCTCCTACCTAACACCAACTTTCAACCCAGAAACATTTATTTTCTGCTACAAAACAGGTCTTCGTCATCGCTTTCAAGCTCAATTTCCGAAATGAGGCAGTCCCCTCAAACTGTTACCTATTTAAGTAGTAGGCTGTATGTTTGTGATCCACGGCCCCCATCTCCTAGTCAAAACCCAATGTAGTGTCTAGTTTCTCGACGAAAAGGTAATTTAGCCACTAGCTCAATTAGTCGAGACGAGAGAACAGAAGCAGCAGCACTCAAACGACTGGCGTCTCATCCACCGCTGCGAAGACTCTCCAGAAATAAGAAGTTGTTATCCTGAGCCAACGTTGCGGTGCCGCCGCCATAGCCACCACCACCAACACCGCTGCCACTCAGCCAAGTTATGAGATAATTATTGCGAGCAGCGGTTGCGGAAAGAGAAAGTTTTCCCCAAGTGGCAGCAACTGGATCACCCTCTAGGACGCAGCTAGGTACTTATGGCTGAGATAGGCATTCTTGCTTAAAATTGTGTCGCCACATCAAATCAAATAGTAAAATAAATTGGACGCTCAGTTTAGCTTGGTTGATATACAGTGTGTCCCATATCAAAGCTGGATAAATTAAGACTATTTTGTATCTGTCGTATTGAGTGGGATGTTATAGTTGCAATTGTATATGAAAATATAAAAGCTTATAGACGACTGATAGGGATGTTACTTCCCTGGACAACAACAAAAGCGTATGTTCTAATTCTAATTTTTAAGAAGATAAATTTGGGTGAGTGTATGTTTCCATAAAAATTAAAGCCAATTCTAATCGATGCAGAGTTATGTAGCAATAGCCTCATTAGATTTTTGGTAAAATCTCTTTTGAATTTGATTGTTTATAAGAAAAAGTGGTTTAGTGCTAGTTAGGCTCGTTTGGGAAGGGTTACGAACTTCTGCTTATGTTTTCATGTAATCTTTGAGTGAAGCAAATATAAGATTTTTTTAAATTGAGACCTATTGTTCCGGATATAAGTGGGGAAAACGCTTAATTTTCGTAAATATCTTTGTATTACTTGTAATAACCCCTATCAGTCGACGTGTCGCAAGATTTTTGAATAATTTTCTTTTAATTTTCAATACTCCAAAATCAATCCCCAGTTTCTTTAAAAAAATATTTACGCTAGATGACCTTAATCTTCATTAATACCAAATTTTAACTTTCTTCGATCAGATAAAATATGCTGTGACAGACGAGACAATAGACGGAAACAAAACTCTACAAACTGTCCAAATTTCAGTATTTATGTTTTGTACTATCGGATCCAAACTTGGTATAGAAATTAGTTGGCAGAAGATTGTGATATATTTCAATAATCAGCTTAATGGAACCTGTTGTTTCAATATTACGGCTGGTGAAAGTTCTTATATAGAATTTAAACTTGGCAATAAAAATATTTTGATCGATTGACTGATTTTTTGTAAAGAGGATTAGAAAATAATTACGTATTTCCAACTGGCAGAAATTTTTAAGCCCGTATCAATAAGCACAAAAGCTCGTTCATTCATAATTTAAACTATGCACTACATCTCAATGAAAATGATAATAATTACACATGTGATGAGGATTTCAAAATCTGACATTCCGAGAAAAAAGGATTAAAATTGAATTTACTCGAGTCAATAGAAATTAATAAACGCGCAGCACTTTATTGTCTATATAATTCTTCTTCTAACGTAACCTAACCTAATTAGCTTAGAATACATATTACTCAATAAGATTTATGTTAACTATCCTTATTACTCGAGCAGGCACCTATCCTCTTGGAATTATTATATTGTTTTCATGTAGAGATATACAGGTTGTCCCAAAACTAGCCTGCCAAACTTTACCAGCGAATTCTAATTTTAAAAATAATGCAAAAATTTCCAATAAAAATAGGTCGAAAAATTTTTACATTTTATCACCAAATATCAAATAAGTCAACGCAAAACTTGTCTTTGCCATGGCTACTATGATCTCTAATTCTTTGAGTAAACTCCTACTGCAAGCCGCATCGTTCCAAAAAACTAGTTCACATCGTTATTATGCATAGATTATAACAGATTCGTTATCGATATCATCATTATGGATTCCCTAAATTTATAAAATCAATAAATCATTTCGCATGCTGGTGATTAAATTTTCTAATAAATTCTTGGTCAAAATTACTTTACTTTCATCTCAAAGCTATCAATACTTATCAGAAGTCAGTCCTCGATGTCTGTCGTTGATATAATTCCCCACGTACACAAAATGTCGATCGAAGCACGATTTCATACATGTAATATATGTGAATGAGGACACCCATGCATAAAACAGCAAGTTGAACGTGTTTGTGCACGCCATTTGACTACTTCGGCTCGAGAATGCAAACACATCCATAGTATATATAGATAGTAGGAATAGAGAACACAGGCCGCGTTGTTCAAACACCATCTTACTACTACTGCGATTGGGATCGGACAGTGCATCTGGTGTTCTGTCTGTTCTGTGTACATCGACTAGTGCAAACAGACGATTTGCATCACCTTCGGAGACGCAGCAGCTGAATTTTGCCCGCTTTCCCAATGCCAATGGTACCTAGACATACACAATACACATGCCCCGTAAATCAACAAATAGTTCGTAATATAAATATGTGAATACATATTATAGGTAGGGTAAATCTAATCAATCTAGGAAGGTTGATGTTTGCATTGTAGTGTGGCAGGATGCTCCATCTATGCTTTGTAGTATTGTATTTTGTATATGCATAAGATTGAACGATTTTCAAGAAATTTGATTATCTGTATGAAGTATGACCTGGAGTATGTCAGTCGTATAATAGAGACCGCAGCATCGTTCTGACCGATAAAATAGATAAAATCTTAAAAAAATTATGAATATTAAAAATTACACCTGTAACCTAGTAGAAAAGATTATGAGAACAAGTAGCCGGCTTTTAGTGTAGACCTAATAAAATATTTGGAATATGAATTTCATGATTTTCCCAATTGCATATTTCTCTAAAATACTCTTCTATCATATTTTGACGTACTTCTACTTTCAGGGTTGACTCTGGCATTTGTCGGCCAGTACTATAAGAATTAAAGAATAATTAGTATCAGTAGTTAATAATCCATGTTAATGTGCTATACAACGCACATATATATACACGGGTATATACAACTTTTAAAATAAATCTATTGAAATTTTATTTGCAATAAAACAAATGCTTCGAAAATAAATTGCTAGTAATTATTATTTGTACCTGGAGTCCGCCTCTGGTGCTCTGTCATAAAATACCTAGGAGTCCGGTTTCTTATCACAGTTAAATATGCAAATCGTTTATTGAGGTAAAAGGCAAGACGATATATTTTGAGACAGACTATAGCTCCTTTGCTTAAGAAGTCGCCCAAAAACAACTGAAACCGCGTGCATTATTGAGGTTTGATCACAACATAGGTTTCTTTTGCTGTGGTATGATCAATATTCCCAGTGATTCAAATTTTGATGCAATTTATCTCGAAACGGATGCAAAAATATATTATTACCATTTCTACATTCTACTATGATTACACAACAGCTCGTTTTGGTGATAAATAAATGTGAGTAAATAAATGTTAAAATATTAGACTGAAAAGGGTTCCCCCATCAAAAATGAGAGCAGATAATTCTTAGACTTTCTATAAAGATCAGCACAACCGTCGATTAAAATGTCAGTTCAGCCTTCATTTGAGGGGTTTATAAAAGTCACGATTGACCCTCAGTTGAGCTTCAACCTTTGGTCAACTGGACATTATAAAATTGGCCCTTAGACCTAAACTCAGACAATCTAGTGTATGAAAAATAAGTAACCTGGCGGTAGGTGGTGTAGATGTTTGCTTTTCTTTTGTAGGGGCCATGGCGTCTCCCAATTCTAGGATTTACTGTTTTTTGTTGTTTTTTCTTACTTTTCGTGCTGTAAACGTAAGTATCATAACTTAATAAGACTGCCTAATCATGCTGACTCGAATACAAGGTAAATAGAAATTCTTATTCATTAAAATATTTGATTAGAATTATAACTTGAGAATTAAAATTAGGCTTAATAAACGGTTTGAAAGTTTTTCTTGAAATATCACCAGTTCATTTTCTTATTTCTAATTGTATTCAATCGTTGTTTCGTTATTATTGTTTTGCCAACTGAATCTTTTCATCCTATTGACAAAATTTTTCTCTTTACCGGTGTTATCAATTAGATTAAGTAATTCGCAGTTCACTTAGAAGATGTTTCCACACTTATTTGTACCTACTTTACATTTTTTCAAAACGTCTGATGAGTCGCGATTTCCGATATCCCCTTAGTCCTTAGGTACATGTATCACACTTACAGGATTGAACTTATATGCTCTATAATAGAAACTAAAGTAAATTTTGCTTCTTTCGACTAAGGGCTGGTCTTATATAGGTACAGTTCAACAGTAGGTTATTCGACCGCTCGATGACAGTCTCTTGAAATATATGTGCTATCAGTTGCTCTCAGTTGGGTTGTGAGGTTTATACCAAAGTCATGGTTGATCCTCGATTCAGTTTCAACCTACGGTCAACCGTAATTTATAAAACGATTTTTTACAAAAAATTGGACCGACGTTATTAGTTGGTGTACTGAAAAATATGAACTAATATGAATTCGGTGCTGTTCCTTTTGAAGTTTAGCAGATAGATTGATAACTTTTGGCACCAACTTCACCTACCAGCACCAAAGGAATTAATACTATTTTCTATTTATCAGTGCACCAACTAATAACGTCGTTCCAATTTTTTGTAAAAATATTTATTTCACACTTTTGAGTGTAACATTAGTCACGCAAATCGTTGAACTTTCACTAATACCAAAGAAGATAGTACTTATCCTATTACCCACGTATATCCTTTGTTTATACTTGTTATTATTTAGGGATCTCAAAACACTGCGGCGGAAATACACATAAGTATTTGAGATTTTACCATTTTACCATCGCCGTAACTCGAAAAAATGTTCATTATAAATGTTGCTACAAATTATCTGGTCTTTTATGTAGTGCCCTGAGATTTTCAATTTTCGAAAGAGATTGCTCCTTCCACAAAGCGAAAATACATACGCGCACACAAACCAAAAAAAGCAGACAATCGAATTGTATACCTCCACCGTTTAGGTTCTTTGGTCAAAAACTAGACCTTAGTGCTGATAAAATAAAAGAAACCACAAAACTACACAACTTGTAACGTAACTATATCAATTATTTAGGTAAAAGTTCTCCGTATCTTTCCCTATTATAAACCAGTAAACAAAGGTTGAACAACTGACAGTTTGGTTAAGGTTAAACATTTCAACTACCGGTTTGGCTTCAATCGATTTTTGAATAATTGACCATTACAAAACTGGCCTTAAATCGTGAGTTTTGATTTTTTTTCGAAGACGGAAATAAATGTCATGGCTGCAGATATTAACTAATTCTAATGCTGTTTCAAAAGCACTCCACATCAAAATTCCTCACTTATTTGTTCTTCAATCAAATTAGTTCGCTCTAACTTGATTGGGAGATGAATAAGTGTAGGTACCTACTTGGGCTTCGCTACATCATCTACAAAAATAATAATGGACAATACCATTTCTTCCCTTTATGAAACACTTTTTATATTAGCTTTGATCATTTCATTGGTATGAATACAAACAAGATTGTGGAAACTCTTGTGTTCATGCAGTCATTATGAAATAGATAATAATTCCATATCAACAATTAATTCCAAGTTCATAAGATGTTTCCTTCTATCTCTCAATTAGTCATAACTATATTTGAATGATTATTTTGCATCACTATCGTAAACAATTTTTATAAATGCAATTAATGTTAATTTATTCATAAACGATCTAGTTATTATTGACTGCAAAATATGTTTTGTTTGCATCATTGATAACAAATTTTAACAACAAATTGTGTATATTTGGACATTTATGTAAAAGTGACAAAAGTTTGAGCTCATGTACGTCTTCTCCGTTGTCCCACTTTTTTCTAAAGTTATTTTAGGACGCTGTTGAAGAACAAGGTTAATAAACACAAATTTCACACTTTAAGTTGTAATATACCTAAATATTGTCACATTTGTTGAATATTCTGACAATTCGTATTCTGTTTAGACAGAGTTCTTTTCTTCTATTGAGCATGGCTTTATGAGGACTGGCCAGAATGGTTACATGTATTTTCTGGAGTTTTGTATCTTGGTTTGCCCATTGGTCGTACCATTTCTTGTTTATTTTATTTAATAACCATTTCTTATGTCACTGATGGGAGTTGGGATATTTTCATGCAGCACAGAGTTTAGGCTGTTTTTTCAGCGGAGTCTGTTTTATCATTGCCCTTGATTTCTTGGTGGGCTGAGATCCAGCGTAGTTCAAATGTAATATTCTCACACATTATTTCTTGTAGTAGCCATATAAGAAATTGAAACTTAAATAACCTTCACACATAATATGACCATAAAACAAAAGTCGTTAAGCACCAATAAAATTATTACTTCGCCGAACTCTAAAGCCATCATCCGTACAAAATAAAAAAAATATATATACATATATATTTAACCGTTCACAATATTATTATTGCAGATACAATGAATGAATGAATGGAGATAAACTAATCATTTCTGAATAATTATTATTGTCAATGTCAGATCTGTCGTGGTAAATGAGATTTTAAACTTCTTCCAAAAGTAATTTTGTTATAAGTATACACAGAAAATTGCCAGACACGTTTAAATTATTCATTGAAGGAATTTTATGTTGATTATGTTTCTATTTATTTGGTTTACTAGACGGACGTATAGGTACACCTTGTGGGTGACAATATAAAGAATCTACTAAAGCCTAAGATTACCTATTATAAGAATTATATACTCATATAGGAAATATGCAGTAAATTTATTTCATCTATCATTATGAGATAAAAAGTGAATAGAACTTAACAGATATATTATAAGACAAAGTCTAGCAGTTTCTACAATATCGAGTAGCACATAGAAACCTTATTTTTTACCGACTTCCGAAATAGTGTACCTCCAAGATTGTTTTTTTCTGTTTTTGACCGACCAGCCAAGGAGGAGGTATACAATTCAAATCTCTGTTTTTTTTTGTTTGTGCGCTCCCTGTATATGGTAAACGTACTCCGATTTTGATGATTTTTAATTCATTTGAAAGAGGAGACTTGAAAAATGGTCCCATATTCGTAAAAGCTCAAATCCAAAATCTCCTTCCTTCCAAAAATCGAAAATTTGAGACGGCCGAATTATACGGCAATATCTGGAAACTTTTAAATTGAACATTTTTTCAAAAGAGTTACGGATTTTGAGTTACAGCTATGTTAAAATCTGAAATACCTATGTGTATTTTTTGCTATGGAGAGGGGGCAATTTCTTTCGAAAATTGAAAATCTGAGGCAACCAAACTAAACACCAGATTATTTATAGTAACATTTATTTTGAACATTTTTTCCATAGCCTTAAGGTTTTCACAGCAGTGGTAAAGTCTAAAATATGCGTGTTTCCGCTGCGATCTTTTAAAATTTCTGAATGATAACAGATACAAGCAAAAAATATACATGAGTAATGGTATAAGTGAACGTTCAAAGATTTTCGTGACTAAAGTTACACTCAAAAGTGTGAAATAAATATTTTTTATAAAAAAATGCACCAACTTTATTAGTTGGTGCACTGAAAAATACAAAACAATATTAATTCTATTGGTGCTGGTACTCGTGGTCTTCTATTCAACCACAATTGCACAACTTCAAAAGTACCAGCACCAATAGAATTAATAACATTTTGTATTTTTCAGTGCACTAATAATAAAGTCTGTACATTTTTTTGTAAAAAATATTTATTAGTTAGTTAACTTTTACTACTTATTTGTTAAATATATTTTTGTATTGTCCATGTTTAGATCACATTTAGTTATAATATAGCAATATAAACGTCGTTTCTACCAAGTGTCTCACGACACCTCTCGCTCTTTTCTATATATATTTATTAACTGTAGTGAGAGAAGTACTCAAAGTTGCTTCTTTCCCTAAACAGGTTGGAATGGGGATTTGTTCATAAAATTGAAAGTTTTATTTGACAAGATTAAAGAGTCGTTCATTTCCAGCGCCTTTTGACTTGCGAGAACATTGAAAACTTTCCTACGATTTTTGTTTGGAAATCGTTGAACAAATTAATTAGTTGGTACCCTGAAAGCTACGGAACTCTATTGGTATTGGTGCTGGTACTCTTAAAGTTAGTGCAGAAAGTCTTCTTTATAGGCACAACAAAATTAATATTATATTGTATTTTTCACTGCACCAACTACTAGATATTTGTGAAAGAGATATTTATTAAAATATTCTTTAATTTCTCAATTGCAACTGAACGGTATTTCTGACTTAGTCTCTCGGATATCTAACAAATATAATATCAAGATCGGGCTTAGAACTATTACATAATAACTTGGTCAAGAATAAGGATCCTGTTCGTTATGTCGATAAGTCTGGAGTTTATAAACTTATTTGTTCAAATTGTGCTTCCATTTACATCAGACAATCAGGTAGAAAGATCGACACTAGAACAAAAGAACACTGCAGAGACATTGCTAATAATTTAATATCCAACATTCACAAGAGTTCATCCTTATTCGCTAATCATATTACAAAATCACATAACAATTTTGATCCCTGTGTTGATGTCAATCTTATTCATGATTTCCATAAAGGTAAAAAACTCAACATTCTAGAAGCGATAGAAATCAAGAAGGCTGTGTTAGATCCCAATGTAAATTGTTTAAATAACAAAATCGATCTATCTATTCCGCTATTTAAATTGATAAGCAATTACATGTAACATAACCTCAAATAATTTACTCTTGTTTTCGTTTTTCAGATATAATTGATAACGGTTCCAGTTGTCTTAATTTTGTAATGTCTTTCAACCCTTGATTTGAACTCCACATCGGAGTTATCTGAGTATCTTCTTTTCTTTTATAGAAATTTTGTTTCTTTCCTTTTCCGGCAAAATCATATAAATGCTAGATCCAATTTGGTTTTCTCTTTATTCCTGATCCAATTACGATTCACGGTCTTGGGTTTTTCACTTTTCAAACATATTATCAGTTTTTCCACATATAATTTTTCAAATCTATAACCTAGGCTATTTAACCTCTTAAATTTAATTTTGCGTTTTATGCTTTATTAATTAGGTAATATTATATATTTTGTTATACGATAACGTTTACCAACTTACCTTCAATTGTAATATACCTTTTGTATCCGTTTTTTGTATCTACCTCGTTTTTTCTATTTTAGCTGATGACCTGAAGGGTAGAAACATCTACTAACTTTTTAATATTAAATAAGCTTTTGTGGAAGCTCGATTTTGATTTTCTCCAATTTGCCTGAACTGTATTTTATTTAATCAAAAACGGTGATAAGGTGAAATAAACAACAGAATAAAAACAGGTAACACTAAAGGACTGAAAGAACTTTAATCGATCTTCCAAGCTTTCAAAAATAAAAAATTCTAAAGAATTCTAAAACGTCATTGAAGAGTGCCTGTGGGTTCAAATTAATTTATATCTACTTATAAAGCCGTTATAAAATATCAAATAAATTCATTAGTAAACTATTGCTAACAGATTATTAAAATTTAATCTCTTCATAAATAGAAAAGAATATATGTCAATTCTCTAGACGCGCCGCTTGAGTAAACTCATAATGATTTTTTATGACATTCGTAAGTGGCTTGGGATCCTTGTTAGGAACTTTTATCATGCAAGTTCGAATTGATGAAAAATTTAAAACTATTACTCGATGACAACGGATTTGAATAAATTTTTGATTAATGCCTTTTTGTAGCTAGATTCCGTGAATTACAAATGACATATCTATCTTCCATTTCTCTCTTATTTTTCTGTCTTTCTCATACGTAAAACTGATATTCGTGGTGAGCGTTTCTAATGTTGAGAGAATAACAAATGATGTCGACAGTGTGTTACGGAATTCGATCACAATTATTTTCTTGATGATGATATGTTGGAAATGTAACTTGTTAAATGATCATCCAAAAAAGGTAAGCTATTCATTGAGTTGCATCGATATGTACTTGTCACAAATTTTTGAGTAGATAAGAATAATTATTGTTTATTTATTTGATGGGAATTTCAATCAATATAAAAGAGAATTTATACTGTATTGAGAGGTACTTTCATATTCATAGCAAAGCTAGGTTATTATTTATTTCAACTATAAACAGTTTCCAAAACTCGTTTCAATATGCTGGTCAGTACAAGGTGTCATCAACCGACACGTACTGCCTTTTTGCGAATTGTAAAGGACTTTCTTGACTAACAGTTGTTTTTGAATATTTGGATCTACTTTATTTTGAAAAAGTTTCTATTCCTAAGGCATAGACAGACATTTCAATTACATTTACAAATATCTTTGCACTAATAAGAGAATCTTTCGGTATTATCTATAAATTAAGGATTCAGTCGCAACACCGGCTCTATTCGTTTAGTTGATTTAGGCGTATAGGTATTTGAAAATATAAAATCACTCAAAAAGTTATTTGTTATATGAGCAAATAAATATTTTTACAAAAAAATGACCGAGGTTATCAGTGAGTGCAATGAAAAGTACAAAATAATATTCATTCTATTGGTGGTACTTTTGAAGTTGTGCAGTTGCAGTTAGATTGAAAACTTTTGGCACCATCTTCACAAGTACCAGCACCAATAGAATTTATATTATTTTGTACTTTTCAGTGCACCAACTGATAACGTCGGTCCAATATAAATGTTGCTAGTAATAGTTTTGTCATTAATTTTTTATTCTCAAATTTTGAATTTTCGAAAAAATTGCTTTTTCCACATAACGAAATTAAACACATCGCAGAAACTCGAAAACCCTAGCTCTTTTGAAAAAAATGTTCAATTTAAACGTTTCCGAATATTTTGTTATCTTTAGTTCTGCCATCTCGGATAATCATGTTTCGAGAAAATTTGCCCTCTCCATCCCCTTCGGGAGTACGTTTACTTTATAAAAAGTGCACTCGAACAAAAGAAAAAAGTAAACAGTCGAATTGTTTGGGATTCTTCGGTCCGAGGTCCAAGCCGAGGAAAATTTTCTTTAAAAAAATTACAACTGAGAAAAATGTACATAGAATAATTTAAGCTCGCGGGAGATTCGGTACAAAAAGCTTATCCAAAAATAATATTTAAAAATAAATAAAATTTTCCAATGAGAAATTATCACTTATTATTTTCGCGAGAGAGAATTTAAAGAAAATCTGATTGGCTTAAAACAACAGGTATAAAATTTTCGAAGTGAAATAATAAGTTTAAGACTGGTAGTCTGTTGTACTTATAGCGACAATTAGACGCGTTGCTAAGGAAACCTTTAAAGTAATCAAACATATGTCAATTTTATTCTGTGATTTGATTTATATTTGCTTATGTATAAAAGTAAAACCACCTGTCACCTGTTGATTGTGTTATGAAAAAAACAAGAGTTAAAATCTAATATTTTTCCCGTTTACAATACACTATTTTCTTCTGTGACGGGAAAAACGATGATTTAATTTTGAAAAAATATTACAATATACTAAAGTCAGAAGAATATCCAAGTAAATTGGTAGGCGACAATTAGACATTCGTTCCTAAAGAAACCTTTAAAATCATCAAATATCTGTCAGGTTAATTCTTTTTAGTTTAGTTTAATACATCTACCCGGGAAAAACGATACTTTGTCAACTGTCAAGAGAGATAAAATATCAAACTGCGAAAGCCAGGAGCAATTAGAACAATATCATCTTAAAATCTTTTTAGAAAAACAACTATTAGTAGTTGATGAACTGAAATATACTAAATGAGTTCCACTGATACCTACTGGCAATTTTAAGTTGTAAAGTTATAGGTAGCTAGAAGATCTTTGGCACCAACTTCAAGCGGATTTAATTTAATTTTGCATTTTTCAGGAGATACATCAATAATGATGTCGGTTTTAGTTCTAACAGTTTTTAATGCATCATTAGTCACAAAAATTGTTGAACGTTCACTTATATTCAGAGATTCCAAAACAAACATATTTCCGACTTTACCACTGCTTTAACTCGGATGTTAAATTTATCTAATATGGAGTCACTTCTCAGCACACTTCATATAAAAAATGGAGTTTGTGTAATATACCAAGCGCACGTAAGAACATAAAAGAGAAAAAGGCTCACCGTCTCTCCTCCGACTTCCAGTCGGTCAAAATTAATAAATTTATCAAGTCATATTCGTTCGAATACGTAAAAAAAGGAAAAATAAATTTTAAAAATCCACAAACCGCATTGCGCGTTCGATCCCAATAAAAGATAATCCTCGCACGTTATCGTTCAGCTGTTATATGGAAATTTGACCGGTCATCCCCATTATTATTGGCTCTCCATATTTTGAACACAATTGCCATTTATAACGCTTGATGATTTGACGCCTGATAGACGATAGGCGGGAATAATGATTGTTGAAAAAAAAAACATGCTTCAATGAAAATTGATGGACCGTGAAGAAAAATGTGGCTATGGGAAAATTTATTTTTGGAAATTATTGACTGAGAGGCAGTTGTTATGAGATTTTTTTTGACTCCATGGATAAAAACATTCCATAGAAAATACCTACGTTTTTTTGACTGGGTGATTAATCGAGAGTAACAAGTGGGAGAGATCGAAAGGTTTGCTGGCCTGGAATTTGGTCTCTTTGCGAAAATTATTAAATAATTGAAGTATTATCATCGTCAATGGAATTTATTTTCAGGAGGGTTAGAATGTTGGAATATTTGAGTAATGGGCTTATAATAATGGATTCGTTATAGCGGGTGACTTTGGGTGAATCCAGATAAAATATTATGTTGTTTTTTGAAATCATAAAAATAAATCTGGTACATAGAACGAGCTACTCGAATATTTTTTGCTTAACACTTTTAATTTGAAGCTAGACCTGAGCAAATTATTCATACAAATAAAAAATGTGGTGTGTCCATTTCCACGACCTTTCTTAACGTACTTAGAAGTTTATCAAATAAAAAAATCGTTCCATTTTTTGATCATATTTAATTCTAACCTAGGACCGTTTAACCAGAATATGACTAAATTGTAAAACAATCTCACCTTTAGGTAATATGAGCATACATTTTTTTCTGCTTTTTCTCAGCGATACACGTTAGAGCAGGTAGTAAACAGCTTTAGGTAGAATGTTTCAGACATGTAGGTATCATAAAAATCGTTAGAGCCGTTGTCGCGCCACTATCTTGAGCGAAGCATGTTTTTCAGTTATTGCCAAACAGTGCTACCGAATGCCCAATCTGTGTCACCGATGAGCCTTGTCCATTCAATTTCCGATGGGAATTCTTTAACCAATGCAGAGCACTGTGTCTTCTGCCAGTATTCCTCTGGTTAATTCTGAGCCTTTAATCCCTTGACTAGAAAGGGCAAATTGTTTCTTTAGCACCTGCTCCAGTCTCTTTTTTCTGGTAGGTAGCTTCAGCTAATTTGTCTGACTGAATGGTTCAAATGTGAAAATTTACAGATATTTTTATATAATTTTGCTTTATTAGACAAGAATGGGTTACTGAAAGTTTGGTAGCATATTTTCCAATATCTTGATACTAGTAATAGTCTAACAAGAACATGAGTGGTACCGAGTGCCTGCTAAGATTGACGCAATCATCAAGTTTTGGCAGATCTTTCGCATTTCCTGTTCAACGCTTCAACCAACAAGCGTCATGTTTCCTCAACGTTAACATACGCATCATCTTCTCCCTTATGTCCTTTCTGCCTAAGCCACAGCCAACTACTATACAGTGGAATCCGGAATACCACCACCACTGAGAGACTTTGAATAACGTCTGGCCGTGACAGATACGTAATTAAAATTCTCCCGGCTCCGGGGTCTAATCGGCGAGTCAGTACGCAAACAAACAACCGTCCGCCTGTTCGCCCGCGCCCGCTCTCTTCTCTCGAACTTGATTGTTCTTAAATATAATCAAATTTAATTAAAAGACACGCGTCGCGTTGGAGCCTGGCGTTTTGGAGGTGGGGGGTCTTTTTACAGATTTGGCGTGTCGATGTTGGAGGCCGTGCAACACGGCATAACGTGAAAGAGTGTTTCTAATCTCAGTAGATTTTGTTGTCAAAATATAAGCTATTGTAAGAATATAATGACAAAGCAAAATACGGAACAATACACCAGCAGATACCAGTATAAATCGTGGTCTCATATCTAGTTTGCGCGAGAAAATTAAAATAATGTTTTTAATAATTTATTATTTCAATTATGTCATAGGTACAGCCAAATAACGATACATATGTCATAATAACAATTTAAGAAAGACAAATTCAAACATATATATTTCATGAATGAAATAATCTGTTTTTGATTGGTTATTCTAATAGGAATAGCGTTTCTAGAATTTATTGAAAATAGTGCTGCACTTGTAAAATAAATCTATCAATTTTCTAATTTTCCCCACTAAATCTACCCCTATTATCAGAATTTCTTTATTCAAGCAGTACTATCCTATACTCTATGTATCTACATAATTGGATCTCTTTGTTTTACTTAATAGTTAAAAGATAATAGGCTGTGACAGAAGGACTGACAAATAGACAGATTTATGGGTTTCCGATTCTTTCACTGGATAAATAGAACATCTTTAATATTTATTTAAGTAACAAGGAATGTAAAAACATGTTAACAGGCTTCTCCCTTGCCGAGAATGTTAACAGTCGATACATTTCGTGTTACTTATTACTTATTACATTTTTCCTGTTGCCATATTATTATTGTATTATGGAAATGTCTACTTCACATCAAACAGGATTTGCTCACAGCCTTTTAGAAACAATTATTGGAACATGAAGGTGTTTTGAAAAAAATCATCTTTTTCAAAATGTTCTTTTGTTTTCAATTTTAATAGATAACTAGTAATTGTATCTGTTTTATTCTTGTGCTAATAAATCAACTTGATTTACCCTTTTTATTTTCTTAGGAATGTTAATGACAGTATTTACATTCCGTCGTCTAGGAAAAATAATACACGAATGATATTTGCCATATTCATGTTTTTTATCCAAGCATGTATGAATTATTTGCATAACCGGCAGCGGGAAAGAACTTTTATTGTAGGTAGAATTTGGCAATTACTGTAGTATCAATATGTTTCTGGGCTAGCTTCTCTTTTTCTGCAATGTTTATACTAATTTTTAGCATTAGATATATAGGTTAGAATTAACATTTTTGCAAAATGGGTTTCACATTGAATTAAAATGACATCTGATCGAGTAAGTCGACCAGTACTGTAACAGATTCTCACAGAGTATGTTTTAATCAAAACCACTGTAAAATCATTTTTCTTCCTTATGTTTGATGCGATGGAGTGTCTAAGCACTAATTACTTCTACTATTGGATATTTATTAACTAAAGTATCAGGGAAGGGATTTTGTTTATGACAATTCCTTCCAAAAAGGAAAGTAATGTTTGGGCAGGAATGTTGGGAGAGCTTATCATTATTTTTCCTGGCATTTACGGTATCTACTGGTTGACTGTCCCGGATATCTTCCTTTCTAACTCAATAAAGAAAATTTAAGCACATCAAACTGATGAAATACTGGTACCTAGTTTGTTTTGAAGCTTGCCTTCACCAGGTGGATACTTTCATATTTTAAAATTAAAACCATCGCTGGCAGCAATGCTTCTAATTATTCGTCTATCTAGATAGTTCCCAATATTTTAGCGGTAATCTGTACAAACAAGCTTTTTTCATTAACCAAATTTTTGCCGAAGGCTGGTGTCATATAAAAGCTGTCACATTGCAATTGACGATGATGGTTAAATTTTAATCACAGTTTTTTTTATAGAGAATATAATAAAGTTTTTATATGACAAATACATTTACCGACATGTAGAATTTAACACGTATAATGGTCGGGGTAAAGATAAAAATATTCACAATATGAAAAAAGCACGTCTCTGAATTAGATTGAAATTCTCAAAAAAGTACCAAATACTATTTACTAGCTTTTGCCCGCTATTTCGCCCTAGGATAATCACCCTATATGTATTTTTCTCCTTCGTATCGTTTGGTATATCTTGTTATCAGGTACAGAATTTTAAGAAAGACAAAAGAAAACGCAGCAGGCAGAGAATATTATACAAAAACAATAGATTCCAAAATACAGGATGACTTTTCTTCAAGATTTTTGAAGAACTATAATTCTTAGTACATTGCTTTGAAGTAACCTCCAAGTTTCACAAGGGTAAGCCAGATAAGCACCAGAAATTATTTTTTTCACAACTTAAATGCACAAATTATAAAACATCGAATATCAGCATATAAAAACTTGATCAGATTGTATTATACAACTATAAACCACCTTCAAAAAAGTATCTGAATGATGTCGAATTCCATCTCAAAATCCGACAGACGGAAATGAATATCGACTTTATTTTAAAGTATGTTCAGGGGGCACCTTAATGATATGCGAATATTTAATGGGGTGATTCTACATCGAAAATAAATGATAGTTTATTGATCAAAATATAGCCCCAAAATGTTCCGTTACTAAAATACGGGGTGTTAAATTTTTTTTTGATAAAGGTAATTAATTTATATTTTCACTTTAGATTTTCATTAAATTAGGTAAGCAGTGACTTTTAATAAGGGCACATATTTTTCAACACAAACATAATTTCTAGCTTTAAAAATGACGTGAGTACGAGCACGGATTTTGGTATTTCTAAGTAATTAAATGGTACACCAATGGTTTTTTCCGAATAAAAATTATTTATAAATTTTTCCTTCAATTTTATAAATAATGCTGCAATGATCCGTTTTTGGGGAAGAAATTAAAAACCGTCGGTTTGTTTGACAGATATAATATTGTAATTATTTATTAAAGGATACAATTGTGAAATAAATCTAGGTGGCTAAACCTAAAATATATAGTAAATGTGAATTAGTGCGTCTACCTAATGGTAAGAACTTCGCAATAATTAAATAATTAAAATTTTATGAAAATATCTAAAGCGATTCCGAAGATATTAATTAATTTCCTTTTTCTCTAGAATTTTAACACCCGGTATTTTAGTAACGGAATATTTTGGAACTATAGTTTAATCAACAAACTATCATTAACCTACGATGTAGGATCACCTCTTTAAATATTCGCATATAATTAAGGGACACTCTATATATATAGACTTAAATATTGTGCATTTCAAACTGAAAATGCAGTGGATTGTTGTTACGTTTTGCTCATCCAACTATCAGATCCTGTGTCAAGCTAATTTCGCAGCTTGGGCTTAAATTTTATCTTAATATTTTAATGTTAAATAATTAATAATGCATAATATACAATGAAATTCAAAATTAAAGAAAAATATATTATAGGTAAATTTTAAAAGCGACAGTTTATTTATAAATTTAAAATAGATTTTTGCCGTCATTGTAAAATAAATGTTTATCTTACCCTTATTATTATTTCTTAGCACCAGCGGAGAAACTCTACGCAACCGGCGACATTATCACTGTATAGAAGCGATTTAAAAATAAATATTTTTTACAAAAAATTGTTGTAGGCACCAACTCCAAAAGAACCAGCACCAATAGAATTAATATTATTTTGTATTTTTCAGTTCAACAACTGATAAAGTCGGTCCAATTTTTTGTAAAAAATATTTATTTCATATTTTTGAGTGTAACATTAGTCATGGACATTGTTGATCGTTCACTAATACCCACAAAGATATGGGTAGGTTTAGCTTCTACATAGCGGAAATGCGCATATCACATATTTCAGACTTTACCATTGCGAAACTCGGAAACCGTGACTCTTTTAAAAAATATTAAATTTAAACGTTTTCGAATATGGTTCCCTTTCTAATTTTCAAATCTCGAATTTTTGATTTTCGGAAAAATTTGCCCCTTCCACATAGCTGAAACACATATTTCAGACTGTAGCGCGGAAACGTATGATTATTTTTTAAAATGTCCAATTTAAACATTTCCGGATATGGAATTTTCATTAATTCTGTCGTCTCGGATTTTCAATTTTCGAGAAAAATTGCCCCCTCCACCCTGGATTTGATTTTTCTCAATATGGGACCATTTCCCAACTCTCCTCTTTCAAATGAAACAAAAATCGTCTAAATCACAGCCATAAAAAAAATAAAAAAAGCAATCTTACAAACGAATTGTATACCATCTTCTTTTTTTGAAGTCGGTCAAATAAGTCATTCAAAGAAGGATATTGCGAATGAGAAAGATTTCTCAGCATGTCTTTGCTAGAGTCAGATGGGAATTAGTCATAAACAATGAGTGTGCTCGGATGACCAGTTAAATGATTGAATCGACGGTAATAATAATAATCAAATACAATAATAAATGTATCTGTATAGATCTTATGTGAAAGTTTTGTTTAATTTCTTATGGATTCAAGATAAAAAATAACTGCCCTAAATAAATGTGTACATTGATAATAAATGTAATTTTTTAAATAATCTTGTTAATATCCGTTCTGTCATATCTATGTCATTGCTTCTTAATATTATGGGTTGCGTGATATAGTCCATAAGACCAAGAATATATTTGAAGATGATTTAGATTCAATTCCAAATCTATTCATTCTAATAATACGATTTAGTAAATATTTAAAATAGATCCATCTAAAAAGCTAAATAAAATATTAAAAAATACCTGCTTTAATTGAAACTTTCAGAATATCAACATCAAATGTTACTAAGGTCTACAAAGTGAAGTTAAAAAATATTTCCATGGACAGTTCAGGTTTGTGTATTTCCTTCAATGTTGATAAATAAAATATGCATGCTCCAGGAAGTTACACGCGATGTGCCAATATTATGCATTTTCAGATGATTTAAGAAAATACAAGCGAAGATATGTTTTCATATTGACCTCATATTGAGTCTTTTACTCGATATAAACTTTCAATTATCTACTACCTTCTATGAAAAAAACCTACCTTTCCTACGTAGCGCTAGGTACATTCATAATTTGTCGTATCCGATTGAAAAGAGAAATAATGTCTAGCGAGGAGAATCTCATTCTTTTCTATTTCGTAAGCAATACTGAATGATCAGAATGAAAACAACAAAATTCGACCAATACGCACTACCTCACTTTTCTATATTTATATAATAACTCTTCAGAAACTTGAAGAGAAGCTTTGTCTATTTTAAAGCTGTCTTAGTCAAAATTTTAAATACGTCAGACCGTAGGCATACAAAAATACTGTAGAATTAACAACAGCATCTAGAAGCATCAGTCATATTACGAGTACTTAATTCCTCATTCCCTTTGTATGAAGATATTATTATGTTTATTTATTTATCGTAGTGGACCTTTTCATAGAAAAGGTTAACAGGCCGCACAAGCCAACTCAACATCAATTATTAAAACTAGAATAAAATAATTCAGTTGCACTAAAATCTGTGCACTATATTTTACAAATAAGCTGTCGTATGTGTATCGGCATATTGAATTTTCGTTTGTTGGTCAGTCTGTGTGTATGTTACATTATTAAAATTTGTGTAATTATTTCCGAATTGGTTGAAAATATTACATGTCGAATACCATGCTGCTGATCCATTATGATTGGAAATTTTTCAGACAATTCAGCCATTAATTTCAGGGCGAACTCTCTAATTAATTTGATACGAGAACATTCAACATTTTGTAGCATTTAAATACGTTGGGAAACATATTTGTAAAATGCTGTAGTTATCAGTACCTATGTATATTCACATTTTTATGGAAATAGCTCTGGATATCGATTATTTAATTAGGCTTTTTGTTAAATTGAATTGTGATTTTCTAGGAAGTAATTGAGGAATATCATAAAAGTGATGCAAGAGTCTCCTGAATTTTTTTGGGTATTTAGAAAGAGGGAAAATTATTTTCATCAAAACTTTGATACATATTCGGAACAAAAAAATTTGGTCTTTTGGCTACCACGACTTTTCTACTCTCCTACGCTGTCTAACAAATTCCATCTAATATATAAATCGTCAGAATATGAATAAAAAGTGACAGTACATTCAAGCATGATCCGGATTCGTTAACAGATTGTGGGCTCTAAAATGTATTGATTGATGCTACTGTCTTATAAAATAAAAATTATTCGACGTAATAACGCAAGATTCTAAGGGCGTATTTGGTTGAAAATGTCCGTAATAGGAACTCAAAATAAATCATGGTATTTGAATTTCATAGCAACATACGCATACACATACGTTACCGTGTGTTATCTGTCCAAGGCATTCAACTGCGTCTCCTATGACATTTTATTGAAAAAAATAGAGCACTATAGCATAGGAGCCTCTTTTAAGATAATACTGGTTTTTACTAGTTGATGGCAAATCTAGCATTTTTGATGAAATTCAATTAAAGTAAAATACATGGCAAAGGTGCTGCTCTGCTCTGCCCCCGCAATCGAATGACATAGGATATTTTAGAATGAAAAAGTGCGAAGTGACATATTTTAAGTGTATCCGAATTTACATAGGAACGAAGCCTTCGTAACAAGAATAAGACTCGATAAGTCCATCTACGATAATTTATCGTCTATATAGTGAGACCCAAAAGTTGTATACTGTCGCACTTCATCGGTTGGTGTTTTCAAATTTTGAGTTTCATCCATGTTTAAAAGAAGATTATTTTCAATGAACCTTTTTTTCGCTAGATTTATTGCTCTACTCTACTTGAACTATCATCCAGAGTATCAAAGCGGGAACTAAAGATGGTAAAAGATGTGTCGTCCACAAATTGGGTACATTTGACAGTGATCATGTAATTGCTTAGATTATTTACATGTAACAATACAACAATAATGGACCTAAGATAGAGCCCTGTGATATTGTTAATTAAAAACCTTTCCATCTATAAATTCAAGAGTCCAATAAAGAGCTAATTTGACACTTTTACATTTGACACAGGATTTCCTTGATTTTAATATAGTTCTGGATAATTAATAGAATATTACAAATAACTACTGATAAAAAATATTTTATTATTGTGATATTTTATTTATTCAAGTTGTTTTTTTAAGATTTGTTATATTATTATAAATGTAACATGACTTGCTACTCTACAATATCGCAATTTAGAAGACAATTTGATTTTTTTTGTTGTTGCTCGTTGTTCCTTACTATATGAGGGGATAAGAATGAAAATATCCTAGGATTAGGGTAAGGAAAATTGTACTTATTGACTGTTCTTTTCACCACTGCTCAAAAGTCAACTCAATTGCAATCCCACATAAAAACGTTCAAAACTACTCATTTTGTTACTTAAAATGCAATCTATCATTCAATTAGTCTTTCGAATTCATGTCTGAAGTGATTTTCCATTCCTCATACAACCACAATCACAGTCAAATGGTGCGACGAGCGCAGTTCATTCGGTTGAGCAACTCATTAGAAATATCTCAGCCCTAAAGTTAACTTCGCTCCAACCCCCATCAGGGATACAAAGGGTGTTCAAGCAATAGTGAAACCAAACTCAAACCGTCAGAAGCATGCGTATATCAACTGTGAGAAAGCTGAAATTGGAATGCGCATGCTTCACAACCACAGATCACAGTCAGCAACATTTTGAAACTTGTCCAAACTACTGCTCGAACACCCTAGGGGTGGCCCAAACGTGCTCGTCAACCCAAGCATTTGACGATTAGTGAACTGTTGTATGTGTAGAAAATAAATCGACTAATTACAGTTGGAACGGCGCCATTATCAAGGTTTAGGTTACCGGAAGACCATAACGTTCTGCTCCTTCAAAAGCACTGAGTACTGAGAGACAAAAGTTTATGCGTTATGTAGGTAGGTGTTTGTTTAAGAAGACGATTCTCTCTCTCCGGGACTTGGGCTTGGTGAATTATTGAGGAGGTAGAGTCGTTTTTGTGAACGCTCCTTCAATTAAGCAAATTTCTGGCAATGATTAAACATTCATCCCACTCTACAATTCTCGACAGATGGGTATATTGTCTCGAGACTGGCCCAGACATCGGTGCTAATCACATCACTCTATAGTTTGTGTATTGTTTGCAAGAATTATTTAGAGTTTGTTTAACTACATGGAAACAGAATCTATCGCCATCTGAAAAAGGAGAAAGTCTAAAGTCTGATTTAGAAATTAGTGTTAACGCTGCAAGTTTAATCCACAAATTACTATTGATTTTTCAATTTTCAGATCAAGAGTCAAGCAAATACAGTTAAAATATATTATCTATAAGGCACAAATGAAGAGAAGTTTCTTTACAAAAAATTACACCCAATAGCATATATTTTTTTTATTCTACCGTTTTCGTTTTTAGTTCTATTTTTATGTAGTTCATTTTTATTTAGTTTTTAAGGAACTCTTGGTCTGCGCACAGTTTCCTATATAAACCTCTTGCAGATTTTGTGTATTGAAATCCCATACCTCTTTACACCTAGTAAATAAATAACTAAATAAAAATTAAATTATAAGCCGAAATGAAAACTTTTATTATTGAAAGGTTTATTACAGTTATACAAAGTACAAACAGTACGTATTCAATTAAATATTGACAATGTTATTACAGCTAGTAGTATTGACAAGGAATTAAATAGATAAGGAACATTCTGAGAAGAAGCAATTAATCATTTATTGTCTGGTTTGTTCAAAACATTTCGATGCCGAGTGGAGTTTGATGGTTTTCTTTCTTAAGCTTGTTGAACAGTCTGAAGCGTTGGTCACTGTAGACGTAGACTCTAGAAGGTGCACTATCATAGAACATGAATTAAGTCCTCATCAGCCATACGACATTTACAAACTCGGCTTTCTATAAGTCCTATCCTGTAGAAAGAAGCCGAAAGGTTATGATGGTTGGCACGATATCTATGGATTGTTGATTGACGATTTTTTCCAGTGAACCAGGCCTTCTTTGAGGGAGTTAAAAAGAATGATTTGCCATTGGATTGACCTTGCTGGGCAATCGTTTGATTTGTACTTTGCACGGCTCTTGTTCTAAGACACTAAGAGTATATCTTCGAAACTGATTCAGCTAGCGAATTGACTTGTTCATTACAGTTGATCCCAAAACGGGTATCCAATGGAACTTAATATGACAGTTTTGTGAAATTGTCGCTTAGCTCCTTTATACTTGCTGGTGATGTCCATAATTAATGGATTCGTTTTGGTGCTAAATTTGAGCGACTGTAAGTTCCCGTAAGTTCTCAAGAGCACTGTGAATACAATAGCCATAGCGTGATCTGTAGCCGCACATTCGGCAGTAAGCATCTATGGTCAAAACATTTAGGGTTTTTATATTAAATTCAGGACAGAGTTGAATTATTGCCTTTACTACCGTCTGTGTAAATAGAAACAGCTTTGTTTTCATGAAAGTCTTGCTGCAGTGCCATGTTCCTTTCTTGAGAGATGATCCCAGGTTCTTGTCGAAGGATTTAGATGTATATAGAGATTCGTACTCCTGTAATTTGACGTAGAAATTGTTGTGTGAGATAACAAATTTGACTTCAGAGAGTATGTGTGAGAAGCATAGTCTCAGGATCCTTTTAACTCTTCTAGGTACTGTTTTGAATATTTCTGAATATTTTTCCACAGTTTTGAAGTTGGTAGAATTACTGTTAGACAGTAGAGAAAAATTATGCACAATTCTGTGAAAATAAACACAGTTAAATTATTTTAGGAAACCGTTTCTTATTGAAATATAAAACTAAAATCTTCAATTTAAAATACTTTATGTAGATATGAGTAGGAATGTCTATATCAAGAAGACCTAGAATGAATCTACTTTATTGCCTAAAATCTAATTAGCATAGTCAATTGAATTTTGTTGCTCTGTATTATGTATATGTAATTATAACTACCCGAATAGTTTTTTCATATAAAAGAAAGTCATTAGAATATATCCGCAGTAATTGAATAAAAACTGAATTTCTTTTGATCTATAAATGAAGCTAATAATCGACAAGTTAAAAGTTACCAAGGATTAATCTTCTTTTGTAGGATGAATTGCTACACATACCTACATAATATTATAATATTTTGTCCATGTGTTGTATTAATAATCAAGTAGTCAATTTAATCTGGTGGTCATTTAACTGTAATAATGAGATGCATCCAGAATGTTTATTACAATATTTAAGAAAGCGCCTGGTAAATGATTAGCCGTTTCTAAGAAAACATAAGTAAATAAGTACCTATTTGTTGACACTCCATTCAAAAATTAATGTTTATTTCCCTTTTTAAGGGTAAGGGAAATCCATTACATAGGTTATTCAACTATTTTCTGTTTGTTTTACCGAATTCTATTAGAATTAGCGGTTAAATTATAGTGCAAAAATATCGTGCTTTAAATTTTGCATTGGCAAACTAGTACTAGTAGTATTTTGTTATCACGAAAACTGCTATCTTTAGAGGGTTACATATTGCCATTTCCTGAATTGATTTGGTTATGACGTCTCAGAGATTCCCCAGTGCCTTTATAATTAAAACATTTGAGAACGCAAGAAAGGCAATGTAATTTAAAAATCGACTTGTCCGAGGTCTTTTTCGTTAAATATACTGAGGGCGTATTTTATTTATGGTTACCATGCTAAACGTTTAGACTGTATTAGTGCAGCAAGATCTCATTTAGATATTTAAATGGAGAATTCTTCAATATTAACTTCTAAGTTTCACCTCATGATATGTATAATCTTCTCCAAGTACAGCAAAGGTACCAACTTGACTATTAAATGTACCTACTCATATCTTCAAGGTAACAGACACACATATTCATTGCATTAAGACACGAACATGTACAAAGAGGCATTAAGGACATTGTCATGTCATTTTTGTGTCTTTGTATAAATTATAGATAGTATTAAGGATAGTTGAAGAGGTAATTTCCTAGCAGTCCAACATTGTGCATGTACAAGTGGTTGTAATTTAACCACTGCAAGTTTCATGTCAATTTTACATCACAGAAAGCAGATTCAGCTACAAATATAAGGTAGGTAGATATAGCGAGTTTAAAATTAATTAAATGTTATTGGACATATGAGAGAAACCTACCTGACCTGAAAAAGGAGAATATAGAGTCGATCGACATTAGACAAGAAATTAACGTAACATAATGTAACTGCATGTTTACAAAAAAGTATAAGTTTAATAAACTCTTAGGTCCGATTTTTAAGGTATTCACTTTCTTACACTGATTTGCGTGTTGATAAATTTAACAAGTAGTAAACTGACTTTTTTATGATAAATCTTTTTTTATCTTGTTATTTTTATAATATACCTATATAAGCTCCCAGTTTTTTCAAAAATCGTGGAAAATGTATATTTGGAGAGGAGTTCTCTACTGAATAAATAAAAGTCTGGCTTTAGAGCGAAACAAAACACACTTTCAGGAATTTTGAACGTAGTTTTTAAATAATTTGATTTGATTTGAAAAAAGAGGTCATTTATCAGGATCATCGCAGTCTTGGAATACAGAGATAATCTTAACCTTTGCATCTTTATCGTATCGGTTCATATCCATTTAAAAAGCAACATAAACTTCTATCTCACAAATGGCCAAAAAATCTTCTTTATCACGCACTGAAAAAGAGCACATCAGTATACCAATGGCAAATGAAAAAGATATCGTGATTGTGCAAAATAGGTATCTAGGCATCAAATTTTATCACAAACTGCCCGAAAGATTTGAAGAAATGCCTCTGCGAGGGTTCAAGTCTGGAGCTCAGAAGTTCTTGCTTGAAAATCCAATTAGATTTTTCAAAGGAATTTTATAGTGATTCTAGTATTTTTTGCAGGTTAACCTTACCTTATTTTTCGTGATTATTGATATTTTATATGTGTTTTTCCGATATTCTATGAAATCTTATATTTTACTCTATATTAGATGAATATATAATGAATCAACACTGTGAATGTGAATAACATTAAAATATGCTTATCTATAACCTATCTGTCTAACTATCCAGATAATATTAAAGTTTTTTGGCTACCCAGACTAATTTTTATAGGAGTATCTGCGAAATTATTCTAAAATGAATGAATTCACTGAAACATTAACCCTAAAATGGCATGGTAATGGTGATAAGAGATGACGAACCAGATTGTGAAGTAAACAAAACTAAACAGAGCTTATGATTGACATAATTTGAAAAAAACACAACTTTTTAAAAGTAGATACATTATGTGCTAAAACTTTAACTTTATTTTCTACTGAATTGAACAAATTTACAACAATAATATTTATTTATTCATTATCTGTGAATGAATCTGAAAACTCCCAGTGTTGTCGAAAAATATGACCGCACCCAATGTCCAAGATTCATTTTTGAAATAAAAACTGTTGTGTTCATTCGCTACATCAGTATTAATTTCCCACGCTACTATATATAGTAGCTGTATAAGGAAAGTAAATCGTGTGAAATTTTCTGTATCCAGATTTTTACAAATGTTGACGTTTTAGAGTTTTCTAAGTCTAATAAACATATTTTTAGCCATTTATTTGCCTGTCTGTCTTTCCGTCTGTCTGTGAAAGCATTATCTCGGGAACGGATCGGTATATTTTGTTGCTTTCTTTTTTTATTTTGTTTGGTACCAATATCACTCGCCGGTGGAACTGAATGACAATCCTATATACACTGGGTGTTGAGCTATAGCCAAAAAATGTAATTTGCATAAGACTATAGCGCGAAAACGGCTCTATGGATTTTGATTAAACTTGCCTAAAGTGTTCTTCGAGAGCCCTCTACCACCTACATATAGCACAATCTCTGAGAAAAATCAGGAAAAAAGTTATGCTTGAATAAAATTCCGTAATTTCCACATATTTCTTCAGATTCTGGTTAAAAGTTTCATCTTGCGAAAAAATGTTACATGACCGTTGTTGTTTGTCTTGACATGCTTAAAAAAAATGAGTGGTAGCACGATTTAACCAGAGAATTTTACTTTTCTACCGCTATTATCGTCGCTATGTAAGGAAAGTATTGTAATAAGGTAAAATTTCTCATTCATTGGAATTTGCCTGCGATTGGTAGGAAAGTCATGTGAGTGGACACACCAGATTTTTTTAATTTTCAGTGAATTTGATCACCCGCAACAAGCATTACTTATTGATGAAACTATGAGAGCATTACAAACTAGAATCATTACACTGATTTAAAGATACAGGAAGGTAAGCACATAGAAAGGTATGGATATTCGTTTTTTTTTTTCAAATTATCATATACATATAAATGATATTAGATATTTGAGGCTTTCGGCCCTCTACAGTGTATTTTATGAAGAAAAATATGTTGTTTAATCGATCGGTCTCTGCATAACGAGATAATGAAGTCCGTCGAAAATAAATTGAATATTAGGCAGGAAGGCAGAAGCATTCTGATAATCTATTATGGTCCAGCTTCTATCTCAAATTTCGAAATTTCTGATTAAATGGATAGAGAAAATGAGGTAGAGGATAGAGCGTTATGCACGTATAATAATCTAAATAATAAATCATTAGTCAATTAGGTATTAACCGTCTGTGTAAAATTAAGTAATAACAGGTCATTATTGACTTATACCTATTATTGTTGATGTACAATCACTTTCGTCAATAAATAGAACATAAAGGTAATTACAAACAGATATACAGGTTGATTCATGTACATTAGAAATTGTTCAAGTTGCATTGGGATTAGAGACTTGAAATTTAGTGGTGGGTTGGGTAACAAGTTTTCTATTTTTGACACACAGGCGACTTTTAAATGTTGCATTCAAGAATTTTTATTTTTCAAATAGAAACCAAGAAGGTTTAATTTTAAGATCAGTTCTTTAAGCATTCCCTATACCTAAATTCAATTTAAAGTATGTTATTCAATAAGAATCTAGACATGTCTTAGCCCTTCAAAATATTCTCATCCATTTGCCATGAAAAAAAAAAGAAAGTTCCCCTAAATCCCTAAATTAAACACAGTTATTATAAATTATTGTACTTGATTTTTAATTTTCAGTAGCATAGAAATCTCAATTTCGCGTTTTGTAAACTCTTTTCGGACCAAACTGACCTCATCAGTCCAAATTATATTTTCTGAAAGTCTGGCGTGATCTTGTATTTTGAGTAATAAATCCTCGCAAAAGTGTATTCTATACGGAAAATCACCTGGATGTAGTTTCTGCATTATTATGAATGCAGAAAGGATGTACCTGATGACGGTTTAAAATGGTTTGTATTTCAGTACATGAGAAAATTTGGATAATTTTCTATTTTTGAATTATTTTTTTCCCTTTAACAGAACATCAATTTAAAAATTACAATGGTTCCTTGTCTCCATGGCAACTTGACCCACGAACCCAGAACGGAGGAGGTATACAATTCGACTGTCTGTTTTTCTTTGTTCGCGCGTTTTGTATAGTAATCGTACTCTGATTTTGATGATTTTTGATTCATTTGAAAGAAGAGGCTTGAGAAATGGTCCAAATTCATAAAAACGCAAATCCAAAATCTCCTTCCTTCGGAAACCGCTCCCGAAGGGGGTATAGGGGGCAAATTTTCTCGAAAATCGTAAATTTGAGTTGTTATAATTAAAGATAGGACAATATCCGAAAACGTTTAAATCGAAAATTTTTTCAAAAGAGTTACGGTTTTCGAGATAGAGGCATGTTAAATTCTGAAATATATGTATTTTTGCTATGTGGAGAGGGCGATTTCTTTTGAAAATTGAAAATCTTTAAATATTATATGAAAGACATAATTATTTGTAACAACATTTATAATGAACATTTTTTCCTTAGAGTTACGATTTTTGAGATAAATCGGTGTTAAAAGGGTAACATATAAAATACTTATGCGTATTTCCGCAGTGATACTTTGAGATCAAATTAATATCATTTACAAGCAAATAATATACGTTGGTATTACGATAAGTTCTATCTTCATTGGTATTAGTGAACGTTCAACGATTTTCGTTACTAATATGACACTCAAAAGTGTGGAATAAATATTTTTTACAAAAAATTGTACCGACATTATTAGTTGGTGCACTGAAAAGTATAAAATAATATTAATGCTATTGGTGCTGGTACTTGTGTTGTTGGTGACGAAAGTTTAAATCCAACTGCAACTACACAACTTCAAAAGTAACAGCACTAATAGCATTAATATTATTTTATACTTTTCAGTGCACCAACTAATAACGTCGGTCTAATTTTTTGTAAAAAAAATTTTAAGTATATTTCGATTAATGTTTAGTAGTAGAAAGTAACTCATACGGAAATTCAATTTTCTTATGAATGGTCTCAATAAAAGTTGTTGCGTATTGAAAAAAATAATTGTTTATGACGTTCATTTTGGCTTTCTAATTTTGAATAATTCACTACGATGCTAATTATTTACATTAGTACCTACCTATATTAAAAACTGTAAAAGATAGATAGGTTTATTCAACTCATAATTAGAAAGCTGATCAAACCATGTGGAAAAAATAAAGGTTTCTAGTTGAATTAAGTAAGTTTGTACAATCTTTTTGTACACCCTACCTATCTGACTGTAGGTATAATAATATTTTAGGTAAAACGGTTATTACCGAAGATGACATCACATCATATTTCAAGTTTTTCATTCGACTGCTAGTTGGAAAACATCTAATGGCCTATATAAATCACCCTATATACCAGTATATAGTAATTATAATTAGATAATGTTATATTTGTTGAAAGTCTGATTAACTGACAGCCGCACAGATTATCGTATGATGAAGTGAAATGTAGATTTCAAAATTAATTTTAACTTGGTTTGTGATGCAAGTGTCGTTTGAGTGCGTTAGTTGTTTAATTAATTAATGAGATCCCACGAAACTAGATTTATAGCTCAAAGGTATAATTATCAAGTATGATTTGCTCTGTTCAGAATCAGTGATGAATATTGATGAGTTCAGGCCTTAACAGAAGATTATTTAAAATTTATTGTTTGATGAAACATATTCTAATTTATTAATATCGATAGAATGTTTGCACGTGGACACTGATAATTGTGAATTTGGATAATGAGCTGGACAAATTCGAACGGATGATAGGATTTTCAATGCATATTGCCCCGGTGTTGAGATGAGTCGACCATCTGAATACTCTTCATTGCGAAGTGAGGTCAAATCTGCAGAGTGTACGTCGGCCTCGATTGAATTCACATACTGAGACTCACTTAATTAATAGCCAATAACCTTTGAAAATAAACTCAGGAAATTTTTCCCCAGGAAAACGTTAAACGTTAAACAAAATGAAAATGATTTATTTCTGAAATACATATTATTGACAGATGAGTCATCGTTTTCTTTACATGCGAAATACAATCCAACCTTTATTACTATTACATTAGTTTTGTAGTTTTTTTACATTTTAGTTTATTATTTAGACGTTGTTTTTTTAATTTCGTAGAATGTATTTTATTTTCAGAGTCGTTATGCCAAAAAGTACCCACAGCAGTTATTTTTGGAAGATGAATGATTTGTTATATTTATTTCAGCAAATTATGTCTCTCATGCAATGGAACGTCCGTTGAGTAGGTTTTGTGATAACATACACACTCCTCGATGGCATTTTCGTACTAACAGGTACAACACGAATGCGAGAAACGAACCTGCGTCTCGCTTTATACTTCGTACCCACACTCACCTCATTTATTGAGAAGAGAAGTGGGGAACAGCGGTCTAGTTGCATACTTGATTTGACCTCACTTCTCAATGAAGAGTATTCAGATGGTCGACTCTTCTCAACATATGCATTGAAGATCCTATCATCCGTTTGAATTTTTCCAACTCTGTATAATTGTAGAGCTTCTGATCTTAACCAATATTTTGCGTTTATATTAGAAAATCATAATTTTGGTTATTGAGTTATATTGATTCAAACTTCTTAACGTCAGTCTTTCTGACGGAAAATGGCAGACTATGATCCCGAGATTTAGATTCCTTACAAGAATATAGCCTTCTAGCTAAAAACGTCAAATCAGAGGCATCT
The DNA here is from genome assembly GCA_958507055.1 of Crioceris asparagi. Taxonomy (NCBI): domain Eukaryota; kingdom Metazoa; phylum Arthropoda; class Insecta; order Coleoptera; family Chrysomelidae; genus Crioceris; species Crioceris asparagi. The sequence continues at coordinate 15,292,334 of OY293829.1, read as the reverse complement.
ATAAATGTAAATTTTCTGGAAGATGCTCAAAATATTAAATGCTGTGATATTCTTTAATGTGACCACGAACAAAAACAATATTCATGTTCCAATCCTTGTTCCAATCATCAGTTAATGTAATAAATGAACATGAGTCAACTCCCAAAATTTTGAGAAAAATCTATATTGTGAAATCTTGATAGTGAAATAAGCAAATAAGTAAGGAGCACTCAATCAAACATAATTTTTATGATAAATCTAGGAGAATTGGAAGTGCAACGACGTGGAAAATTTATACCGGTCAAATATTTTGAAGTGATATCGGCTTTAACAGGGTATTATATTTACATCTGTGGATTTTATTGAAGTCTCAGTTTAAGGAGATGGGAAGTACTTGTCAAATTTTAATAATAAGACAAAATGGTCAATATTACAAGGGATTTTTTATTTGGATTTTGATCTAATTTTCAGTTGGGTATGTACCACAAATGGGACAAAATTTTATTTACAGTCGTAAGATGTGCTTATACAGTTAAAACTAGAGATGTGCAAGTGGCAATATTAAGTCACTTGTTCTTGTTATGTGTCATAAAACAATAAGAATTGCATTTGGTATTGTTAGAAAGACTCAAATATTTGGCTCTACAGTCGGTTATTTGAACATAAGAAATCAATGAACGGCCGACATAAAAAGAACAACATATTATGGATCACCATATTTACTACCAAAATGGTCCACTTATACCAACACTAAGGTTTTTTCCCTCTTCTATACTATACATTTTTAAAGTTAAATTTCTCAAGGACTTCGACTCAACCAGCGAAACGACGTTTTTCACGTCAAAGAAACAAAACATTCCACAAGTTATGCGTGGGAGATACCTGTAAGCGGTAGAAACTCATCTTAGCCAAAGTATCGAAGCAAAATTGATAAGTATTATTGGCAAATTACGACTAGCGCCGTACAACAACAACACACAAGTTAAACTGAACATAAACACCGACATCACATACAAACAAGCATACATTTTACCGTCACTGTAACTAATTAATTAGTCAACGCAGTAAGGAAGAGCCTAGCTATTCGATGCGTACGTATCTATATACCTACCCATAGCATGGCATAGAAGAAGACACTCGAGGCGCAATACGCGCAACCAAAAGACACCTTGCGCTTGTATTGCATAAGGTGGTGTTTTGTGTAAGATTATATGCATTGCCAGTGTCATTTTCCAGCAGTACTGGCGAAGCGCTTTTCTCATTTTGTGTGACTATCGGTAATAATGGTATATATCTCGTATTTCCAAAGGCGCCTTAGATCTGCCCCCACTGACCGCCGAGTGAAAAATAACCTGTATTCTATCAACACAGTCTCTCTACATAGTGTGTCGTGTGTGTCACAGTTTCCAATATCACTATTCTTGCATGTTGTATTCTGTATTTATTTGTTTGGATACGTTAAAATTTCTATACCCAATTTGTTGTATCTACATGAATACTATCTAATTTGTTTATATGAGGCGAAATCTGATATACAATCAATGCAAGGTCATAAGCTGAAATTGATATTCAATAAATAAATATATATAGAATATATAATATATAGAAATTATATCAATAATTTGGGTCAAACTATTCATTCGCTAATGACTGTATTAATTTCCTTATTATATGCTTTCTCGCTAACTTACGAAATATAGGTATACCTAGAGACTTTAGTGTTAGTAATAAATCATATCACAATTTTTCATGTTGGCATTCACCAACAGAATCCATGTTTGAGCTAGCCATACGCTCAATTTCTTCAACTGTAATAACTACTCTATATTACTTGATTCTCTATAATATCAAATACTCGTTGTTTATTCTAAAGCAAAACGTGCAGTTTAGGATGATATTGGAGTTTGCAAAACCGATAGCAATTCCAGTAGAAAGGTTCATTGTTATCGTATATATTTGAAAACTTTCAAAATAGAAAATACATCGAAAGCGAATAGTGAGAAATAACTTTTTCGCTCTCGTTTTCAAAACGAGTCATTGACCCTCCAAACGAAAACAAGTCTTGCACTATTCAACGAATGCTGCACTTGTCTACCCCATCAAATAGTCCTGGGGTGTTTACCTAAAGTCTTCCGTCGCTTTCTTATCTAAAAGTCGTCGGAAATTGAACTGTTCAAACTTATATGAGCTCCGGTGGAGATAAGACTCCCTCCACTGTATTCTTTCGATAGAATTATCAATTGTTTGGAAAGAAGAAAAAATATTTAACAGAGAAAACATACAAAAGTACTATAATGTGATATATTAATTTCATATTACTTTCATTACTGTCTGCATTTACCATTTTACTATTTCGTCATTTTGATGATTGAATATAGAAGTTAGCATACATGCCCTGAAATAAAATTCAATTCTAATTACTTTAATTACTATTTTCTCTGTCCGGTTTTCAACAGACGTTTGCAATTTAAGTTCCCTGAGTCATATTTCCAGTCATTGGTATGTTTGCTTGTCTATCTATCGTTCTATGCCAAGCTTTCTCGAAATTTTGTTGATTTATTTTTTGTTTCTGAGGATAACGATGCTGATTGCCTGTGGCAAAAATGGCTATTCTGCTCGCACTATTTTCTAGAAAAGTGGCTCTTAACCGTTTTGATGAAACTTGTCTAAAACAATCTTCTTGAAACCTTTTCTTCATCATATAATAATCAATAACCAACACGGATTTCAATCAAACAAAACTACAAATACTACGGTCCAATCTTTTTATAAAAATCTAACTAATTTGATTAATGGAGGCGAGTGCCATGTTGGGATCTTCTGTTATTTTAGCAAGGCTTCAACTATAATATCCTAGTTAACAGATTCAATATTGCTGTTCAAGGACTTGCGATGGAATGGATAAAATGGTATTTGCATGCGCGTCGCCAGTACGTTAGTCTTCCGGAGATGATTTATCAATCAGTGAATTTCGGAATTTTGGATTATCTTGATATCAGTGTAGGTGTTCCTCAAGGGTCCGTAGTGGGCCCTTTATTATACCTTATATACATAAATGTTATCGCTAAGGCTTGCCTACCCGTATATTTCACTTTGTATGCTGACGATACGTCCATAAAAAAATAATGATTTTTTTTCTAGTATGTATGTTTGATTCTGCATAAATTCACTTCATTTAAATGAAAAAAACTCTCAAATTACATGTTTCAGAAAACGTATCATGTGTTAATGTTGTAGGACGATACATTGATTAGAGAAAACACTAGTAATCCCGAAGCTTAACTATGTTAGCTATCTATTCAGAAATAAGAGATCAGTTTCGACGGAGAAATAACTGATCATGTTTTGTTTTCCACAGGCTGAATACCGACTTAGATACGGAATATGTTTTTTGGGGGTTATCCACATGTTTCAATGATGTGTTTATCTCTTTGAAAAAAATAATTAGTTGTATTGCTGGTGTCTCTCGTAGCACTAGTTGGCGAGATTTCTTTAGAACTTCGAAGTATGTGTTTTTGTATTTTGTAATTTAAACTCTTTTAAGATTAATAAATAAATTCAATCTATTAATACAAGACAACAAAATTAGCTGTATGTGCCATTTTCAAGGAATAATATTTTATAAAGGTCTCAGGAAATACCTACTAAATGGCGGATTTTACACTTTAGAAGAGGGTTTTAAACAAATTGTCAGTTAATTTTTAGTTTTTAGATAAGCATTTTTTGACAAATTCTATATATGTATTGCATGTTATTAAAAATTATTAAAAAAAGAAAGTATTATTGTTATTATAAATATCATTTCTATGTCAAGGCGTATCTTTGAGAAAAGGTAGGAAAATAATTTATGCTCAAATGAATTGTAAAATTTTTTGTTTATGTAAAATTCTGCCTAAGCGGCATGCTGAAAAGAATGTATAGAGGATAGAAAGTCATGTGAGCGGACAAATCAGTTTTTTTATTTCAATCAATAACTCTCTTAAATCATTGACTTATAAAGATACAAATGAATTATTGTTCATGTGGAAACTTTCTTCTTATAAGCAAATACTCGTACATATACGACTTAGTTGACGGGACAAGATATCCTAGCATTTTTTCTCTCACATCCGTTTGATCCTGATCGAGATGCTGGCACACGTCGTTTTCCGTGTGTCGTTTCAACTTGTTCATCCCAGAGGATTCAGTATGTGAAGGGGAGGCGTGATCAGTTGTGCGACAGCGACCTTAGGGTGTTCTGTATACTTACCTACCTTTTGGAATAAAGTTCCATTTTTACTATGTCACATGTCAAGGAATCAATATGTAGAAGGAATTGGCGAATAGAAGACGATAGCAAGAAGAGTAGATAAAGTAGGTCAGTGAAACGAGAAGCTAAATTTGTTTTTCTTAGATGTATTTTCCAATCAGATTATTGGATCTATCGCCAGATAAAATGTGAAACTATGTATTTTCTCATTATAATCAAATAAGCAACTTCTTGAGCAATGATTTGAGTCAATGCAGACAAATATATCGAAATAATGATACTATTTGCAATACATATCATAATTGTGTATAAAAGTATAAATATAGAATTTGCTAATAACTTGCCTACCGCGCCACTTATCTATGGAACTTTCTTAGGCACTAAATCAACATAAGATTATATTTGGCTGAAGAAAATATAGAATGCCATTAACTAGACTGCAGAAACACTTATCGGATAATATGATCAATCCATACATAAAAGTGCAAAATAGGTAAACGAACAATAAAATAAATTTCAGACGTATTCTTAATCCAATCTTAGTTCGGTACTAGCTAGACTAGTATCGTATTAAAATAAAAAACAAAACACTATCCTACCATAACACTGACATAAGAGTCATAAACCTAATTTAAGGTTAGACCTCCGCACTTAATTTAGTAGCGTACTCATTTTCGCTTATGATTACACTTGTTAATTTTTTACTCTTAAATCCTTCTTTCCAGCATTTTATGTCTAAATAAGTTATAATATGATCAATACACCCATAAAAATGCAAAATTCAAAGAAAACTTCAATTGGGAAAATAAGATTTATTTTTCATATTATTTTTTTTCATTATTTTGAAAATGATGAAAATGAAAAAAATCCCAAAAAACTTCATATTGGAAAATTAGAGTAATTTTCCATAGAAATATTTTTTTTATATTTTTCCTCCTAAATCCTTCTGAAAAGGCTGTTTTAAACGATCCTGAAAGCAACATTTTCTCTCTGGGTGTTTGAACAAAATACTTCTTGGACATTCTCTTAATCAATTTGAATTAGAATTAAGCATCAAGGATGCCCGAAAGCTTGAGAGCAAGAATAGGTCAAAACAAAACATAGTTAGAATTTGCAAGACATGTGTGTAAAATATAAACTAACATAATATGCAACGGAAATCCATGCAAGAACTTAAATATCCAAAAACTTGGTACTTCATGATCAAGTTTCGAAGTGCTGCAATGATAGAAGATATAAACCCTGACCGTATAGTTAGTTATAAGGGACGAAGAAGACGATATTGATGAGACCGGAGTCGTAACAGAATTGCCGAATAGGCTGAAGCCAAAGGAACAAAAAACATAATGGTATGCAGTTGGGCACAGATATGTTTTCGCTGGGTAAAATAATAGGGCGCAGCCTGAAATTAATGTAATAAAGTTTGCATAACTACTACAGAAAAGAAAGTCTCTAGTTGAGTATTCTGCATTTTTTATTATATATATTATTAATGACTTGCTCTAAAGTAGATCTACTCAAACCAAAAGTTTCAATATCCGAAGATATAGATTTTCTTAACGGCAATTTGACCGGACTGGAAAAATCAGGAGCCGAAAAGCAGCGCTATGCAAACACGTTGACATAGGTAGAGGTCAAAGAGCTTGGTATGTAGAAAGGTGAAATGCGAACACCTCAAATCACCATAGTCAGCAAATGCAGCGAAAGTAATAAGTTGCACACGATTTAGCGCAGCATACACATGCATTCACGGTGGGCTTTAACCTGGAGCGGATTTATGTACTCTTTCGTCGTCGTCCTCCTGCATCTCCTATATTCGCTTTCGGCTCCTATTGAAGCTACGTTGTGTATTATATGTCAAAGTCTGTAGCTATATACGGTGTGAGCACTTTATATTTCATATTGACGATGCTCATCTTCTTTGAATGTGATGCACCAATTCTCTAAATTTTCACATCCCAAGATCCATAAATATCAATGTATCATTATTTTCATATAGAACACATATTATGGGAGTTGTTTAGAAGCAATTATTGATAGGAGCGCTCAGAACATGAATGATTGATAGAAGCGAGATCTTTGACTAGTTTGTAGTTCTTTAACATAAATATCCATATGGAACTGAACTGTTTAAGCTATTGTCTCTATGGTCTCTACAGATTGTAATCGTTCAAAATCTACAGTTATTCAGAAGTATAATGTGATCGATATACAATAAAATACCAAATTCTCTATTTGCTGACATATCCACAACCAGATTCAGGGCTAGTTTGGAATAGTTTATTTTATTATTAGTTTATGATTATAATTTTAATTAGATATTTTAATAATAAAAAATAAAAGTAATATTCTATAGCCAATAGACGCTGCAGCATCTGTAGGAGAAATACAAATTACATCTGGGAATAATTAGATTATTGTTGGCATTTATTCGTGTATTATGTTAATGGTTTTCAATTGTATCATGGATATGAATATAACAACATATTGTACGGAAAAATAATATTCTTTTAACAATAGTTCTGTTTTTAATATTCCATTTTGTTAAATCTTTAGAGCTTTCAAACTACCTAACCCCCATACGTGAATTTCATAACGTAAAATCAACTCAGTAAAGGTTTGATGTGATGAGCATGTTGACCTTCTAAAAATTTCAATTTTCAAAAAAATCACAAGTTTCCAAGTTACAGCAATCAAAGTTCAAGTTCAAAAATCGTTTAGTTCCTATTTGTACATTGCTAATTTTTATATATATATATATATATATAAACAGAAAAGAGGCCTGGCTTAGGCTCTGCAGGCAGGAATACATTTCAATGGTGGTAGATAGAGCTGCGGGTATCTACCTGAGGCGATGTGCATTTCATGGCAAGTTCGTTAGGTTGAGAAGTGATTCTATATAATCATAAGAAAATGATAAGAAAGAAAAAGAAAAGGAAAATAAAAATAAAAATGAAAATAAAAATGAGTACAGCGATTCTATATAATGCAATGTTGGTTGAGTTGATTGAGATGTGTGATATAATGTAGGTGAATTGATAGAATTGATGCAGTGATGTAATGAACAGTGAGAGGTAGGTTATGTGATTTACAGGTGGTTGAAAATAGAGTTCAATTGCATTTCAGCTTAGCGTAGAGAGAGTGAGTGATAGAGTGAGAGGGTGAGTTGGGCGTCTTCTTCTTGTGGTCCTGGTCCTGGAGATGGCTGCAGGGGTTGTACTGCCCGTGGGCCCCTAGCGGATGGCCAGAGGGGTGTTGTCGAGGGCAGATTCCTCGACTGGTGGAAGCTTAGGGCTCCTCGTGGGGCTCAGGGAATATTGAGTAATTCCCTCCGTTGGGTTCTGGCCGGCTCCACCAAAGTCCTCGTGCAATACCTCCTCTGCAGTTCTTGGAGTCGATCTGAAATTGGAGAAATGTTGTTAATACCATTATATATGTCATTGGAGGGGTGAAGGAAGTTCAGCCTCAGACATTTCCTCAGTACTCTTCTCTCGAAGGACTGAAGTCGGGTCATGAGGTAGTCGGGAAGGCAGGAGTAGTCTATATTCTAAGATTGGTCGAATGAAAGTTTGATAGGTGTGGAGTAGTGTATTTGGATGGCATCCTCCAAAGGCACCCCACAACGCTGATAGTAGCGCCACCCGGCGGTTGGCTGCATCTAATGCGTTTTGGAGGTCTGGTTGCCATCCAAGAGTTCGGCTGAATGTTATGCAGAGGTATCTGGCACTGTCTGCGAGTGGGAGCCTGGTTCCCCAAAGCTGGAGTCGAAGTTCTGTCGTCTCCAGGATTTTCCGCCGGGAGTGTTTTCGGTGGCGGGTGAAGATGGTTTGGGTTTTGGATGGGTTGGGTTTGATCCTCCAGTTTTTGCAGTAGTTTGAGAAGGAGTCCAGTAGTCCTTGTCCACCGAGCTGAAGTCTTCGGGTGTGTGAGGAGTTAACGAAAAATGCCACATCGTCTGCGAAAAGAAGAGTGTTATTATTATTTGGAAAGTCATAGGTGAAGATTATGTATAGAAGAGGGCCTAAGACTGATCCCTGTGGTACGCCAGCTACGGGGGTGGAAGGGTCTGAGATAGCACCTGAGTGCTTAACTCTAATTGATCTATCGGAAAGAAAGGATAATATGATACGGACGAAGTGATGCGGGATGCGGATGTTCAGGAGCTTTGCAGTGAGGCCGGCATGCCAGACCTTATCGAATGCTCACTCAACATCGAGAAATATGGCGAGAGTTGCCTGGTTGTTGTTGATGGACCTAGCGGCGTGAGTGTGTAGAGAGAGAAGGGCATCACAGGTAGAGTGGTGCTGCCGGAAACCGTGTTGAAAAGTTGGAATGATACCCAGAGCTTCCACCATATCTCGGAGGCGGTGCGTGAGGATTTTGTCCAGGATTTTTCCTATGCAGTCCAGTAATGCGATGGGCCTATAAGAGTTTGGATTAGTGCGGGGTTTGTTGGGTTTCGGAATCATTATAGTGTGAGAGGATTTCCAGGCTAGTGGGAAATACGCATGTTGAAGACATGTATTGAATATGGTGATGATGGTGGTGAAGAAATCATCAGCACTCTTCTACTGATGCTGTTGGGAACTAGGGCATTATTCGGAGACTGGAAAAGAATGTTGGTTATTTCAGCGGTTATGGATTGGAGAATGGGGGGAGGGTTGTTGATGGGCAGTGGTGGGATTGGGTTATTTGCGAATCTCCTGAATCGGTTTTCAATGTCTACAAAGACCTGTTGATTGAAGTTTGGGTGTGTGGGGACTTGGAGGTGGGCTTTGAAAGTGGCGGATTTTGTGGCTGGGTCTGATATGATCGTGCCATCTTCGAGTTTGAGGTGAGATGGGTTACTACGAAATTGGCCAGTCAGGCTTCGGAATTTGTTCCAGAACTTGGAACCGTCTCTGTAGTCGAGATTTGAGGTGGCGGTGATCCATTGGTTTTCTCTGTGGCGGGATGTGAGAGTTCGGACAGTGGAATTGAGGCGGTTCCAATAGTTTTTGATATTCGGATCTCTGGTCCGTTTGTACTCGCGTAAAATGCGACGTTTCTGATGGATCATGGTGAGTACTGATCTGGGCAGGGGGCGGAATCCTGTGTCGACAATTATTTTGGGTATGCAGTCACGAACTGCTCTCTGAATAACCTCCTCAATGATGGATATTGAGTGGTCGATATCATTAGTGGAATTAATTGGGATGTCAGGAAGATTTAAAGAGATGTGATTTTTGAATGCTTGCCAGTCGGTCTGACGGTAGTCAAGTATTTCTTTGAAACGGGATCTAGGCCGGATGGTTTGTTGAAGACATGTATTGAGAAAGACTGGGATGTGATCTGAAGTAATGCTGTTCCCTGGATAGCACTCCATTTCTACAGTATTTATAAGCCTAGAGGTGCAAATTATGTGGTCTATTATGGAGGAGCCTTGCTGAGAGAGAAATGTGGGATAGGTGTAGTCAGGACGGAAAAGTTGTAGTTCAATTAGGGCATTGGATAGTAAGGAGCCATTGTTGTTGATTGCGTGGTCTCCAAACTGGGTGTGGCGAGCGTTGAAGTCACCAAGCACCATGGCGCGGTTGAGGGATGCAACTTATTCTAACAGGTCGTGTGAGATGGGCATGCCTGGAGGGCAGTAATATGAGAAAATAGAGGTGGTGATGTTGTTGGAGTGAATATCGATAGCAATGCATTGGATGTTATTTAGAAATGGGGGAAGTGGGTGGGCTGTGACAGCAAGGTGGTGGCGTGTAAGAAGGGCAACCCCTCGGCCTTGGTTATTTTGAAATGTGTTGTAGCCTGAAATGAGGAGTGGGGTTTTCATAAGGGTCTCTTGTAAGCCAAGGATCTGGACATTAGCCGATTTCAGGAGATTCTCAAGGAGCGGCTTTTTATTGCGCGCTCCTCGGCAATTCACCTTTCCTACCACAAAGTCCATTAGAGGTCCAAAGTATTGAATTGGATTTTGTTACCCACGCTGAGAAGGTGGGGTTTGACGCCAGATAATTTTGTCATGGCTGTTGTAAAGGATTCTATGACAATCTTGCGATTGTTGGAAAGAGAATTGAGGAGTGTGATTAAAATGAATTCAATGACGGTTTTCTCGGATTTCGTGAGTTCCTCGTACGGTACACCAGTCTCGTCATTTTGTTCTGGGGCAATGGGAGCTATTTCTTCCGGAATAGAGGAAGTCTCTTGAATTTTTGGGCATTTCGGAGAGTATGCCGGGTGGGCCCCATTGCAATTGTGGCAAGTGGGAGTCTGGACATTGGGACAGGGGTCGGAGATTTTGTGCGGATTTTCGACACAGTTTGGGCATTGCGGAGGCTCTTTTCTGGTGCATTCCTGAGTGGAATGACCATTACGTTGACACTTGTTGCAGTGCTATTTTGTGGTTGGTAAAGCAGAGTTTTTTTATGGTTCTACTGTATGGAGTTTGAAGTCTATTGCTAGACCTCTTTGGATAAGGCGGAGATAGGAAGATTGACAGGGAGTGACAACCCTGACAAGAGTGGTGAGTTTGCTGTCTGTTCTGGACATTATGCGGAAAACATCATGGAATTTATAGTGGCCTTCGACAAGTGTGGCCTTCACTTCGGACATGTCAATGTCCATTTGGACGCCGCGAATGACGAAACAGTAAGATGGAGGACGGGGCTGTTTGGCTGGGATTTCTTTGACCCTAGGTTCCGAGCACTCAATTGATGTAACACCAGTTGAGTGTCTGACGACAGTTTGGAGTTTTTTTAAATCTATTTGTATGTGAGTTCTTAGAATTTCCCTGGACTCATTGGGACGAACTAGGATAGTATAAATGTTCTAAGGGAAGCTTGCTGGATTTACTATGGAATTAATTTCAAACGTTCTAATAAGGTTTGCGAATTGACGTTGGCTGGTGTAACCCTCGGGGATCTTATTAATATAGGTTGTAAAGAACCTTTGGGTTTTTGGTGTTACTAATGGATTTTGGGTTTGAAGATTTTGGGATTGGATAACAGTCTTGTTGTGAGAAGAATTTGAGTCTGTATCGTAAGTCGATTCAGAGTCGGATTTTGATGGATTTGATGCATTTCGTGCTGAGCGGCGCACGGATTGTACACCGCTTGAGCTCGCGGAGGACTTGGTGGTCATGGTAGGTATAAGGGGGAATAATTGTAGATATAATGTTAGAATCGATTTAAAAGTGTAGGAATATGTTATTTTGTAGCATACAGCGGGCCTGGGCCGTGGGTAGTTATGACTGGTGGTTGATAATTATGGTATTATTTTAGTGGCTTGTTAATGATCTGCTGGTAATTGATACTGTTTCGTTAATGACGGTAATTACTGAAGGTAATTACTACTAATTAACTTGCTCTCAAGGGATTATATAAAAGATTCTGTTATTGCTAATGATGTTCATCCAAGAAGTGATTTGTGGTATGATATTGGCTTTATTGCAATTTTGTCGGTGTGGTTCCTGAAGGGTTATCTTGGTACCAGGGCTATAGAGATACCGTTGTACGCAGTTGTGGAATAGATAAGAAATATAATGGTTAGTATATGAAAGTTGTATATTACCGGGCCCCTCCTGGGACCCAACGAAGTGGCGGGGCTTTGCTGAGGAACTCTCCGGGGTTGCAGCGGATTCAGAATTCTGCCAGATTTTCAAGACACTTCACTATTCTCTTTGCACTGTTGATTCACTGTACTCAATATAATTGGAACGCAGGTTCTCAACTAACGCGATTGCTCTCGATGACCCTAGGTGGGTCGAACACGGCGGACTTCTCTTAGTTCGCAACGTTGCTGATGCGAGGTTTGGAGAAGTGTGTTACAGCAATGGAAATGTCTGAAATATATGTGTGTCTGCTACGTGGATGGGGCACAACTTCAACATTTCTGGTACCTACCAATAGAATTAATATTTTTATTCTTTAGTGCACCAACTAATAAAGTCCATCCAATTTTTATTTATGTATTTATTTTTAATTTCGAGTGTAACATTATTCATCAAAATCATTCAACGTTCGCCAATGAAAATAATACTTTGCCTATACTTATTCAGAGATTTCGAAAGATCGCCATATTTAAGACTTCACTACAGCTGTAATTCGAAAACCCCTACCACATAGCAGAAACACATAATGCAGACTTTACCGCTGCAGTAATTCGGAAACTTATATATATTTTTAAAATGTCCATCATGGCTATAGTCTTTTCTAAAAAAAGGAAGACAAACAGTCGAATTGTGAACATCCTCCGTTTAGGTCGTCGGTCAAAAAGTAAAATCCAGTGGCGCGTCAGAACCGACACATTATAGTTACAAGCGGGTACTCGCTGATAAAAAACAAAAGTGAATCAATCTCTCCGGGTTTTTGATCTAAATTGCTTTGGATTTTGGACTGAATGTTGATCCAGCCTGAGTCATAAACAAAAGTGGAATCAAATCGAATTTCTGGGCAGAGCTCCCAGATATGAAAAAAATATTTTTTTTTGTCTTGGCCGGTTCTGTTCTCTGAAGTCACTGCAGTCTACCTGGTGCTAATACCGTTCCAACAGAAAACATTTCGACAGTCTAAATTGAGGAATAATCGTAATTTGAAGACGTCACTTCTTATTTCACAGTCCAACTGGGGATAGTTTTTGAATCTCTAATTATGTAGGTATGGTGAGGATTACTTTCATATTTTTTACGAAGACAATAGAATACCTATGTAACATTTGATCAAGTTTTTCGAGTGTTGCTTTTGTTGCTTAATATAACTCGAGGATTGGTACTTCCTAAAAGTTTATCTGTCAATGTTTGTAGTTGCCATATTCCAAATTTCATGTTTAATGTATAAATTTTCAATTTATGTCTGTCATGTTACTCTACTGCATGATAATCTTATCATGACATTTCCAATTGAAGCATTATATGAAACTATTTGCTAATTCAATGACGTTGACAACAGTTCTCTAGACAAGTAGCTAATCGACTGCTCATTACACCATCAAGCCATGCAGTGTGTGAGAGATGCCACATGCAGTGATCCCGTCGAAGGCAATGTAATAATATATTGGCTCCATCGAACATGCAAGCGGGACATACCTAAGTTTCAATAAACTCCCGAGAATACTCCTGTCGTATAGTTATAGTAAACTTTGAATGTAAGAGGACAGTGTGCTTATACGATAGAATTAGCGCTTGCCGCACAGCTGAATTTGGGGCGCATTTGCAGCACTTCTCCACCGATAAGCTGTGTATTGCGGAGAGAAGCTGTAATATACAGATGAGAATGTGCTGCTGTTGTCAGTTGGATAAGTAGTTGAATGCGGGGAAGGCAGAGGAAAGAGAAGGAATAAGGAGGTGAGATAGTAGCAGAGTGCAATTATTATTATTATGTGAAACATGGGGACATGTGATTGACGCAAAGGTCTATTGACACAATATCAAAGAACTGGTGAAATTTCAAGTGAGCTTTAAATCGAAAATATCACTTTGTCATATCCGACATTGCATTTACATATTTTTTTAGCGACATTCTGTCACAGTCTTGTAAAGTTCCTGCAATGCTATCTGGATAAAATTTTGTATGTTTACTGAAAAGAATATAGAGAATCGCGGATCACATAGGAAAAATAAGAATTCTAGGATCTAAGTTGAAAACCTTCTTATTATTTTTATTGAAAATAAAAAATATGATCTGCGATTCTACAGTGAATTTCAGGCATATTTTATCTCTAAAAAAATATTCTCTCTAGAACCAAAAGACAGAGGAATTAAATATTTCAGCTAACTATCGCTGTACCCGCTTCTGTTCATTAACACTACCTGTAATACACTTACGAAGGGTTGTCGGTTATTATAGGTATCATATATCAACCTCCATACTTCACCTCGGGGACGTTAAACAGAAAAAAACATAAAATCCACACCTAGGTAGCGAGGCTCCTTAAAAATGTAAAATAATATTTATATATATATAATATATATATATATATATATATATATATATATATATATATATATATATATATATATAATTAAATAAATGAAGAGCTATCCGTACCAGATGACCATATTAGAATATGAATAATAATTTCATGCCTAGCTGGTAGGTTTGTCGTCTACATATTACGTTTGTATGCGCAAACATAGCATCAGTCTCCCAGACATATATCACATCATTATTCACCTTTGCCGATTGTTCTTATCCACCATTATACATGCTTAATATATCGCTCATACTTGTCTCCACCGACAGATCTATACTGAAGATTGATACAAGTATGAGTTCCAAATTAGGATTGATTATCAAATATGGCTCTTCGCCCTACGACATACTGATGAGAGGCAACAACCTCGAAATCATGATATATGTCTGGGAGACTGATGCTATGTTTGGTAATCAATCTGATTGAGCAGTATAGTGGAAAAAACGCATACAAACGTAATATGTACACGACAAACCTCGATCTTATTGCGGCACCCTACGAAATGTAGGTTCAATTTACCAGCTAGGGATGAAATTATTATTCATATATATATATATATTCTTTTGATGCTGATGCTTTGAAGTTGGTGCCAAAAGTTCCTCTACCTATAACAGCACAACTTAGGAAAATATATTAAGTTAATAATCATTAGCCCTCCCTTCAGTGCCTTGCCAGTGTTGCAACTGATAAGGGGACCTACAGTGGACTCCAAACCACCGATATGTCTCTAGACCATTTCTTCCAGATCAGAGGGTCTTAAGACGTACTTGACCACGCTGCCTAATTATTTCATTTCTATGTCAATCTTGATCACTCATGGAGATCTCTAAATCGATATGACACTGAGCTATTATGTTATGATCAGAGCTTCACGTCAAAAGCGGTCTTAACGCAAGCTTCTGTCGGGGTTTCACAATGTGTCATAATAGAAATCTAAATTTTGTTTTCTTTCGTTCGCGTGTCGTGCGTGCCAAGAAGAAATGCCATATTCAGTTTCGACATGAATAAGTCAAAAATATGAAAATTATTTTTTATTTATTTTTCCCGCATTTTCTTGGGGATGTGCATTGAGAGTATGGTGAAGGGCAACAAGCAGAATATTTGTTTTTACTTCAGAATTAGAAAACCCAATTTTCGACCCTGCTTAGAGGTCCGAAAATGATTATTTTCTTAACTAGGGCCGAAAATCAGTTTTCATTTTGTCCTACTAGAGGGCGCTCAATTAGTAGTAATAATATTTATTTAAGTGTTAAATATCTAACAATAATATATTTATCGTTATTTTTATTTAATAAGCATAGATTGTGTTAATTCAGAAGTTAAATTACTAGTAATTTCGAGGCGACACTGCTGTTTCCAACCTTTCCAATTATATTTCTATAACATTTTTGTATATATGTGAGATTGTGAAGAATAAAGAAAGATTGCTTAGGCCACGTTTCGAAAGCAGATTTCCGGGCGTCAACTCTTCGTTCAGCCCGGAAAAGCTTCACTTTCCCAACTAGTGTAAAAAAATACTATTGGCAAGTTTTATCACAAGCCTAAAATCGACCGACAGGTTTTTTTGGACTAAGAGAGTTCTGACGCGTAAACCTCTGATAAAACCGAACACAGAACATTCTACACGATTGGGGTTCTTTCCTTTTTACCATCTTTTAGTATTGTAAAATATTAAGACCCTCACAGAAACCGAAAAGCAGAATCAAATTCCACCTTGTATATGAAGCTTTGCTCTCCTTTTTTCTTGTAAATTATCACTTTTCAACCATCAACCAATTCCTGGTAGGTAATATGAAAATTACAATTACACATGTGGTTCTATGCTCGACTAGATGAAGGTATGTAAACTACCCTCTTCATTATCAAACTATTTTGATAAAGAGTATAGTTACCAACGAACATCCCAAACTAACACTAGATTGAACACAGAATTCAATTTCTCCATGCAGCAATGATATTGTCGATGGTAGTGGTGGTGAACGACAAGATTGTTTCCCATGTCAGTTCGCATGTTGGGAATGCATTATCATCAGGCTGTAGTGGTAGTACATCAATTCAATGTTCCCTCTAGCCCAGCACATCAGCAGTAATATTGAAATGATGATCTTGTTCCAGATCGCTATAGAGTTGCTATATTGCTTTGGAAACTCTATACCTAGTCTATAATGTAGGAACATCATAAATATATATCCGAGGTGTTGCACTTGATGATATAATAAGCATTTCATTACCTCTAGTACTGAACTGCCTATGTATGACTGTATAACTATTGTCCTTTTTGAGTATTACTGAATTCACAGCAAATTTAGAATATGAATAAAGCTATTTCGTGCAGAGAATGAAAAATTCATTATCAAAACCCCATTTTGATAAATATCTCATCCATGTACAAAAACATAATCTACATATAGAATATTTTGTTATTAACTGGTCCCGGACGAAATAGCTCAACAGTACAGT
Organism: Crioceris asparagi; assembly: GCA_958507055.1. NCBI lineage: Eukaryota > Metazoa > Arthropoda > Insecta > Coleoptera > Chrysomelidae > Crioceris > Crioceris asparagi. Next base: position 15,275,692 of record OY293829.1, on the reverse strand, counting down.
TGTCTTTTATAAGTGACAGTACTAGTTATAGGGTTGTAAGTTCGTATCCCCTCCTAGCTGACTTTTTTTTAATTATAAATATATTACCATATCATAAAGAATTGTTCCTATTGCGATCCTTTACACTTAGTTATAAATTTTAATACAATTTCATCGTCATTGTGTCATATGTCCAAAATATTTTTTTAAACTTTATATATATAGTTTTGTAACACATTCTTTCTTTAGCTTTTAAACTACATTTAATTGAGGTATCTCTGAAATAAATAAAAATCTTAATAAGAGTAGGTATTTTCCTTATTGTGGCATCCTCGTGAGTTCGTTTCAAATATTTTCATCTCTATTCCAAACATCTTGTATATACTCATTTATATTATACATTTATAAACTATTCGTAATTTCAAATTACTTCTGGAATAAATGCTGAAATTTTATCTGTTGAATTATATTACACAATGTTATATATATATATATATATATATATATATATATATATATATATATATATATATATATATATAATATATATATATAATAATGGAGATGCTCTACACCTATTTGCTTTTATTTAGTTGGACACAACCACCACTAGAAGCAGATCACGTGATTTCAAGCTTGTTAGCTTTCATCAGCGCCACATAAGTGGAAGCTGTATCCAACTAAACAAAAGCAACTGGAAGATAGTCGGAATTTACCAGACCTGATCCACCAGTAAATTCCGACTATCTTCCAGTTGCTTTTGTTTAGTTGGATACAGCTTCCACTTATGTGGCGCTGATGAAAGCTAACAAGCTTGAAATCACGTGATCTGCTTCTAGTGGTGGTTGTGTCCAACTAAATAAAAGCAAATAGGTGTAGAGCATCTCCATTATTATATATTATATACTCTTTCATTTATGAAATATAGAAATCTTCAATTATATATATATATATATAGGAAAATCCATGTGCATTAGGGTATTTTTGGTTTGAAAAAGGAATTGCAGCAGGGTACTGTGGTTGCTTTACTGCGAAATTGTTTGATATAGCCTTAACGAGGATTGGTTAGCTGGAATTAGCTGCCAAATATTATATTACCGTCCCAAATGCTGCTCTTTACACGAATGCTGAGTGGTATGAACTCCGTCCGCTGTTTTGTTCCCTATTAATGCACGTATATTATTTCCTTTGATGCTGTGCAGCTATAACCACGCTTTTGTTAATTAGGTTATATCGAATTATTGTGCCATTTCTTGATCTCAGTATGATCAATCTCATTAATAACTGCTTCTATCGGCCAATACGTAACAAAAGAAGGAACACAATTGTTATATAAGCTTACTGCATGCCATGGGTTTTGGTAGGTAAAATTTTCAGAACCCTTTTGGATCAATTATATTAGAAATGCCTTCGTATGCCGTTATACGCTGTATCCGCAGATAGTGATTTGGACATTATGTCTAAATTTAAAAATGAAATCTTGGTGCAATAAGTATATATCTATGTTAATGTTGAATTCATACATTCTTCAATCTCAATGGATCAATGCCAATACAGTCTACTAGATTCTTAGGAATATTTGTTGACACTAAGCTTGACTGGGTTGACCAAGTAAATAGTTTCTGTAAAAAAATAAGTAGCAATGATAATTTGAATAGTCGTTGATATACTTGAGAGGATTCGATATTATATTGGAAATCACCAAAGTAACTGATACTTGTAATCAATTAATTTCAAATTCCTGTAAAGTTTTTTCAGTGGTTCTTCGAATACCTTTCTTGTCTCTACTGAAGTGGAAGAAATACTCCTTATGGATATGCTCCAGACGTTATCTTCTTGGTAGTGTGAGTTAGTCCATGTGATAATCCTGATCCAAGACCTCATTCCCATCTACGTTTATCAATTCCATTTTTTGGCAAGGGATTGAAATATATTCTTTTGCATGACTACATTATCTGGTTTTTACTTCATTATTGTCTTCGATTCTTCAGAAAAGATTCATTGAATTATCCGTTATTCAAAGTTTGGGCAATCCTCGTATCTTTGTCTTCATTGTTGTCTGTTTCCTCACTACTTTATTCTTGTATACAGATCAGTTTAGCTTTATATCAGTATGCTAGTGTTTTGGAGTTCTTCTTCACAAAACTGCAGCGGTGAGAGTTGCCTTGTCTATGTTGTTGATCTTTGTTGTGCCTATGTTTTGAGCCAGTATACATATGTGGATTATGTCCTCATTTTCTCACAAAGAAGGGTCTTGCCACCGGTTTGCTCGATTCTAATAAAACAAGAATTTTACAAATAGAATATATAACAGTTGAAATCTACATCACTCGCAAAATTATATGCAAAAATAATAAAGTTTTAATTCAGTTCACTAACTATAGGAATATTACACATACCTATCTGATAATATATTATAGAATAGATCAATAATGAGTCTGTCCTATTTCGAGAAAGATAATTATAAACATTTGATAGGTACCATTACAGTGCTTTCAAAACAAACACACCCTCAGGACTTCCTGTCTATATCACAACTTAATTTCATTTCAATTTAAATGAATTAATAAAATCTTATGATACAACTGATGATTGGTAAAGATATGTTCGTGTTTGCCTCGAGGCTTATTCAATGTTAATTGAAATATTATTCAAGTCGTTGTTATATAAGCTACTTCATGAAGGACTATGATTTTATTGCTAGTATGAAAATAGCCACCGAGATTATTTTGCGGACTGAATTGAGAAGTGTTCTCTTTGAAAATAAATTGTTCTCAATCTCAGTTATATTTTACATTATAAAAATATAAAACTGATTATATTGCTAATTTCTCTTATTTTCAGGTACGTTCCGTCTAGTATGCCCTTTGATGGATTGTTTCTATTTCTTATGTAAGTACAGCATCACAATCTATTTCCGAAATACAACATTTGCAGCAAATACCTCGAAAGCTCAATTAATTTTAGATCCCTAAAATCATGACGGAACGGCTTGATATCCACAGCCTTCGCGATTTTAACTCATTTTATCATTTTATGCATGACCTGACTATCGGCGAAAATAGGCTTTCCACCACGTTTGATATTTCTTTCAAGTCTTTTGTCATAACAGAATCTACACTTGGAAATTAGTATTTTTTATTAAAAACTTTCTATAAAAGCATAATATTAGTTGCCTTTATAGCCATCTTAAATCAAACGTCATTTTTATACTGTGATATACGCGTGCGTTGACATAAAGACATGTATTACGCATTTTATATCTCGCGATTAAGAAGTAAATTACCATTTGAGTGTGAGAGAGATAGACTGATTTGAAGGATAGTGGTTGTGTCAATTTAGTGATGACAATACGCTGCCAATATCTACATGTCAATGGATGATCGTAACTATGACTGTAATGCCTAACATAATTTTTGCCTGATGTTGCCAGCGTATTTGAAATGGTCCCAAATCATAAAAAAATATATTTACGACAGTGAAATGGCCAAAATGATAATCAGGATAAAACATTCGCTCCAGCTACGTGTCAGAGCAGACCTTGTACTATTGCATTTCTCGCTACTCGCTTATGAAACGTAGCGTTTCTCACCACATTCATCTTTCAGTGACGTTGACATACCTATACTTAGACTTATGTTGTAATGTTACGACTGTCAGTAAAAAGTATTAATATCGTCCTTGTTCATCAAATTTATCCCTTTGGAATTTGAGAAGTTCTCCCTTAATGAAATCATACTTAATTTGTCTCTTTCCGAACTGTTATGATATCTACTCAGATGAGCGATGAATGAATGAAAAAACACTTAATTCCCAATTAGCCTCTTCATCATCTCCTTATCACTTCACTGATGGGTGCACGCAAAGTCATTCCGCGTACATATCATATTAAAAACTTCATCAACCGTAACACGCCTATATCTATAAAGCATATAAAATATCTCGAACAAAAAAATAGTTAGAGCACCAGCTCTCATCATGGCCTAATGTTGAAGCCCTCTCTCTCTCTCTCCCTTACCTATCACACCTTTGGGCCTTAAATCACACCTCTTCATTTTTTGTGTGGCTCATCTAATTAGAATAACCCCATCGCGGTGAACTGAAGGGGACACCCTCTGCCGTCGAGGATGACGATATTCCTGACCACGCTCGGTTTTGTAGACGATAAATAAAGTGGTGATAAGATCTCAGACTCGACGCTCTGTAGGAACGCGTATTATAGTGGTGCTTCCTCTCACTCGAAATTGGTTTGTTTTGTCGGTCCAGTGATAATTATAACGAGCGAGTTTCGGTTTCGAAGATGAGAGAGAAAGAAGGTCTTGGGATCGACAGTCTACGTTCTGATCGGTCAGCAAAATGTAATTGAAGGTACCGGGAAGGTTTTGTTTGACAAAGGAAGTTAGTGAGTCTCTGAAATAATTGTGCTATGAATTGAGAGTAGATATTTGCTGCCTGCGTCTTTTGGCCAGATTGCTTAGATGCCGGTACATGAAAATAAAAATGTCGACTCGTTCTTGGCATCGGTAGTTGAATAGAGTTTCGTAAGTCCATACATCCAAAACAGATTTGTTTTTAATATCACCGTTTCAATTCATTCATCATTTCAAATGTTTTTGGAACTCAAGAACACACTTACCAATTTTGTCGATTCTAGCATCATTGCAAAGATGTTTCAAGTGTTTTACTACAAGATAATGTATAGTAACTTATTTCCCCAAAATCCAATTTATAAATTACTTATTGTATTTCAAAAGGACCAAATGAATTCAGCCATGAAGATGCATGACAGAATCAATCAGAGACTGTTTTGAAGAAACCGCTTTTGAAAATTCAACTCTAGTGTTGATGGCGCCTGTAAATCTGTAATCAATAGATTAAAAAATAATAGTAACAAATAGCTGATAGTTACCTATACGTGACATAATTATTGGCGTTAATTTTATGATAACAAAAAATAAACTTGAACTTTTGTTAGTTGGTGAAATTATCAAAACTTCTACAAACACTTTTGTAACACTCTAGTAATACTTTCGTGAGCGTTTTGCCAACATCCTAGTTCAACTTAACTTTTACAATCCCTTGTGAATTCCCAAGCCCATCATCTTTGTTCTCATAATGTTGGCGAGTTCTATTCATAAAAAGTTGAAAAAATGCAAGTCTCGTTAGTGAACCAACAGAAAAATATGCATAGCTTTCAAAGTTAATCCTCCTGTAAAAGAAAACTCGTGATGTATCAAAAGCAACAGATTCTGGACCAAGCGACTTGAACACCTCGGTAATGTTTTCAAAGATCCACGTTTGAATTACTAATTCGAGACTTGCATTTAATTGATCTTCTGGTATCGCACTCAAATAAATTCCCTAGAAATAAAACTTATTTGATCAGATCGTCGCAATTATTTATTTTTAGCGTGTCAAAACTACCAGTAATGGTCATTATGTATTTTGAAGTGGGATGAAAGATTTAGCCAGAATACGAATAAAATGTTCATTTGATGATAACTTTTTTCCTAGTCTATTTTCTGAGATACGCCTTATAGCAGATGGTAAAGTGCTTTAAGCAGAATAATTTAGACAAGTTTCATTAAAATCGGTGTAGCCGTTTTCGTGCCACAGTATTGAGGGAAAATCGTTCTGTAAGAGCAGGATGACCAATTTGTGTTTTCGAAGAGCGTTATATGGACGACCCTTCTGTTCCCGAGATAATCTTGGTACAGACATACAGAGTCCGGCAGAAAGCCAACAAGACAGATGGACGGACCAATGGTTGAAAATATATGTTTTGTACTCACGTGTCTCTGAGACATAAGCATTTGTTGAAAACCGAACTCCGAAAATATCTCCCCTCATCAGCTTACTCTTGAAAGATATCAATATAAGTATATAAAAACTGACTACTTTGAAAAATATGTCTTCTCTTCATGAAGTCAGTTGCATAATATCTAAAGAATAATGCAAGCATAACAGTCTACGAGTCTTCGAAAAGTTTATTACCAACGCTAATGCATTTGAAGAATATTTTTTCCACATTACTGTAGAGGTAAAATTGTCGACAGAGGACCAATATTTATGAAGGTATTGTGAAAGTCTAACAATAATCCTTTCTGAAGCTCTAGTTTCATCGTTAGCACCAATTTTATACATTATATAGAACTTTCGTCGAATACAAACTACCTTTCATAGTGCACTACAATAGTAACAAATCAAGCCATCGTTTGTGGGATCCATTGTGGGTCTACGAAAGTGTGAAAAATTGTTCTATTAGATTACCGTCCACTGTGAAAAGTGGATGAATAGCCGGCGGTATGCATTTATTTCGAAATGGGCGTAGCTGGCTAATTTACCAAAGGGGCTAGTTGATTCTCGATTCATAATTTGTCCAATAATAAACTTTAGAGTTGAGGCTCTGGTGCTGGATAAGAGATATATGAAAAAAATAATTTAATTTTAACCTAATTATCTATTCAGGATACAGATACTATTCTGTGGAATTTTTTTTTTGAGATAAGCTGCATATTTCTATCCATTTAATCATGAAGAAAAATGAGAAAATTGACACGTGTCAAAAGTGTATACTCATTTTCCAATTTAATCTGATGAAATTTACAGAAAAAGAAAACTATTCATATATTCGAAACAGTACACATAAATTTTACATATAGAAGCTTATACATAGGTAGAGATTAGGTATACATATTCGCAAAACCTATCAACCATTGGCAATACAAATACACATGTTACTTGATCACGGTGGTTTTGGACTCGTGCCTTTATTCAAGCAGCATAGTCTTCTATGTGAACTTTAGATTTAATATCATAAATAAAATAAGTTTCAAAGGTGATGTTGAATTTTTATATCACTTCAATTTTGATTATTTTGAGGTTTTTAAACTCTTACGTTCAAGAAGTCAATTAAGATAAATTATAAGGTTTATATTCTGTTCATGTCAAATACGTGTTCATATTAATTTTTATTAGAATGAACCTTCATGGGTGACGTTTACGACTTAACGTTAATGTAACCTCTAAAACTTAGATTCATTTATGATTTTGATTATGGTGTAGACATAAAAGACTACGGAGCTCTTGTTAAATGAGCATATATATAAATATCACTTGAATATAACTCAGATTTTGGCAAAACACTGTTTGAATGAGTGGAGTTGACGAATTCTCCTATATCGTGTATGGTGATCTCCCACGAAATCGCGTCCACCTCGATCAAATAACAGGGATATTTGTATTGCCAATAGGAAATAGCAATATGTTATTCAAATTTTCTTCACTCCAGCCAGCGCCAGGAGCATTTTCAATAATTCCTCTTTAAAGTGTAAATTGAAACGTGAATCTCAATAGAAAATGTCGGCTAACAGCCTTTGTTTTGTTAGCTGTTTTTCTTTGAACTCTGTACGTTGTTATGACATAATTTATAAATATAAATATAGCTAAGTATTGCCTTGTCAATCAAGTCTGTTCAGGTGTCACTTTCAGTTATTTTTCACTCTGATAACAATATTCTTAGCTTGACGTCAATATTTGAAAAATATCATCCCACTGTCATTAACCTTTATAAAGAGAACTACATTAGCAGCAATAATTATATCTTGGATACTAATTTTCAGAAAGGTCACCTTGTGTCAATTTTGACACTTTTTGAAAAATCCACCTCTGATTCCATTGAAAAACAAATAGATAAAGGAAAATCTAATCTACCTACTTTCTCTACAATCTATTAACTGTTGGTACTTCATAGAAATATTTTAAGGGTTTCTAGAATATTCAACACAATAAACAGATGAATGTTATATATTAATCTATTGAAAGGACAGATAAATTCGTAGAACTATGGCTTGAACTCTCATAACAGAAAAATTGTTGTTTTATCCCACACTTTTGGGAACAGAAGTTTTGGATTATTGTTGTAACTAATGAATGAATGTGCTCAACAGAAATATTCCAAGTAAGAGATAAACAAAACATTCATATGGCGTAGCGTTGAAGACAATTTTCCAGTCCACATAAAAGTTGTTCGGATATTTCTAAATTAAAGTATATCAAAATCAGTTGTGACATATCCGGCGCCTGTGGTGCTACATCCTAAAAATCTTACACAATTCCTTCCTCCGCCCGTGCATCTGCCATTAGGAAAGAAGAGGCCTATTCAATGTCAGGACAACAATAAAAAACGTTCCGTTTGTGTGCGGCCTTTTCCATTTCTTGTCTTCTTATTTCACTCCAACTACTTCTTCTTTTATTCTACATACACAATATCTTCTGTTGTTTGCATGGCGTACATTTTATGTGTCGCCCAAGTTATTTTTCATAATGACCAAAACACTCAGTGACGTATACATTATGTATCTTTTTTTTCATTAGTTTAAAGATTATGATAAATGACGTGTATTGTCCATTTGAATTTGTATAAATTCGAGAGTCATCATGTGTAATTTTATATCTTTTACAAATTTCAATACACGTTGATTTTATTTATATTAATGTTAGTACATTAGTCATCAAAGAAAATAATTAACAGATTACATACAATATAAAGACTATGGTCGAATGCTGACAAAAACTTCTTTTGTTTTCATGAACTAATTTATACATATTGGTGTCAAATTTATAGCCTCAATTTTATTGGTATATATCCCTTTAAAGTAGTACTTATCTATTGGAAAAATAAATCACCCGTTTAATTAATTAATTTATGACGCTATTTAAAAAAAATAGGAACGACTTTATGAGTCGCTGCACTACAAAGTACAAAATAATATTAGTTCTAGTTTTACAAGTGCTGGTATTTTTTTTTTGTTTTATTTGGAGTTTTTAGTGCACAAACTAAACTGGCTTTATATTTAACATTTTTAAGTGTATTATTATTAATCAAAATCGTTGAAAACTCATTTAAATTGCATAATTCAGTCAAACTTTCAGAGTTTTTTGGCGACTTGGCGATTTGTGTCAAAGATATGCAAACACCGTACTTAACTAAAACATGGCAACAACCAAAACAAATCTCTAAAAATAATATATTGCCTTTGGATACATTTTATGAATGATATATAATACACATATCTCAGACTAATATTATAACACAGAAACCGGTATATATGGTGCCTTCTATAATTTTTCCTCGTCAGATTTTCGATTTTCTGGGGAAGAAAAGGTTGGATTTAAAGTTCTTTTGATATGGGACCATTTCTCAGCACTTGTATTTCAAATGCAAAAAGAAATAAAAATCGGAGCAAGTTAACCATGCAAACCGCGTATACGAACATGAAAAAGCAAATAGTCGAATTGTTTACCTCCTCCGATTGGGAAGTCGGTCAAAAATAGAGTTTGCCAATTAAATAGCACTATTTTGATGAGGTTCACAATCATCAAGAAGAATGTTTATCTTTATCAGAAACATTCCAAATATAAATATTTTTTAAACAAAAACTAATAATCATTTTATAAATTCAATTGAAAAATAAAAAATAATCTTGCTAAAATATGGTTGTTGTTATAGGTTAAACGAGTTTTGGCAGTGACTTAAAAAACTACCGGCATCAATAGAAACAATATTTTGTGAATTTTTCAGTACACTACATAATAATGTGAAAAAATTTGTTTTTACATTTTACATGAGTACCTCATTACATGTTGATATAGTAATTGTAGGTAAATCAAATAAAATAAATAAACAATGTTCCAAATTTGCAGCGCTGTAAATATCCAATTTAAATAATATCATAAGCGATTTTTTCCTCAAGATGGAATTTTCAGTTCAAAAATGCGCCTCCACCCTTTTTGGGAAAGAAACAAGATGACTTGAGAATGAAAAATTAAATCATTGGAATCAGTATATGTTTACTTAGCAAAAGTAATGTTAGTAACATTAATTTTCGTTGTGCTTATGTATGTAGGTATGACATAATCAGGTAGTAAAGGATTCAACAATGGTTTCTGAGCTTTTCTTACAAGCATTCACTAGAATATAAAAAATGTATACTCGTCTGTTATACTGTGCTTTCAGTGAGAACATTTATCTATGGTAAAATCGATTCTGACTCCAAGAGAAAATTTACCAATAAACGGTTTTCTTATTCTATTAAAACGGTATTGATGAGATCTTACTTATTCACAACTTGAATATGGATCGAAGCTTACAAAAATAATGATAAATATTTTTTACAAAAAATTGGACCGACTTTATTAGTTGGTGCACTGAAAAATACAAAATAATATTAATTCTCTTGGTACTGTTACTTTTGAACTTGTGCAGTTGCAGTTAGATTGATAACTTTCCAACTTCACCAACTTCACAAGTACCACCACCAACAGAATTAATATTATTTTAAACTTTTCAGTGCATCAACTAATAACGTCGGTCCAAGTTTTTGTAAAAATATTGATTTCACACTTTTCAGTGTAACATTAGTCACGAAAATTGTTGAACGTTCACTAATACCTACCAATGAAGATAATACTTATCCTATTATCAACGTACATTCTTTGCTTGTAGTTGATATTATTGAGATCTCATAACGTCGCTGCGGAAATACGCTTAAGTACTTTATATGTTAACATTTTACTCTAAGGAAAACTGTTTAGTGTAAATGTTGTTACAAATAAGGCTTTCCATGTAGTACCCACAGATTTTCAATTTTCGAAAAAATCACCCTCTCCACATAGCAAAAACAAACATATTTGAGAATTTAACATGCCTCTAGTTCGAAAACCGTAACTCTTTTAAAGAACTGTTCAATTTAAACGTTTCCGGATATTGTCCTATCTTCAATTATACTACCTCAGATTTTCGATTTTCGAGATAAATTGCCGCATCCACTCCCTTCAGATGTGTGTTTTTATAAACATGGAACCATTTCTCAAGCCTCCTCTTTCAAAGGAATCAAAAATCATCAAAATCAGATCAAGATTTCTGGATAAAACGCGCGAACGAACAAAAAAGCAGACAGTCGAATTGTATACCCCCTCCGTTCGGAGTTCTTCGGTCAAAAAGCAAATCAACAGAAGAAAACAGAAGAAATTCAGTCAAATTTGTATGCCTGTAGATATTTTGAAAGGCAGACAGAGACAGATCTAGGTTATCTTGAATTGATGGAATTGCCGTTCCTAAACAAATAATTTATTCAGTATTTTGTCTCGAGTCAGTTTTCCTGTTTGAGGTTGTGTGAAATAGTAAAGAGGTTTAGAAAGAACTTCAAATCACTAATTTCATACTCAAACATATTTATCTGTATAGAGAACTGAAATCAATGTAGCTCAAATTAGAATAATCCATATTCTCAGCCCCATATTTCTTATATCTATCAACAATGGTTGGGAGCTGAGGTCTTGCAAACAACAGGGCAATGGGTGGGCAATTATACCTTGTTTCAATTAGCATTTCTCTTGGTCTGTCTGTCTGTCTGCAATTAACGCTTCGAACAGTTAGGCAAGCACGCACATGTTATGTCATCCAGTAATAATAATTACACGTCAAAACCACACAGGGTTAATAACTGTTGCGAAATAAAAAGGCCCATTAATGCGAGCATTAAGCTAGCGTCTACCCCTCTTCCACTTCCATATAACACGCACCAGCCAAGTTGCCACAGCCAAGTGAAAGTCAATTAGAAAACATTTTACACCGTGTACATAAAATCAGCTATAAACACACTCTGATGGAAAAAAAATGTTGTGGATACGTCATGGGTAGGAGAGCAGACTTTAGTGAACACAATTGAACCATACAATGTGTTGGCATTGTGGCTTCAAACTTTTGTTTCACCGACAAGATTCAATTTATTTACTCGATTGCGATTGTCGAAAGATGAAAAGAAAATCTATGTTGGGTAAGAATTGTGGCGAATCGCCCTGGGCAACCAAGAAACCAATCTGATTTTGAATGAGCTGGCTTTTCATTCTGTTTCAGCAGTTTTGGCGTCTCCGTCTTTACGAGCAGTTCATATGAGTTGTCAGAGAGTATCTACCAATCCATTCTAGTCTTAGTCGATAATCAATTGTGTATTCGTAAAACAAGATTGTGATATATTACAAACTCAGTAGGTATATTTATTCTATAATTTACTGAATATATAATATTTATCTCATATCCAACTAATCTGGTTACATTGGATTATTACGGAAGGTAAAATTGTAAAACTTGTATACATGTTTGTTCCTCCTTCTTTGATTGTTTGTCGTTAGTCTTCTTCAACTTCGAGTTGTCCACATCCTGGACTAAACTTATTTCTTTATTATTTTAAACTTCTTCCTCTCTATCGTGCAGTAATTGAGTTACCTATTATCTCGTATGTTCCAATGTTAATGTTATGTTTTATATTATCTACCTTACTTTTCATGACCCTCTGTTATATTAACTTATTCTTCAATTAAACTATGCTGAGTCTTCTTAGTATTAGTTTTCCGAAATCGTATTATTTTTTATGGGTTCTCGCTCATCTCCAATGTTGGGCACTTGATAATCGTTAATCTGATGTAATTTCATAATCAGCTGAAGTTTAGATAGATACAACCCTGGGTATTCATAAACAACTCTAAGCTCGATACTAGTTTACTTTGTTCACAGCTTATAAGACTGTTTTAATATCATTTTAAGCTAGGCCAAACAAGCTTTGTTTATGAATATGACTGAAAATGTTTTTAACATTACTTATGAGTGTATTAATGCTGATAACTTAGATCAGGTTCAGCAATCTTTGGTACTGTCTTGTTTAAACTGTAACATTTAGCCCTCATCTCATGTTAAATCATTTTTTAAACCATATTTCTGCGCTCTTGAGATATTATCATGGAGTCTATCATATTGTCATCCTACTCTTTCAACTGAGACACGAAGAAAATAATATTTAGAGCCATCGCGATCCAATTATTCTGTGATTTAATCGATCGTTGTGTTAATAACTGCGACGACCTATGCCGAATACGAAGGAATGAAACAGAATACTAAGTCATCCATAGCAGGAGCGCAGGCACTTCTACTATAAACCATCATTTTTAATTTACGACATATAACGGCTACCAATTACTATATAATAATAGAACTCAAAACACTCTCATCTTGTGCATGCATTCTTTGGTCTTCCTGGTCTACCGCTTTGTATTGTTATAGATGTTATTAATTCACTTCGTAATGACACTCGTATATAGAAAGAGATTTTAAATCAATTTAACATTTTATCGTTTAGGATGCGCTTTTGAACACTAGTGTGTAGGATTTAATTTCCTTATAATAACCTGAGTTTATGAGGCACACAGTCTGTTCGAATCTCATTCGAAATGAGTCTAGAGAGTGGGAGTGCTTAAGGGTGTCTCCTTCTCTTTGGCTTGATTGTGCCATATTGAAATTCGATTTATAAAGCGTTTTTGATCAAGATTTATGTGAGCAGAAAGATTAGTAGGAAACGCTGGATGCCATTGATGGATGATGAATTGATTGTCTTGATTTACTGGGAGATAAGCCACAGTTGAGTACTCAGGCTAGTCGATGTTCAAATGGCTATAAAAATCAAGTAGGAGCAATAACATTCTTTTCTTCTCTTAATTTTATGGAATACCTTGGATAATAATTTAAATAGGCATAAAATAATCAAGCTTTATCCATGATCTTTTCATGAAAGTGCTATGAACAAAATATAATTGTTCGCTTTTTTCTCAGGTAAAGGAATAAATATCTCATTCTAAAATTTAGACTTTCAGAATTTATTATCTATCAATTTCAAATATTAATGCAAAAGGAATGTCACGAATCAAAATACTCACCGTAAAAATCATTCAAAGCTATCGACATTTGTATAAAAATTAGTTTCTTCCAACATCAATAAAATCCAGCTTAACTTCATCCACATATTCCTCATCATCACTATACGACTGAGCGATGTTAATCTTTTTTTATATTTATATACATCTGCATCTACCGAAAGAACTGTCCGGTAGGTAAGAGAGCTCGTGGACAATACCAGATTTGTCACATTAAGAAGGATTACTTCTCTGCCATAAAAAGAATGTTTCACATAAGTGGAATCTCGTTTGCTGCTGTAGCCGTCTTCATTTTGATAGCACAGCGTTCACGACGTTCCTTAAAAGATATTCGGAAATAAATTAAGCAGAGTGAGCACTTATGTAACTGTGCCTTGAAGGGCAACTTTATATACGTTAGATTTGGAATCAGTTCGATTGAATAAAAAAGCAGCAATCAATTGATTGCATGAAATAGATATCTACCTATTCGATACAAGTTGAACATTTTAATGAAGCCGAAACTGAATAGTTTGGAAGAAAAAATATTTAGGTACAGATTGTCTACTCTGTTTGTCAGTAATCAAAATTCACTTATATTTATTAATTGTCTCTCAAAACATTTAAGTATCTTTCTCTTATTATACTTTCTACCATAGCAAAGACTCAATTCTGGCTACCGCCAAAGAGTGGGCTTAATGAGAGCTACTTTCTACAAACGTTAGAGTACCCATATTATGTCAAATCTGTACTTTAGGTATGTCTCGATAGATTCGACGGTTTCATCCAATTATTGTTTGGAAACCTATTCGCTAAGAACCACTCAGGCTAGATTATGAAACAAATCATCAAGTTTATCTACAATAAACCATTGCATGATTCATGTTCAAACATGAAGACTTTTATACTTTTTCAACCAGGACCTCTGACGGTAGTAAAAGTGCTTCTCTTACTGTAAATCAATTAGCAGTACGTCATTTTTAACTTAACGATAGCACAACGTCATATATATATTATACTATATCATTCCTATGGTAATGCAAGGACATTTTTACGTTGGTCTACATGTTGATAATTGATACATCCAAGTGTTGTTCAGTGAGGTGGTCAGCATAGGCGTAGGTAGATCCCATTTGCATACATGCATAATATGAAGATGAAGAATAGATGTTTTTTTCTGCCTTGAAGTCCAGCTGTGTTAATGGGAGTATTTTTTGTACCCTTTTCTTATTCTGTTCTATCGTAGCAAGCATTTATAATATTGGGTTTGAGCTCAAGAGCTTCCCTAAGATAGTGGAAACAAGTTATTCTGTCTTATTTTAGAAATAACTTCTTTTCCGTGGAACATTATTTCTGTATCAGCTTTACGATTATTATAGTCCAAAGCGGATATGCAGAACATTAAATATTAGACCACAATAGGCAACAACGCAATGCTAGTCCTTAACAGATAGTTTTTGGTTTGACTATAATAATCTGTCTCGGTGACATTGAGTTAGTTTATTAGCAGCTTGTTGTTTTTCACAAGCTGTTATAAAATTTTGCCAGTACCATTATGTTAACTAGTGAGCTAGCGGCTTGTGAACAATACAGAAGTTGAAAGCTGGGCTACTTTACTGGCGATTGAAATTGTTAACTAGTAAGTTATCTCCATGTCGACATAGTTCCTAGTGATCCAACTGCAAATATATCTGTTTTTTCTATTATATTCCCTAACACAGGGTACTGCTGGTATATATATATACAAACATCACTCTAATGCTACGTTCCCTGTTAAATATTTGCAAATGTCAATGCTACTCTCCAGTACCGCCCAACATTTGTAAACGCCTATATTTTTTGTGTGTGACTTTACTACAGATAGAACGGTTATTGAACTGAATTCCTAGAACAGTTATTTTAAGTGAGTCTCTCGTAAATGTTGTGTGAAAAATCACAAGACAAACAAAACGTGGTCGCATAATTTTTCGCAGTAATTGAACAACACGACAACGTATACATATACACGCCATTGGTCAACTCTTACAAATACTTTATGACATCGTTAAAATCATATCGAAAGGTGCAAGGCTGTGTTGTAGTCATCGATGATGCTGATGATGATGACGAAAAACTCATTTCCAACGTTTTATTTGTTCCGTGCTCTGCACTGCGATTGGACACTATATAAACGGAGAATTGAAAAAAGTGTCATGCCGCTTGGCACACGGGCAATTGATGATCGCAATAATTGCCCATTCTCGAAGGGAAACGATTATAAAACTAGTTCTGTTTGCTTTAGAGCCTGTGGCTGTGCCGACAATTAGCGGGCGCACTCTTGTTTGCTATAAAAACCGTCAGATGCTTTGTTGTTTTTTTCAGCAGAGGTTGTATTTTTTATCGGTTGACGCAAATGAATCGTCGAGAGCATGTTAGAGGGGTATTGCGAGAAGTCATAATATATGTGACTTTGATCAATCAAAGTTTTGTCAGCGTAAATGATAAATTAGACTCAGCACTTGGAAAAGTATCAGAGAAACATTTCCCGGTGCTAGCCTTTGACACAGAATAAAGAATTAATTTTTGAGATTAATCAATCTAAAGATCAATAGAAACTAACTACCAATCATATTTACAGTCAACTGATTTTGTTACTTTCTTTTTTGCTTCGTTGGGTATCGATATAGCTCCTCGTTGATCCAATTTGGATATTCTGCTCGTTGTAGGGAAAAGCGTGTTTCGCTCAAGACTGTGGCGCGAAAACGGTTCCAGCATTACTAAGCCTTTCTGCTTAACGCGTAAGTCTGAAAAAAAATCGGAAAAAAGTTATGCTCAAATGAAACGTAAAACTTTTAATTTTTTCATTTTCTGGCTAAACGGTTCCTCGTACTTCAAAATCGAAATAACCATTAATGTTATGAAATTATAGTCACATGACCCGATCAGACATTTTTTATATTCAATGGAATTCGATTGAAAGTGGTAGGGAAGTCGTGTGAGTGGACAGATCATACTTTTAATGCTAAAAAAAATAATTTCTTATTGATTTTGTCAACTTATGTAATATTAATGATTGTCAATTTAATAAATTTATTAGAAATATATCCAATGCCTGCCAATGTACTTGTCATTACCTGAATTAAAAGTTACAAGTGCACATTGGAATAATGATGCAAACATAATCCAGACATAGATATGAAATGTCTGAACTTAGACAAATTTCCAATTGAGCTGAATATATGCAACTAAAATATAGGTTGTTATAGCAAACTCATCATATAACTGAATAAACTGACATCTTCCTTCTTTTCTGTCGATATATTGTTTGTTCCTGAAGCTACACGTTGGGGAAACTGTGGCAAAGTTAGGGAGAAAAAAAGCGTCACCACAAAAGGGAAATCATCCGTGTGCCAGGGAAACAATTTGGCTTATCTGAACGCAAAAGGCCCATTGGATTAGTTAATCTCCCCGATCTAATACCCCCAAAGGGAAGCCGATATGGCGTGGTTGTCTTGTCCTATACTGCTGCTGCCTAACGTCGGACGAATTTAATCGGGGACCTGTTGGGACTTTATCCATTTAATGGAAATTTAAAGCATATTTACGAGAGGTTCACAGGTACAAAAAGTAATAAGTAAGGGTAATGATTTTGAATTTCCTGTCATGAAAACCTATGGATTCTATGCTATTTTTCGACAAAAAGTAAGGAGATAAGCTAGTGCGTATGAAACATAAGTATCTGTGAGGAAAACACTTCTGTCTTGCCTGAAGTAAAAGTAGTTCTCTTCTCAAAATGTTCTAATTAGGACTAATAATGTTTCTAGTTCAAGACAGCTTCTTACATTTACCTATAATATTATTTGTATCGATCCATGAACTATAATATAAGAAATTGAAGAATATGTAATTGAAGAACTTTACTCATCTTAGAAACTTACTAGTTTATACTACAAGCGCGTAAAGGGGATATATATGACGATCGTGATTTTGCAATATGAGCCTAGGTATGTGTCATATTTGCATACATACATCATTTTTTACAACACCTGCTTGGAAGTTAAAATTTGTAGAGTTGTTATTTTTTTTGATATTAGAAAAAATGTATGCTGCTCGCGTGCGAAAAGTCATTACTTTTCGCACAAGTCCGTAAAGTAATTCATGGGTGCAAATATCGAGTACCTACTTCCCTCACGATAATCAGTCCCCCACGATAATCAGTTCTCGAAAGTGGAACTTTCCACCAGGCAGGTGTTGCAAAAATTATATTTTCTATAATAAAATAATTGAACAACGTGTGAGTTGAGTTTAACTTGATGCTGGAAACACCACTCATTAATTATTGTTGACATTTCGAGCATATATTGCTGTAGGCATGAGTTTAATATCTCAAATATCTACGTATCACTGGATAATCGGTTACGATGCTCACACTATTATTAGCGCCGCTTTGAATAGTAACTGCTACTGCTTTAGGTTTGATATTTGGACATGAATATTTCACTCATTCTGTTAATGCCAAATTAAAGCTGTTTATTGTCCGTGTTAAAATGTAGGATTGTCTTTCCAAGCAATTAATAATTGCAAGTCGTGACAAGGCTACATAATAGTTTACTTGTATGTTTATCTGACTGCTAACGATTTTAGAAAGCACATATCATTCGCAATAGATCAACTTCATTCTCAAATCTCACAGTACCTACATGAAGTTTATTTAGAATTGTATATTTCTCAGCAATTGACAAGGCAAACTACAATCTTTTTACAGTAACATGCATTCATAGATCACAAGATATTCCTGCTTAAGCAATAATATTTTCAATAAAAGTCTTCTTCACCTTCAACTCTTCTTATCGAATATCTTATTCAAACTTATGTTGACATGTCACATTATTTGATTCATATCCAAATTATACGATGTTACGTAAACAGAGATAATATCACACCTGACATCAAGAAATTTGTAAGGTGAAATTCATGCCATCAATTTTTTTTTAATGTCTGAATCAACACTATTTCTGACCGACTTTGAAAAACGGTGGAGATAGGTATACAATTCATATATTGGTACTTATTTCGAAACTTATTTTGCTTTCTTTAAGTAAGTAGGCGTGTTTTGCATAGTAAATGTTAAGGAGGAGTGTTGACAGATGAACCATTTAAAAGCCAACTTTTTATTTCCCAAAACTACCCCAAGTTGACAGGGGCAATTAAAAAAAAAAATCTGAAATTTTATCTGACAGAATTGAAGAAAAGTTCATTTGCAGCAATATTAACACAGACATTTTAAAAAATGCAAGAGTTTTCGAGACCGCACTAGAAATTTACAAAATTGTTACCGCAGCATTTTGAAATGACCGAAAATGAGTGAACCTTCATCTATTTCCATAATTGAAGAAATCTTCAAAAATGTGAAATAAAGTTTTTTTGAAAAAAATTGAATAGAGTTTATTAGGTTAGGTGCACTGAAAAATACAAAATAACATTAATTTTGTTGTTCCGCTACTTTTGAAGTTGGTACCAAAAGTCTTCAATTTACCTTCAACTGAACTACTTCAAAATACACTACCAATACCGGCCTCAAAAACAAGAAATACTTGAACATATATTTGAACTTTGACTTTATTTTTTTTTCAAAGCAAAAATGTGTCTCTTCTAACCAATAATGGCACATTTTGCATTATTTTAAAAGGGTGCATACATTACTTTTCGACAGTGTGTGACGGCTGTATGCGATAATACCGCCCGCCCATTGAAACACTAATGGCCTTATCTGGAATTCTCAACTTGTGAGACAAGTTAATACGTGCCATTAAAAAGCTGTTCGATAGTGCGAGACAGAGAGTTTTAGTTTATGGAGAGCGACAAGAGCTTCTGACATACTCGTACATACACAAGAGAGAGGACTTCTTGTGTGTCGTGTGAGTCACGATGTGCTAGAAGAATGCGCCTTATCTGAGCTGTGTGTGTGTGGATGTTCTTTGAGATAAATGGAGAATGGTCTAATAGAAAAATTCTTAATGCAACTATTTCCTCCAATATGCTGACAAGCTAAAGAATGAGACATGTTAAGCAGGAAGAATGTTGGTATGTTGGATGCCAAATCTCAGTCGAATCATATATTTACATTAACTGTACAATAATCATATTTGCAAAATTTATTCACGTTCAAGTCTTTGTTATATTCTAATACAATATTTGTTTGAAATATATCCGACTTAATTACATCAATTCAGATAATCCATCATGGCCCTGAGTGAATGTCAAATTCACAGAATGATGAGTACCTACTTTGTTTATGTCGATATGAGTCGAAGACGTATAGTGGAAACCACACGAGTTCGAAAGCGAATTTGTCATATAGGTAGCTAAATACACCTCTAATCTTTGATCAGGAGGATACATTTTTTTGACCGACGAACCCCGAACGGAGTTGGCATACAAATTCGACTGTCTGCTTTTTTTTGTTCGCGTCTACTTCGATTTGGATGATTTTTGATTCATTTGAAAGAGGAAAAGAGGAAGCTTGAGAAATTGTCGTTTATTAATAAAATGCAAATTCGAAATCTCCTTCCCTCCGAAAACCGCCCCCGAAAATCTGAGGAGGTATAATTAAAGATAAGACAATATCCGGAAACGTTTAAATTGAACATTTTTTTAAAAGAGCTACGGTTTTCGAGCAGGAGGCACGTTAAATTCTCGAATATGAGTATTTGGAGAGGACGATTTCTTTCAAAAATTGAAAATCTACGGGTACTACATGACCTAATTACATGTAGTAACATTTATAATGAACATTTTTTTACTTAGTTACAGTTTTCGAGTTACCTACTTGCGTATTTCCGCAGCAATGTTTAACAACAACTAAAGTCAAAGAATATACGTGGATAATAGGATAAGTATTTACTATCTTCATTGGTATTAGTGACCGTTCAACAATTTTCGTGACTAATATGGTACACTCAAAAGTGTGAAGTAATAAATATTTTTACAAAAAATTGGACCGACGTTATTTGTTGATGAACTGAAAAATACAAAATAATATTAATTCTATTGGTGCTGGTACTTCAAAAGTAACAGCACCAATAGTATTAATAATATTTTGTATTTTTCAGTGCATCAACAAATAACGTCGGTCCAATTTTTTTAGAAACAATAATTATTATTGCAACATCTGCTTTGTAAATTCAATATGAGAGAAAGATAGCTCTTCATATTATCTGTTCCATGATAGCAATTCAATAATACGATATTTATTATTCCCTGAACCAACACTAGTTATTTTTATTTGATTGACGTTTTACATTATAGTTACAGTTCAGTGTCGCGTATAAAATGATGGAATGTGACAGGTGATAACTATAAAATCTATTAACACTTTTGAATATTATGGTTCGAAAGATTAATGACATAAACTTGTCTGTTTGACATGTAAGTAAGAGAATTAATCTACTTTCCACACGTTGTACGGTAAAGTAACTCATGGTTCTGACTAGTTGGGTAAAATGAGGACTTATCGTCAAGTCTGTGGTATTGATAACTTTTGTCACATAACTCTGTGCTCAAAAATGGTACTTTCAAGGTACGTATATGTAGTGAAAAATAATATACACTCTTCTGATTATACAGGGTGCATATTATGCTAGTATTTAAGGAGGTTATTCCTGGGTGCATTTTAAAAAAAACTTATATATAAACTTTCAACTTGAGAAACTGAAAAGAGATATGCCAGAGAAACAGTCCACTGAAACTTACAAGATCGAGCCATTTGGTGACAAAAAAGCAATGGTAGACCACAACAACAACAACAATAGTATGATTCCGAAATAGGCTTAGAAGAAAATAATGAAAAAGGTGCATATTCTGAGAGTAGAGAATAACTAGAAGAAGAAAGAAAATAATTAAGATTTAGCCCTTGAAGAAATAGTATTATTTTTGTTCTCTGTCACAGACGGACAGACATACATTCAGAAATTATGATTAATTCATGGTTATTCGAAGAACTCTTAAAATACGATGTAAACTTATCTCTGCAAAAAATTGTTTTTTTTTTCGGAGGAAAATGTGTCTGCTTGTTCCCGACCCCCGCCAAATAAATCTAACATAGACATGAATATTCACTATGATCGATCTTCCAACATTATCTGTGTAATTGTTGTAATTTATTCATAATATGACCTATATCTAGGATCAACATCACCTGAATTTCTGATTCTCTATTATTATTAGCTAGTCTGTGTGAACTGTTATGTGTAGGTACAAACTAATAATTAATAATCTCTGTTCAATCAATTTACTTATCAATGATCAAAATTTCACTTGATTATCAATCTAGTTATGAACGATAATTATTATTGTAATGTTAATATTAAGAATTCACAATGTATGATTGTATATATTTGTGTGTATATCTATAGGGTGTGACTAAAGTGAATACCCATGTAGATCGTGATAGTGACACTTGTCCCTTCCTGTCCTAGAACCAACCTATTCACAGAAGAAGAGAATTAAATTATTGTGTGACATCCTAAGAAAGTATAATAACTAACTGATTATAATGGAAATTGCTTTGATATGTTTAATGACAAATTGCTTGTGTAGTTGTTTTTCAACTCTAGAAATTATATTTGCATATAAAAGATAGGTATTAGAATTGCAATGTAATAGGAAAATAAACAGTTCATTCATCATCTAGAAGTTTCTTTCAGTTTCTATAAACTAGATACGATTTTTATGCAAAATTTCTTATATTCTAGGCTTTGCTCATATCGATCGTATCCATTCATGATATTCATCACATCATATAATTATATTCTGTATATAATACCTATGTGAAGTTGTAAGTTTCAAGTTCATTTTTCTATAAATTAGTTGGTGTTCCATATCATACATAGGTAGGTAGATTTTGCTTGATAAGTGTCATAATATCAAGAAGAGTTCGCCTCTTGCTTAATTATCTGCCAGTGAAGTTATTCTGAAGCTTTAGTGCTCTTGACAAAGCTTAGAGCTATATCTTACAAGATAATTGTAAGCTTCTTTATATTTGAATTTAGAAATACACTCCAGCTATGATAACGAAATAGTTATGCGGTATTTTTGTCATGGTTTTAGTTATAGAAACACTGCTATCTCGTACCCGCTACAGGTTACTTTTGTACAATGAAAATTATCGTAATTGCTGCGAAATAGCAATTTATGCTGTGTACCATTCCCCTATCAACCTTTATTTATAATATGATATAATTACCAGTTACAACTGTCATATTACGAGTAAGTCGAAATAATTTTCTTCATTAAAATTGATATTGAAATCACAAACCAAGACAAGAATAATTTTTATGTATTTTGTTATGGCGAAACTACCAAAATAAAAATTTGGCCATCTTCCATTTGATAATGTGAGTCTAGCAAAGTTCACCATCACGCGATGCATCAAAATCTGATCCAACTAATCGTCAGATTTGCAATGTCATGTATGGTGTGATAACAAGATAAATAACCACATCACCAGCTCGTCCTGTTTACAAAACCTTATTCTATCCAACTAGCCATATTTTACCGACTTCGCCAGAAAAAAGAAGGTTTCCTATTTATCTGTATGTTTGCTTTTTTGTGTATACGCGCGTTTTGTATAATAAACATGCACCAATTTAAGATAATATTTTTTACTACGCTACTATATTAGCTGTATAAGGAAAGTATTGTAATCATATGAAATTTTCAGTATCGAGATTTTTACAAATGTTGGCGTTTCAGAGTTTTCTAAGTCCAATAAACATGTTTTCAGCCATTGGTTTGTCTGTCTGTCTGTCCAGCTGTCTGTCTGTGACAGCATTATCTCGGGAAAGAATCGGTGTATTTTGTTGCTTTTTTTTTTATTTTGTTTGGTACCAATATCACTCGCCGGTGGCACTGAATGAGAATCCTGTATACACTGGGTGTTGAGCTATAGCCAAAAAACGTCATTTGCTCAAGACTATAGCGCGAAAACGGCTCTAAGCATTGTGTTTAAACTTGCCTAAAGTATTCTTCTGATAGCCCTTTACCACCCACATATAGCGCCATCTCTGAGAAAAAGCACACAAAAAAGTTATGCTTGAATAAAATACCATATTTTTCATATGTTTCTTCAGATTCTGGCTAAACGTTTCATATTGCGAGAAAATGTTACGTGGCCATTGTTGTTTGTCTTGACATGCTGAAAAAATTAGTGGTAGCACGATTTGACCCGATGATTTTTACTTTACTCCCGCTATTATCGCCGCTATTTAAGGAAAGTATTGTAATAGCGTAAAATATTTTATCCACTGGAATTTGCCTGCGAGAGGTAGGAAAGTCGTGTGAGTGGAAAGACCAGATTTTTTTAAATAGCATTAGGGGGGGATGGTTTCAAAAACATTTAGGATCTAAATCTAAAGGAATGAAAGTTTGTGACAAAAGACTTCTATTTACACATAACAGCACCAATTTAAAATTACCAGCTCTAATAGAATTAACCTTATTTCAAATGTTCAGTGCCTCAACTAATAAAATCGGTCATACTTTTTGTAAAAAAATCATTTGGAGGAGTTTATACATTAAGTTAAGCCGATAAAATATACTTATTTGATATAATGCCATCACGAAAATCACTAAGAGCAAACAGAAACACAATGGAAACAGAATTCATGTGAGGACTAGGTTGCCTAGGTTTTGCGACATCGAAACATGTCGTTTTTATCAATTATTCGACATATTTTTCAATCCACGCGGGCTGTAAGAACTTTCACTTCAAAAATAAAAGTCGAGTTATTTCTTTCTTATCGCTATCCCATGGAGCTATGTAAGGAGACTACTGTTTAAGAGGTTTCTGAGTCACTAAAATATATTAGCTATTGGTCTTTCTGTCTGTCTGTTTTTCCTCACCAATCTTATCTGGGGAACGGATCTACCTATTCTGATTCTTTTTCTTTCTTTATGGTACCCAGATCACTCTACTTCAGCACAAGATGAGCAACATGCCTGCACGTGCTTTATTCAAGACTGTAGCCCGAAGTGTTTTAGTAATATTCTGCCTTTAGGTACTCGTTGATTGGTGCATTTTGCGAAAAAAATAAATATGAATTTTATTGATATGTTTCTGCAACTTAAAAAACAACTGAATAGTCGCGCCAATAAACAGGAAGATTTTTGGTGGAAATAAAAAATATAGAATATTTTTTTATGTGATTTATATTGTCAAGGGTTAAGGCAACATGGTGGCTTGCAAATCCCGAGTAAAACGTAGAAGCTATTTTTTGGAGAATGAATTATTATCCCCCAAGATCAGAATAATTAAGATTATATATAAATGATTGCACAATATTATACATCAAAGCAGGTAAATCCCCCCCCCAACAAACTCGTTTATATGAAATTCCTGATAAATCATTCAACTCACATTATAATTATGTCGGCTCGTGCCTCTATTCATGCACAAAATCAAAGCATTCATATATATATTCTAATCAAAGTCTATATCGATATATATGTCAACTATTTCGGAGAACGTAATATAACCCGACCAATGGTGCTATTAGTAAAGATAACTCTAGATAACGAGGCTTCTGATGCACTCAATCAAAAACATCTCGCTGCTGCCCCATTAATATTCATATTATAACATCGCAACAACGATTTTAGAGACCAGCAGCTCATTTCGGCCAATTAGAATGCCTGAATATTCAACGAGAGAGACCAGTCGATCGGTCTGTCTATCCATACGTAGGATCGTGTCCAATAGTTTCGTTATGTAGGCTTTGTTCCAAGTCCACAGTTTCTTACAGTCAGGATTCTGCGCAGTGGTCCAAACGCGTTCCAACCCAAGCGTCTGTAGATTAGTAAACAGCTAGCTTTCTGATCAAACTCAGTTTTCTAACGGTTTACAAACTATAAGAATGGTTTGTGGATGTTCCCATTACGTTCGTTAGGGACATTCGTAGTATGGTAAGATTACAGCTTGCCGATGTATTTATTTTACAGGAATTTATTCGAATCTCACTCAACAGCGTAGTTGAATGTTTGGAGTTTGGATATTTGATAAGTATACTAGGTATAACTATTCCGTTCAAAATAAAAGCTTGAAAAGTTTTTCTGAGATGCATTCGCTTATTTATGTGTGTTTCTGGTTATTTCTATTTTAGTATAAAATGAAGCCGTTAACCGTTTCAGTCCTTTCTCAGGCCTCTTCTTCTAAAGTCTACAACGGATTTGATAAGGTTTTCGTACTTATTTAGAGATTTTTTGAAGATGGTTCACTTTTACAATACTTTTTCGACTGAACTAGAAAGTAGGCTTTTCTAAAAATAAATAATTGCCGTTCCAGATGAAAGTGATATTGATAATTGTACGCCACCAAATATTTAAAAAAAAAAACGTGTATATTTGGAGCAGAAAGTATTCTTGCTGCTCTCTCATGATTGCTGCTCGAGCTGCAAAAATGTAATTTCTGCTCATATTATACAATATACTATTCTAATATTGTATCGTCAAAAAACTACAATGTTTTCAATCAAGTCATCAAATTAACTGTTGAAATGAAATAATTGCACCGGACAAATGTAAATTGTCCCCCACAGATACTTATCTTTTATTATGGGTAAGCTGTCTTCCAGGTTCGACTTTTTGGTTTTTCGTTTTAGCGTATATAATTTCTGCACAAGGTCATAAACGTGGGAAAAACTGTCTGCCGTGCATTTTACAACATGATTCTAACATAAGGAATATCTAGTTCTAGCCTCTTTTTGGCCGACTTCGGAGACTGCAGAGTTAATGAAAATTTCATATCCGGAACTGTTTAAGCTGGACATTTAAAAAAATAATCTTAGGTTTATGAAATATGTCTTTCAGCTATGTGGAAGGGGCAAATTTTTTCGAAAATCGAATATTCGAGATTTGAAAATTAGAAAGGGGGCTTTTAAATTGAACATTTTTTCAAAAGACTTTTCCGCCGCGATGTTTTGAGATAATAAATAACAAGTATATGCTAAGCCTATATCTTTTTGGGTAACTATTAGTGAACGTTAAATAATTTTTTACAAAAAAATGGACCAATTCTATTAGTTTTTGCACTGAAAAATACAAAATAATATTAATTCTATTGGCGCTGGTAAGTTTGAAGTTGTGCCGTTGTAGGCACCAACTTTATAAGAACCAGCAGCAATAGAATTAATATGTATAATTTTGTATTTTTCACTGCAACAACTAATAAACTCGGTCCAATTTTTTTTTAAAAACTATTTTCCTATATACAATCCAGTGAACTGACCTCTATCGAGAATGCATATAAAGCTGTCCAACTTTACTGGCCAGGTATACTCGATCGAATTTAGGAGCACACGCGAAATATCGTTAGACAAGTGGACACGATATAAATAATAATAATAATTATAATAATAATTATAATAATAATTATAATAATAATTGTTATGAACATTGCATGTATGCATTAGTATGAACAATTGACACGACTATTTCTCTCGAAAGAACATAACATTTGCTTAATTTCAAAGTGTATTAGCTTCTCTTAATATTACAACTAATATATATTTGTATTTGAATATTGAATTCAAGAAAATATTCAGACAATACATATTTGTGAGCTTACATTTAAATTCAAATTCTAGTTAGTTATCAGCTGTTCCAACCACAGTCAAGAATCTTGAGAAGTGCAATTATCTGAAAAACATGCGCATTGGAGGCAATTTGCAAACTTTTGGAAGTCGGTTTCGAATTAACAATTGGAACACAATCATATGAGAAAGTTTTTATAACTAGAAATTGTGCTGGATGCGATTAGTGTTGAGGAGTTGAAATATTTGGAGAATGTTGATCCTAGAGCAGCTTCATTACGCTCCATCGAAAACAGTGCACAATGTAATAAATAGCCACCAATGGGTGCTGGAATTTGTGTGTATATTATACATGCATGGTTGTTTTGTGTTGAACTTATACTGACCACAAAATGGGCTATAGTAGTTGAGTAAACTGTTAAATACCTCTTGATCTAATAAACCAATGATCTAAATGTAGGGATTCGAGATTTTAGTAGAGATAGCTTGATAAGTTTATATATATATATATGCTTCTAGGTATTTCTGAAGCAATTTTATTCGACAACAACGAATGGTAGTCCAGTAGTTGAAGATGAGATCATTACTTATAGTGATAAAATTTAACAAACACGACCGTCTATATAAATAAATAATTTTGCTGTTCAAAGATCGACCATCGACGTTATCTCATCCAATTAATACCTTTAGACTATTATATCTCACGAGACAAATGTACATTTTGACGTAATTAATTGTCGATTTCCGGTTTACAGCTGATATTTACTTTTCCAAGTCTGAATACAAAAAGAAAACATATGTTCAGCCATTGGTCTATTTGCCTGTCAGTGCAAAGATTATTTCGCGAAAAGATTGACCATTTGATTCCTTTCTCTTCTAATTTTACCCAACCTCTATATACCTCTAAGACACCTTTTGACTCATGAATCCCCTGAATTATTTACATCATTATGTACATCGCATCCCATTCAGTGTTTTAAAATTAAGCTTAAATATGTTCCTTCAGCTTTTGCCTCTACGAACCTCTGAAACTCTATTATTCATCCTGCTTATTGCCTAAGAAAACAATCAAACATGACAACGTCTGACCTTTTCTTGGCTTGCCACTATCTCT
The DNA here is from genome assembly GCA_958507055.1 of Crioceris asparagi. Lineage (NCBI taxonomy): Eukaryota > Metazoa > Arthropoda > Insecta > Coleoptera > Chrysomelidae > Crioceris > Crioceris asparagi. Next base: position 15,247,288 of record OY293829.1, on the reverse strand, counting down.
CCAATTTTATTTAAGGGCTCCCATGAAATTTGAAAAGAAAACAATACCTACTTGGCAAAAATAGGAAAATCTTTTTGTCTCCACGTCCACAGAGAATATAATAAATCAGAGACATCCAAATTTAATTCTATTCTTGTCTCACGTGTTTGGACATTTATCTTAAAACGTAAATCGAACTCAAGGATAAAATATGAAAAAAGTATAAGGCATATATATATTCCCAGGGTGTCAAAATTGAATTAGTTTACCACGATTGTCGCCTGATCCCAGAGAGATTTTATCTCAGGACCCACCTCCGACCGACAGGGTGATATTTCCAAGAATTAATGTCATCACAGGTAGATAAACGTCTAATTATTTTGAGATGTATTATCCGAAGTAAAGAACCTTTACAAGCAACGCGGTTTGAATTGACAGATTAAAAGCTATTGAAAAAAAATCTTATTAAGGATTACGAATGGAAATTGGGTATTTGTTGGAGACTCAATACCTACCAACTTTTTAATGGTTTGATAGTTAATTTAATCGAATAACTGCTCCACACAGGCAACAACTTCTCAACCAACAATAATTGACAATGAACAGAGTGACTCTTGATAAGTGTCCGAAATTTTGCTACATAAATCCTGGAGTATTTTGAAGATACAATATTTAATTTAATATGCGGTGTTGTGGTGTAACGCAATCTTTTTGAACGACGAACCCCGAACGGTATAGAATTCGACTGTCTGCTTTTTTTGTTCGCGTGTTTTATATCGTAATTGTACTCTGATTTTGATTATTTTGGATTCATTTGAAAGAGGAGGCTTGAGAAATGGTCCCGTATTCATAAAAACGCAAATAGGAAATCTCCTTCTCTCTAAAAAAGCCGCCGAAGGGGGTGGAGGGAGAAAATTTTCTCGAAAATTGAAAATCTGAGATGGTATAATTAAGGATAGAACAATTTCCGAAAACATTTGTTTGAACAATTTTTCAGGAGAGTTACGGTTTTCAAGTTAGAGGCATGTAAAATTCTCAAATATGTGTATTTCTGCTATGTGGAGAGGGCGATTTTTTTTCGAAAATTGAAAATCTATGGGTACTTCATGAAAAACCTAATTATTTGAAGCAACATTTATACTGAACGTTTTTTCCTTAGAGTTACGTTTTTCCAGTTACAGCGGTGATAAAATGGTAACATCTATCTTACATGCTTGAGTATCTTACTTACGCGTATTTCCACAGAAATATTTTGACATCTTAACAATAACAACTACAAGCAAAGAATATACTTGGATAATAGGATACGTACTGTCTTCATTGGTATTAGTGAACGTTCAACGATTTTCATGACTAATGTTACACTCAAAAGTGTGAAATAAATATATTTTACAAAAAATTGGACCGGCGTTATTAATTGATGCACTGAAAAATACAAAATAATATTAATTCTATTGGTGCTGGTTCTTGTGAAGTTGGTGCCAAAAGTTATCAATCTAACTGCAACTGCAAAACTTCACAAGTACCAGCACCAATAGAATTAATAATATTTTGTATTTTTCAGTGCACCAACTAATAACGTCGGTGCATTTTTTGTAAAAAATATTTATAGTTAGAAAAAAGTATTTTCATTTAATTTTTTGATCAGTCCCTCATTTCTGATGAAGAAATTATATTTTTCAATTCAGGAATAAACCTAACCTAACCGAACCCTCAAATGATCTTAATGGTGATGTTTTTTAATGAATTACACGTTTTATGTTATGAACTTCTTACAATGTAGGTGTCTCCATTTTTGAAAATCTATTTATGAAATTTAAAACTTAACCAATCTTATAAACTATCTAAAACTTCAACACCCTTATATGAACACTTTGTCTCAGAAATATTTATGTATCTAATTATTGTTCTGCATAGTATCGGCTATTCAAAATCAATTTCAATATTTTTTTTATGACATCCCCTTTGAATCTTTCATCTAATTTGTAAGTGCGAACGATATATTTTTTTGGAAACTCAATAAGCATTTGTAATTCTATCCTATCAAAATTAGAGACATTATCTTTTGATATATTCTTACGGCGTAATTAAATTCCAACCGAAATGTTTATCAAAAAATATTATTAACCTCCTTTTTAGGCGCATCGTCTTGTGTGGCATGTTCGAGTTTTGTGTCTCTAATTATTTTTCAGTCTTTCTGGTAGCTAGTTATTACGCACTTACACAAAGCGTATAATTATAAATATTAGAATTAATATACTTTCCAAGAAGGCATCTTGCTATATAATAGGTAGATGCCATATAACGATAAATCTGCTCGAAGATTTTGAGGAAACACTCTCTCAAGTAAACATTATGTTTTGTTTGTACTTGGGAACAAGTTTATGATCCTAAGAATATTTATTGGTGTACAGGATGTGAGAAATTTTTGTGACACAGAAAATTCAAAGTAAAATATTAAAAATATTGTTGTAAATCATAGAAATAAAAAATAAGCCATCTTGTGGCTTCGATAGTAATCCTGCATCTCTGCTGAAAATAGTTTTTTCTTTTATAATATCTCCATTAACTCATCTTGTTAATCTCCCATTTTGTAATGGTAGATTTCCTGATTACATGAAAACAGGGAAAGTAGTTCCAGTTCTTAAAAAAGTTGACCCGAAACAAGTTAATAAATTTCATCCCATAACGGTACCATCAATATTTCCAAAAAATAGTTGAATAGGTACGCCTATTTAAAAAGGCTAGAAATATATTGTGAGTTATATAACATAATTATTGATGAACAGCATGGTTTTCATAAATCTAAATCTACAAATACAGCGATTCACTCATTTTATGAATCTTTATTCAATTTAATTTATTCTGGCGAGTGCTCTATTAGGGTTTTTTGTGACCTCAGCAGGGCATTCGTCTTTTCTGAAAAACTAAAATATGTTGACGTTATTGGCAATTCTTTTGAGATGGTTACAGTCATTTCTGGATGCACGTCGTCAATATGTTAGTCTCACTCAAAGTATAGGGAAAGAATGTGAACTGTTGTCGTTCCGATTACATTTATATTTATAGAGGAGTCCCTCAAGGTTCCAGTATTGGGGCCCGTACTATTTCTGGTATATGTAAATGATATAATATCAACTAGTTCGTTAGCATATTTTACGCTGTATGCGGATGATACATCTGTGCTTATTTTAAAAAAATCTAGCATTCCCTTGAATTAAACTGCAATGAGATTTTATCTAGTAGGAATGTATAATTGGTTTTGTGTGAAAAAAATATCGCCTATTCTTATAGGCATTTTAACAACGAACCAATACAGGATGTATCATATGTTAAGTTTTTAGGTTTATCTATCGATTAGTCTCTTGACTGGAAAAAGCACAGCAAGGCGGTAATCATGAAGATGAACTCTATAAAGTTATCTCCTTAAAAACCAGAGATTAGCTTTAACTGAAAGGCAGTTGATCATGTTATATAATGCACATACCGAATCATGCTTACGATAGGGTATATGATTCTGTCCAAATCTTTCATGATGTGTTTATCTCACAAAAAAACTAATTGTTGCATTGCTAGGGTCTCTCGAAGAACTGGTCGTATTTTAAAAAAATTAGAACTTTTAACCTTGCCATCTTTATATATATATTTGAAGTTTGTGGTTTTATATACTGTAATTTAAATGTTTTTGAAACATATGGTAATGTGCATAATTTAAATACTTCTCATTGCAATGATCTATGTGTTCCATTCTCAAGGCGTGATACTTTGTATAATTCACCCGTGGTAATGGGGCAAAGAGTCTTTAATAAGTTGCCATCGAGCATCTAAGTTAGTGCAGTCTTCTAAAGTGTTACTTAAGAAATATTTGTTGAAAAGAGTGTTCTACAAAGTGGATAATTTAAAAAAAATTAACATCTAGGTACTTTGTCTCTAGTTTTTAATTAATTATTTACTTAGGATCAAGGTTAAGTTATATCTTTGATATTTGACTAATTCTACACAAACTATGTTTGTCCTAAAGGAAATAAAGTTTATTATTATTATTATTATTATATTAGATAGAAAGTGTTTTGTAGATTTTATCAGTAGTTACCTAAGATACGTATATAACTGACTGAAATACTCATATATAAATATTTGATATATCAATGCAGACTCCATAGATACTTATAGGTATACCTTTCAAGTATGTACCTGATTACATCATCACTTAAAATATCAGCTTTTACCAATTCCAAATGCATTTTTTTATCCAACTAGACTTTTGAGAAAAGAGCATAAAACTATTTGGAAGAACAAACAATGATGTCACCATTCAAATATACCTAATACAGGGTCCTACAACTCTGCAATTCAGTTCCCGTCTTCTATAGCTAAGTTGTTAGATGAATTATGAGTTTGAAATATAATAATGCAAACATTATCTGTGAGTCCCATCTTATAACTGACTTAAATTCTTACAGTGTTTGCCTTATCTATATACATATAAACACAACATAAATTAATAATCATTACATTAAGTACACCTACCTAAGGTCATTATGCTATGTGAGGGAAAATGCTTTTCGAACTTTGTTGGCGAAACAATTTTGTCAGGTTTTGCAAATTGAGTAATGGTGTTGTTGTGCTTATGTTTTTCTTTATTTCTGAAGTAAGATTGACAAAATATCAATATAAATGGTTTTCACAAAAAATTGTATTGACATTATTAATTGGAGCACTAAAAAATACAAAATAATGTTAATTCTATTGGTGCTGCTACTTTTGAAGTTGTGCAGTTGCAGGTAGATGGATAACTTTTGGTACCAACTTCACAAATACCAGCACCAATAGAATTAACATTATTTCGTATTTCTCAGTGCAACAACTAATAACGTAGATCCATTTTTGTAAGAAAAAAATTATTTTACACTTTTTAGTGCAACATTAGTCACGAAAATCGTTGAACGTTTACTAATAACAAAGAAGATAGTATTTATCCTATTACCCACGTAGGTATATTCTTTGTTTGTACTTCCATACAGCGAAAATACACGTATTTGAGATTTTTATATTGCTGCAACTCAAAAACCGTAACTCTTTTTAAAAAATGTTCCATTTAAATTTTTTCAGGTATCATCTTATATTTAATTCTGCCACCTCAGATTTTCGGGAAAAATTGCTCCCTTCACCCCCTTCGGGGGTGTTTGAAGAAGGGAAGCAGATTTCCTATTTAAGTTTTTACAAAGATGGGACCATTTCTCAAGTATTCTCTTTCAAATGAATCAAAGATCATCAAAATCGGAATACGTTTATTATATACAGAGCGCGCACAAACTGAAAAAAAGCAGAGAGTCGAATTGTATACCTCCTTCGTTTGGGTTCGTCGGTCAAAAACAGATTTTTCTCATTTCTATTATTTTGCGATTGTCACTGAACTAATATATTCACTGCCGTCACAACATTTTGGGGTATTATGTATGATTCAAAATAATTCCCCGAGCATTATGTTACCTAACGATAATGCGCATGACCCTGTATATTCAAAATAAAACATATGTGTATTTGTTAAATAAAAATATTGATGTTATTTCGATTGAATAGTTTGTTATCAGTATCGATGATATAATAATCATAACAAGCTGGCGTCAGTCGAAATTTGGATATGTAAATAATCGACTGGAGATCTATTGCATACAACTATTGCCACCTGTATTATTGCCACTTAAGTATAAGGCATCTTCGCTCTGGCGTCATCGGCATCAAGGTGGCATTTATATTAAGTGCCATTTGTATAATTTCAGTTGAACAGTAGATCTGTCATTCATCGTGAATATTCCATCCATTTCATAGTCTATTGGCAGAGTTCCCTTTTATTCCTGATTTAAAACATATATCAGCTTTTAGAAGGTATATTATTATTATAAATACCCAGAACTCGACGTGGGCCAATTAAAATACCCAAGTCGAAATGAACTATTCCGAAGCGCCTTATGGGCAAACAGATTCTCTCAGTCAGCGACTTTAAAAGTACAGGTCGGTTTATGTAGAAAGGTGATAGTTCAAGCAGTTCAATCGTTTCAAAAAGAAAAGACATTTCTTTATGCTTACATAAATCTGTGCTATGATTTCTTTATTAGAATAAAGCGCATTATATATTTGATATCATGGATTTAATAATTTTATTTACAATATTTAACAATAAGCAATGATAGAAAAGCTGCCTACCCATTTGTTTTTTTATATATAAACTAAATATTATCCACTTTCAAACAGCCAGAATGGAAAAAGTTATCATCATGCGGTTTTAACTATTATGTTTGATATAATAGAGTATGGGAAACCATGAAAATATACAGGGTGTGCTATTTCAGAAAATATATCATTGGATTATTCAGCACTCATGACGCATCCGTTATAATTTTGAATTATTGATTATTATTGGTGACTTGATTTATTTAATTTATTTATGAATATTTTTCTTATAAACCTCTCAGAAATCGAAATATAAGCAAGTTAACATTACTTTTTGTAGACGCTGTAGAAGGAGTACCTGACTATGAATAGTAACCTAACCATCGTAATCCATGTGATTGGAATTTCAATCTTCCATCTTCTCGAGCCCTAATCAAAATTCAATTTAAAATTAACTCGTGCAAAGTGCTTCTTTGTCATAAAATAGTACCATATATATAGATAGAGGTGATTCACTTGATACGTATACTATCTTAAAAGCCCTCAATATCAATATCACAGCACTCTGTTACTGCTTTAACTTAATTAAACCATATTCCATATCATACCTTATGCGTAAATGTATTACATAATTATCGAGCATTAACTGACAAGAGCTCTCTAGCATATTATTCATCATTGATCAGTAATAATTAATTGAGTTTTCGATAAGAAACTCATAATCAATCAGTCAGTCGTGTGTGTACATTTTAATATGTCTCTCTGAACTCCACCCCACAGGTGTTTCTCAATATCACCTCTGTAGGTATGGCCGTATTAGTAAATTAAGATGGTAATGAATTTCGAGCTAGTAATCTCCTTAAATAAATCTTGTAAAAAAAAGGTGAGAACGCATCTTCGGATCAGATTACCTACATGGTTAAAGAGCATACAATTATTACCTTCATGAAAGTAAATTATTTTTAGTATAGATAATGCCCACGGTCCCGTCGAATCTGTCACTGATCGAAACATAATTCTATTGAGTCGTAGCGAGCAGGGATTGTTTTTAAAAGTAAAAGGTCATTAGCGCAGAGTTGAATTCGAAGAAAACCTCAAAGGAAGAATTCCATAGGATATCAATGTCAATGACATGCAGAGGTGAAGGGTAAGTTTCTACCAACTGCATCATCATAATCGTCAGCCTTTTTATGCGTACACTCCAGAACAGGCCTACTCTTTACTGCTCCAGCACACTCCACCGATATGTGTCTGAGATAACATACTTTTCTACCTCATCAGAGGGTTTTTCCCCATTTCTACCGATCCCGGACTTTCTTAGTAAATTTTCATATATGGAAAAAATCTTTAACCCAGTTGGGCTCGAGCCTACGACCTCTCTTACCAACTAGACCACCGAGGGCCCCTGCATGATATAGAGCATTAACCAGAAAATGTTGGATTTCCAAGATCCTACAATTGTTTTTCTTTGATATTAAGCCCACCGAAATATCTTAAGAGAAACTTATCTCCTATATAAAAATATAGTGTTTGGAATAAGCCTACAATAAAAGTATGACCTCTCGGTAGGAAGTCCAACATCTTACCAACTAGACCACCGGGGGCCCCTGCATGCTATAGAGCATTAACCACAAAATGTTGGATCTCCAAGATCCCACTATTGTTTTTCTTTGATATTAAGCCCAACGAAATATATTTTAAGAGAAAATTATCTCTACAATAAAAGTAGGATTTCAGGCCATCTTGCTGAAAATCCATTAAACGTTAGCAATTCATTCCCATTGAGGTGTTGGCGAAACTATAACCATTAACACAGTCGTGCTACTATCTAAAACTAAAAATTTCACTGATAAATGTGTAACGATCACATAGTTTAAAAATAATATTCTTCAATTTGTCACTGAAAATAAAGAAAACATACAACCGAATTGAATACCTCCTCCTTTTTTGAAGTCGGTCCAAAAGCGCCAGATATAGAAGTTGCATATTTTTCATGAATTGGTTCAACATATAAACATTTCCTTTATATTCTAGAGAAACTGAAAATAACAATTTCATATGTATTATTCATCTCGTCAAAAGTTTGAAATTCATGAGCACAGAACATAAGTCAATAACTACGGCTTTGAATGATTGAAGATGAACAAAAGGATCATCTCTGCTCGATTTAGATTTTCAGTTCAAAAACTCGTTCATGATAAGATTAATAAAAGTCCTTGTGTTAGTAATTTTCTTGAATAAATCTTTTCAGGAAAACTAGACAACGCACTCAAAACCATATCGTATTACAAAAGAAAGGTGTGAGCTGAGGTTCTTCAAACGCATTATATCCTTAAGCAGTCTTATAGATTTTCTATATTAATATTGAATTTCTTCAGGAATTCCATTCGAGATCTAGCCGCCTTCTAGATACGGACATTAATGGGAGCCATTATATATTTATAAAAGGAGATATGGTCGATTGTAAATCTTTTTGTAGGAAGTGTGTCCGTTTTTCTCATGTTACAACACAAAGCGGGAGATATTGTGTTAATCCGTTGTACCAACAGTATTTATCTTTTGGTATATATATATTGTTTGATTACCGTCTGCTTTGTGCGGTGGAAACTGTTTGTTGATAAACATACCCAATGACAGAGCATTTAGTTGGAGAAAAAGCATTCCAGGTTAGCATCGTGAATCATATCTGAATAATTGATAATGTTTGATGTTGTTTAACTTCTGAAGCACATTATATATAGCCAATAAAACGGAGCAATCACGGCTTTCTCATCGGGAATTAACGTTAACGTTGCCATAACAGAAGTTTCATCAGCCATCGCAGTAAGTTGCACTTCATTTTAGCCAGATAATGTAAGAATTTACTCTCGAGAAATTTTAATTATCATTATTGTTTTTCACATATTTAAAAACTTTCTTTGATCTTTTGACTCTCACATCTACCTAGGTATCTTTCGTGTTATTTAATTATTTTAAAGTTATCCTGATAAATGATCTCTTGAGGGTGGCATCAGTGACCTGTGTTTTTTAAAAAAAATGATCCATGTTTTATTACTAATTACAGGCCTATCTCGATATTGATTGTTTTCACAAAACTTTTTGAAAAAATAGAATACAGTAGAATGTTTTTTGTTTTTGATTCGATTTCAAATTATTACTATCAGCATGGTTTCAGTGAAAGAAGATCAACCTAAAAACCGGAATATTTTCTTAAGTTCATTATATCTATGAAAGACCAGATGAGGGAAAGTTTGTGGCATGTATATGCTTTGATTTGTTACGAGTATTTGATGTTATAAATTGCGAGTTTTTAGAATCTAAATTATATAATATCGGTTTTCGTGGTATTTTTCTTCAATGGATTATGTCATTCTTGATAAATAGATAAATTTCTGTTAGAGTTGAAAATTGTAGGTCCGAAGAACATGGTTTGTATTCTGGGGTTCCACAGGGTTCGGTTCTGGGACCGCTGCTAATTCTTCTTTTTATAAATGATCAACCTAACTAAATAGATCCTGAAATTTTAGTTATATTTGTTGACGATACATCAGTGACGGTCTCAGCTGGAAGTCTGAATGATCTTTCTGAACTATGTAACTTACTAATTATAAAGTTCCTGGATTGGTGCATATCGAATGCTTTAATTCTAAACTTGTAATGTAATGTAATAGGACTAATGATTGTGAACGGATAGTTATCAGCTGTATGAACGATCAAATTGTATCGAAAGACAATGTAAAATCCTTAGGAGTTCACCTAGATTACTCACTGAGAAGGAGCAATCATTGTGATTTGTGTGTTTTTAAGAAATTAGTTAGTTTTTATGTCATAAGCAAAACTGAAAGTAAACTACTCAATCAGTCAGTTATGAATGTTTATTATATTTTAGTTTATAGTTTTCTAAATTACAACGTGTTATTATGGGGTAATTCTATTGATTCTTATAGGGTATTCACCATGCAAAAGAAATCTAAGCCTAATATTTCATTTGAAACCCGAATATATTTGTAAAACTATATTAAAAAAATGAAATCCTCTCCTTACCCTCTTTACTCATACTAGGGAGTTTAATTCACACAAAAGAAAATGAACATTTGAAGGAGAAGCTTTCTAGTTTTTGAGAATACTTGACAAGAAATGCTTGTCATTCCCTCTCATAATATAGCGAAGTCCTGTGTATCAGGCAATTTTGTGATATAATCATGTTCCTACTAGTACAAAATATTTTAATTAGAAAAAGCTATTATAATGTGAGATATTTCTTGAATGACGATGCCTTCTATCAAATATAATATTTCCTTTTCTGACTTGTCCTATACAGACTTGTATGTTATGAGGGATCAATAAAGTTTTCTTCTATTCTATTCTATTAAAAATCGTACCTACTGTGGGTTTAGTTGTAACAAAATCTTGGGAATTGTTGCAACATTTAAATGGACTAAGTGTTGAAAAAAATAGCATTCAATGATTTAAGATGTTTAACCTCGACAAGATTTTATCTGCTGAGATCTAACCAAATTAAAATCTATGTTTCTTAATTGGTTCTTTTTAGACGTACGTTTTAGTTTATAGAAACTGCATGTTATATGAAACATTTAATGAAGTGTAACCCTCGAAGTAAGAGACCTGATGGTGCCCTGACGCCACCTGGAAAAATGAAAGATCGTTAATTTTAGAGCGGTAGGAAATTGTGTAAGTGAACATTCCAAATTTTCTGAATATGAGACATAGAAGAAGTTGATGCGACTGAATACAATTAATATTTAAATCAGATAGTGCTCAAATTAACCAGATATTGAGGATGATAAATTAATTGTTATATTGAAATATAATTTTAAGTTCACCGCACAGAAGTGTCTGCATCTACACTAACGTCTTTCTCGAGCACTGTAAGTGCATACTGCATCACACAAACATAAATTATAACGGCAGCGTCATATTTTCAAGGCAACTCTGCTACCACGGGAAATGCTGCGTTATTATTATATGCCTTTTGCGGTATTGTTAAAGGAACGCGTCTAGTTGGCTGCTCTACATTGATGGATAGTGTGGTGTTGTTTTGCCGGTTAGAGGAGGTACGTATATATATGAGCGATTATTCAAGCAGCTAGGAAATGTCAGAAGAAAAAACACATTTGATACGACATAGAAAGAGCTCAAGGTAGTTTCTTTTTTGAATCTGTGGATGTAAGCTCAGAAGCAAGAATATGGAATATGGGAGTAATAGTTTGACCTGGGATTTGCTACTGAAAGAAGAAAGAAACGTAACTAATGGAATCAAACAATGGTCGATTGACTGAAATATTAATTCCAAACAGATTTTTATTATTCTCACGACTATGACATGAATGGGAAATTTTACAATCCATCGCAATATCACACGAGATAATTAAAACAAATGAAACATAAGAAGCAGTAATAAAATATTTCAACACAAATGCAGATGAATTGACCCAGAAACAAAATCTGTTCGAACAAATTACAGGTTAAGATAGCTATCGCGTGAATTCGATATCGATATTTATCTATTAAATTTCACTATTATCTACACAATTTTGGCAATTATTATTCCACTATCCAAACTTTTCAGCTAAGGAAATCGAAAGATTCAATTCAAATGTCGATTTTCCATATTAGTGTATTGCTGCGATTAACTTTTTTCTCCACATTTATTTTGTCCTAGCCATGAACTGCCGATAGATTTCAACAGAAAACTCGAATATTGTGAAATAAACTCCGAGAAACATAAATTTGAAAATAGAGAACATACCATTGTTCCATTTTTGAGAAGGTGCAGGTGAAGTACATCCAAAGGTTTGGATCATAAACTATGATAATTCGAAGAATGCGACAACAGCGCAGAGTTGAAGCTTTAAAACCTTACCAGACCTAAAATAAATGAAACTCGTAAGAATTTATTCAGATGACTTTTCTTAAATCTCTACATAATAAATCTCTTTAAGAAGAATAAATTCACAAAGCTGAATTCTAACGCTATTTTATTCGTAATAATTGAATCAGACATAAATCGTAATAAATTCAAACTCAATAAAACAATTCCATTTGAAACACTGATAATGTTAAGTCACAGCAGTTATCAAAAATGACTTAAAATATTTAGTATAGCGTGTGTTGCATACGCCTAGATATGACTTCCTTTCTTACCTGCCTTAGGTACAGTTTGTTTCACGAATTATGGCTATTGTATGTAATCATTCATGAGCTACGTACATCAGAATATACTTCTCATAGCATCTCATTATCATGAAATTCTACGGCATGAGAATTTCAAGCTTATCTCATTCAATACCATGATAAGGCGCTGCTCGTATGTCCAAAGGCAATGCAATCTTTATTTTATAGGCGTCTCAAAGTGAAAATGACATTTTAAAGAACTCAGATGAATAAATTTATATTTTATAACTCAAGCAAAAGATTTATATTTTCTGCATTATTGTTAATAATAAATCTTTCATATGATTGCTTATTTAATCAATCGAGATTTTTTTCTCCCTAATTATATGAACTTCCTTGAAGCATATAGAAAATTTGAAACACCATATTTTATCTCGAAATCGTTACACCATTGATCTACCTCCTGTCAGTTGAATTGATTCGTTTCTTGTGTTTTCATGACAGACGCCATCATTCGTGAAACAAAGTATATTATTGTATTATGTCTATTTAATCATTGAACTAGCTATGGAATAGGCACTGCTATGTCAAGCATATGATTTAGGATTTTTTTGGGAGATGGTATAATCCAAAATAATTTCCTGAAAGGTGCCTTAGAAGAGATAGATAGATAAATATCGTTTATTTGATTATGTTATGTAAAAACATACATTTGCAGCAGGTCGAATTTAACTCTTGTTTTCTTGTTTCAATCATTGAAGGCATTGACCATTACTATAGCCTTTCTAATATCGTAAATATGTTGTGATTATACTATACTCACTATGAGGATTTAGCATATATAACTGTAGCGAGTAAAATAGGACCAATATCAAAAATGTAGGTAGGTACTAAATATTTTTGTCAAAAAATTGGATCGACTGTATTAGTTGGTTCACTGAAAAATACATAAATAATAATAATTCTATTGCTGCTGTTAAGTTGTTCAGTTGTACTTATATAGAAGACGTTTGTCATCATCCTCAAAAGTACCACCACCAATAGAATTAATATTATTTGTTTTATTTTTCAGTGCACCAACTAATAAAGTGGGTCCGATTATATTTATTTTACTTTTTTGAGCGTAACATTAGTCATCAAAATTATTCAAAATTCACCAAACAAGTTAATACTTTGGTTATACTTATTCAGATATCTCAAAAATCGCGGAGATACACATAATATTTCAGACTTTACTGCTGTAACTCGGAAACTATAATTTTCTTAAAACAGTTCAATTTAAATGTTGTTACTTATAATCTCTTCGATTTTCGAAAAAAATAGCCCTTATCAACGCATATCGGAAGGACACATGTATCAAACTTTAGCACTACTATAGCTCGGAAACCTACGATTTTTTTGAAAAATATCCAATTCAAACGTTGCCGGATAGATATGGTATCTTCCTTAATTTTGTCATTTCAAATTTTTTATTATCAAAATCATTACCCCCTTCACCCCCTTTGGAGGATGTTTTTTGGGGAAAGGACATATTGATTGTCATTTTTTTGTTCAATGGGACCAATTCTCAATAATTCTCTTTCTAATGAAAAAAGAATCATGCAAATCGGAACATGTTTACTCTTTTTAAGCCGAGAACATCCATTAAAAAAACATGCAGACAAACAGTCGAATTGTATACCTCCTCATAGTATTTCAATCGAAATAACACTTTTGAATTCAAGAAACTACATCTATTTGCATCACCGAGTTACTCTAAGAATCTGAGAATGTGCTTCAAATATTTTCTTAATGATATAAAATGGGCACAGACCGGGCTGAATTAATTCTGACAACGCAAATGATGGGGAGAACATGAAAGAATCGAGAGGTTCAGTTTCAATTTCTGAAACCCTTCGAAGCGCCGATAACAAATCGATCCGCGCCATACAATAATTTAATCAAGTTATGAGGGAGCCGAAAAGAGCTTCTATTTGCTAAATATCCCCCCACTTTCAGCCAGAATAAATCATCTCCGTCATTTATCTAATTTATCGCTGAAATCGACAAAGATTCAACATTAACTCACGCTTCATTTTACGTGATGGTTATTTTTTTTGTAAATCGATAACGAATCTGCTTGTCTAATAAGGTCAGCGATCCCTATCGAATTATGATTGTATGAAACTCTCGCTCTTTTCCCTTACGGCACGGTTGATTTAATTTTATTTTCCAATCGAGGTTGGATAGTTAGTGCGGAAAATTGTTTCGAAATAATTGGGCGCCTATTATTTTATTCTACCTACCCTCAAAAAGCACCAGGTCTCAAAATAATGATGCAGATAATTCGTTTTATTTTCCAGGTTTGATTTCACTCGTTTGTTTTTCTAATTATTTATCCTCTGTATGCCATTAGATGGAAATAAAAGAATACTCAATATCATATTAAATTGTTCGGTTTTCTATTACCTACTCTATTTGCTATATCTATTATCTTTTATATACTACTGTTGCTCAACATTTTCGTTGTCTTTTCTTCGTCAGTTTTTACGTATTTTGCAAAGTAGACGTAAGCCGATTTTGATGACTGTATACATATATTGAAAAGAAGAGTTCTTAGCAGCAGCATCACCAGCAGCACCATTCGAGTGTGAGCATCGAAGTCGACCTTGCTACCTGGAATACCCCTACGATTTCGTGGCGAATTATCACGCTAATTTTTAATTATGGTGAAACGAAAACGCTTTAGGAGCAAACCTCCGGCCATATCATCAACACTAGAGTTGTCGGCACTACCTCCAACGGGGACCTACGCACCAACGCCATCAGATGACGAAGACCCAGATTGGGAAGAAGAATTCGATTTGCCACCAATCAAAATAAAACAACTTCGAGATGAGAAGTTCAAGCTGGAGAAAGATGTGAACACTCTCCGCCAGACCATCAAAAGAATAGACGAAGAAGCTGCTGCGGAGTACAGGAAACTATAACTTGATTACATAAACAAACTCCAAGAATTTTCTGATTTTAATGCAACAACGCATACGAAGATAGCAGACACCGTCAAAGACGCACCCACCATCAATGCCGCTTCAGTGGCCCCTACAACAACGGCCATCACCAACAACGAAGATATGGAAACCACTTGGTTCACAGTGGTAGAAAGAAACAGAAAACCCAAAAAGAAGGAACGAGCTCCTGAAATCACCTTACTAGATCCTTGTAAATGGTACCAACTCAAGAAAAAGCTGGAAGCGGACAACATCCCGATCAAGAAAGCCAAACTAACAACAGAGCGAAATGAAAACAAATTAATCATCTACACACCCGATGTTGACGCATACCCTAAATGTATCAAGCTCTGCGTACTAGTGCGTGGCATCCCAACAGGCTTGAAAACAACATACACGGAAATGCCGCTAATACAAGCGACGATATGACCTTCGACGATAGACATTTTCAACATCAAAACGATCTTGGGAATGGTTGTTATGATCGAGAAACAAAAAATCCCAGGTGGAATCATACAATGCCACAGATGTCAACGATTTGTCATGGGAAAAAGGAGAGCTTAGACAAACCCATTTTATTCTTTCAATTATTGTAATATTTACTTCCACTAAAAAAATCGCCCACACAAGGTGCATAGGAAGTTTTTGCGAAAATTTAAAATTTTATTTATTACGGTTGAAAAAATATCATTTCCGTTTAACGATTTTGATTTCTGAAGAAACCACTCAAATATGTAAAAATTAATATTATTTTACTAAAACTATGACTATTTCATTGTCCACTGAAAAAATAAAAGTACGATTATTATTATTATTATTATATTCCTATTAAGTTTCCTTATAAATATTTGCTCATTCGATACAAAAGTGACATATCCCAAGAATGCTTGAGATATTTAGTAAATTAAGTTCAAAATACATTATAGTATGTTATAGAACAGAGACACATCTGTACTTAACTAGATGAACGGTAGATGGCGTAAGTGTCGTTATTGTTTTGCTTCGAAATTCTTATATGATTATGTCGAACAATGTCACAACCAGTACCTACTGATGTGTATATCAAAGGCAAAAGTTACTTTCTGTGTATGAAATAGTGTCACATGACGAAAAGTGTCTTGTGGGTAAGTATTTACCACTTAATTATTTTAAGAAAATAATGACACATTTTGGGCTATGACACTATAATGATTATTCTTTAACAATATTTTCTAAAAATTAATGCAATAACGTCACATTTGGATTTGAGTCATTGTTCTATTAGATTTTAAAGAAAGTACGTTTATTGTGTTTAATTAAACAGGGTCAGTTTGTGAGCTATGTCCTTGTTACTTTCAAATACAGATTTCTTTGTGGAACATTTTTAGAAGTGACACTGTTGATTTAAAAACTACACTAGAACTATCATACTTTTTATAATTTGCCTATTTTGTGTCATTTACAATATAGTTATGATATTATTAATTTTAAATAATAATAATCTCAATAAGTTTAAACTTTTGAAACATAAACTTTTAATTTTACTAAAAGTATTTGTTTAACAGAGAAATGTATTCATGTCGTACACTTCGTATAGTGAACAACGCCGATGCAGGTGTCTGTGAAATCACAACAGATGCACGACGTCCTACAACGGCCAAAGGTAAATTAAGGTAACTTTTTCTCTTTGTGATAATAATTAGGTCATGATGTTCCAGATGTACAACTTATTCTTGATGATAATTTCCACACCATACCGCATAATATATGCAAAAATAATAATATGGAAAATAGGACCGACATAGTGACTTATCCCAGTGATACACTGCTATTTTATTATTTTTGCAAAATAATCTTCTACTCTATTCTAATGAATATCATTTTTACTTTCCTACCGATACTCTTAACTAGCCTCCTAGTAAGAAAGGTATTATAATCATGTAAAATTTTCGGTATCCAGTTTTAAACAGATGTTCACGTTTCAGACGTCTCTGAGTCCAAGAAACAAATTTTCAGACATTGCTTTGTCTGTGCCAAGAATATCTTGGGAATGGACGAACCGATTGTGGTGCTTCCTTTTTTGTTTTGCAGTGTACCAATGAGGGTCCCCTGTGACTCAGATTGGGCATCCTAAGTGCAATGGTGGATAGAAAATAGCTGAAAAATGTGTTTTACTCCCGGCTGTAGCGCCAAAAAAAAATTAACGTTTTTTTCAAAACTGGAGTAAAACATTCCGCCTAAATGCCCTTCACCAATTGATATAACGCGTATCTCTGAGAAAAAAAAATTGAAAAAAAAGATCCTTTATTGCCAAAATACTCTTTCAAAATGAAAGTAACCATGATGTGTACTTTCCTGGCTGATCAAGAAAGCCACTTCAATTCATTAGAAACACAAAACCAACCCGTGCAGTGGAATTATTTATTCCAATGGGAAGTGAGTAGCTTATAAGGGTATATTATAATTATACGTAAAACGGCAAGAGTAGTTTCTTAATGATTATGTTTATTTGATGGAAATTGGGATTAATAAAAAGTACCTCTCTCGCTCTCGGAATGTTCCTATTCAGTAGCGCACCCGAGAAAAGCTTGTGAGATATGGTGATTATGATAATTACTATTCACCAATTTGATACGAAAGAGCTGAATAAATGAGAATGATTGATAAGATTACTATGAAGTATTCAGGATTTACCTTCCATTGTAAGTACGATATAAAGAATATTTACTTAACTATTGATATGATTCTAAAGGTGGAAGCTGGAAATTTGGAAGCTGGATTTAAAGGGCGCTTTTAAAAATGTCGAGGGAAAAACAAAAAAATCATCAAGTTCAACCTCTCATTTATGTAGCAGCCAATGATTACTGCAACTCGGAAAAAACTGTGTGTGCCGAAATCACTTTTATCTTTCTACAATTCTATGCCATGATCGATAATAATTGTCGTAAATGCAAAATTAAAGAAAGCAAGAATTTGCTTTTCGGTATTCTATAATCTCGAGACAAAATGAACCATTTATGGTATATGTCCGTTTCCTTGGTCATCTACGTAAAGCCGACACGAACAACTCCCTGAAAAGCCAATAAAGCAATAACAGAAGAGATACGATATATAGGCACCATATTATCTATACAACTTAAAGTCTCTTCTCAAAGATCTGCCCTATTTGAGAATGCTTTGTATATAGATTATATTATAGTCTAACTAGATGAGTTTCTACAACTTTTAGAATGAAAGTATACAAAATAACAAAATACCCCCATCCTGTACTACGCCAGTGAGGCCCCGTAATGCACTAAATTGAAGGTTCTCGTGTTACAAAATCATTTCGAGCATGGAAGCGGCAGAGAATTCCTTGTTTAAGTTTTTGAAATTGATTTATATCGTCATCCTAGGGAACAAGAGCGATGCTATTGGTTCTTTCTAGCTTTTTTTTCGTGTTTAAAACGTCGTTTTTATGGTACGTATAAATTTTTATTTGCGGACACGTAAGCCTGGTCGGATTATTAGGATTAAGGAGACTTTTTGATTTTTTTCCGTGGGGATTTACGTCGCCACACAGTTGTCGTAGAGGAGGTGGTACGGAAAAAAATATATGGCAGAAAAAGGGAAAGAGGATGAGAAGTTGTGTAAGTTTTGGTGTGCAACTGATCATGGGAGATAATAAATTCGTATCTTGGATGATATTGCTTGTTAATCAAAGAAATATAATTGCATTCAAGATTTTTTTGTTTAACGAAATGACAAATTCATTGTTGTTGTTCACCATTGAAAAGATAAAATATAAATCAAAATTTTTCTAATTACTTATGTGAAACTAACATAGAAAAAAGCACACAATGAAATTGAATACTTCTCGACATTGGAAAATGATGCATTGTCTGATAATAATCTATTTGCATTTTATTTACCTTTAAATCATAATGAGTATTGTTAAGATTTTGCATTTTAGACTAATGCTTGCTATGATTTTTTTCTGGATTAACATTTTTCACAACCTTATATATTGTTTATTTTCACAAAACACTCGAACGTTTCAAAATTCTTATATTGCACACATCCGTGAACAGTTGTGTTTACTCTTTTCAATTTCAGATTCAGTTATCAAATTCTCTCATTGTCTTGTAAGTTCCTAGTTATTCTTGAGTGATAGATAAAAATTGGGAAACATGTTATATCTTGTCATCAAAGACAGGAGAAAACTTTTGTTTAACCAGTCGGTGTATGCTAAAAATGTTCTTATGTTTATGAGTCTTTACGGATTCAAATACATATAGTTTGTCTACTCATGAAATATATAGGTTATTGTTCTCCCAAATAGACATAGACACATTGAATAGAGTGTATAGATATTGAGCTTATATTCGCCTGCATTCATAACCAGATCAGCATTTTTCATTTATTAGGCTTCCATTGTAGTAGTATTTTAATTAATAATTATATCAGCTCCAAATTCAACAATGGCTATTATTCCTTTATGTATGTTGAAAGGTACAATCGAATATAATGAAAGTGAGTGAAAAAGAACAATGTATAACCATACTTTGATTAAATTTTGGATCAAGTGCCTTAATAATTTATAAAATTCTTAATGCGACAGATGAAGAAAATATATAACAATAGATGTTCAAGGCGTAATAGACAAAAACATTATTTGTATTTTGGTAATTTTATTTGAAATTCTTCCTATAGCTTTCTCTTCCATATATAATTTCCAAAAGCGGCTTCCGTATATTATAATAATTACATATTTCAATATCTGATGCTTGTTTTTTATTTAGCTCCATGATTGAAATTTGTGTATTTTTATGAATCAAGTCTCTCTCTTTTTAGTTCATCTCCCCTATGAGGGGTTAGTGACTATTAATATTATTATTATAACTATGATAGGAGCTGAGACTAAGTCTATAAATAGCTCTAAATGTAAACAAATTAATTAATGAGCCAGTTCACTGTACAAAAACAACAACAAAAAAACAAAGCTCATAGTTTGTCACACATAGATCGAAAGTCTTTCGGCACACAGGTTCACTTGAAGTCGTCGTCGTACTTATTTTTGAAGGCATTCCTGTGAATGGCAGCACCGACGACCTCCGAGGGCAAACGGTTCCAGGCTTCATGAATTCTGTTGGATAGAAAGATCTGGCGAGGAGTGGTTTCAAAGTTCTCCTTATGTAGTTTGTGGCATTTTACCCCTCATTTGTTGGTATTGAGTGGGAACAAAGAAGACAGTTCTGTCTCAGATTTCTGATGCAGGGCTCTGTAAGTAATAATTAAGTTTCCCCTCTCGCGTCTCTCCTTAAAAGCGGTTAAGCCAAATATTCTGAGTAGTTCGTAGTAGCTGGAAATCGGGTAGATTATCTTTGAACTGCCTCCAATTTACTCATGTCTCCTTTAAGATTAAGCCACCATACTGGTCTGGAAAACTTCAAAATAAACCGAACACATAATTTATAAATGTTGCAGCAGACATCGGGGTCGCATTTATAGAAGGCCTTGGAGATCATATAAAGCATCCTCTTTGTCCTATCTGATGTCTCTTGAACGTGTCTGGATCAGGTGAGGTCGTCCGAAATTGTTAGGCCCAGGTCACTATGGTTATTTGAGGTTGACTATATTTGCCCGCCCAGTGTATATAGATTTTTAGGGTTCTTTTCCCCCATATGCTACACAGTACACTTATCTAGGTTTAGTAGGAGCAGCCAGTCCTCACACCACTGTGAGACAGTATCGAGGTCATGTTGTAAAGCAGCCAAATTTAATTTTGTTTCGCTCTATTTCGAGACATATTAATTGTTGGATGAAGACCTCAAGCGATCAGCTCTTTAGTTTGGATTGCACATCTCTTCGGTTACACTCTACGCGGACTTTTCCCCTCTACGTTCCATCGCCTATGAGAAATTGTAAGTGTTCTTCTTGCAATATGGCCGATGCGATGTATATTGAAAAAACTTCGATCTTGTTTACTGGATTGAGAACAGTTCTCAATTCTTAGAGAAACGATTTATTTATGGGTCCGGATTTTGAATGAATCTACAGGGATCACGATGGCTTAGTAGGTTAAGGCACTGGAAATGCTTTCGTAACTTATGAGAGAGAGGACATCGTGGTCACGGTTCGAGTCCCGTCTGAGCCATGGTTGTTGTTTGCAGTAATGGACTTAGGGAATATGTAATCCAGTTATTACAAATAAAATAATAAATATACGGACTAATGACACTATTGAAGTATTATATTTGAGTAACATTAACGTGATAGATCACTTTTCTCCATTGCCCAGGTTTCAGATGCGTATGTAGAAATTGGCAGCCTCAGTTCAGTATTTTTCTAAGGTTTATCTCCGATAACTTTGCGATGACAGTTCGAGTTACGTCTTCACATGTACCGTTACCTGGACCGTTTCTGTCAATTCGTGTGATCTCAAATATGAATGAAATCAAGTACAACAGTAGGTAAAAATTTTAAGAATTCAACATTTTAATTATTTACCTAGACCTCTTTTTATTTTGAGGAAATTTCACATCTCTCCAAAATAATAACCGAGAAAACACGCAATTGAACTAAAACTGGAACACTCTTTTAATTACTTTTTTACCTAAAAAATTCCAGCATTCTAAGTACTTCTTATGGTCCCGTTAAGAGTAGTTGCATTCTTAAGATAGTCAGTAAATGAAATTATGAAATGCAAGAATAATTTTCACTTTGATAAGAACTTTCAGTTAATTGGTTCTGAAATTATCCAACATAAAATTCAAATTTTCTATCATATTATATTTATATAATATACACCGCTTTGTTGGTTGAGCGCACCAAAATATGATATGTATTATAATATCAGCACCAAGCCGGATATTATGCACATAATTATTTAAGACTGTACGAAGGCATTAATTTAATAAAGCAGTGTGTAAACAACAACAATTTTCTTGATAACTCCTAGCCATTACCTCCATCACTTTAATGAAGCTTCTCCAACCACACTATTAATTAGGCTCCCTCTTTAATGTATACATCAAAAACATCACCAAGCCGTTTCATTATTTCGCCATTAGTTATTACCTACTCGGCAGATGTGAATAATCCGAGGTTCCGGTGATTTTACTGAGACTGGTTGCATTGTATTTGATGGAGTCTCAATATTAATGGGCATTCTCTTAATTCCCAGTAAGCTTATTATATCTAAAATAATATTTTTTTGTTATTTACAGTTTGAAATCGACTTTCAGCAAAATTTTGATACTTCTATTATTTCAGTTAAGGTTTTACACTGAAGGCTAATTAAATTCTCTGTGGGTTCTTATTGTATAGTGCTTTTTCTATTTTGAAGTTTGAAAAGGCGTCCTTGTATTTCATTGACTTAAATTTAGTCTTTTACATTGAAGTAAGAACCCATATATTGAAATCACAGATGACTATCTAGTATAATGTTAATATAGATGTATACGGAGGTTTTGGTTTTTATCTGATTGTAGCTTTGCGCACATACAGAGAATTTCTTATAGAGTAATATAATACAGATGAGGAAATAAAATTTCGAGAAATGACTTTTTCAATTAGCTGGAAAGAGAAGTAGTCAGGCCCGTCTAAGAATACAGAATAATCAACAGATTTCCAGCGAGTATGTCAGTTTTCTACTGAAACATCTGTAGAATTATTTCCCTCCATTTCCTTTCGAGCGACAGATTCACCATACGCCACACACTTCTGCACGCCTAGGTTACTAGGCTCAGTCGTTAGAGCTAAGTTTGAATATATTAACGACTGCTTGTGCTTCGGTTCCGTCGTTTCATTATTTGCAAGTTATTCTTGTTTCGACAGAAATGTTGGGAGACGTTATCATTATTAGGCCCATTCGTTATCGTTGGTAACCTAAACACTCTCAAATAATTTCAGCTTCTCCAAAATCATATTATTTTGACAATTCTACAACTTCTTTCTAATTTTGTGGAAATTTGATTTCAACAAGAGACAGGAGTTTGACAGATCTCAAATATCTCGATTATTTAGGGGAGAAAATCATAAAATTTTGTCAAATTTCCGCCAGATCTACTCAGAATATCTCTGAATAACTAATATAACTATTGCTTGACATGATAAGAACAACTTCATAAAAACCAAATTTATATGAACTTTTATAACCTTAGATTGGTAACGATTATTTAATTTTCTAATTTTATTTCATAGAATTTAGTTTATGAAATAAAATTTATTTTCTAGGCCATTCTAGCAAAAAGAAACACAGCATTTATATTCAAAAGATTTTGACAATTTTTATATTCGAATCTGGATACTTGGTGTCTAGTGGATCATGCTTATAATGATCTCTCAATTATTGTTGATTTTTCTGATTTCATTTGAGGAGTTACCATCTAAACAATCCTTAAGTAATGCTTTGAATTATAAATAGAATATATCTGCAGCAATTACTTGTTTTCGCTTTCTAAACTGCTTTACATTCTATACATCTAGAAATGGAGATTGGGCTGTTATTTCAACTGTTTTGCAGCATCAGGATCAAGCAGGTTTACAGCCGTTGGCTAGTTATATATATATTGTTAAAATACTACATACACAAATACAATACAAATACTTTATCACTACACCACCAGAGTGTCAGCGTAAATTTACTTTGTTTAATCTAATATTTGTAACTTATATTATTAATTACTTTTAGCGTGGTACACTTCTTCGACATATGAGCTTTATGTATGGTGAAATCTCTTATTCCTCTGCATTATTCTTAAAATGGAATCCAAAGAATTCACTCCACCTATTATTATACAGATAATGTTCTATTATGGTTCACTTAGTAACATATAGTAATCTAACCTAACCCACCAAGATGACAACGTCCAATAAATTTCAATAATCGATTAGACAGTTCTGTAGAATTTAATATTTACCAGCGAGCAACCCATGAATTGACGGGTTTCATCATGTAGACGTTCTAATAATATAGTACAACAATAATATGCTATTTAACATGTGTTGCCGTCTATATACAAATGAGGCAAATGAAAATTGAAAAATTATGAATAATATTTTTTGTTTCAGGTTAGTCAACCATATTTTTTGCCATCCAGAATTCGTTCCAGATGAAGTTGTTGAAAATCTTTGAAGGTTAGTATAATTCTACCAAAAAAATTATGAGAACATAAAGCAACTTCCAATGGTGGTTGGATCGCTTTCAACTCAATACGTCATAACATTAAGCTACTGGCTACACCAATTCCCAAACTGAACTATTGAAGAAATCTTAATAACTTATGGGATCCCGATAATATAAATGTCGGAACTTTATTATTACCAAAAGGTACAGCGAAGACCGAGATTTATGGTAGAGGCAATTAACAAAGACAAGCAGTTGCACCACATGTTGTGAGACGTTTATTACAACTCTCATATATGTACACTCTACCTACATCAAGAATGTTGAAGGTATTCTTGTAACCATAGCACACATACCATAATAAATTTACCGCCCACAGATAGGGGGTCACGTGTAAAAAGCTAGAGAATAGGGCATTTTACCAGCCATTATAGGATCATTAGCACGACTTGAACATGATGTTGTTCTGTGTCTGTACAAAGCTAAAGACCAACAATATAAAGATGGAGTAGATTGAGTTGGTTGCATGTTCACTAGACCAAGAAGTGTGAGAGCTAGATTGAGTGTTTTGAATTGTTATTTTCTTATTTAAAAAAAACCGTTCTCAATGAGCAGTCGTGCTATGAAGCTATGAGAGTGAGTAAAAGCTATGCCCCCTATATGCAAACTCACTCGTTTAATACAAGTAAATAAATTAAATATTGATCTATCATGACAAATTAAACAACATAAATAAGTAGTAAAAACATTTTTCAGTGAATTTATTGGTATAATTTCTAGGAACAATTAGATTCACATTATGTGTCCATTACGTTATGTGGTTTACTGTAGATTCATTTTGACCGAATTCTCAAAAGAAGAAGCACCACAATTGGAATGTATGTGATTTTTTTATTTATGTTGGCACGATTTAAATAGTGAACATGTTCTGATTTTGATTTATCTATTTTCATGGAAAACGGGAGTGCTGGGAGATGTTCCCTTATTTATTTTCTTCAAAGGTGTAAACGGTCTATTTTCTTCTAAAATTTAAAGCTTAAAACCTGGTAGACTAAAAGAAAAGATCATTTCTATACATTTGAAGTAAACACGTTTTTAAACAATCCCGATGGCCTGTAAATTTTTCAAAATTCATTGAATTGAACAACCTTTTCATTGGTATACCTACATGTTATTACATAAATTTGTCGTATGTGTCATTGCCTTGCGGTTAGAGGTTTTTGTTTTGTTAAATATAAAGCAGACAGGGTTCGAGTTCCACTTCAAGGCAGAATTTTTTTTTCGTCTATTTCTTTTCAATAAATATACTATATTTTTTTAAATCGGGGACTATATTACGATCTCCAGAAAATGTACAATTACATCAAATTTATATTGAGTGTTCATGTTTTATCAATATTTGTTATTTTTCTTTATTAATTTTTATTTTTTTACCTGTGTATTTTTTGAAAAATTGCTTTTAACAAAAGTTGTAGGTGCTGATTATATCTATAACCTAAAATTATTTTTGATGATATTTACACTACGGCTGTTTTTTGATATATTTTTTAAAATGTTTGAATGACCGCCATTTTGAAACTACTTACCCGATATTGCCCAATAGCGAACTTGTCCGAGATACTTGAGAGATTGATTTTTGTAGCAAATTTGAACTTGACTGCGACCTCTATCTTGTTAAAATGATTTAATATGAGATGTAGAGATTCAATTTAGTTTTGATAACATAAGAATTAATGATGTACCTTACTATATTTAACACTCAAATCAATGTAAGTTGGAGTTCGTATAACGTGTTTTTATATATAACTATTTTTCTTGATTATTATTTCGATGATTCTTATATCCTTTTAATTAAGTACTTCTTTGTAACTTTCTTTTATTTTAATACAGCCTTGAAAAAGATAGCCACCGCTATCGAAACGTTGGTAATCGAAAAAGAGTTTTCATTATCCTACAGCCCATAGTGCCGCAACCCTATGAATGTTTGTCACTTTGGTTATATATTTTTTGGACTAACTTATAGACATATAACAACATACCGTTGAAATTTTTTCGAAATTCAAAAGTGTGAACGATCGCAATAGGTACATTTCTATAAGAAATTTACCTAAAATTCAAGGGTTTCCGCGTCAGAGCACTAGGAAAGTGCAAGATTCTTGCCGCTACATCTCGAAATCACTGAATATAAGTGAACAATTAAAAAATATGAAATAGATATTTTCGTTAACAAAATTTTAAATGTACCGAAAATACAAAATAATATTATTTCTTTCTATTGGCACCATTAATTTTGAAGTTGGTTTCAAAATTCTTGTACCGACCGATAACTAGAAAATATAATTACCAGCAGGTGCAATACAATTAGGTAATATTCTGTTATGTTTTTCATTATACCAAACTGCAGTACACCGAGACGTGACAAACTAACAGGAAAAGTAGGGGGAGTAGCATACCTATAGCATATAGAGCATAACACCCCCCCTGACAAATCTAACGAAAATATAGTAATTATAAGTATTGATACCAAATTACAACATGGAAAGTCAATTAATATAGGCAACATTTACATATCTCCAAACAAAAACTTATTAGAAAAAGATCTTGACCAATTATTTGATAAACAACATTAAAACAATCCTTGGTAGAGACTTGAATACTAAACATCACGACTGGAATTCAAGATACAAAATAAAAAATAATATACTAAAAAAATATTGTACGAAAAACTGTTTGGACCTGACACCCCAACACACAATAGTACCTACACAGGAAATCAACGACGTCGTTTCTGACGAAAGATATTAATAAATACTGCGATACACAATCTTAGACACCACCTCAGATCGTAATCCAGTCCACTTAACATTGAGAGATGCTAAAATCAAGCCATTACCTCTAAACAAAATAACAAATTGGGAAATTTTTACTCAATGCTTGGAACTAAATAAAATAAATACACTAAAACTAACAAACCCCAAAATAATTGACACATCAATAGAATCCTTTTAAAAAATATAGAAGAATCCATAAGCAAAAGCATCACAACAATCAAAATCAAAAAATCTCAAGATGGTTTTCCAAACTACATTAAAGAAAAGATACAGAAACCTACCCAACACACGAGCTAAATGGCTTAGCATACACCAACGAAGACAAGGTAGAAGCCTTTGTTGACACCATACAAAATTAACTCACGTAGGTACAGGCCAAAACCAAGCTCTATCCCTAGCTACATTACATGAAATAAAACAAATCATCCAAGCTCTCAATAATAAAAAACACCCAGAACATAATCAACTCATACCACAAAGCAAAAATAACCAAAAATGAAATTAAACATAAACAATAAAGTAATAGAATGGAAGAAAGAGATTGAATACCTTGGAATAATCTTCGACAAAAAATCACTTTAACAGACATATTAATAATACTCACACATTCTACCCACTATTAAACAAAATAGCAAGATAAACAGCAACAACAAATAAAAAATCCACAAAACAATAATAAGACCTAACTTAACATACGCTTTCTGCGCATAGACTCAATCACCCCACATAAAAAAAAACAGAAAACATGATAGAAATGGAAAAAAATAAACAAACAACACACCAACAACCGACCGTCTACTTCCTGCTGAGCTCGCAAAATTAACAAAAAAAGAGCAAACAACAAATAATATGAGCTAACCTTTCTGCTCGTTAATAAAAAAACAGCTTCCCGTACAACCCAGCTCTTAACTAAAAAGAGCTAAAACAACCATCATTGCCAAGACAAATGAATAAAAGAAAGAAGTGCTGTAAGGAAGTAGCAATTACTATATCAAACAGAAAAAACATAAAAAAAGAACAAGAAAAAAACCTTGCAATTAGTCTTTCAGTTTTGAAAGTCTAGCAGAAGAACCATTGCTAAGATATGTGTAGTAAGTTTAAAGCATCCCATACCATTTTCTATATTTATGATAAGAGAAAATTTATCTGGCTTGCTCTCGATCGTCGACTCTTTAGATTTCCAAGAAATTAAAACTATCTGCATACAAAAGATGATCAATATAAATAAAAATTAAATGCTGGTTCTTCTAAGCGCATAACTTGAGAGGTGCTAGTCCAGATGAATTGGATAATTCTGGAAAAACTATAAGTGCTTTCTTTTTGTGTGAACTCAAGGCCATTACTTAAGATTTGGAAAAGTCTCTAGAGGGAAAGGTTCGTGAGAATCACAAAATATTTTCGGGAAATTCAGAAAAACTTCAAAAATCATAATTTTTGGATTCCTTTTTGTTTTGATCTGTTTGCTACCGGGACGGAAATAACTCAAAAAGCGGAATATTTGGAAGAAATCTGGATAAGTGCATTCCAATAGAATTACATTTGTTTTTACTTTTAGGTTGTTTTGCGATTTGTTTTCACAATTCCTTGAGTAAACTTGTTGAAATTTAAACAAGACAACGTCTGTCGGGCCAGTTAATAATATATGTATAATATAAACAAATTATTGCGAACATGGTGAAAAAAGTATCAAGTTTGACAACGTCCTCGATTACTCTGTCGATGGAACATTTACGTAATAGATTATAAACTTTTCTTTATGTCTATCTTTGTTTCTGTTCCTCATCTCAATCCAGTCAGCTCTAAGATTTAAATCGATTACATAATATTATACAGGCTCCGTTCTTTCTAGACGTCGTACTTCCACTTTAACATATCGAGTTACAACGAAGTCCCTTTCAAAAAGTTGCTTGCTTTGCTTCTCCCAAAGTTAGCTGTTCTTCTCCTCATTGATCGCTCTATATTTCTGTAATTCGATATGCTGTGTGGCCGACACCCAAATGGGTCACAGAAATGTCTCTAATTCGATAAGCTGGTCCCCATCCTCCTGAAACTGATCAAATTAGGTGGATTGGTCGCGCTCGTCTCTTCTGTCGAAGTTGATGAGCACGATTTTCCAGTTTCAAAGTTTCCAAAATTAGATTGTGAAAATGTCATAGAATTGCTGATTTCAAAATTAATAATTCAAATATTTACTGATTAAAATTCATAGGGGATTTTCTGTACGTAATGGATTAAATCTATTTTGAAAGTGTCTCACTCATCGGTGCTCTCTTTAGAAGCTTTAAATTTGGTTCATCATACTTAATAAATTAAAGCCTGTCACAAATGATTTTGTCTCTTTAATATTGAAATGAATGAAGTTGAAGTCAGGACTGAGTGATGCAGTTGGTATTTTTGATGAAAATCAAATGAAAATCTCATTATCTCAAGCAACAGTCAATAAATAAATGCCTGCAGATATTAATTAGAGGCGTAATTTTAATGTATTGTTGATTTCTTAGCAATTGCTAATAGTTCGTAAGCACAAAGCTTTTGAATTCCCTTAACCCATGACTTCAGATTTTGATCACATCGTTCTAAGGTTCTAGCTGACTATGACTTTACTGGCATAAGAACAAGAACTAGATAAAGATCTCCTTACATACAAAAAGAGCAACCTCATCGATTATTTAACTGCCGGTATACAACAAATCATTTCTATTCCAAAACAATTTGAAGTAGCTCCAAATATACTAATTTTTGTTTACGTATTTCACAATTTTATTCATAGCTTTTATTCTGTATTGACTGAGTTTACGCTTTCTTAGAATCGGTGACAGCAATATTGACGCTGGTAATTGTGCAAAACTACCAGTAAGTGCATACTAATCTTTAGCACCTTGTCACAAGTACGTATTTTCGTGTTAAGTAGCTAGGTATTAGCTTATTGATATGACTTTATGAAAGGATTTATTCAAGAGGTATTTAAAATAAACATTATCAGCATAACGATATTTTGAACAGATACAGTGTGTACCACGTAGCTTGCTACTTTATGTTTTATTTTAGAATTCTACATTGAAATTAAATGACAGCGATTGTATTACATGTTCTTGAAATAAATTTATTACATTCTCCATAATAATACAAATACAAATAATCTTTATTTGTATGATTAAGTCTTCTCAGTATTATAATTACTAAAAATTTGCAAATGAAAAGTCTTTTACTGACTTTTTTGATGCTTGTTTGATTTTTATTAACATTTATTTTCTAATGCAATCATGGCCCACTTCTAACATAACTTTAAAGATATGTAGCATTCTTACACATGAAAACTAGAAATTGTAAATTATTAAAAAAACCTGTCTAGACAATCTTAGACAAAGGTCCTCTTATTTTTTCTGGTTATTAAAATAATAAAATAATAAAAAACGGGGGTTTCGTTCGATGTCTTTCCCGGAGAACTACTCTATATAGTTGGAATTGTACAAAATGTATTTGGAATATGAGAGAATTCCTGAAAATTGTACAGGGTGCTTAAAATCGATCAACCCTGTATATTTATGCTCATGTTAATCTTTGTACTTTACTTTACTTTGTACTTTATTTATCTTTCGTTTGGAATTAGCAATCCGTATACGTAATTTTTTATCATTTAGAGATTTTTGAATATACCTATCTGCTCAGACGACAGCAAAGAGCTAGGCTAACTACGCGGTAGACTGAGAAATAAAATTTTTGAATGTCACTCAGTTTTATTATTTACATTTTAGCCTATCGCGTAGCCAGATGAGCTATCAATGTATTCTAAGGAGTAATAATCAAATATCTCTAAATAGGTAAAATTTTATTGAAAATAAGCGAGTTATTGGCTTCTGAATTATTCGGAATAGGTTGGCTGATTTTAAACACCAAGTGCAATTTCAGGAGTTATCTCTATTTCTTAATGCTATCTACCTGCCCGTGAAAATTCGGTTGGAATCGGTTCAACCATTATGGAGATTTGCCGAAACAAACAGGAAGACAAAAACTATAAAAAAATCCTTTTTTGTTGTTTGTGACTCATATACTTTCATACATACACTTCGATTTTATTTATTTGTATAGATTTTTTCCAAAATAAAAATAGCTCAAGTTATTTCTTATAACATTAGATACCTGCCAGTGAAAATCCCGTCGGAATCAGTTCAGCCGTTACGGAGATTACCCGGAAGAAACAAAAAGGCAAAAATGATAAAAAATGTTGTTTTGTCAATAGCGACACGTATACTTCCATATGCAATTAGTTAAAACCTGTTATTTTGATATTATAAACAGACACTTCGATTTTATTTATTATATAGTTTAACATTTATACTGGAATTTTTAAATTTCAAGTATTTATATTGAAAACTAACCAAAATTTTATTCCCAAAACTTTCAAATTACTATCTTATTTAAGATTTTCGGCGAATATCTTTTCAACAACAAAAAAGCAACAGTATATCAATAACCAACTCAATATACAATTGGCCAAAACTTGCTTTATACGCTTTTCTGCCTAATTATTAAGTTTCATCATGACTAAGCGCTTGAAAGCTCTGTTGAGAAACACAACAATAGACTAATTTGCAGCAACAACAAATGACCGTTGTTAAAGCGATTTGCCGGACATACTATGAGACGGGCAGCTTGGTATATGTCTGGCCGTCCGTCAGCAAGGAGAACCCTTTCCAGGATTATCCCGCTCTCCAGAACTTCTTCGCCTTCCTTATTGTATATGGCAAGTGAATGACAATGGCAGAGAGGATTACCAATGGAGAGAAAGCCAAGCCTCAGGCCTCAATGAGGCGGCTAGCGTTGGAATTCAATTTTGTAGAGGCAACAAGTGATATAAAACGACAGGGCAACGCAGAAGGGCCCTATCATATAATATGGTAGCTTGTTTTTCCATCATACTGATACAATTATTATCTCAAAATTGCCTGCCAATATTTGGATTTGTATTCAGCTAATCCAATTACCTTATTTGAATACAATAAATATTTTGTTATAAAAAATAGGACGGACCTTATAAGTTGGTGCTCTGAAAAATACAAAATAATATTAGTTCTTACGGTATTGGTAATTTTTATGTTGTGCAGAAAGAAGAATTTTTCTACCAACTTCAAAAGTCGAATAAAAATAAAATAAATATAGCACTATCAAAACTAGTGTACCTACGTTTACTATTCAAAAGGCGTGAGAACAAAATGAATTACTTAAAAAAGTAAATTATGCTCAAAAAATAATGAAATAACAAATAAGAATTAAAGAAACTTTGAAATCAGTTCCAAGGGATGATTATCAGCCATAGAAGACTCTTGACAATATCTTCAAAATCTTCATGATTCTAACATTATGTGTCTAATGAATTCGGCCTCAATTTCAAATGTTATTTATTTCACAATTTCCAGTGATCATGGTAGGTAAGTAACTCACAACCCTCTTGCACAGAGCTGAAATGACTTCTACAAGATAATAATTTTATCATATAAGAAAACTCAAAGGAAATGAAAAATCATGTCTACACCATGTCATGAGAATTCCATTATCAATAATCTGAATAATTCAAATGAAAATTAATTTACTCAATAGGTAATTCTATTCTCTGGAACAATTATTTTTTCGTAATGTTGTTATTAAATAATAAAGAACATGAAAAAAAGCGATGTGAGCAAAACAGGCTCTCTGGGATCTCTGAAAATACTAACGCACACTCACTCTAACTCTATCTCTACACACAGCAGGTGTAGACAAACCCAAACGGAGGAGGTATACAAGTCGACTGTCTACTTTTTTCTTTGAGGTAGCATAATTAAAGAGAGGACAAAATTCGGAAACGTTCAAATTGAACGTTTTTCTCAAAAGAATTACGGGTTTTCAATTACAGCGTAATTGAAATCTCAAATATGTGTTTTACGCTATGTGGAAGGTTCGATTTCTTTCGAAAATTTAAAATCCGAGACTAGACCAGATTTGTAGCAACATTTAAAATGAACATTTTTTCTTAGAGTTAGAGTTACAGCGGTGGTAAAATGATAAAATGCGTATTTCCGCCGCGATGTTTTGAGATCTCTAAATAATTACAAGTATAGACACAGAATATACGTGGGTAATAGGATAACTACTATCTTATTTGGTATTAGTGAACGTTCAACGATTTTTGTGAGTAATATTATTCTCAAAACTGTGAAATAACTATTTCTTACAAAAAAATTGGACCGACGTTATCAGTTGGTGCACTAAGAAATACAAAATAATATTAGTTCTATTGGTGCTGGTACCTATGAAGTTATCAATCTAACTGAAAATGCACAGCTTCAAAAGTAACAGCACCAATAGAATTAATATTATTTTGTATTTTTCAGTACACCAACTAATAAAGTCGGTCCAGTTTCTTGTAAAAATATTTATAGAAGAATTAGTTCTTTACTTCAATATAAAGAAATATATGAGTCATGATTTTATAAAAGTGCATTTATCTCAGAAATTCGATTAGTAATTTTATATTGATAAAAAAACTTTATTATAAAAATATTTAAAATTATTAGCAGTAAGCTGTTTCTGAAATATGGGAAATATATTTTTCATAATAACGTAGTATAAAACACTCAGTAACTGTACTTTCAACACAATTTCGTCAGGCAACAGATTTGTTCAATTCATAATTTAACTGTTCGTTTCCCAGTGTTTAGTTTGATGTTTATTTTAATAAACCAATATGTAATTATATTATGTAAACTGAATAATTGGTTATTTGTGACTTATTATTTTTGAACCTCACAGATGTCAGTGTTATCATCAATGGTCTCAGAATTTTTCAATGTTGTAAAAGCAAAATTAAGTCTGGTTTACTACTACGTTAGGTTTCCATTCATAAGGAAATATCCTGGATACTCTGCATGAAGTTTTATATGGCCATTAAGACCAACAATATATAATATTTTTCTTAATTTTTTTTGTTGTTCTTATTTTATAATGGGGTCGTTGCATGTATTGTTTTTTTATGTTTTATTAGTTTTAAACAATGCAGTTTATACCTCAAACAAGCAATTCACCATTAAAATTATATTCAAACATATCTTAATTATCGAAAAGTAAATTTCAGATTGTCCACGTATTTAAAAACGAGATCAAATTCCCGCTTAAAATGTCACACTTCCCGGCTCCAATCATGAACAAGTAGTTTGTGCGTGTACGCTATTCGTGACATCCAGGTCCAGCTGAAAGAGAGGGATATACATGTAATGACAAATATTTTTGATGTTTGTGTTGTTTGATCAGTTTCAGTTTCAAATATAAAATGAAAATTTGATCTCACAACGTATTGAAAACTAATTGTCACTGTCATTCATAAGATCAGCCAATGCCAGATGAACAGGTACTGTCACGCACACGTTTTGAACTAATTCAATTTTTAGTGTTTTTGAACTTTCTTTTTCATTTATTGAATTAAAATCTCGAAAAAAAACACGGGTTATACATTTTTTTAATGAAGTTTCAGAATTATCAATAAAAAAATATATGCAGTGACCGAATTATTAATGTCATATTCTATAAAACCCTCCGGACATATATTACTCTGCTTTTTGTTATTACCATCCAAATCTTTGGATAATATTTGTTTGACAATACTATCATCAGTCATTCATTTGTTGTCTTAACCATTACAGTGCGATTCAAATTACCAATTTCCCAGGTATTACAGTTACTTATGGTGCAAAAGTCTGGAAAGACTTATTACCAGAATGCATAAAAATTTCGATATTAGTTTAGTTTATTAGTATCAAGCTAACCTAATAACGAAGTACGATTTGTTTATGAATAGGGTTGTATATCATTCAATTTGCTGAGAGAGCAAAAATATACGGGGTGATCCATTTTAAGAAAGGACCGATGACGTCATGTCTCTAGAATCATCGTAGCTTTTGAAAATAAAAGAGTACATTGAAGAGAAGAAATAAAGTATGTACTACAAACACTTTTGTGAGAATATATCTCGAATTTGTATAGGTGAACAAGATATGAGGTGTTTTTTTTTTACATATTTGCCTAATGCTGTCGACATATACAAATATTTGAGTTCAATACTCAAATATTTTCAATAATTCAATTCTGTTATGAACGTTAACCATAATTTAACCAGATCAAATCTCAACGCAGGGCATTTAACGCATGGTTGCGGGACTCGCCTGCTTCTATCCATTCACCTCATCGGTATTCACTCCTCGAGCAGACATCCTTCCTAGCCGAGAGGTGTTGATGCTCTTTTAGGAGCAAAGGCACTCACTCT
Organism: Crioceris asparagi; assembly: GCA_958507055.1. NCBI lineage: Eukaryota > Metazoa > Arthropoda > Insecta > Coleoptera > Chrysomelidae > Crioceris > Crioceris asparagi. Next base: position 15,211,795 of record OY293829.1, on the reverse strand, counting down.
CCTACGGGAACATCATCCCTCTTGCCAGCCTGCTGCCTCATAAACGATCCAACGGTCGTTTTTACATAAACACCACCCCATACCGTACACTCTGATGGCATAATCTTGTCAGGACTAAATCCGAGTCGAGCCCTGATGAATATTTGATCGGCCATCTTTGGCCAGCTCAAGAGAGACAGAAGTAGCAGCAGAGAAGCACAAACGGCTTAATCCAGAGAGAGGTTTGATGGGTTGGTATTCCTCAGCTGCTGTTCAGCTGAGAAACATCGAATTTGAATTTGGATGTGGCTTTCTATAGCACTATAGGAGAATAATCAACAAGGGAATGCTAATGTAATGATAATGTTAACAATTTTATTTGTTGATATATCGGAACTGATGCGAGGGAACTGGTGAAAGGTTATCAGGTAGGTATTTCGATATATACTGATACGAATGAATTATGTTTTGTATAGATACTACAAAGAAATGAGTGTCGGAGACAAAGTATTTACTTAAATACCTACTCTAGACTTGTCCACATTTCATTTCATCTCGTCCATCTACTGAATGGAGATAAAAGAATTAATATTGCAACGTAAAACTTCCTTATTAATAAATTTGACTCAATACTTATCGAATATAATATTTGTTTATATATTTGGAAGCTATGTTTCGAAGCCAATAGCGATCCGTTGTATGAGCTGACTGCAAAGAACATGAACTGTTTTCATATCGACCATAAGAAAAACCATGGTTATTATTTTTTCTGCATCCATGTCAATAAAGTGAGTCTGAAATTACTCCTAAAACTAAGTATTTACGGGAGTAGAAAAAACATATATTTGGGTACCCCGTAAAATATTGTTCCAAACTTTGCCACCCAGTTTTTGAATGGTTGGTTTATTGGTCATCACTGTAATACTTATCGAGGAACAGAAACTTTGTTTTAAGGATTAAACATTTTTAAATTAGAAAAAAAACATGGGTGCCACGTATCTGCCAGACACAAAACTTTCATTTCACAAAATATCTTAGTCGGTGCTTAACCTTGTTACATTGTAGCATTTCCAAAGCATTTGATCCTATTAGGTGCTCGATTGGTTAGGTTTTTGACCGACTTCAAAAAAAGGCGAAGGTATACAATTAGGTTGTATGTTTGCTTTTTTTATTTTTTTAATGGCTTTTCGCGCGTTTTACATAGTAAACGTACTCCGATTTAGACGATTTTTGTTTCACTTGAAAGAGGAGAGTTGAGAAATGGTTACATATTAAAAAAATCAAATCCAAAATTTCCTTTCCTCCAAAAACCGCCCCCAAAGGGGGTGGATGGTGCAATTTTTCTAGAAAATTGAAGATCTCAGACGACAGAATTCTTGAAAATTCCATATCCGGAAACGTTTAAATTGAACATTTTTTCAAAAGAGTTACGGTTTCCGAGCTTCGCAATAGTAAAGTCTGAAATATGTGACCTGCATTTTTCGGCTAAGTGGAAGAGCAATTTTTTTCGAAAATTGAAAATATGACACGGCCAAATTAAAGAACAGATTATATGTAGCAACATTTAAATTGAGTTACGGTTTTCGAGATACATCAGTAAAGTCTGAAATATGTATATTTGCGCCGCGATGTTTTGAAATCTCTGAATAATAAATAAGAAGTACAAGCTAAGCCTATAACGTTTTGGGTATTACTGAACGTTCAACAATTTTCACGAATAATGTTACCCTCAAAAATGTGAAATAAATATAAAAAAAAATTGGACCGACTTTATTAGTTGTTGCACTGCAAAATACAAAATAATATTAATTCTATTGGTGCTGGTAATTTTGAAGTTGTGTCGTTGTAGTTCGTTGTTGTAGGCACCAACTATTTCTAAAAAATATTTATGTAATTTACAATCATCTGTTACTTTATTAAATGTGATTTCTCCCAATAGGTATTTGAGTATAATAGATATTGTCTGTATTGTAGATTTTGGGGAATTCTTCGATGGACCGGTGTCAAACGATGTGAAATTGTAATAGAATGTCACTTCCACTATAGAAAACTAAAAAGGACAAGAGCTTTATTACGCCCGATATTACAAAGCTTAAAGTCATATATACACATGATATTCTACTTTTACTCGGTATAAAGTTAATATTTCATACTTGGAGTAGAAGCCTTAAATTTCATGAGTTGATCTAATATGTTACTAGATAAACATATATCTATCTACTATGAAATGCCTGAATCAGCCTTAGTATCACGTAGCCAATATTTAACTGTATACCTACTCTCGTCATCGGAATAGCTACAGGATAATATTATTTTAAGTTTCCTGTAGTAATGAGCCTACATATTTGATTTTTCCACATATATCACGTTTTCATGTCAATTGAATCGGAAACTATGATGGTTTGTTTTGTTATATGGCATGTGTTGAAAACGAATGGCCTTGACGTTGGATTGGAAGCATGATTAGGTAATTAGAAAAGGATCTGGTGTAATTTGAGAAATGTTTAATATAATAAATAAAAATAGGTAAAAGTCGATTACTTTTCTTATCTTCCTATTTATTGATATAACGCGAATTAAAATATTTTATTATTTCTAAATCGGAAGATATTTTTAATTATAAAACTATAGATTCATATTAGACCTTTAACAAACTTGCGTCGTTATCTTATAGGACTCAAAACGTTGATGTTTTTATTATTTTACTGTTCCGCACATCCATGGGTAGATAGGGCTTGACTTTGAGCAGAATATAGGAGGCTTCATTTCATTTAAATTGGATGACTGAAAAAATGTCTCCTCTTTCAAGGATATTAATATGAATATACCTATATAGTTTCATTCTGAATTGTTGACTGGTTCAATATTTGATAAAAGAGACATTTGATAGAGAAACAATAATATTTTAAATAGCTATAAATACAAAGATAATTCCTATAATATCTTTTCTAAAAACTTGAATCTAGACACTTTCAACTCTATATATGCCGTTAGCATGACATTTATAAACAACTAATGACATTTCTGATTGATGGATATGAAATCTTTTCTATTTGTGGTTAATTTCATCTAAAGTCACGAATGTTAGTGGGGATTCATGCAGCATCGAGTAAGAATTATCAAGTGAAAAGTATCGAATAGCATTTATCAATTAACAAATATAAAGATGTAGCATCCATGCAACCATATTAAAAAGTAAAAAGTAAGCATGCGCACAAGTCTGACGTTCGCGGTATTCATTTTTCAAAATAACCTCTGTCCCCCGAAAACCTGAAAACAAGAGTTTTGAATTCGAAATTTTCAATAAAATGGAAGATATTTCAAAAAATACACAAATATTTAAAAAAGTTTGATTATTTACATATGATTTACATCATCGGCCTGACCAATCCGCGTTCACCTGCGTACAAGTAGAAAATCTCGTTAATTTAAAGTAAGAAAGTTTGAAGTTGGCCAACTTCTACTTCTTATTATTTAATTGATAATTGTTACTTGGCTGCATGAACACTCTCATTGAAAAATGAGAAGTTCCACTTTTACTTGCTATTTGTAATTGTTAATTGTTGCTTAATACTCGTTAATTGTGTAGTTTAATTGTTAATTGATTATGTGGTTAAGATAATTTGTAACGATTTTCAGTTTGCCCTGGCGAAGAGAATAAACATTCTCGAAAGCTTGGCTTAATCCAAGGAATTTTATTCAGTAAATGACAGCGTCCCCAACTAAAATCTATTTTATCAAATATTAAACCAGTCATGAATTCAAAATCAGAATTCGTGAATTTAGATGAAACTAAATGCAAACAGGAAAGGTTGATTAACCACAAAACAGAAATGTACATACACAGAGCAGTATCACTAACAACTCCAAACCTAAGAAAATAATGTTTAGTAAGTAAAAGAACACCCTAAGTAACAATAATTACCCCCTTACTTTCATAAATAATATCATTAGACAAAGAACCTATATCTAAACAATATAACAAATCGTCCATACCCCCTAAAAACAACATTGATTTAAATAAAACTAATTCCAAGTATGCAAGAAATCTCACAATCTTTTTGAACAAATTTATACTCCCCTTAAAAGCATAATACCGAAAATGAAATAGTCCAACTTAATATATAGCATACCAGTCTAAGATTGCAAAAAGGAAAATATAGGACTGACATCTCAATTATTAGAAAATAGACCAAAAGGACACAAATACATGACCAAATCCTCCACTGCACTTAACAATCATAGATCTCAAGAAAAATACAATCCCTATTTTGAAAACACAAAAATATTTGACATCGAAAAAAACTAGAAAAAAAATCTAAAAAATGATACCCAAACATAAAAAAACACAAATGCTATGAACTATAGACCTGACATCAATAACTCATGTCGAATCTACCACACACTCCTGTAAATCCTCCTCCTATATAACAAAGCCTCACTCCTTAAAATTACATAAATCTACAAGCAAGTATTTGAGGCAGCACAATGTTTGCCGTGTTTCAATAGTAGGTATGACCTAAATTTGATCCTAGTAACTCTACAAATGATAATGAGCAGGCTTTGGTTCTGAATTTGACATAAGCTATAAAATTAATGTTTATGCTAGGTAAATTCCTTGCTCCATTCAAAGCAAATTCCTAGTTATTTCAGTCTAAGAATTATAAACTTCAATTGAAAAAAAGATTGGATTCGTCCTTAATCAGTCCATGACCTTCTAGCACATCACCGTGATATCCCTTCCAACACATATTATTATAACTTCCATTACTTCAGTTTCGTGCCAACTGAGCAAATTGAATGCTCGTTCAATTTCCTTCTTCCTTATACCGTGTCTGAACTTGATATACACCACCCAATTCCACACTCTACTTTGCAGGTAGCAATCTATCTTCTCTCCATCCAAACTGAAAAGTATAACAGAAAAAAGAAAAAAAAACTTCCTACGATCAGTTCCCAAACAAACAACGATGTGCTTCCCACCACACAACTCACGACAAATTTATTTTGACAATGTTTTCTCCGTTGAAGAGTATCGTCTGAGACGACTTGGACGATTTATCATCATTCTAATCAGGTCAAGTTAATTAAGTAGACATTTATTATTGAACACTTGAGAGAAAGCTGTAAAGATTGATTGATTCTGATAACCTATACCTACCCGCCTTGCGCGTTTCAAATGAAAAACTATTGAGAAAAGTTTAGCGTTTTATGGAATTCGAGTATTACATGCGATATATACCTATGGGTACTCTGGAATTGAGTTTGTGCAACTATTTTTAGAATAGTTTTATTGATTGATGCGAAAATCTTGTACTTATATACCTTGCTTTATGGAATGGAAAAAGCTGATCAAACTCAATGGACGTGCTAGCGATCAATGAACTGACAATAACTTTGGATTATTCTTTTTTTGAGAGAACATGAAGTAATGCTACATTCTTTTCCTACGCAACAATGGGTATTTAATTATTTCATATTTCATTTTGGTTTTGCCCCTACTAATTACTGTGTCTAAGTTTTCTTCAATATAAGCTAAATCGAATTTGATTTTCACGTTGAATAATTTCTCGCCTCTTTCCGTTCTTAATTTCACCTAAATCATCGATCTACTTGCTCACATTCTCTATTGTTTGAAACATTCCAATTGTCGAAGCCCACAATTTTTTCGCTCAATATAAATTCCTAATGAGGTCGAAAAGTTCGGGGTCTATCCGCATTTCTACTCTCTATATCCTGCTACTACCTCGTCCTCCATTAAACTTTAACATGACCAATGTGATGTGTGCGGATCTAAAGTGCGAATCAGAGCTCGACGAATTATTTAGCTGTAGAGTGTTATAGTAAGGGGCCGAATATTGTCGCTTGATGTGGGACACAGGTGTGCTATTCCCGAAATGTGTCCCCATTGTGGTTTTTCAACTCCAAAGGAGAATTAGCAGGGTGTTTGTTTGTGTGTGTTGATACCAAGACGAGCGGTGTTTCTGTCAATTTATTAGGCGTGATCGAGAACTTCTAATATGTAATATTTACTTTTTATTTAAATACATTAATCTCAGTATTATCAATGTATATTTAATCTTATGAAAAAAAGGAATTACTTTTTGATAGATTCATTGATTGATCGTACATTTTTACATTATACATATACAATTTAAAATTTACAACCAGGAAGAATTTCTGATAATGGTAGCATGGAAACGCCGTTAGCCAAATTGGTAAATCTTAGCGCCATAGGTATAACTTAAAAATAAAATAATCTACAAAGATTCAATTCAAATAATTTCTATATAGGAAGTCCAGTTTTTGACACTTTTATTGGGTATTTCCATAATTGTTGGAGGTATTTAAAAAGAACGTGATACACGGGATATGTAGAAGGTTACGTACTTGGGATGGCAAAACTAGACAATAGAAAATTTGCAATTTTGAAATGGCTCAAAGAAAACTTCCCAATCAGAGGACACACATAAAACTGAATTAACAGTTTCTCGAAAAGCCGGTTTAGAAATACCTATGTATTACGCTATATTAAAAATGCGTATATCTAAGGGCACTCAACTCAAGAAGTGATTGGACCCAACTTCATATAATTTATTCAAATTTTCTGCCATTTGAACCATTGCGAATCAAGAACTTTACGAAGGAAAATAGCATACTTTACTAGAATTACCAGCCAAAAGTTGTCAATTTTTTTAATGAAATTAGAACCGACTTTGCCAGTTGGTACATTGAAAAACATAAAATAATAATGTTTATTCTATTGGTGACGTTACTTTTGAAGTGGTGCAGTGAAGGTAAACAGAGAATTTTTGGTAACAAAAAATATTTTTCATTTTTGAACGCCGTATTCTTCAGAAAATTCATTTACGTTTAATGATTCCAATAACAATATTGCTTTTCCTATTTTCCTAGTGTTGTAACCTGGAAGCTTTTGGTATTAATTCTAAATTTTCTAAATAAAAATGTCCCCTCCAACCCTTTTGGAGGAATCCCTCAACACTCCTCTGAAAAAATAACTAACACAATCGTAGCATGTTTTTGACCGACGAACCCAAGATGGTATACAATTCGACTGTCTGCTCTTTTTTATTTGTTTATGGCGCGTTTTATGTAGTAAACTTACTCCGATTTTGATGATTTTTGATTTATTTGAAAGAGGAGACTTGAGAAATGGTCCCATGTTCATAAAAGCTCAAATACGAAATCTCCTTCCGAAAACCACCCCTGAATGGGTTGGAAGGGCAAAATTTCTCAATAATCGGAAATTCGAGTTGCCAGAACTAAAGATACGGCTATATCCGGAAACGTTTAAATTGAACATTTTTTCAAAAGAGTTATTCATGTTAAAATATCACCTAACATGTCTATTTTCGCTATGTGGAGGGGCGATTTCTTTTGAAAAGTCAAAATCGCTGGGTACCACATGAAAGTTAATATAATATTTGCAGCAAATTTATACTGAACATTTCTTCCCTAGAGTAACGGTTTTTGAGTTAGGCGGTCGTAAAATGATTAAATCTAAAATACTTTTGCGTGTTTCCGCAGCGATTTTCTGAGATCTCTACATTATAACAAGTACAAGCTAAGAATATACGTGGGTAACCGGATAAGTACTATCTTCTTTGGTATAAGTGACGTTCAAAGTTTTTCGTAGGTAATGTTACACTCAAAAGTGTGAAATAAACATTTTCTAAAAAAATTGGACCGACGTTATCAGTTGGTGCACTAAAACTATAAAATAATATTAATTCTATTTGTGCTGGTACTTGAAGTATCAGGGAAGTTGGTGCTAAAAGTTATCAATCCAGCTGCAACTGCACAACATCAAAAGTAACAGCACTAATAGAATTAATATTATTTCGTATTTTTCAGTGCACCTACTAACAACGTTGGCCCAATTTTTTGTAAAAAAATATTTTCATAAGCCAGACCGTCAGAGTAACACGTATTAGTCCGTATATTGAACTTCTGAACGAATTTTGATGAAACTTGCATTGTTCCCTAAGTTGATGTAAACGTAAGCCAAAAAAAATCGTTACAATCTGTTTAATATTTTGCAGAAATGAATGAACAAATATACGAAATACACACATCTATAAAAACTTGTAATGTTTTTCAAGCTCTAATAGGTAGATTATCACATGTGAGTGAACATAACGCAGTTTCAATAATATTAGGTAGGTACATACATATAATCGAATTGATAACCTCCTTTTTTGAAGTTGGTTAAAAATTAGTTCTCTCTTGAATCTTACTTTAATATGAATGGAAAGGCTTTTCTCAATTGTACGACAAATATGTGAAGTATTCATACAAATTATAATTACTGTCACTTATGTAATATAGGTATATGTGTCTAATATCGGGATGGGAATATAATCGGACCCGAACTGCACCTTTCCAATTTCTCAATTATCTGGATAGCTCATTGGATTGAGGAAGGTGGTGCAAGTAAAAAATGGATCACAAAAAGAAATTTTGATAAGCTCAGGGAATTATGAAACATGTTGCTTAGAGATAGATTTTTCTGAACGATACCTATACTTTCTATGCTCTTTATAAACGAAACAAATATTTTTTTTAATCTTCCTAGCAACATAAAAATCTCAACGCCCAAGAACCGTAATCGGTTTCTCACCTCCGCACTCATGTAAATATTATATTAAAAACCCTGGATAAAGGATGAAAAATGTATCTGGTCGAGAGGTGTTAATTCTTAATAAGAATTTCGCGCCTTTGAATTATGGCCCTACTTCGGGCTCTGCCTGCTTGCCTGGAGGGAAACCCAAAACGGCAGCGTGCGCCGCCTAATGTTCGTGTCAAATACCCTTAATTATTAATAATTACCATCTGTTGTAGAGCAATGGTAGCTTTTGGTGCTGGAAGTAAGTAGTAGTGTGTTCGTGGTGGTGTTTGAAATTGCGGCCGCTCGAATGGCTGATAATATTTATAATTTAAATTGCAAAAGTTTCCGCAATATGCGCGCTATCTGACTTACAACATCCTTGGCAAATGCGCCAAAAACCGTTTGAAATAAATCATTTCCACTACGAGTGAAGAACTGCATATTTATAATTCTCCATGGACCATACATTTCAAAAAAAAGAGCATGTATAATAATAGCTATATTATATTAAAGTATTGACTTTGAAATATTAACTTTTTCTGAAAAAATAGAATCGAATATATTAGATACATTATTAAATATAAATATAACATTTATTCTGCAAGTAGGTATACTGGTAATTTTGAAGTAGTGCAAGAGATTATGTAGGTTAGAGGTATCGAAAAAGTTCTTCAAAATCCGGTACTAATGATTAGTATTAGTTTATGTTACGAGTATGTAAAAGGGCGACTATCTGACATGCTGATATAAGTAGGGCTATTCAAAATTCACTGGGGATGAGTGTTGTTATTATGTCACTACGATACGAAGGCGAATATTGAAATGGATATAGAGGCGAATATTATATCACGATTGTAAGTTTCGCCCCTTTGCTGACATGTTTGCTTTATTTTTTGTCACACCTGTCTTGTAAGTTCAATTTGAGCGAAAGATTGATTTGTTCATATTACTTGTCCTAAGTCAGAAAAAATTACATTTATATTCTATTAATTACCAGTAGAAATGCCATAGCGTCATAATAGATAAATATGATGGAGGAGGGAGTTCGTTCCTTGCTCAACAACCACATCGATCATTCTTCTGTTTCTTTTCGAGGACCCTTAATTTTTTCCCATAGCATTCCTATTAATTTAGAATCACACTTACTATTCATGTTCCAATTCATATTTTCTTTAAATTGAAAATGCCTATGGTCACAGCCAATCGAAAGTAGGTACCTATCACAGTTGCTTCCTGAGAAACACACTCTCCTCGGCTTTACACTCCGTCCCTATGTTTCTTCCTATGTCTGTCTGTGTTTTTCTCTTTCTGGTAGTCACTAGTCACAGAAATGATTGGCTCCTTTAATATAGAGGCACAAGATACTTTAGGATTGAAAATATATGCTCCGTTGGTGGACGAATTCGTGAGTCCGCGACATAACGAGAAAATAGATAAATATTTTTTTCCATAAAATGGACCGAGGTTATTAGTTGGGGCACTGAAAAATATAAAATAATATTAATTCTATTGATGCTGTTACTTTTGAAGTTGTTCAGTTGTATCTAGATTGACAACTTTTGGCACCAACTTCACAAGTACCAGCACCAATAGAATTAATAATATTTTATATTTGTCAGTGCACCAACTAATAACGTCTGTCCTATTTTTTGTAAGAAATATTTATTTCACACTTTTGAGAGTAACATTAGTCACGAAAATCGTTGAACGTCCACTAATACCAATGAAGATTGTACTTATCCTATCACCCACGTATATTCTTTGTTTGTAGTTGTTATTATTGAGATCTCAAAACATCGCTGCAGAAATACGCTTAAGTATTTTAAATGTTACCATTTTAACACCGATTTAACTCAAAAACCGTAACTCTAAGGAAAAAATGGTCATTATAAATGTTGCTACAAATAATTACGTCTTTCATGTAGTTTACACTGATTTTCAATTTTCGAAAGAAATGGCCCTCTCCACTTAAAAAAAACATATATTTGAGAGTTTTACATGCCTCTATCTCGAAAACTGTAACTCTTTTGAAAAAATGTTCATTTTAAATGTTTCTGGATATTGTCCTATCTTTAATTATACCAACTCAGATTATCAATTTTCGAGAAAAGTTGCCCCAACCACCCCCTTGGGGGTCGGTTTTTGGAGGGAAGGAGATTTCGGATCTGCGTTTTTGTAAATATGGGACCATTTTTCAAGCCTCCACCTTCAAATGAATCAAAAGTCATTAAAATCGGAGCTGGTTCACTATATGGAACGCGCGCACAAACCAAAAAAAAATCCCGATGGCCTGTAGTCAGCGGAAAGGTAAATTTTTCAAAATTCATTGAATTGAAATTTTAACAACCTTTTCATTGGTATACCTACATGTTATTACAAAAATTTGTCGTATGTGTCATAGCCTTGCGGTTAGAGGTTTTTGTTTTGGCTGTTGAATATAAAGCAGACAGGGTTCGAGTCCACTTCAAGGCAGATTTTTTTTTTCGCCTATTTCTTTTCAATAAATATGCTATATTTTTTTTTAATCAGGGTCTATATTATGATCTCCAGAAAATGTACAATTACATCAAATTTATATTGAGTGTTCATGTTTTATCAACATTTGTTATTTTTCTTTATTAATTTTTTTTTGTGTATTTTATGAAAAATTTCTTTAAACAAAAGTTGTAGGTACTAATTATATCTATAACCTAAAATTATTTTTAATAATATTTACAGTACGGCTCTTTTTTAATAATTTTTTTAAATGTTTGAAAGGTCGCCATTTTGAAACTACTTACCCGATATTGCCCAATAACGAACTCGACCGAGATATTTGAGAGATTGATTTTTGTAGCAAATTTGAACTTGATACCTTCAAAATTGCGACCTCTATCGTATATATATATATATTTATAAACTTTTGAACCAAATGTTTTTTTGGACTAACTTATAGACATATAACAACATGCCGTTGAAATTTTTTTCGAAATTCAAAAGTGTGAACGATCGCAATAGGTATATTTCTATAAGAAATTTACCTAAAACAGACATTCGAATGGTATACCTCCTCCGTTCAGGATTCCTCGGTAAAAAATAAAAATCCTCATAATCTGGCAAATAAATGGGTTCATTATCTAATTATATTAAAAGAGCAATGCTTGTATATATATTTTTTTATTATTTTTTTATCTCGGAATCTGGTCTACAGATTTGAAAATTCATATGTATGGGTTATAGAGTGTATTTAATCGATTGGTTGTATTCACATTCACAAGAAAAATCGTTTTCAGCTATTAATATTCCCATTTTAGGAGTTTTGCAGATTATATTTCACATATCAATATGAACCCGATATCATAGGAAAAAATAGTCCTATGGTTAAGCTTCGGGTATTAATCTAGAGTTCCTCGGTTCGAATCCTGTTCACATTTGAGTTTTTTAAGGAAACCCATTCTTTAAATAAAAGATTTTAATTTAATATGAGTTTCTAATAATTCAATCGGAAATTTATCAGAAAATTTGTACATATCTAATATATCTTAAGCGACACATTAGCTATTTCAAGGAAGGGTTAGCAGATTTTGGTAAAAATTAGCAAAAAGGGGTTTTTAGGAGTCGAGAAATCGATATTTCATATTCAATCGGTGTGACCCTCGAGGTCTACATTAGCTATTTCAAGAATAAAAGATAAAAGTTTCAGTATTAGTGCTTGGGGGTTAAGTCGATTGGTGATACAGCTGAGTTCTGGTATGTTTCACATTCAATCTTTAAATTCTGAGCCATGGGAATGATAAAAGCAATATTTACCGATCGCAATACATTTTAACTATAAATATGCACATTTTTGAACTTTTAAAGTAACTCTTATAGATCCACTATAAATTCTGTGTTACCCGAGCAACGCTCGGTCGCCCAGATATTTCCTTCATGACGTATGACATTATATTGCAGAAGCCACATATATCATAAATGAATTATGTATAAGCTACAGTAAAACTTATATTACCGCAACCAAAATTCCAAGCGAGCACAAACTATTGAGACTACCGTTTGAAACATGTGTGTTTAATTATGGTTACCTCTGACATTTTGTCACGGACTGATGTCATCTTAGATGCGCGTGAGCATATCTTTTTTTCTTAGTACCTATCATGACTGAGACACCAGCATTCGACTTATGCTTATAGGCTTTATACAGCCTTTTACTGATAAGTTATTCAGTCGTGAAAAATATATCAAAATATTAATTAATAAGTTTCAAAATTTGCATCGACATATTTGGAGCCTAAAATTACGATGGGTGTAATTTATCGTTTCGATGTTTAATTTTATATGCTTATTTGGCGCCCACATTACCTTCTTTGGTGCTTGAAATGAGACAGCGTCATAAATTAGGTTGAAGACATTTTTCATGGTATTACCAGGATATAACCAGAATTTAATATCCCGAATCTCGAGCGTCGTTAAAGCGCACCCTTCCACAGCCGCCGCCATGTGGCGCTGCGAATGATAATTTTATGTTTTCAAGAAATTATACGGCCATCTAATAATTGGTGCCTGCTGTTACTAGTTACCGGGAAAAGGTCCGAGAGAAATTGCTCTCTTTATTTCGATATGCTTTTACGCTAATAGGTCACAAAGCCACCGACCGGGACGAATTGGAAATTGAGGAGGACTAACAAGCGCCTGATATATTTTACTAGCGTTTCATGTTACCTTTTTTTCGACTTAGGAATATTGATCAGATGATAATGGGGCAAATTGAAAATTGAGGCTGCTGTCGAGCAAACACAAGTTCCAATTACGAATTTGCTTCAGAAATTTTCTCTTACATAAATATCAACTTATACTCTAGAGTTTAATATCTCTGTTGTCTGGTGACGAAAGAAATGTACAACAGATATTATAAATATTGTCAACGTTCACATTTTAAAATTAATTGGAAATATACAGGGTGTTTTTTCAAATGGAATACCCTGTTCATTATCTTGAATTCTCCTTTCACTCATTCTACCTATTATTTCAATATAGTTATTCACTATATTATACTGGGTACCTACCTTTCAAGATATGGATTCAAAATCAACAAAAAATTGTCTAGTTTTGTTGCAACTTCAACCCATCAAATTCTTCTTAAGTTCCATTTGGTCGAAGTGGTGTGGTTGGAGATTACGTGATAGGGTCATTCTTTTTTGAGGAGATGGTGAAGTTCGAGTAATTTGAAAATATATATATATATATACTTACTTCCTGAATATTTTTTCTTCGTGCGTCATCAAATGTATGCCATTTTGTCCAACCACATAATTTCCAGCAATACGATCCCAAACATTTGCAGAATATTTTGTTTGAGAAGAAGTTGATTCTACATACGAATTATTTTCTCTTAAATAATAGTGAAGTTTATGTCGATCCAAGCACATCTTTTTATGGAATGTTATAAGTACCTAGGTATATTGTAACAAGACTCTGTTCGCCAATTGGGAAGCAAACAATCGGTGATATTATACAGAAGTTTTTTGGATAAGTATATGTTTTTCTTAGTAAGTATTTTCCTTTCCGTTATCCTTAAGGACTATATATAAAGTTACCACTATGTTTTAGACATCTCACTTATCTCAAATTACGCTGAAGTATCTGAAATTTCTTACTTTTTTGAACGTGTTGTGTTCTCAGACAAAGAATATAGAGAAGTACTGCATGTGAATGAATAAATATCCCGGATCGTGTCATATCTTCGTCATCAGCTGACGGGTCATTCTGATATTAAGTGCCAATAGAAGAATAAAGCTTAGAATAATTAAAATATCCCGATTTTCTATTCCAATTTCTTTGATAGCATACTTCAAGATATATGCCCAAGTAATGTTTTAGTCAATGGAAGTTTTCTTCGTTGCCGTTATTCTTAAATTTCGTTCGAATGTTTTTTAAAGTTTTATTTTAACAGTCTCTTCATATGTTGGAGGACTGTGTGTATCCAGCCTTATTACATCTCGTTGAAAAAAGATCCGTCTAATACTATTAATTAATTGGCTGTCATAAGAATGGAAGCACCTACTCCAGATTCCTGATACAGCTTTATTGGTGTGTAAAGTAGTCACATTATTCCTAACCAAAACAAAGTAGCAAAGCATTGCTCAACTTTCCGGTGAATACCGACTTAATCCATCCGCTGTACCCCGTGCAGTAGTTGTATGTTCACGGCTGCATCCTGCATACAGAAACAAAAATATAGTAGCAGGGAGCAGCAGTGAGACAACAAGTTTGAACAAGTTGGATCTTCGAAGCGGCAACAATGGCAATACATCGGAAATCCCCGCAAATCCGTAACGCCGCTTGGCGAATTAACAAGCCGCTTTCAGATAGCTGAAAAGCTGAAGCTAATGAGTTGGATGTCGCCAAGGTATAGGTGCACGTAGTATACGTGTTTTGTTTGTAAGTGGGCGCTGTCAAATTGAGAGAAAGAGAAACTATCAATTGGATGTACAATAAAAATGGTCGACAGTAGAATTCTTATATTTTCATCAACCATGGAAAACAAGCAATTGTTTTAACATACTTTCAGTCCATAAAAGTAACGATTTGATATCAAGATCATCGCTACAGAGCTTAATAAATGATAATTAGAAATCTCTACTAGGATCACTCACACTACTTTCCCACCAACTTCCACCGAATATGTTGATGATCCGACTGACCCGTTGGACCATACATTTTTTCTCTAAATGCAGAGAAAATCAACAATGATAATATTGTATTTTTTGCAAGATGAACCGTTCAGCCTGAATATGAATAATGGAATGGAAAATATAAAATATATAACCAGAAAAGATAGCGACATAGTAAACTCGATCGCAAGGTAACCTGATAAGATATGTTTTTTTACTCAAATAGGTCTGAAACATAAACATTTGTTGAAAATAAGATAATTTTACACACCTAGGTAAATACATAGGATAGCGTTAGGTATTGGCGTCAAAACACCCTTCTGGAAGCCATAGGAACACAAGTATCTATCTGGTATTTCATAATTATTTTAATTGCATTTTTTCAAATTAGATTCTTTTACAGACCTGCGTTAGTTGAGTACAATGGACAAAAGTATATATTTGAAATTCAAGAGCGTGGATGAAAAAGCATGGAATATTTTATATTAAAAAGGATTCCGGTAAAAACTTTAATTTCTGACTCTTTTCTTCTATTGTGCTCATCGTATTTTTACCTTCTTTAAGTAGGTAGGTAAATGTTTGGCTCAACAAGAAAAGCTAGCTGAGCACAACGGTCGGGTCTCTTATCACATTTTTTAAATTAATTATTCATCAAGGAGGTAATACCTAATATTCTTTTGAACTGGAGCTGCACATCTATTTTGAAACATTACTCAAAACCATAATTATGAATATAGTAAGACTTAATGGAAGAAATAACGAAAATGTGGGGCAAGTATTCCTATACTTTCAGCAATTATGTGCGTAAACGTAGATGGATAAGCATTGAAAGCATGCCTTCTTGACAAATTCCAAGTGTAATATTCTCATATATTTTATACATTCATGGAATGCTTTGCTGGAAACATTACCTACATAATGTTAGCAGCATGCTTTTGGAACCTTGCTGAATCTGAATGCCTCTTGGAAAATTATTATTTCATATCGACCAAATAATGGAAGCGTTTCATTATTGAATCTTCTTTTTGCAAGGGCTTTCAGGCCATTCAAAGTGTTTTTCATTGCTGTGTGAAAATCAATACCCCAATGAAAAAACTTATGGCATCCTGATATGTATATTATTTGAATGGAAATTAGGTGTCCAAATTTCAAGAAACATGTATTATCTATGAAAAAAGCATCTGGTAGATCAAGAAGAATAATATAAACTAGATTACTCTTCCTAATTATTTGCACAATAACATGGTCGTTAAAAGTCTTGATCATTTTACACCTACAATGTTCAATAGTCAAACTTTTAAAAATTAAATATTTTAAAAGTAGATACCGGATACCCAAATGCGGGTTGCTTTGGCCGACTTTTTGTAGAATTTTAAATCACGTCCCGATAAATCAGTGTATGTTTCTATTTTTGAGCTATGGTTTAGCCTACATAAATGTAATTCATGTCTCTTAGTTTTTTCTTATTTCAGAGGGTTTGGCTATAAGATTATTTTGAATTTGAACAGAAAAACCAGATCTATATGGCCACGACCTGCCCTTTATGATCGCGGGCAAACATAATGAGACTTTGTTGTCCATGATAGTGCTAAAACCCCCCTCCACTACGGACAGTGAGGTAGGACTCGAAACTTCTGGATAATTTTAGTTCTTGCATACATGAATCGATGGTACCGCAAGATACGTGTCCCAGGCATTCGTGAATAATTTCGAAATAAATCTTTTTTACAAAAAATTGGACCGACGTTATTATTTGATGCACTGAAAAGTATAAAATAATATTAATTCTATTGGTGATGGTACTTGTGAAGTTGGTGCCAAAAGTTATGAATCTAACTGCAACAGCACAACTTCAAAAGTAACAGCACCAATAGAATTAATATTATTTTATACTTTTCAGTGCATCAAATAATAACGTCGGTCCAATTTTTTGTAAAAAATATTTATTTCGAAATTATTCACGAATGCCTGGGACACGTATCTTGCGGTACTATCGATTCAAAAAATTGGACCGACGTTATTATTTGATGCACTGAAAAGTATAAAATAATATTAATTCTATTGGTGCTGTTACTTTTGAAGTTGTGCTGTTGCAGTTAGATTCATAACTTTTGGCACCAACTTCACAAGAACCATCACCAATAGAATTAACATTATTTTATACTTTTCAGTGCATCAACTAATAAAGTCGGTCCAATTTTTTGTAAAAAATATTTATTTCACACTTTTGAGTGTACCTTACATTAGTCACCAAAATCGTTGAACGTTCACGAATACCAATGAAGATAGTACTTATCCTATTACCCATGTATATTATTTGCTTGTAGTTGTTATTATATTGAGATCTCAACGTATCGCTGCGGAAATACGCCGGACTATTTTATATGTTACCATTTTAACACCGATTTAACTCGAAAACCGTAACTCTAAGGAAAAAATGTTCATTATAAATGTTGCTACAAATAATTATATCTTTTGCCCTCTCCACATAGCAAAAATACATATTTAACATGCGTCTAACTCGAAAACTGTAAAACTTTCCGGATATTGTTCTATCTTTAATTATGCCAACTCAGATTTTCGATTTTAGAGAAAATTCGCCCCCACCACCCATTCGGGGGCGGTTTTCGGAATGAAGGAGATTTCGGATTTGCGTTTTTATGAATATGGAACCATTTCTCAATCCTCTTCTTTCAAATGAATCCAAAATCATTAAAATCGGAGCTCGTTTACCATATAAAAGGCGCGCACGAACGTCGGTCAATAAAAGTTGGCGGTCTCTTTCCGTATACAAATTAAAGAGTCTACACTACCTGAACGTAGTTGATCTTTATTTGTCAGTATTGATAGAATCTGTGCATGAAAGAGAAATTCAACAACAAATAGGAAGGTACATATCTAATGACTACACCTAGTAAGTGCTTTTTTAAAGATCATCTTATAAGGTTTGCAATTTCAAATGAAAAACCCTAGAAAGGTCTATACGCTTTTCATATTTTGGGTAATTTCATTCGACTTGGTGTTGAGGAATGAACAACAATGGCCATCGCGTGTTGAATGTGAATGCACATAAAGCTCCTTATCACCCTATTCGGTATATTTCCCGCATATATTATGGAAGGCTTACACCTACGGTCTTGTTAGTAATGAAGATTGTCCACAAATGACGCCTTCCACATTGTAAATAGGTTTTTTATAAAAAGTTCTTAAAGTATTTAATGCGATTCAAAGTACGTCGAATTAATTCAATTTATTTGAGTGATAAATTATACTTTCACATAAAAATCTAATCAACTAAATCTAAAAACTGAATTCTGGTATCGACTTAATCAGCGGCCCTCTGCCCTCTTGAGTTGTCTACAACGACTACACAATTAAAAAACTCCCCATAAATAAATTGGCGTTTTGATTTGCCAACCTCCTGCAAATATCTTTTTTTTTTCTCTACAAAATTTAATACCTTGCTTATATTTCGAACTCCTGCAAAAGTCAAGCTCAGGCAGCACCATCTCTAAGTTAGGGTTGTTCCATTCAAGCTAATAAAATATTGGCAAAGTTTTACTTATCATAAGGTTCCTCACATGCATTACAATTTGACAGATTTTCAATATATAGCATGATATTTACATGTTTTGGTTCACATAAAAGTGTTTAAAGGTATTTCATAACATGTTTATTATTTCTCGTCATTAGTGGGGATTATTAGTGGTGAACGTAATCAGCTTCAAAATGACCTCTCGATGAAGTATTTTGATAAAGTATTAAGGGAAAAAACACATTTGTGAAATAATATATACGATTCTACTGGTAATTTTGAAGTTGTACTGTTATAGATAAAAGATTTTTGGATAAATATTACCTGCTGTTGAGCTTCAAAAACACATTACAGATTTTCCTCAGTTCTTTTTAGCTGCTTCAAAAATGTGCATAGGTAATGATGACATGGTATGTAATATCTTGCAATAAAGGACTTTTTCAGGGAAAATGCAAGCACTCAAGTGCTGTATGCAGCTTATGAATAAATATACACTCACTAATTCGGTCGTTGTAGTTTCGCGACAACAATAGGAGAAGGTGATATAGTGAGCGGCATATTATCTCATAGGTTTTAATATGATGTAAAATTCGAGAACGAAAAAGGTACTGTGACACTCTTCATACCTAATATAAATTTGCATGTTTACGCTTCCAAACAATCTTAGAAATGAAACAAGCATTTAATATAATGCAAAATGTATTCTTATTTTTTTGCGTCCCAAGACGACTGAATGTTTTTCTTTGGGTAAGAATAAAACTTGGAGGATATATTTTGTGATTATTATGAATGAATTGCTGTCTCATGGTCCTGGGTTCAAATGAATGCTGAAGGAAGTGGCACGTATTAATTATTTATATTTGCATATAAATCATGATCTCCGTCTACATTTTTGAGTTTTTATTCAAATGGTGGAAATATGGTTTTCATGACTTGAGGCAATTTAAGTCTTTACACATTTCGAATATGTATCTTGATCATCAAAGCTGGATGGTCATTACGAATAGAATATTTTCCTTTTTAGACAAAACTGTGGCAATTCCGTGTAGAACGCCTAACCGAGAGTTCCGTAAATTTATTTTATAGTAAAGCATAGCATAGTAAATACAAGGATTCTATAGTATTCTATAGTGAATAACCATTATATAAATATATTTTCATAAATAGAAGAATTTCACTTTAATAATATGTTCTATTTAAAAAAAATCATTAAGGATTAACAAAGAGTATAAATCATTAGGGGAGTTGAATCTCCTCTCCAGGAATAGATGGGGCAGATATTTGAAGCCTTATCCATTGAGCTATAGAAACACATTGTGTTGAATATCGTATAACTGATATATCAATGAACAAGCATTCATTCTTTTTGTGAAGCTTTATTTACAATAGAATTGTGACTAATGCCTTTGAATGTTTTGTTCGTTTTCATGGTAATGACATAATGTTCATTGTTGGCATGAGAGAAAAAAAAACACTCTCCTATCTTCGAAAATTAGAGATTGAGATTGGACATAAGAAAAACGAGACTATAAATGTTCCTCTATAGTCACTTGATAGGTAGACACCTTAAAATTGCCCATGTGTGAGAATTTTAAAAAATTGAAAAATATTTTTTTTGTACTCATGTCAAACAAATGCAGTTTGAGTTTGTTGGCTTTTTTTGAGAAAATTGAAATAACCCACAGGATGTTGTCACACAGTGTAATGTCCGGTAATCGTGAAGACCATGAAATATCCCTTTTCAAGAGATCTTTGGAAATAATCAATTTATTTGATTAAACAACATGGCCTGTTTGGGAACCAAGCCTCGTATTGGCCAAACAAAGCCACTAATGAATATTTGTTACTAATGTTCATAGACGGTATAGATAAAAAGCGTGAGCGTGATTATTATTACTACCTACATTAAGATCCACAGGTAAATAACGCAAATTATAATGTCAAGAATGATGAATTAGTTAGCATTTTCAAATTGTACAAAAAATTAACGAAAGCGAATGATAACTGGAGACCCAGAAGCGGATCAAGCAAACAAAACTTCACAATTATTTCAAAGAATATCACAGAATTCAATACGATATACTAATGTTCAAAATATCATTCTCATGTAACATGTTTAAGCTGTTTTGTATTAAATGTCTTGTTTTTCGCTTAAGTAATCCGATTTATTTACTTATATCTTGATCATCGTTAATAAAACAATGCCCCAAGATTTAAGTCATCAACTTGTTAGCATATGATTAAAATTCAACTCACACATCACACGAGTATTGATCACTACATCTTCATCATTACCATAGTCATAACCATGAAGGAAATCAGTTATAATAATTTTCTTCTTGTTATCCTCAATTTTTATGATGTATAATTAATATTGTTTGCACTTTCTTCTCGGTGAATAGAGTGGAAATGGCATATTATGTGTTACTAATATTACACTTAGAAAAATGACAAAACAAGATGTTGCCGCAACACGCTGATTGCTGATAAGTATCGGGTGATCCAAGAAAAAACATTCGCAGAAGGCATTTGAAATGGAAAGCGTGTCTTGAATCCTCTGCAATTGCATTTATATTGATTGAAACATCGCTTGTCACATTTAGCTTCTTATATGTGCTCTTATGCTCTCAATTTCAAATGGGGCTCAGTTTTTTTGGATATTATGTAGTACAACAAATTTTCCGTTGTGCAGAATAAACGATTCAACAAGTTTGTGAGCTAGAGAACAAACAGTTATCAGAACGGTTGGTAATTAATGAGAAGTTGGGTTGTGTCAGTTATTTAGAGGATGAGTCGTGACACTTAGCAATAATCCACGGGCCAGTCGAAGAGTTAAAAATACACTTTCATAAACGCATGGCTGCGAGACAACCTGGTCAATTTCGATCATTGAAGTTAAACCATTGTGCAGATATCTTAGTTTAGATTAAAGTTAAGCAGCGCAATGCGTGGTAAACGGTTTGGACGAGTGGCCGGTGATACAAGTGAGCGGTCGAATCCCCTGGTATCCCATTGTATTCTCATCCTCTTAAAATACAATGTGAGGAAACCTTATCTGGAACGGTGTGTCTTGAGATTTACTATCAGAGATATCGGTTGATCGGAATCCACTTGTAGATCGCCGTGTCTGTTGCAACACTTTCAATGCAGAGATGTCGCCTTCACTCGATTACGAGGAGGGCACTGGAAGAAGAAAATAGTACTAAAATTCATCTAGTGATAATTATGTGGAAAAGCACAAATAGAATAAATATTATTTTATTTATTGTGCCCAAAGTCCCAAATATATAATTTTTAATTGTAAAATTAGGTACATTCTACAGCAAAAAAGTTCATTCCTACTTTCGAATGCAGTTATAGGAAAGTGTGGGCTTGTGATACATTGATTGTGGGATCACTTATATAAACAAAAATGCTATTGTTTTCAAATTGAGTGCACAAATTAATGTCAAGAAATGTAGTAAGTACGAGAAGTACTCATACCGCATGGGTTCCGTACATTTCAAGCATAGTTGATATAAGGACTTTGTAGAAGAAATCATGAGCTCTAAATCAATGGATACATTTATATGAAGATTTTAAGAGATTCTAGTGAATTTCGTCAATTAGGGAATCTTATTTTTGTTAATATAATTTTTGCAATAGATGCGAAAACTAAAGCATTTTTGTATAAAGAATGAATAGACTTTGTTTCCACAAATGGCTTCTCTATTTTCGCCAAGATGACTTGATCCATGAAACTATACATTTGTATATAATTGCTTATAAGCAATACAATACAAATATATAAATCTCTAATACGCTTCCACATTGCTCCGTAGCTCTCTCATTATATTTCTATCTTCATTCTCCCGATACCCATAGATTAATTGCAATTTTTTTCTCCTGTAATCCAGAATTCCAGTATTTTCTTTCAGAATACCTATCTAGAATTTATGGATGTCTAGCCCTCGGGCTAACCTCATCACAAACGTGACTCTATGGTAATGAACAGAAAATGAACGGCAACACGCAATTGGCTAGGAAGAATTACAATTCTCGCTACATCCGGTCGTTGAAGCCCCAACGCGAGAAAAATTGATAAATTATGCCCTTCATTGGTGTCGTTTTTGGGTCGCATTGGCAAAATTTCTTGCGAGAAAAGGGGCTGCTCTTTCCAACAATATTACCTAGGGTTCTAATGGGTAAAGACAGATACAAAGCAAAGGAAAACAACGTTGAGAAATTTGTTTAACGGGGCTCGTTGTGATAGAGGAGGAGGGAATGTGACGTGAATAAGGGAAGACGCTGCTGCTACTGTAACAAACCAAGAAATTCATTTTTCATGGTTAGAAGAAATATGGAGCACTTTAAGATAAGCACAATTGTACCGTCTATCTCTTGGAATAGAAACCTTGTCGACAAAAACTAATTCAAGCTTTCAGTTTCTATCTCATATTCACATTCATGTGTGCCTACTGACAAAGCTTCTGCACCAAGGAGGAACCCTTTTGCTCCTATTAAGGTAGCTCCTGTGACTGATAGGTTAAATATGCATCTTGAAGAAAACTTTAAAATCAAATATTATGATATTTGTGAAAAAATGTTGTAAAAGTTATCTCTAGGTATATAGTATAAAACAAAGTCGTTATCATTAGACAACTGATTTTAATCCGGTTTTCATTATAATTTAGAGATTCTCTCTGATAGATTATGTGTACAATCATAGACTTTGGGTATGATGTACAATACATTATAATTTAGTTTTTGTATGGTAGAGAAAATTAAATGTTCTGAAATCAAGTAGTCATAAAATCTGTTTTCAGGCGCTTACAGGTCTTACCTTGGTTAAAGCATGAACATACATAAAAAAATTGCATATTGAATTATTGAAATTCTTCAAAAATCTTAGAGATAAGTCCACGGCGTATATACGTATTTCTCCTCAGCATTATCCACAGTAACCATTTCTATTCCTCTTCCTATCCTATATATTGGATTAATTCTCTTTCTGCTGGTTTTTCTTCTCTTTAATCAAATCCTCAAAGAGACACATACTTTACGAAGGAGGAAGCTAGTCAGCTAAGGTTCCTTCTGGTTTTCTGTAGAGCAGAAGCAGCGGGCAAAAGCTAGTGAGTTTGTATGAGGTTTAGGTTAATTTATTTATCTGTTATTTCAACTATGATTGTTAGTCCATTTGACGTTTTTTTATGCCAAGCGTTAGCTTTCCAGTATGTTGCTACAAAAAACATAATTTTGATGCGTTGGAATAGCACGAGTGCTGAATTCATCTGTTCTTTTATAACTCAATGATGAAGACAAAATTTTTCTTGCATCATCCGAAATCTTATATCTTCTATCTTCTATAAGTTTTTCTTGAGAATAATCATACATTCTATATAATGTTTCAAAAACAACATCATGATGTTCTGACATAATGGTAGATTTTTGGGTTGACTGCTAATGAAATTTTAAATCTCCGAAGACGTAGCAGAGCTGGACAATGAATTAATTAGTACATTTTCTGTTCGACCATGACCTTCTTGGTCTGGATTGACACATTAAGACTCGGAATTCGTGGTAACTAAATCAAACCTACCGTCCTTCTTATCAACGGTATTGCAGCAAGTCCTTAGTCAAGTTTCGACAGCTGAGCCAAGGTCCAAATCTTACAGGAGTCTTCTGACAAGTCAAAAATATTCGAGTGACGGAATATTCTAGGTTTCAAGGGTTTCTATCTAAAATACTGAAGATGTGGTTACTGTAAACTTCTTCCGATGTTCTACTAAGAGAAAACAAAAATTAAAATCAGTCAAGTGTAAGTTAGGCTTGCACAAAATGGGTTTCCTACGATTTTCAAGTATGTTTTTCTGAAAACTATGAGTAAATGCTTTGGTATATTTTGTATTTTTTTTAAATCTACGCTAAGTAGTTTTCGCAGTAAAAAGGTCAATTTTCGTTTATTCTCCTTAATATCTTCAATGGCAAAAATTAATGTTTCTTTTCATGCTATAATTTTTTCAACAACAAGAAGGCTCTCTATCCGTGTCGTACAAGATGCGGTCAGTGGGAGATGCATTCAGTGGGATATGCGGTCATCCCATTTTTCTCACCTGGGCGAAGTACGAAATGTGGTCAAGATACTAAGGGACTAACCATAAATGCCTTGATTTAGGTATTTTTCATGACTTATACATGTTATAGTAATTCTGTGTAATAAATAGATAATGGATAGAAAATTTAAAGTTATTGCCATTACTGAGGGCAATAAATTTGTACCAGACGTGGCAAATCCAGAAGTGAATGCTGCTTTCTTCTGAGCTGCGAAAAGAGCAAGAGATGACGACAATATTGGAATTCATTTAATATAAAAGGAGGAGTTTGGGGAAATATCCAGACAAGGATACTTATTTATAAACATACTCAAGAAGGTTTCGTCTTATCTTGGAAACGATTACAAATTGGCAGCCTTAAAAATTACCATTTATTTAGAAGTTGGAAGAGTACTTGCTGCGGAAGAAATTTTTCCGGACGCACAAATACTTACATGGTTTTTATTTCGTATTTCAATAACCATGTAGAATTGCTACCAAGAGAGATACTGCATGAATAACGCTGTGGAAGAATGGAACTACAGGATAAACTTGTTTCAGGAAGATCCAATTCAAGATCTGTGGCATTAATGAAGCACCTTATGTCGGAAGCCGAAAAAACAGATCTGCAAATAATGAGATCACAAATGAATTTACAAGGTGTAAGACGAAAAAGGAAATATATTTAGATAGATGAAGGCAAAAATACTTTACAGTATGAGAAAGATGGAAAAATTGTAAAATTGTTGATTGTTATTTGCACTAAATTAGATGTTTCATAAAAAAATACTTAATCTATCTTTATGCATTTATTATATAGTTTATTTATTGGTCACATCTTGGAAAATAAAAGTTTGTAGCTTATGTAGTTATTTATTTTAAAAATTTTTCATTGAGCGCATTTTGTACTTACCACTTCTATCAACACAGTGAACGCTCATGCCACTTATGACCGCAAGTCCCACCATTTTCGTCTTCGACCGCATCTCGCAGGACCACATCTCCCACAGCTTCCCTTTTTCAGAATTCGTTTATTTACTGTACAAGTTCGTGTGGTGTGACAGACCTTATAATTGTTCCGCTTCTTGAAACTACTATGTTAATACATATATTATATATATATATTAATATTATGAAGAAAATTTGAACAAATAAATATTTTTTACAAAAAATTGGACCGACGTTATTAGTTGGTGCGCTGGAAAGTACGAAATAATATCAACTCTATTTGTACTTTTGAAGTTGTGCAGTTGCAGTTGGATTGATAACTTTTGGCACCAATTTCACAAGCACCAGCACCAATTGAATTAATATTATTTCACACTTTTGAGTGTAAAATTAGTCACGAAAATCGTTGAACAATCACTAATACCAATGAAGATAGTACATATCCTATTTTATATTTTTCAGTGCACCAACTAATAACGTCTGTCCTATTTTTTGTAAGAAATATTTATTTCACACTTTTGAGAGTAACATTAGTCATGAAAATCGTTGAACGTTCACTAATACCAATGAAGATAGAACTTATTCTATCACCCACGTATATTCTTTGTTTGTAGTTGTTATTATTGAGATGTCAAAACATAGCTGCGGAAATATGCTTAAGTATTTTAGATGTTACCATTTTAACACCGATTTTACTCGAAAACCGTAACTGTAAGGAAAAAATTTTCATTATAAATGTTGTTAAATATACTATTGTTTTTCATGTAGTGCCCAATAATTTTCAATTTTTTAAAGAAATCGCCCTCTCCTCATAGCAAAAATGCACATATTTGAGAATTTACCATGCATCTTACTCGAAAACGGTAACTCTTTTGAAAAACTGTTCAATTTAAACGTTTCCGGATATTGTCCTATCATTAATTATACCAAATCAGATTTTCGATTTTCGAGAAAATTTGCCCCTACACCCCCTTCGGGGGCGGTTTTCGGAGGGAAGAGGATTTAGGATTTGCGTTTTTATGAATATGGGACCATTTCTCGAGCCACCTCTTTCAAATGAATCAAAAATCATCCAAATCAAAGTATACGATTACTATATGAAACTCGCGAACGAACCAAAAAAAAGCAGACAATTGAATTGTATACCTCCTCCGTTCGGGGTTCGTCGGCCAACAAATAATATTATTATATATAATGTGAGCATAAATGCAGATGTAACCCGGCAGTTATAAAGTAACCCTCGTATATTCGAACGCTTTCAATGAATCATAGCTGCTGCACCATCAATAATGAATGTACATTTACTAATTTTACGATGTCAAAGACTTAATGACTTATAATACTGTCGAAGAGTCCACAAGGGACTCGGACATTTTACGATGTACAATTTATATTATTATTCGATTGGTAATATTATTCGTTAATCGGCGCCACTAATGCGGCAGGACCGCGGCAATTATTATTATCATTGACCCAAATGTTTATTTCTGGTATTGCATATACCACAAAAGAGAATCGATAGAGACTAAATCATGTAAGAGAAGTAATTGTAACATGTAAACTATGTAGTCCAGAGAAAACTTTTTTGTAACTTCGGTAGTTTACGTCTTTTTAATTTCTTTGATTTAGAGCTTTCATTGCATCATATGTTTCATTGAATAATGTTGGATCTCCTGTGAATATCTCTATTTCCTTATTCAAGATTGCTATAAAGTTCTTTATGACCGTTAAGAGATTCTTCATATTTTCTCTATTCTCACATTTGATGATTGATTCTATAGGATTCTCGATCTAGTGACTTAAATTTTATTCAAACTCGATTCAAAATGGATCATGACATAGTTGTGTTGTAGGAAAATAGGGATGATTAAATGTTGCAAAACCCAAACAGGTATCAAGAATGCTCTATTGCAGATAAATATTTCTAGCAAAACTTAAAACTTCTGCTATCTTGTATCTATTGGCCTAAATTACTTTTAAATATGTTAAATCTATCAATCATGTAGCTGTTTTACCCGGCACTTCCCGGGCAAACACTTTGGTACAATGTGGTTCGAAAACGTTCTTAGTATGGAACCCTTCTAGCGCAAAGTCCTACTCGCACACAGAACCAAATCGAACATCCATCCTCCTTCATATGTCTTTGGGATTTGTCGGTGTGGATCCCTCCACCTTTAAGTCCCAGTCGCATTGACAACTAGACTCTCACAGAACACTCCAGTGACATACTACACACAAATATAGCGAAAAATCCACGAAACTTCAGCCATAGAGATCAGAGAGTCTTTTTTAGTTATTTTTGGTTATGGAACCCTCCATCTAGGAGGCCCAGTCGCTCTTACAGCCACTAACAAATCATTCTAATAATATTCTTTATAATATATTGTAGAAAGACTATCAAAATCCAGCCGTAGTCCCAGGGGCACTGAAAGATATATAAATATAAACTATGATAACAAGTGTTTTTATTTGGGTTATGTTAATGCAGCTCAGCATTTTAATAGTGGTGCTCTGTATTTGCTGGTTATTTCGTAACACTCCACTTTCACTTATCCAAGAAGATAATGCTTCAAACTCATCAACCATTGAAAAGTGGAGATTTGCAGATGCTCACTGTCTTCTGATACTATGACGAATGTCGTCACTTTTATGATACATTGTGAAATATAAAACGAAATCATATACCATACTTCTAGAATATTAAGGCAATAATCAAGCCGACCTTGTTGCTATCATTTTATAACTAATCCACCTCAAATAATAACAACACTAATCCAGCATCGCTATAGTGAATAATGTATCATTTAATTTTCATATGCAATTTAACAATATTTTTTCCAATACGACAACATAAAGCCCAAATGACGTTGTTTTCATTTTTGTATTTAACATTTAATCTGTAAAAGTGAAAAGCACCATCACCCAACCCAATTCAACCCAACGTGTCATTTTGCATAATTAAACGAGCAATTAGCCGCATGGATTCGGATGCTCTGTCAGCGGCGAACGAATATTTTCATATATAAATATATGCATATACATATATATATATATATAGAATATTTAATCTACGTTTCACATATTTGATAAATCATGTACATACATAAATCAATGATAATTTAAAAATTTCATTAATTCCTTTGTTTAGACTCTGCGCGCACCAGCGGAAATGCGCAACAATCCGGTCACCACTTTATTATTATACTATGTTCAACATCCCCCAGTATCACTGTTTGTTATTTGTGGTCGAGATATATATTGGAATATATAGTTACACGTTTTTTCTGAATTATTATATATTTGATCGATGTTGGTATAGTTAGTAATAATGACCACTACCATGTTGTTTTCAAAAGTGTAATTCAGAATGGAAACCAAAAATAGTTCAGAAGAACCATAAATGAAGACCATTATAATACAATAACTAGGATCTGGCCACGTTACACCCTCATGTGAAAACATCGCTAATAGCATTATCTCATTTGACTGACGTTGGTTTTTTCATAAGATGAATTTGACGTAAAATGATGTGACTGTGTACTATTAATAATACGGGTTGGAGAGCTGGTGTTAAACTTTCGATTGAACAAGATGAAAGACCGTCAGAATGGGGAGTTTGCCTTTTGCATTTGAACGAGTTACCGCTCCGGCATTAGTTCCAAACTTTAAACGGTGATACGAATAGGCAATAGTCATTTGGTGGCCTAATTGGCATTCAGCTTTGTAAGTAAAGATCAACATTACCTGCAAGACATAGGTTCTGCTATAAAGTCAGGCTACTGCTTAGTGGAATTGTCACGATGGCTGACAACAGCTAACAGAGCTCTGAGATTATACGTTAGTGTGGAAACCTAATCTGTTGAACATAAAATGTTAGTACCTTTCATTCTTAAATCATATTGGTCCTGTACACATATTTGAGGTTATCAAATCCACAAGATTTCTGCCAAAGAATTTGGTTCAAGTGGTAAATCCTGTTATCGAAAATCCAGAAAACTTGCTCCTTAGTATGTTAGTGGATGAGAGGTAGCATATCAGGAGTTAGGCTTCAAAAGAATGTTAGTCTTCAAAACAGAATCAATAAGGTTTTTTCGTCCACAGAAAAATACTTTCAGGCAGCCCACTATACTGAAATAATTGATCAGAACACCACTGCACTTACATTACCACCATTGTTATGAAGAGTATTTGATGATGAAGTTAAAGTCACTGACGGTGAAACTGCTGACGAATGAAACTTTGGTAAATTTCCATCTCACACGCAAGTTGTTGAAATCTGTGTGAGGTTAGTGAATGAAGCATAGGATCCACCATAGCATCTAAAATCTAGAGCTTCAATTTGCCTACCCAAAAATAGTTAGTAAAATGCGTTTTTAGAAAGACTAGAATATTATTTGTTAAAAAATGCATTAAATTGAACGCCTGCAGTTATCTTGTAACTTGTGAAATGGCTTGATTAAAAAAACGAAATTTTATGAGCAATTTAATTTACAAGTGGTAAGTTTTCCGCGATATAGTGTTTCGAAAAAAACATAACACTAGTAGGAATCAAGTATTTATAAATTCCCAAAATTAAATGTAATGCTTACGGTCAAACTATTAAACGCTTGAAGAGAACTTAACAAGTCATTAGAATTTAACCTCGTTACCTGAAATTCAAATAAAAACAATGGTTTGAGAAATCGCCTGTAGCCTTGTGACTCCCATAAAATATCAGATTAATATCCCGATGGTACTAATCAGGGAATGGTTGAATCTAGTAATAAATTCTTAGTGATATTTTCCTTTTGATATTGCTATTTCATCTACATCCGTAGTCTTTTGATGGTCAGCAAGTATAATCACTACTGAAAATGCAAAATTCAGGGATAAAAATTTGCTATTTGCTGTGATATATTTGAAATCGGCTTCTAGATTATCTTTACATTTCAAGATATGTCCACAGTCAACAGTTTTATAAGGTCTTGAATCTCTGGTATTAGGAGTGCTTGTTGAAGACGATTTTCAAAATTCTGGGTCAGGCCGCATGGAGCGTTGTAATCTAGCGTCGTTGCCGATTGCCGAAATAATAATTCTTGGCTTTAACTTTTAAATAGGTACTTCATTTGCACTGAACTCTCCAAGCCATCGACACTTAACACTAGCACCAATTACGGATATAGTTATAATAAGAATTGAAAACAGCTTCAACATGCAGGATTCTTTGGTCTATTACGACTCCACGGTGTTGAAATAACTCTTTTATACGATTGGGGCTATGTCCAAGATGATAATTTCGGTTTCGTGAAGGAGAAAATACATAAAGGTGACAATGCCACGGATTAAACTCTTGGCTAATGAATTTGAGCACAAAGTTATTTACATAGATTTAATATCCATAGTCTGAACACTTTTCTCAGCAATATCACACCATGCTCTCGTCATAACGTCAAAATTTGATTATCCTTACCCTAATTAAAAGCTGACTTATCCATATTCAGGCAATTTGCTGGTCACACAGAATTGTTCGCCCTATTTTCTCTGCTATCTCTTTCCATCTAGCTGAATTTTCAACAGGATTATGCAACGCGGTTGCAAAATTATCGCACCCTCTTTTGTACTTTGGCCCCGGGCACATGGCATTAGCTTTTAGCTGCTATCTAATTATAATCTGTTTTGGGGCAAGTGGTGGAGAGAGCAACACATATATACAGGCCCCATTGACTTATCACTGCCCGACATGCACTTCCGCTTCAAGTGATAATAAATTTTAGTTGGTTGGTCATTTGAAAATCGGCATACATGAGAGAAAATTAGCCTTTTGACAATACTGAACTTTGGAATGAATAGTGCACCAGCAAAAATGGTGAATTAACCCCTACCTACGTATATCTATATATTTTTTAATATGCCTACTTATGTGAAATTGAACGCAAAATCCAACCAGTGGAAGTCCTATGTTTCCTAAATAAAGTTTGATTTTTAATCAGGATTATTTTTATTTTTAATTTTTACAAAATATTTTTAGGTATCTGCATTTTTTCATATTAGTTCTCATGACTTGACAAGGTTTGAAGTTCTCCCAAAAATTTCAATATTTTGTATTATTTTCTAGTTTTAAGTATCATATAAATTTTTATATTAGACTGATGGAATGCTGAAGCCGCCATTTCTAGGAATGATTAGATACTGCTTCAATCAAGTCAAATTTCTTATATATTGTTCAACCTGCAGAGTTTTTTTTGACTTTACAAACAAATGATTTTCTGTTTCACTGTTTTTGAAGCAAGATGAGTTATAATTTGGCCTTTGCTTTCTTGTTTTAACCTGTACACCTGAGAACAAAATGTTAAAGGTGTTGGAAATGCAATAATTGGCGGAATATGCTGACTGATTTGGTACTTCTTAAGAAAATGAAGAGGAAACTCCAATATCGGGATATAGTAAATAGCCGTTAAACATAATTGTATATCGAGGTAGAGTTTCCAAAAAATATATTTATATGTCGAAAGTCGAAAACATCTTGACCTGTCGTTTTTAAATAAAATAAAACTCGACAAGTTCGATTGATTTCTTTGAAATTTATTACCTAGTTTTCTTATTTAATATGCTTCATAAATTTGTCATTCCCTGTACAGTAGTACTACGTGGACAAATTTCGATGTTCTTTTCATAGGGCAACTATTAGAATAAGAAAAAAAAACATTGGCGCAGTCTCGATCTCTTCTTTGAGATGATGAAAACAAAAATTAGCTTTAGTCTTTTTTTTAGTCATAGGCTAAATTTTTATTTTGTGCGTATCTGATGCATGCATATATCCTCCTCACTTCTGGATTTATCGAAATTTTATTTTGAAATTCATCAGAAATTTCTTCGACTAGAATCCAGTGGCATTTTTAAATTTGCTTCTTAAATTGCAATTCCCTAAGGTTTAAGGTGTCTTTCAGAACAAGATAATTCAATTTAAATCGTCATCACTGCGGTGTAATAGAGCGCATTAAACATTTTTTTGCAGTGATAAACTCAATGTTGAAAATGTACTGGGAATAGATTTACCATTGTGATTCAAAAAAGGTCAATTCAAACTTTTCACAAAGAAATAAAAAGACTCTCATTCTCTCTTATAGAAAAGGGTGTCACAATTAGCGCAAAATCATCATAAATCCGCGAGTGCGGACGATCATCCAACTCGGCTAATGAACATCTTGTGACCTGAATGCGAATCAAGCTGCGAGTTTGCCATCGCATCGGCATGCGGCGCCTGTAGTCTATGAGAAAAGCAACTTTTCCCGTTTTTCAGTCGTGCCCCCATCCTAACGATACTACATGGCGGCGGACCCGACAGGAATTCACCAATGATCCGGGACGCATTGTTAATGCGGTAGGTAGAAAGACGATTCTCTCTCCTTTCGTTGTTAACTGTTCCAACGACGCCCTGCCACTTCCTGAAACAAGAACGAATTACAAAAAAACCTCTTCTACTTCTACTCATCGTGTAAAGTGGGTACGTTGAAACAATTTGAAGTGTTCTCAAAAACTTTCAATGGAGTGTGTGGTTATTCTAGTCTTGTCTATAAAAGTATCATGCATTGAGTTGGTAGTTTTAGATATATCTAAAGATGTGCCAGATCACTCTGCGTCCACGCATTCTGATCATCATCCATGTGGAGTGTGAACGTAGTTATTAAACTATGGTGAGAACCCATACTTAGGTTCGCCCTATTATTTCATGGGCTTGTGTGTTACCATTTTCTTCCAATTCTACATTGAATTTTTTTATTTTTTTTTGTGGAAACGGTTACCTTCTCTGAAATAAAAATTTGCCTGTAATATGACTTTGTATATAAGCTATAGCTGAAAACAGTTTCATGAAATTCGATGAAATAATGAAGCAAAATCGGAAGAAGTACAAGAAGTAGCTTGGCTATTTTAATTTCGCCATGGCAGAGCCGGACAGATTTTTATACTCCAACCATATAGACCACCGCACATATCACAGATGACTAGTTCTGTTGCCAATGCATGATTCTCAATCTCTTTCCATTACAGAATGTACCTCCTGTACTATTTTGCAGCCCGTTACTAGCAGCTGAACTGAGCTCGCATGTCTTGTAGCTTAGATAGTAAAGAAAACTTTAATATCTCAATATCCAAATTAATAACATGTACTTATTCATGCCTGATCGCTGCCATACAAAAGATGAATAATGTTCTATTGAACGTACCTAAGTGAATATTTAAAAACCAAAAAATAAAATATAATAAATATAGGCAAATACGAATGACCTAGATATTTTGATTATTATCAAACAAATTTAAATCGTGACATCTGGCAAGTACATATATGGTAAGTATTCATCATTTCACCCGTAATTTATACAACATCTATGTATCAAGAGTAAAATTATCAAATTGAAGAAATTCTTTATTTTTTAATGGTATGAGAGAGTTCAATAATCTAACCAAGATTATTAGATCTGGTGAATCTAATGTAATCTAATAAAAAACTCGCATCGACTGTGGTTACATATTACAGAACTAAATTAAGTTTACTGTTATTTCGTTAGAATGTTTTTCTTATTCGTTTACTTTAATTACCGATTCAACATTCATTCTCGGCGAACCGAAACGGAGGTGGTATACAATTCGACTGTCTGCTTTTTTTGGCACGTACTCAGATTTTGATAATTTTTGATTCATTTGAAAGAGAAGACTTGATAAATGGTCAACATAATTGTAAGAACTCAAATCCGAAATCTCCTCCCCTACGAAAACCACCCCCAAGGGCGTGCAGGGAGCAAAATTTCTCGAAAATCGAAAATTCGAGATGGCAGAATTAAAGATATTCGGGAACGTATAAATTGAACATATTTTCAAAAGAGTTACGATTTTCGCGTTACATTGATGTTAAATTCTGACATATGTGTATTCTCGGTATTTGGAGGGGACGATTTCTTTCGAAAACTGAAAATCTGAGGGTACCACATGAAAGCAAGAATACTAGTAGCAACATTTATAATGAACATTTATTCCTTATAGAGTTCATTACACGATACAAAGTGAACCAACACACTTAAATGAAATACTAAATGAATTATATGTATTCTAACGTGAAGACTTACCCGAATAATGAACTACACACACAATGCACATTCCGGAAAACATGGGAGACATCAAAGGCAACGAGAATAAGTCCTGGTCTATTCTCGAAGCCATATAGTGAGAAATAACCTCCAGAAACAACGAAAACAACACTGTAATCATCTAGAGCTTTTTAGGTTAGATATATAATGCTGATGGCAATGACAGGATAGACAGTCGGTCATAGATCATAGATAGTAGAAGGTCTTATATAGTCCGAGAAATAGTGTGAATATAAAGGTGTATATAGTCGTGTAGTTATTGGTGTAAATAAATTAGTGAAAATAAATCGAAACCAGTTTTAATATAAATTCCCGTTACAATATCATTAACAATCCAGATATCATACACTATTGAAATCTATCATCAACTGAACAATCTAACAGGATCACAATTTCAAGAGCCCCCTCCTCACTACTCCATTTTCCAGCATAGCTCAGTAAACACAAATACGATTTATAGGGTTCTATTTATGTGATTCTTACGTAACTGAACGAAATAACTGGACCGAGGCCGTTATTTCCATCGTGTTCCCATTCTGCCAGAGCTGGCTGGCGACCGACGACCGTTGAACACATATATAGGAAGGAAATAGAGGAGAGAACCAGAGTCGCCCCATTTTCAATCAGTTCCAGGATTGAGGACCTCTTAATATATTATATGGAGACTTGGCAACATTATTAGAAGTTTTTGTCGTGCCTCGCTCATACATATAACCAACTACTGGCGATCAATAACTAGGTCATATTTGGCGTCTTCAGAATTTTTGAGTGTTCCTAGTATTTCTAGTCAAATGAAAAGCTGAAAATTTTATCCTTTAACATAGATCTGTAATAGTTATTGTTTGTAGTCTGTGGCAAAAGATCTATATCATTGATGAATAAATTATAGACCGAGAGTCAGTAACATGGACTTTGTTGTCATTTCAAAGGTAGAGAAAATGAACTACTATTCCACTGAATAATAAATATGGCCATTCAGGTAGCGCTCTCTAGTCGCAATAAACTACCTCAAGTCTATAAATAGGGTGTGAAAAAATATAAAGCCTTCAAATCAATAGCCTTGTAATTTTTATTTCTTTAATTTTAATAATTTAAATAGAAAATATAGTTTCTTCAAATCAGCAGTCTTGGAATTTTGAGACGGAATGTATTTATTATGATATACGAATGCTCAGGCAGGAACATTCGTATATCATACGTACATATAATCAGAGGGACGTGAATTGTCTTTCTTTCAGAAAAAGTATTATTAGTGTTCTATTTGAACACCACGCACATTTTGTATTTTTGTATTCAAAGATAACTCTAAACAAGGCTAGGACCAAAATTTCATATTCTAACCAATGAAAACAGCAGATTCATATACCATTGATTTGAGTTCTGCTTTGAACCAAAATTGAGGAAATTGTTTAATTTATTTTCATCTGTTAAATATAGATATGAATAAATCAACAGTAAAAACAAAAGAACTTAGTTTATCGCATAAATTCCTTTTTATAACAAAATAATATTGCAATTGAGTAATTTCACGAGAAAAACTGATATGGCCTTGGATATTTTCAAATATCAATTTCCGAGCAAAATTACTGATGGAAAAAAATAGTTAAAAAGAAATTTATCATTAGAAGAAAAGCTCGAGTGTTTTTTGGAAAGATAATTAACGACCGAATTCATAAATGAACAACAACAATAACTATCTTTATTGATTAACAACCGAATATATGAATGAACAACAGCAATAATTATCTTTATTGATACAATTAAATCAGTTAAATAGACAATTATTGTTATAAATTGTTTTATTTTATTGATTTCACGAATTTCTTCTCTGGTATTGACACATATTCATTTTATCTTTCTTATTCGAGGCTCGTGAGGAATTAATGTGATTTTGATTATGTTCAGGGTTAATTTGGAGATTGGGTTTAATATAAATATTTTTAACAAAAAATGGATCAACATTATTAGTTGGTCCACTGAAAAATAAAAAACAATATGTATTCTATTGGTGCTGGTACTTTTGAGGTTTTGCTGTTGCAGTTAGATTAAACATTTTTGGCACCAACTTCACAAGTACCAGCACCAATAGAGTTAATATTATTTTGTATTTTTCAGTGCGCCAACTTTTTGGTAAAAATTGTTTATTTCACAATTTTCAGTGTAACATTAGTCACAAAAATCGTTGAACTTTTTGTACTTGTTTTTATTCAAAAATCTAAAAACATCGTCGCGGAAATATGTATATTTTAAACTTTACCATCGCTGTAACTCGTAAACCGTAACTCTGTTGAAAAAATGTTCAATATAAATGTTGCTACAAATAATCTGCTTTTTAATTTGGTTGCCTAAGATTTTAAATTTTCTCAGAAAATTTCCCCCTCCACATAGCGGAAATACACATATTTGAGATTTTAACATCGCTCTAACTCGAAAACCGTAACTTGTTTAAAAAATGTGCGATCTAAACGTTTCCGGATACTATCCGATATTTAAATCTGATGATGATGAGTATCCCGTTATCTTTATAATTTACTGGGAAACTGTACTAGCATGGTTTGAATGATTGGTAATTCTATAATTTTTGTTAAGTGCAATTTTAGTTGCAGAGTTTTTGTTCTAAGTAGAAATCGTACAAATATCCAGTAGAACATTTTTGTCCCAGCCTTTTGAACAACTTGTACGGAAGAAAAAGTTTTATATGAAAAATGATTAGGCATTATTAGAAACATCAAAACTACGAGGCTATTGATTTGAAGAATTTATATTTTTTGTGACCCTATTTAAGTCTTGGGGTATTTTCGCTACCAGAATTACCATCCGTTATTCAGCATTTCATACGGATTATGTTGTTCACTGTTTATGACCCTTAAAATGTCAACCTAGCCTGTGTTGCTGGCTCTCCATCTTCTTATTGGTATTCTATTCTATTCAGTATAAAATCACGTTCCAGTTTATATTCCCTAAGTTTCCCTTCAAAGAATACATTATTGCAGCGAAAAAAATTCTATGAACATAAAACAGCCAATCAAAGTGATTTCCACAGCAGAATTATTTGCACAAAGCCGGGTTTAAATGCACTCTTATTTAAATATCACTTCTATGTAGAAAAACTGCATATTTCGAATGAGATAGCTGAAAAATTCTCCCGACCTTGAATGAATTCCATGCTAGTAAGGCTAGCTCTAAAATCTATGTGAGCGGTTGCATATCTGCAATGGAATTGTTGGAGTTTTCATTACGTAAAACGTGTAATGTGCCTGGAGCGAATTCAGAAGGAATGTCTGTCGGTTGGCTGAAAAGACCTGAAGCTTTTTCAGGCTTCAGCTGCTACCGCCACTCTAGTCGAAGGCTATGGGTAAGCACGTCATGTTTGCTTTCAGTTCATCGTCATGTAATCTTGGACGGTTATTACGCGCTCAGATAATGTTCCACAATGTTGCCGAAATGGCCACCTTTACGTTAGAATAATCCTGGCAAATCGTCCTTTGATATCTACTGCTTGCAAAGTGAGAATCCGGCAAAGATACATATAAGTGCTGGTTGTCCCAGTTTAATAAAATCTTAAACGAGAATAGGACTTACCTACGCGTTCTAGGAACTTCACTATTGCAAACCCTGGACAATCTCCTGGAACGGCACAGATAGATTTAATTTATTTGTTCTGGAGTATGCTGAAAACTATCAAAAACGGTAACATCACAGTATTCTCTTGCGACGTCGTTCGTTCTCTTGAATCCATCATTAATTTTATTTTTTTGACATGTATCGGAACAAAAGTACACACATCCTGTTTTAAATAGCACGTCTAAGCATACCTACACATTTTTCATTAAACACCGCATTGGTGGTTTATGGTTTAACTCTCATAGAATTCAATTATGTTATTAGTAAAGTAGCATTTTTAATTACATAAGATTTTCAAAGAAATTACTGATTCTTTAGAGCATAGGTAACATCGTCTAACTGCGGAATCCAGAAAATTGTTGAGTTCATTTGGTGTAATCCTGAAATGGTATTAAAACCAGTTGAAATTGACTCTCTCAATATGAATGTTACGTTGATACAAATAATTTTTGATATTATCCCAAAGATACATTTCTGGAGTTGTCGGAACCGGTGTTTGAGGTGGTTTGAAAACTTCTAACAATGATCATTATTTAAATAAAATAAACTCACTTTATGATCTCAGATAATTTAATTTTCGCTAAGTATCGCCGAGTAAACAAAGAATGTAGGTATGCTTACTACTACAAAACACAATAAATATTTCTTACAAAAAATTGGACCGATGATATCAGTTAGGGCACTAAGAAATACGAAATAATATAATTCAATAGGTGATGTCACTTTGAAGTTGTGCAGTTGCAGTTAGATTGATAACTTTTGGCACCAACTTCACGAGTACCAGCACCAATAGAGTTAATATTGTTTCAGTATTTTTCAGTCAAGTTATTATGTCGAGATCTCAGAACATCGGAGGTGAAATGTGCATAAGTATTTTAGATTTGACCATTTTACCACCGCCGTAACTGGAAAACCGTAACTCTAAGGAAAAAACTTTCAAAATAAATGTTGCTACCAATATATATATCTTCCATGTGGTACCCAGAGATTTTCAGTTTTCGAAAGAAATCGCCCTCCACATCGCGAAAATACACATATGTGTGACTTTAACGTGAATGTAATCGAAAACCGCAACTCTTTCGAAAAAAATGTTTTTGGATTTTCGGGAGAATTTTCCCACTCCAACCCTTTCGGGGGCGGTTTTCGGAGGGAAGGAAATTTTGGATTTGAGTTTTTACAAATATGGGACCATTTCTCAAGTCTCCTTTTTCAAATGAATCAAAATAGGAGTACATTTACTATATACAAAGCGCGTACAGACCAAAAAAAAAGCGGACAGTCGAACTGTATACCTCCTTCGTTCGGGGTTCTTCGGTTGAAAAGGTTATTTTTAGTAGAATGATATAAATTGCCATAATATTGTTGATTTGACATTGGAAAGGGCTTTAGTTGAGATCCATATAAAAAACAAAATTGGTAATGGCTGCTTGAAAACGAAATGTTCTATGATAAAATTATCCACTTAATTTTGTGGAACTAAAAAGATGCTGTCAGGAAGTACTTTACGTATTCTGCTATTGCTCTAGCAAATTTCAGTTGAAAGTTGTAGAAATGAGTTTTACTGAACCTTATCCTTGATATTACCTAAATTAGTGCTAAATTTCATCTTTGGTATCACCAATTTCTCCAACTTCCTTGCTTTTGCGACATTTTTTACTTACATGGTATACTTCTTCTTCTTTGAGTGCCGTACTCGTGTTTGAGCGTTGGCGGCTTCTCTGCCTTGAAAGTGTTACCACAGACAAGGGGACCTCCAGTTTAACGTGGATTCCGAACCACCGATGTGTCCCAAGATAAATCCTAAGGGCACACCCTTCCAGAGAGCTGTACTAGGGAATATATACTCTCACTGGTTTCCCGTTGCCTTGCGAGAGGAGGAGAATGCAATGCGATAGAGACTCGAACGCGCGCCCGCATCAACTGTCACTCATTCAAGCCGTTTCCATCGTATTGCGCTGCTTAACTTCGATGATCGAAGTCGGTCAGTATTAACCCGCAGCTACGCGCTCCTCTTACTTGCATGGTATACCTACTCTTAAATATTCTCATCAAATGCTCACATGTCGTCGAGTATCACCCACACGCACAGAACCATACATCACAGTTTGATAGGTCTAAGCAATAAAACGATGCACTCTTTTCACAATTCCAAGTTGAAATTGTCCAAAACACATTTTTTTATGTGCCAAGCAGCAATATATATGCTGATATTTGTCATTTCGCTGCATCTTGTTTTATGAGTGCCATAAATCGTTGACAGAGGGAATGACTGTATAGAATTGATATTGACGCGAATCTATTGATAGTAACCACTACTATAGCCTGCGCTAGATGTTATATTTATATTACAGCCTTTGCTATAGTAGTAGATCAATATTCGACATCATCAAAATAAAAATATATGTGAGTAATACTGAAAATGTCAAAGT
Source organism: Crioceris asparagi (assembly GCA_958507055.1). Classification (NCBI taxonomy): domain Eukaryota; kingdom Metazoa; phylum Arthropoda; class Insecta; order Coleoptera; family Chrysomelidae; genus Crioceris; species Crioceris asparagi. Next base: position 15,170,808 of record OY293829.1, on the reverse strand, counting down.
AAAGTTTATGACTGTTATTTTTTTATCGCTCTATAAATATTTTTTTTATAACAAGAGTATTGCTCAAAGTTGAAGCTCTATATTTCTTATAATTTATTTTACGAGGGATATGAAATAGTATATTAAGGCCTTTATCAGCTCATTTATTTCCTTTGACAGTAAAAGAATGAACTGCAAATTGTCCAGAATACTTAATCTCAGGATTTCCTCCAGACCCAAGAAAATTAATAGACATTATGACAAGGGCAGAAAATTGCCGAAAATTTAGGGAAAACTAGCTAAAAATAGAAATCCGAGTATACAGTAACAGATATGCTGAGAAGATTGTTTATAGTAGTATACTATTTAACAGAAGAAAACGAAAATTTAGAGACGATAAAATCGCCTCTTTGATCTAAACATTAATGCAATATCTCAAAATGAACTGCAGTACGCTTTAGAAGAATAATATCAGTAAATGAAATCAGCCGCACAAAAGCAGGTTGTGAGGGTATTATGTAGAATGTTTCACCAAAATCGTTAGAACCGTTTTTGATCTGTGAAAGCTGGATACCCAATCTGTGTCACCGGCGAGCGTTATCGATATTTCGATATCATACAACACAAAAAAGAAAGAAACAAAATTGGTCCGTCTGCACACACAAATTAAATAAAAAACTACAAAAATATTCTCGTCTACAATAAAATGAAACTTCATATCTTAACAGATATGATTTAACATGTAATTATTTTCATCTGGTTACAATGATCAACTTTGGGATATTCATTGGTCTATTCAAATGTTTGCCACAATTAGAATTTGATGAATGCCGTCATTTAAGATAATATCTAGGGTACTGGGTTTCTATCGGTAAACAAAGTCAATCACTTAAGAAATAGTTTTATATACGCACAACACTCTTATAATTACCTTCTGTAAGTCGTTTCATATGTGTGTGAATACGAAAAAATATCAATTAGCCCGTTTAATAATATAATATTATTTTCTCTATTGTTAGTTTAAGAACTTTTAAAAGATTTACAAATAGTATCCAATTATAATAAGACCTTTCAGAAAGAGCAAACCCATTTATTAATTTATGGCTGATAACATTACTTGCGGGGATAGTTTGCAACATTGGGAAAGACTTCGACAACTACTAGCAATTAGTTGCTATGAGTAAATTAAAAATGCAACAAATACTTCCCAAATAACTATTTTTTCTGACTATGAAAACATTAGAATTTTTGAAATTGGAGTTAGATTACAGACTTAAAATTAAGTGTGCTGTAATATTTGATCATTTCCATTCTACTTAAAATATTCCTAGTCCGACAGCTATATAGGATTTACCGAACATCGGTACCAGCTTTATTATTTTAAATAGAAACCTACATTTTTTCAACCTGGTTTTTTGGGCGCCTGAGTTGAACCAACTCCCGTTTTAATTATTTATCTATTATGTTTTTCTGAAAATTAATGTTCAACATTGGGAATCCAAATTTTGGAGGCTATTAGGTGCAAATTTAAGCAAACTTTTGATGTTCAACTGAGGGTACTATTTTGTAATGCGGTGCAAGAGACTTTCAGATACTATATTCAAAAATTTAGAAAAACTAGTTTTTCTTTAAATTGCAAATACCTATATAATTTTTTACACCATCCAAAAGAAAACTAAATTTTAACATAAGTTTCTTAAGTATCCCTTTACTTAAAATCAACTTAAATTGAGTTCTTAAATACAAATCAAGAAATATCTTATCGTTATCGCGAGACTATCAGCTTTCCATTTGCCATGAGAACATAAAATAACATTTGAAATGTTTCAATAAAAAATATAGCTTCCCATTTAGGTACACGTGACAAATTATTATATACAAGACGTGCCCACCCGCTTCGAAGGAGAGCAAAACAGGTTTACAAAATATCGAGCGAAATATCTATACCCGTTTTACCTATGGAATCCTCAATTTAATAGAATATAAATATTAGAATTTGAAAAAGACAATTTCCTGTTATTTTGGCATATCGAAATAGTTGTGCCTAGTGTCTAGTTTTTCTTTATATTCGATTTTTGTTCAAATATAATATTACCCTACAACTAATAGATTCCGTTGTACCTACTTCTGTTTTTTTTTTGGGATCGAGACTGTCATTTACCACTATTCAAATTTCCATCATATATATTAAAATAGCCTATTTATGTCGCCTCTTGATTTTATGTTTTGAGCACCCCGGAAATGTCAATTTCGTCTGTTGTAATTAGGTATTGTAAACTCTTCTCTGGTAAAACTGTCATCAATCCAGATGATCTTGTCTAAACTCCGGCGTGCTTGACAATGTTGAGAAAAAAATCCTTTAAAAAATTATCCCTATGCGGAAAGTCAACTGGATGTAATTTTGCTGTCTAGTACCAGCCAGACACTAGACAGTCTGGCTACGGCAGTTAGAGATTTTTGGCCACCTAGTGTGCGGACTCCAATGTTGAGTTATCTTATGTGGGACTGGCTGCCAGGTGCGGGCTGGCCCTATTACTGCAAAAATGATGTAGGGTATGACGGTGTAAAATGGTTTGTATTGCAGAATATAAAAAACCCAATTCAAAAAAATACCGTTCGTTGTGAGGTTGGAGGATATTAATTTGGTTGAAATTATCAATTTTGGAAGCAATTTTATTGATCAAACTAAGATATTTCTTAAAATTTATTTATTATATCCATAAATGTTGAGTGTAGATATAGGAAGTGCTTATGAAACTCATTTAAAAATTCAATTATCTCCTGAATGTTATCAAACAATGAGAAGTTGCAAGAAAAAAATAGTTTTTAATGCAACAATTGAAATACGCCTGCGCCTATATGCTACAAAATGAGACCAGATAGATTTTAAGAGTTCATTCAACTCAGAATTAGAAAGGCAATGAAATCGGTTGGGAAATAGTATAGGTTTCTATTTTAAATTAAAGATTTGATACCGATTTTAGGCTCAAGCTGCATAGCTGTGAGATTAATAATATTTTAGGTAGGACAAGCATTACGTACGATAGCGCACCAAATACTCGAATACAACCCAGAAACAAGAATGACTTGTTTAATATAATAAAAAAAATGAAGCATATAATGACCAATTTGTGTTCTCTTCGCATTCTAATAAAATTACAATTGTAAAAAGAAGCATTTGTTTAGCAAATTTCATAATAAGCCTTTGGCCCAGTCGATTGAGTTATCATGGCATGCATTTACATAACACTTACATACATACACTTACGTAACTCGCTTTATTAGATTAAAGCTCAATTCTACGCGTTCAAGCCCTCTATCAAGCCAAAATACGATCAAAGTGCTTGCGATAAAGCTACCTTGCTGCACGATAACTAGGTTCTCATCCTTTTCAGCGTAGAAAATTGTTTTCGTATTGAAATTACCAAACGCCATAAAGTTTCACTCCACCAAAATGTTTTCTTATGATTAGAGAGCCAGCCATCGAGCTACCGAACCGCCATATATAATTAAGAGAGACTTCACTTCAGCAGGCAGATCCAATTTTCAGAATAATATCTGAGAAAAGTTGTCTGATGATCCATAGTGGTTGGTGGTGCTCTGATATATAGCAGAAGTTTGCGCACGTTGATGATGGAGTGCTCTGACTGCCGACAATTTCTGGTAGCCTTCTTTCTAACGGGCGATGAAGGTACTTATTTGATATTCAAATAAGTTTGGTGACTATCTAGTGTGGGGGAAAATCATGCTGACAAGAGTAGATGTTTGATTGATGTAGATAGAAGCTCATTTTGTAATAAAAATATTTATTTCTCATGTTTATGTGGTTCATATTTCATGAAAGTTGTTCATGTTTACTTATATTCTGTGATATCAAAGTAAAATACTTGTTCCAGCCCTTTTATCGGGATGATTGCACTTTTCTATCCAATGAAAATAGAATCATCAAAATCTGTGCATGTTTTTACACAAAACGCGAGATCTTAAAAAAACATACCGTAACGTTTAGCCCTGCGCTCAATGGTAGGTATAGAGTGTAAGGGGTTCAATTGCGTAAATCACCCGATGGTTCCAAGTTTGCTTTCATCGTTTACTCTCAACACTTTGCATAAAACTTTTCGTCGTAATACTTCTTGTCACCACTTGTCACTCTTACCAGTATGACGAACTGTGCTAGATTATGTCATGAGTCAATAATTTCAATCTCCATTGATGTGTCCGTAAAATAGTGAAATACAATTTTAAATTTCAGAACACGTAGTTTTTATAACTCCATCGTTCGAAATTATTCTAGAATCTTGTAAAACAGACAAAACTGTGACAAAATGTACTTTATTTACGACTAATATATAATATAGTTACTTAATTGTAGTTTTAAAAGTATAATACCATATATTATTCTCTTAGGGAATAATAAAGACCGATTAATAGTCATTATTCTCTCTCTCTCGCCAATTACAATTTCTCAAATTAAATAATACCATGGAAACTTAAAAAACTCATAAGTGTCAGCGTCAAACGTATAGTGTTTGCGTATTTGTATTAAGATGAATGATAATGAAGAATCTTTCAGTTGTACACCTCCGGAAATTATATATTAGTAGTAAATAGTGTAGAATAACTACTCACAATAATAGCTATTAGTCTCTCGGAAATTTCAATTCTCGAGAATAATAACTATCATAATAGTCGGAAATAAGTTTACTCATTACAGAATTAATTGATGAAACATTACATCCAGATGAACAAATATATGAGTTTATATTTGAATTGTACCTACCTCCTTTTTTTGGAAATTCGACCAAAAATAATTAACAGGTGTAAGTTGCTTAGATATAGTTACTACCAGACTTATTTATAATCCACTTTTAGCGGGGTAGTAGCTAGTACCAATATTAAAAAAATCCCGATGGCCTTTAGTCAGCGGAAAGGTAAATATTTCAAAATTCATTGAATTGAAATTTGAACAACCTTTTCATTGGTATACCTACATGTTATTAAATAAAATTGTCATAGCCTTGCGGTTAGAGGTTTTTGTTTTGGCTGTTGAATATAAAGCAGACAGGGTTCGAGTCCACTTCAGGGCAGATTTTTTTTTTGCCTATTTCTTTTCAATAAATATACTATATATTTTTTAATCAGGGTCTATATAAGATCTCCAGAAAATGTACAATTAGATCAAATTTATATTGAGTGTTCATGTTTTATCAATATTTGTTATTTTTCTTTATTAATTTTTATTTTTTTACCTGTGTATTTTATGAAAAAATGCTTTGAACAAAAGTTGTAGGTACTGATTATATCTGTAACCTAAAATTATTTTTAATAATATTTAAACTACGGCTCTTTTTTGATAATTTTTTTAAATGTTTGAATGGTCGCCATTTTGAAACTACTTACCCGATATTGCCCAATAACGAACTCGACCGAGATATTTGAGAGATTGATTTTTGTAGCAAATTTGAACTTGATACCTTCAAAACTGCGACCTCTTTCGTGTTAACAAATTTCGTAATATCCCATATATATATAAATATATATATATAAACTTTTGAACCAAATGTTTTTTTGGACTAACTTATAGACATATAACAACATGCCGTTGAAATTTTTTCGAAATTCAAAAGTGTGAACGATCGCAATAGGTATATTTCTATAAGAAATTTACCTAATAAAAAACTGTATCCTACCATAACACTCATATAAGAAACATAAGCCTAATTTAAGCTTAGGTTGGTTAGATTGCAGCACAGTCCTCATTTACGACCGTGGATTGAATGTTCTGGTAGCCATAAACCTTCGCACTTTAGTAGCTACTAAGTTTCGATTATGAATACGGCGGTGAATGTTTAATTTTTAAAGTTGCTCAGTAACATGTGAAAAAATTCAAAATTAATTAAGCCCCTCAGTAATCAATCCTCTCTGAAGGTATTGAGTTCTCGTCCGATACTCGGATACGCTTGATTTCTTTTTTTGTGCTTATTTTTTGGCCGAATTCCCAAAAGATGCACATTACAATTCGACTGTATGTTTGATTTTCATGTAGGTAGCCTCGTTCCACATTGTAAACCTATACTGATTTTGATGATTCTTTCTGTATTTGGAAGATTTTCACGCTTTGGTCAATCTTATCCCTTCGTTGTGGCTGCAGCCATACAAGACTGTTTTGTCTTAAAAGTTAATTATGTATGTCAAGAATCATGTATGTCTCTTTTCCAAGGTCTTTTGGTTGCTCAAAATTTGTCAGTTTTCCATTGTGGTACCTTTTCTCTTATTATAGCAACTTCTAAAGAATTTGAACAAAACTAGTCCATTTAAAGTTATAGTTATATCCTATTCAAAAAACAAATCAAGAACTATAGAAAAAAATAGATCTATTGTTGGGAATACAACAAAGAGCAAATTCAGAGAAAAAGAATACTTAAGGATATAGTTGGTGTGTTGATATTTTCGTTGGAAACTTACATATAATTTTTTCAGTATAAAACTACAAAATTTTAATTGTCAAATTATTCATTATTATTTGATACTGTAATAACAGAAACGCATTTCAAGAAGGGTCATAATGAAAATATAATAAGTTACTATTTCTACATTCTATGTTTTTGAATCATATAGGAATGTAAACCAATAGAATTATTGACATGTATGTATTAACAAAGTATAACATAAATATTGACTCTAAATAATTCTACCAACAGTACCTACTTAAAATTTACTTTTAATTAATAAGCCAAGTGAAAACTAGATGGATGTTTCCTGCTCCTTAAAATGTCCAGATGATTTCGAGGATGACATTTGAATAGATAACACTAAAGAATTTAGAAGTTTAAATTGTCAGCTATTTATTCTGCATTATTTCCATTAAAGAAGCAATCTCTTCTGGTAGAATTTTTAATTTTAATAACAAAACTTGCGTAATTTGGTAAAGTGATGGAGATATGGTAAAAGTGCAAAGAAGAATAAGTCTTCTGCAAGAACAGGATTCATCTGAAAGCATTCTGGTTTTGTTCAGAAAGGATCAATTTAACACGACATAAATGATGAAAATAAAATGGTATTTCAATACGATTAGAGTTTTTCTAGACTCTAGTACATGATTAAGGCGAATGACGTATAAGTTTACTTTATATTGTATCTATTTCATCTAAAAGACTAGAATGTATTTTTTCACAAAAATCTTATAATGACTATGTAAATTTTTAGAATAACGATGATATTCCTCACCGGATAGTTCATACGTAGGTACGCTCCTTGGTAGATTTATCTGTGATTCTATTGCCACTATGGTAAGGCATAATGGAGCAATCTCATTAATTATTGTTGCGGTAGCCACAGAATGGGCGCTAATTGCATTTTAGAACGTTAATGGCACAGAGTCGAAATCACAGCTCTGAGATTGGAGATTGCGGCAATGGCCAAAGCAGATTACTTGGAGCCATATCTGATTGGATTAGCAGTTATAGTTTGTACTGCTTTGTAGTTAGTCTTAGCAAGTTGAGAGAGCACCAAACTTGAGAAATTAGCAGGCGCATTATTAGGACGTTGTCTCTCTCTGTCTCTGCAAAACTGGAGTGGTGGAAAGAAGTATTCGTGCAAAAACAAATGAAGATGGTACATATCTACTCTGTCGTATTCATAATGGCTATGGCTACACATAATTATGGAAATGGTTGTGTGTACGGCCAGCTATGTATGGATGTATGTACCTACCTGTACTCTTTGCGTTCTATTCCCGTTTTCTTTTTGATGCTGCTGAAGCTCCCCTAAAGCTCGATACTGGATGTCTTGGACTTTTTGGAATTGCTTATATGCTGGCTATCCTCTGATAAATTTTATTCGATTATGTTCACATCCTCCGTATCAGAGAAAATTTCTTTTGAATTTTTAGCTTTAGGACATTGCAGAGCTTATGTGTATGTTACATTAGCCAATATACCTATAATAATTCAAATTTCTGTGATCATATATTTTTCGACCGGATGAGCCATGATATTTTATTGAAAAAACTTGTAAATATTTCAAGGCACGATGAGTTCCTGAAATGGGTTAAATGATACCTATTTGTACGGGCGTACACAAAACATTGTCTTACACAGGAAGCACATCTTGCAAGAATTCTATTTAACCTGTTCATCATTGATATAACATTAAATTTGCTTCCACTATTGTGACTTTGGCAATGCAGGTGATTTAAGGATTTATATGGCACTGACTGATTATTATTACTCAGTAAAAATTCAACAAGATCTTAATAGATTCTTTATCAACATTATATTGAAAAACTTGAGTGTATCCAGAGAAGATTTATTAGATATACCTATTATAAACTTGATTTTCTCACTCAAGATTTAAATTATACCTAATGAATTTGAATGTTATTTGAATCTAGAGTCTCATAGTTAGAAGGAGAAAGGCGGATGTAAGTTTTATGAACAAGTTTATACATGGCATTGTTGACTGACCTGCACTCATAGAATAGGTTAACAGCAAAACAAAACAAACTATGAATAGTGTGTGCCACAGGACAGAGCAATGGGAGCTGCTAATAAGGGTTCTCTCGATTTGTTCTCATCAACACTAAGATTACTAAAACATTATCTTGGATTCAGTAGTGATGATTATGGCTGAAATTATAGTGACGGTCACTGTCGCTACTCATAAATATGTATTTGTTAACTTAATAATGTATTTGAGTTTCTATATTTATTTTATAATTATTCTTATGAGATCTTGTAAATTGTGAATGGGCAATATCCCGTGAAATAAAGAAATATAAAATAGTTGCGCATTCCACTGACATCAATAATGCTTTGTTTTGCTTACGCCTGCGAATATTTCTCTAAATTAATTGGCTCGTAAAAAATCATTGTATATTATTACGTATCTGCTTTGAGAATATTCACCTAATTAGAAAAAAGAGGTATTGGACATAATGTTTCTTTACACGGAATTGCAACTTTTCCATGGATGTGTTTGAAGTTCTGTTCTACTGAGGCTTCAAGTTTTGATTAATTCTTTTATTGATTGACTAACTGAATGCCCTTCACAAAAAAATTCTACTATTTGTCTCATAACTTTCTCATTTTTGAAAAATAATTCAAATCAGCTTAAATATTTTTATAGCTACTTTTTACATAGTATAATGTAACGAGTCTGGGAAATACACTCGCGGCCATCCTAAGGAGGCGTGTACGATTCGTTAGAATGTGGAGCATGTTGACGAGTGTGGACGATAGTGAGTAAGTGTAAGTAAGAAATACAGCTATTGGTCTCCAATACACGCCATGGCCATATTTAGGTATATCGAAAAACGTTCGGATAGTTCGCGCTATTGGTGGAATGTTCGTGACATATAAAATTTTCACAAGATGTGTATTTTTATTCTCGCTATAACATTAAATACTAAATTTATCTGTCCCTTCATGTGTGAGCAGGCTGTATATCATGAACCCTAATAGGTAGACAGCTGATATTTTCCGAGAATGTTGAGATATTACTATTATTGTAATGACACAAAATACTAAGTCTATCCATGCATCATTCAATCAGCCGTCTGTATCTCATGAACAGTAATTGCTTGACAGTACCTAGAATTTTGCTTCTACAATGGTACGGAACCCTTCGTGTTAGAAATCGACTCGTACTTTGCTGCATTTTTTATAGATTATGTTACAACTTTGTTATTTTATGTGGACGCCATATCTATTATAATATAAGCGATAAAAATCAAACAAAATTTCTTCACACATAATTCCGCTTACCAATACGTACCGAGCGACCTTCTTTTCATGTCAATATTCTTCCATTTTCCTGCAGGTTCTACTACCTTTTTACAAGGAGCTATAACTTTTCGGTCAATTAGGCATGCAAACAGCCTCTGCCTGTGTTTCTCTTCCAATACGACGACATCTCCTTAAAAGCTAATAGTGGCATTCGCTTTCGTTGTATATATAAAATTAAAATGCCGTACGCGGCTCTGACTCTTATTCCTTTCAACATTTACACGGCAAGCGCAAGCAGCAAGCAACCAAACCGGCCTCGCGTTGTTGTGATAGATTATTTTAATTTCTCAGACGCGGAAGCGGTTCGTAAACTCGGCAAAGTGGCCATTTAATTTACATAAAATAAGCTCGTAATCCACACAGTGCGCTGGGTTGTGGATTTGCCGCAATTTACTTACGTCTGTTCTTGTGTTTCATATAAATAATGTGCACCCCGAACTTAGGAGGCCTCTCCATCGCCTCGCCAGCGGAATATTAAGAGAAACTGACGAACAAGAAGAAACAACAAGATTGGTATTCATCTAATGTATCACGGTATAATTTATGAATGAGTCTAGAAAGTAGAAGAATGTTGGCCTTTTCTATAAGGCTCACAAACCTATACATTAAATGTTCCATTTTTGCGGTTGATCAATATCAGGAATATATATACTAAAGATAAAACATGTTATTTTTTATTTTTTTTAATTTCTGGAATACACTCCCGAAGAGGTATACAGGATACCTGTGCACGTGACGTGTCCAGTTTACAAACAACCATGGCTCAGGCGGGATTCGAACCCGCGCTCAAGATGAACTGTCGCAAGCTACGAACGCACTTCCAGCGCCTTAGTCCACTCAACCATCGTGACATCTTAAACTTCTTGTGGGGTAGGCTTCGTTGAATTAGCTTTGGGACAGTCAACATAGTCAAACATAGTCGGTGCGAGAAAGAGTATTACTGACATCTCAAGAAGTTTAGTTTTTCAGCGCATATTTTATTACTACGAAAACTTATCGAGTGACATAAAATTCAGAAGTACGCAAGGTGAAAGATTCTGCTTGGCTGTATCCATGATTTAGACGTTATTTACATAAACACGCCTATTGCTACTGATAATTTTTTTATGTGGCTAATTAATCAATCCAAGTTTTTATTGACACAATACGAAGAAAAAAAACTAAACACCCAATATTTCAATAGGAGGGATTTCACAACATTCTAAGTTGGCTTCAGTTTTCATTTAATTGATTAATTTCAAATTACTGACTTCAATATATCAACTTTATTGCCAAGCTATTTCTATAATTTCTCGAATAATTTTAAAATTTTATAATTCTTGTACAAATCAATCCAAGTTTTTATTGACATGATACGAAGAAAAAAACTAAACACCCAATATTTCAATAGGAGGGATCTCGCAACATTCTAAGTTGACTTCAGTTTTCATTTAATTGTTTAATTTCAAATTATTACATCTTCAATACATCTAATTTATTGCTGGACTTTCTCTACAATTTCTCGAATATTTTTAAAACTTTATAACTTTTGTACAACTCCCTTACATTCTCAAAGAAAACTGGTAAATTTCTCAAATTTAGAACTGCATCGAGAGAAAATGGTTCTCCGAATGCGCACGGGAAGTTGCGTCCACTTCATTTTCATTTGAGATTTCACCTTTTCGGATAGAAATGCTTGTGTCCTGAGCCAAATAATATGATTACCAACCATACATCTAAGAATCATATACCCTATGCAAACTTCTCGTACTATGTAATAAATCACCGAATAATTATATGTTTAATTATGGTTTTTCTTAAAATCTCTAAAAATGCACTCCAATTCAGAAGTTTTTTTTTCATTTGGACCTCTGCGTTATATTTCACAGCGCACTCATTTCATTGTATGCGTGTTCGTATCACAGCATAACAACATTTCACTCAATTTATTTTATTAATGTTCTGTGGTCAATACCACTTCTGCACTTTTGAACACACACAATCCCGTTATTTTTCACGTACACCAAAAGCAAAACAAAAAAATTAAAATAAAAAATGATCAATATTCTTGACAATATTCCATAGACAAACAAGACATAAACCCTTAATCGTAAACAAGAATAAAAACATTTTAAATGTGCCATAGTACCTGCGCCTACGGCATTTTATGTTTTATTGCGCATTGCGTAAATTTTGTTCATTTCAACATTTTTTTTTTAAATTAATTTCAACGTGATTAACAGTTATTATTTTATGTTTTTAATATATTATATTTGGTTCTTGGTCTATAGGGAGCTGTCCTATATATCAGACTTAGCCTGTATTTACAATATTAGGGAAAATGATAGAGCTGCAGCTACCATGCCATACATTGTATCCAGAGAAGATGGGGACGAGGGAAACTGCAGAAGTCAATAACAAATTTTCAGGTATCAGGGACCTATGTGTACTCTTCTTTTGAGCACTTGTAGTACGGTGTTGAGGTCGATGATGACTTCAGGAGGGGGTTCTTTCCTGGCATGCAGCAGGCAGGCTGGTGGGGAGGCGAGCGGTTCCTTTGTCTTCCTTGGGAGGACAGCGAGCGATGCACCAGGCTTGTAGAAGTTGGTCCCTAGTGCGTCGTCTATCTGGCTGCTCAAGGACACATTTAGATTTGTTGTGTAAGACAACCGTTAAAAATTATCAGATGTTAATATTTAATGCTTTTAACGTATATGGATATTCTGTAAGCTCAACATTTTACGCATTCGATAAAATCAATATTTGAAGGCATAAATCGTGTCCGAGGTGCCATGGAACACGCTGTTTTGTAAGTAAAGTGATAGCAGTTGTCGACTCTTGTGTTGCTTTTAAGGTTATGTTGAATCTTTCCTATCAAATATTTGATGAAAATTTCAAAATATAAAATATAAACCTTGAGAATCATATAATTGTGAATTGATTCATTTAAGAATTTATTTTTCTGTAGCTTTCTCTTGAAATGAATAATCTGGAGTGATTACAGAAAATAATAGATCTATTTTGTAGATTAATTTGAAACTGGTATTGTAATACGACATGAATGTAGAATATCAAAAGTGTGAACTAGTCTCTTTTGAAATTTGGCTTATAAAATTAAAAGTAACGAAAAGCGATTATAAAAAAGATGGATATATTTATTGAATCTTAAGATAATATAAAAAAAATATATTAACTGATTAGGTACTTGTCTGTCTACTAATCTACTCTATTCTTTATACATTCAATTCATGACTAGGTGCCTACCCTATACATTTATGTCACTCGCTTTAAGAATATATTTAGCAATGTTGTACGATACTTCAGCAATATCTACATGCAAGTAAGAGAGATGCAAAACTGTTTTTGATAATTTTTCAGCCACTTGTCATGTTCCTAACCAAATTTTCAAGACAATGTAGAAGGATCAATTATTATAATCATTTAAAACCATAATTTGTATTCCAATGAAGAGAAAACTATACCTAAATATTCTTAGAAAATTTTAAGACCAAATAATAAGCAAACCTTATAAATGTTCCTCAATATGTTAGATTTAACGATTGACGTTAAATTCAACGCCTGGTTTTGGCTTACAAAATAGCAATCAACGTTATAGATTTCAATCTAGCCTTAAAATTATCGGATGCAGGTTACAAAAAAATAACTATTTAGATTCCAGGCCCGTTGGTTACAGAAAAGCCTCAGTTGACAGTATTCCTCCTGAATTTCGAAATGGCTGAAATTAATGGAAAAAAGTTTGGATTAGTGATTTGTTCAATTATGTGGTCGGTCTCGTGTCCACGTTCGTGGTAAAGTCAACGTCTTAGTATCCTCATCTCGCATGATGCCACTTTCTCGCCCGAAAAATCACTGACAAATTAATGATCAATCACGTTGAATAACATATCTTGTTAATTAGGATTACTGCACTACAAGAGTAGAAACCATGTTCTCTAAGGACATTATTCAGATAGCAATTTATAAAGCAAAATGGTAAATTCATAGAATTTATAACGGTCTGAAAATAAACTTTCTCCCATCTTAATGTAGCCGTTAGGTAAATAGAACGAAATGCGGCAAGGTTGAGCACTGTGCTACTGCATTATTTAGCATTAAGCTGATTCGCCTCGTAATAGAATTTTCTATCAGTCGTTACTCTAGTTGTTGTTGTTGTTGGTAAGCTTGAATGTTCTGTATTCTATATATTTATATAAAATAAGACGGACGTTGGAATACATCAATATTCATTGATCATTAATTTCAGATTGTGAATAAGCTTCTTTGAGTTGAATTTATGCTACATATTTGTAATATCTTTATTACCAAGAGCTAAACGGATTGTCTCATAAATACTATCTGAGACAAGAGCACTTTGATCTATGTAAACTTTTCTTGGTACAAAGGTCAACGTTTAGGCGCTGTACGGCTCTGAAGTTATAGTAGGTATTATAATCGTTATTTAGTTATGAATTTCTAATGGCCTATTGAATTTATTTAGCCTAAATTTAACAACTGCATTACTTAAATGTGCAACTGTATACCTATTAGAATATGTGTGGTTCAAAGTTAGTAACAATATGTCAAATAATAAAAGCAGCCTGAATTTCTAATGACGGTCATCAGATTTACAGGTATCATAATATAAAAAAAATATATTGCTCTCAGTTGTATAATATAGGAATGATTCATTGTAAAGTAATTTCCGTTTTACTCTGGTTATTACACATTAATATTGTTAACTAATCATATAAATGTATTATTGTTTGTAATCTCATTAATTGTATAAATCAAAGTGCAATTAAATGTTACAGTGACGATTGTTTTAGAAGCAATTTAAAACTATCAATTTCCTCTTAATCAAGAAATGGAAGATGATTATATTCCGTTCCATGAATAAAGATAACCTAGCATCAGAAAACAAGCTTTGATCTAGTTTAATTCGCTTCTTTGACCGACCTTGAAAACCGGAAAAGGTAAGTATATGTTTGCATTTTTGTAATCAGATTTGTTTCAATCAATCTTCAATAAATCAGAATAATAGAACAAATTTAATGAGAGACATGGAAAGTTTAATACAAATCATGTCATGAAATCGATTCTAATATTTTTTTAAGTTATTTATTTCAGATTTTTTTGTGATCATAGTAAATAATTCACACGACTCTTACTAGACCTTAATTTCATCATGCAAGAAAACGCAATTGAATACACTAAGTTGAATACATTTTGCTTATATTTTCCCATCATTAATAATCTCAATAATTCAGATAACAAATTATTATTCCCTTAATATTTCTATTTTCTATAAGAAAAAATATTTTTAGGAAGATAATGTTGTTATTATTATTGAAGACTACGGAAAAAAAGAAGAACAGGGCAATAGGACTCGAACATCGATAACTTTACCACTCCGCCAAGGAGCTGTTACATCTTAAGGAAATAAATGAGAATATTTATAGCCTTTATATTGATAAATACCTTTATTATAAAATTATTTTGAATTATAAGCTGCTTTATGAAATGATTGAAATGCAGTTTAAAAAAAGCTTCGATTTTTTTCTAATGATCTTTTTGATAGCATGACATTTATGAAACACGTTTACTATGCGAACTGCATTCATAAAAAAACAAACTTATAGCAGAATCGTATTACTTCTTCTTTTGAGAAGTAAGTGGGACAAAAATCTAGTCAAAAGACAAATGAGTTGAATAAACATAAAAAAACCAATACGCATTATTTCATAATAATTAAAACTAATCAACATACAATACAATATTTGTTCGAATTATCAACTCGAAAATATGACGAAATTACATTACGAGCAGAAAGAATAATGCCAACATATATAATAATTGGTCAATTTGTTATGGATGAATATTCCAACAAAATCATTCACAGGCATGGGTATAGGTGCCTACATTTATGAACAGTCAATTATTGTGCGTTATGTATATCTTAAAATTTAATTTTCGCTTTCACATCGCATCAACATTAACGTAACGGTTTATTCTCGATTTTGTTTCAATGCATCGGAATTCTTTTGATAAGTAATATTTCTTCACATCCAGACTCATTGTTGCCTGGTGGTGAATATCAACAAATTTCTGAACAACATTTGAAATGCTATTTCAATGACCAATTCTTTGAGTTCGTTGGCGCAATTCAGTAATTTGATCGGATGGAGCAAAACGTCGGACACGACTCCAGCAATAGCAATCAACTTTGGTATTAATTTGGAACTGTCAAGGATTCTCCAATCCATGAAATTTTCTACTCGGATATCATATGATTGTGTGAGACCAAGTGATCTGTCTGTGACTCCTTATCTTCTATCTAATTATAACGTAATAGGTAAGCACTTGTGCCTGAAAGGAGATGTCACTTGGGAGAGCCACTGAGGGAACAGCATTGTTTAACAAAAAATATTCAAAAGTATCAATACTCAATAGAACCCTATGTTGTCTATTTTGTGAATTGACTTTTCCTAGGGCCAAAATGAATATTTTTATATTGTATCTTAAGCCTTCTCTTGATATCTGTATTTTGGAAACCTTTCAAGCCAATCATTCAGATATTTCTGAAAATAATAATAATACCCCAATAATAATTGCAGATGATTTTAACTGTGCCGAGAACTGGTATTATTCCAGTCAGCCTGATTGAAAACAGAACTACAGAAACATTATTGAAAATTAAAAAAACTGATAGAACAACTATTAAGTTAAAAAATGATACCTGAGAAATAACCTCAAACTTTCTTCAAGTTCAGAATCATTGTACCTCAGCAACTGAGTGTCTCTGTTGCGGTATCTCCTAGATCGTTCTATCACTTCAACAATCATGATCTCTTGGTCTGAAGAGAAAAATAAATCAGTATGCTGCATCTTTTCTTCATATCAAACTCAAACCACAAACGTAATAAAAATATTAAATTGCGCATTTTTCTAATAATATAGATTATGCGGTTGGCGTACGATGCTGATCAAAACAAATACGACAGGGTCCCTGTTACCTTTGCGCCAATAGTTTCCGGTTGGATATCTGATCGAATCCGGTGAGATATCTGTCTGACGACATTATCGAACTGATAGAAGCTATGAAGGCGCTGAGAAACCCAAATCCACATTTACCTATATCACTAGTTTATCTATATGATTTTATTGGAGAAATATCTCTTAGTTGATAAACCGGGCATGGAATGACTGCTAACAAATGTATTATTTAAATTATAGAGTTTTTTTGCAAAATTGCAAATGAGTCTCAATTTTAATTTTTCAAAGTAAAGAGACAGAATCAATCCATCAAAACATAAGATAACAATAATAATAATACTAGCCGCTTGTGCCATTTACACCCCCTGTTGATAACAATTAAAAATGAAAAGCTCATAAAAGACTAAAAAATCTTCGAAGTGGTATGCACGGCGCTGATCCTTGTGGAGATGCAAAATGAGAGTGAGTCTATGTTCCATCTCGCAAGGACTACTTTTCAGGTTCTGCTCTAGAAAAACGACCAGGATAATAATACTGGCATAAGGGGTGTTGTATTATATTCAGAGCTTGAAAGCGTAGTTTTTTTAGTCTTTTATTTGAGTACATTTATATAATGGTGGAAAAGATGGGTATACGACATTTTTGTTATCGATTTCGTCAACAATCAGCTATTGTTTTAATGTAATCTGAATTGATCGATTCAGTTTTTGACAGACTTCAAAATACGGAGCAGGTATTCAATTCAAATAAACGTGCACAGATTTTGATAATTATTTTTCATTAAAAAGAGATGGTTGAACTATTTCAAATTTAAAAATCAAATATGTTTTTCCGCCATAAAGTAGCTGTCTCAAATTTTAGATTTTCGAAAAAAGTTGCCTCCCCTCTCCCTGTTTTGGTAAAAGTTGAATTTGGAAAATTCAAATCGGCGCACGCTTATCATGTAACTACGACCACGACTAAATTGCAACTGAAAACAGTGCTGCCTCTACCAAACAACCAATGAGCTATAAATACATTGAATTCAGCATATTATCAACCAGCGACTGTATAGTAAGCAACCGCTTTACGTAATATGATTTTTTTGGAATTAGCAACCAACTTACAACTGCAACGCGATAGCAACAGCGTCGCTATTTTTAACATGCTTGAGTATGTTTACAACATGCAACCAGCGACTTCGAACATTAGAAAGCACACAGACAAATTGCATATCTCCTCTGTAATGGAAGTCGCTCAAGGAACGAATTAAAATGATAAATTGAACAAGTGATATTTTGGGAAAAAAATTAAAAATAGTTTTTATTAGGCATTTGAGATTTGAGCCCTACCGATGAGTACTATTGCTATGTCTCCTTTTCTCGATTTGATCTATACTTATGTATATCGTTTGCCAGCAACAGCAATTCCATAACAAATTACAGTTTTTCTACAACACAAAATTATATAGACGATCTGCCAGAGAGTACCTATATACCAGAGAACAGAGACATATATATATATATATATATATATACGCTCCATGCTCGTGCGTGACGGATCCCATTGTCCGACGTTGTCGTTCCATGTCGAAAATATAGTCTTGATCTTACTCGAATGAGATAATATAATTAATCAATATCGGATCACACTTGGAGCTTAACAGGCAGCGAGATGTCAGCGATCTAAGTACCATTTCGAAATTTCAAGTCTCTAGACCGTATGGAGCCTGAGAAATCGCTGCGGAGTCCATCTATACAAGAACCGAAAGTAATAAAAACTATTAAAAAATACAAAATAATAATAATTTTATTGGTGTGCTGGTAAAATTTTGGAGTAGGTGCCAAAAGTCTGATATCTCCCTATAACTGCACAATTTCAAAATTACTAGCACAAATAGAATTAATATAATCTTGTTTTTTTCAGTGCATCAATGTGGGTCAATATTTTTGGTATAAATATTTTTGTCGGACAATGATTTGCATTTTCAGGATGGATGATATTTTGTATGTGTCCGTACCATTTCGTTATATGGAATAGTTCAGGGTTAAAGGATACAATCACAATGAATAATTTAATTTAGGAACATATGAACAAGTTATTACAAGAACTGGTGACTCACTAAGGGGAAGTACGTATTAAACTGCATTCTCACACCTACTGATCCAATAAATAAGGCGTTTTCCACCTCATTTTGATTTATTCCTTTCATCCGCAATTGAATTATATCACTATAACAGAAATACTAATTATTTACAAAGATAATAAAGGCTTTTGAAACATAATAACGTATTTATAGTAGATAAGTACCTTACCGATTACTTTAGTGATGTTATCTCAATATACCCTCGAGATAATTGCACATTAAATTGCACTTCAAATCGGCACCTCGTTAATTCACTTATTTGTATGGGTATTTTCTCTCTCTGTCAAATAAACTCTTGACAATTATTATTATTATTCATGGGCTTTGAAAGAAGCCATTATAGCATTCAATAATTGGAACAGCTGTATTCATAATCGCAGGAACATTTCGAAGCCTAGATAGACAGTAATTAAATTGTTTTATGAAAATTGTTCGTCTCAAATTATTCACTTGTATTCTCATATATTCTAAGCTTTCTTTTTTGCATCTCAAGTTCAAACAAAATACAACTCTTTCTCGGAAAAATCTTAGTTTAAAATACTTTTTATTGTTTCAGGTTACCTCAACGTCAAAGTTTGAGTTGGTGAGTTTGTAATATGTCTACATATTTTTTTAATATACAGGGTGAGTTTTAGTGTGTGCACGGTCGTCAAATCCGTTATAATAGAGGAAATAAAAAGATATATGTATACAAAAGTAAAGGCACTATAAACCTTCATATTTTGAAATGAACTAGAAATGTACAGGATACTCCCCAACATGGTGACAGATCCATCAAGTGGAACACCTTGCATTTTATTTTAAGTATATTCAGATTTTCCTCTTCTTTACGAATTCAAGAATGTAACGTTATATTGAGTTGTATAAGGGTTTACAAAAGATACGATAGATTTTATCCCAAAATTCTAATGAATTCGAATTCAACTTCCTGTATAATAATAATTAAATTATAATATAAAGTGGTTTTTACATGTGTCGAATATGTTTAGTTATGTAGTGTTGTATTAATGAACTATTATTACATAATTGCGTAAATTCGTTACAAGAGCGAGTCAAAACTCAAATCCAATATTTTGTCGGTGCTTTCAAATGAGCCGCCCTTTATTTTACATCATGGACAAAAATTACCATCATTAAACATTTCCTATACCTACCTGAAATAACACAGTGTGTAAAAAACTATTAAAAATTAATAAAAAACGACTATAAATACCCAATATCAGTTTTTAGTACCTTCCTCTCCTATAGATATCAAACCAAGACAGCTGTTTCCTACATAAAATAATTTTACTAGAAATATTGAACCTGCTCGAGCATTTTTCGAATGAAAATGATCATATCTTTCGGAAAACCTAGCATAGTTTATAAAAGTTTACATTTTTAGAATCGTGAAGAAGTATAAATTCTGAATTTAAACATAACTAAATATTGTTTTATCCATTTAAAAATACATATATTTGATATACCACCATCTTGGGGTATATACTGTACGTTTCTAGTTAATTTCAATATACGAAGGTTAACAGTCAATAAATAGAAGTTTTCATTTCTTTTCCAGTAATAGTTGATCGAGTTATCGATCACTAAAAACTCACCCGTACAAAAACAGGCGACATTAAGTCTCATTTTCTTCAATATCTATTATATTTGTATAAGTAACACAGTGAAATTATTTGTAACGGCATTCAACTTTTGAACAAAAGTATTTTTTAAACTTTTGAAAGCCACAATTTTTAATCTAAAAAGAAGATCATAATGATTACCGAAATTCATCTTACGACTGATTTTGTACCAAAAAAGTTGTCATTTGTTTTATTAATAAAAAACCGTGTCACTGATTTGGCTCTGGGAAACCTACAGTTTTTTTATCACAATAGACCGATTGCATTAAGCGAACATTGTCCTCCGCATGCGCGGCGGGAAATTTCAACGGCCACTTTCATTTGAAATGTTACTCTTTTGAACAGAATGTATTATGCCTATGTCCACCTAATTTCATGTTAATGGCTGTCTGTGAGCGTTTCTATCAATTTCTCTATGTTCTATGACATGTACCAGAGAACAATGCTTCTAAATAAGCTTGAAGAGTTATTCTATGGCCCATAATTCGCGCATGCGGAGAATTGAATTCATTAATTCAATTGGTCTATTCCGGAAAATCGGACTTATTACAATGTCTTCCTGCTGGTATGCTATTAAACGGGAACATTTGAGATTCTCTACCATCAGAAGCATTTCATCAATTTACATTAATTGTACCCCGTATGCCGTATGCTACTATCAATCCCAACTAATCACTCAATAATAAATCAAACGTTAAATTATATTAGAATAGACTCGGGATGTATATATAAATAATTCAGTGTCTATTCATATTCTGTTGAAAATAAGTGTAAAAGTGCTACAAGATATAATACAAAGAAGATTAATAGCTTCATAGTGGAGTAGAAGATATATCAATGCTTATATATCAATGTTAAGACTGTTTCTTACTGTTTGTACAGTCGTAGATACGTAAGTACATGCCTTGTTCTTGGATGACTAAGATGGAAATAGCTCTCAGGATTAGTTGGTAGAAAAACAATGTTTTTCTCACACTGACCGCAGTTCGATACAAAAGAAGATAATTAATAACTGACATTATGGTATAATAGGCGATTAGATAATTCTTATAATATGAAAACGCTCATGGGATGAGTATTTCCATTCTTTATACCAAATATGTAACTTGTTAAACAATATTCCTGGGATGAAATATATACTTCCATGAATCTTATTTATTATTCTGATCATGGTTACTATAGAGATACTTTCTCAATACTCACTAAAATATTCTTATATATGAACTAAAATTCTTAGAATTTATTCTCGAGTACCTATGACGTCATATTTCTTACTCGAATAAGATCACTGGAGTGGAGGCGGGGTTTAGTTAAAATCGTTGTATCCCCCCTTCAGACCGCTTCCACAGCTCACCCCCCCTGGCCAATAAAGATGTTGTCAACAAACAAAACGTATTTTATCAATTAAGTTTTCTGTCTATCTCTGTTAATAGGTCATTGATTGTAATAGTGTAAAATTTTTCATTCACTGGAATTTGTCTGCGAGCGGTAGGAAAGTCGTGTGAGTGGACACACCAGATTTTTTTTATTGATTTTATGTTATAAGGTCTATCAAAATTTTCAACTGTTTTAAAAGTATCAGGATTAATGGAATTAGAAATAATTTCTCAATACTCACTAAAATATTCTTATATATGAACTAAAATTCTTAGAATTTATTCTCGAGTACCTATGACGTAGTATTTTTTCTAGATATTTGAAAAAAGCTGCAATTGAATCCATCAGTCCAATTCCCTTTTACTTTCCTACGCTACTATAGTAGCTGTATAAGGAAAGTAATCGTGTGAAATTTTCGGTATCGAGATTTTTACAAATGTTGACGTTTCAGAGTTTTCTAAGTCTAATAGGCATATTTTCAGCCATTGGTCTGTCTGTCTTTCCGTTTGTCTGCCTGTCTGACTGTGACAGCATTATCTCAGGAACGGATCGGTGTATTTTGTTGCTTTCTTTTTTATTTTGTTTGGTACCAATATGATGACAATCCTGCATACACTGGGTGTTGAGCAATAGCCAAAAGACGTGATTTGCTCAAGACTATAGCACGAAAACGGCTCTAAGGATTTTGATAAGAGTATTCTTCTGAGCCCTTTACCACCCACACACAGCGCCATCTCTGAGAAAAGCACACAAAATAGTTATGCTTGAATAAAATTCCGTATTTTCCACATTTTTCTTCAGATTCTGGCTAAACGTTTCATCTTGCGAAAAAATGTTACATGACCAATGTTGTTTGTCTTAACATGCTGAAAAAATGAGTGGTAGCACGATTTGACCAGAGGATTTTTACTTTACTACCGCTATTATCGTCGCTATGTAAGGAGAGTATTGTAATAGTGTAGAATTTTTCATTCACTGGAATTTGCCTGCGAGCGGTAGGAAAGTCGTGTGAGTGGACACACCAGATTTTTTTTATTGATTTTATGTTATAAGGTCTATCAAAATTTTCAACTGTTTTAAAAGTATCAGAATTAATGGAATTATTAAGGAGGGCCTTTCAATTTGAATATTTTCGTTCGGGTTTGAGTTGTTTTGGAATAGCCTCTGCGAGAACCATCTGTACTCTGTAGAAAGTACTCACAGTATACGGGGTATTTCTTACATTATTACCGCTACACTAGTATTATAGAACAGATGAAGCATTCATCCCGACAGAAGGTAATTTTTCGAGTTATTATTGTAATTCTTAAGTCGTAGTGGCGGATAAATCTTCCCTGTTTAGTTTTTATTGTTTTGTAGAATGTAATGCTTATATTCAAAATACATTATATGATCTTTCTTTACAAAAACAACATCATACTTTACTATCTGCAACACTAAAAAGAATACTGGTGTGTACACTCACACGGCTTTCCTACAGCTCTCAAATGAATTCCATCGATTATCTAAATCACACGATCAGATCTTGTTTAACACTTTGTCCCAATATTGTCAGTTTGACAAGCATCTAGAACATTATTATGTGCGCCCAGATAACCATAGAACTTTCTCAATGAATGCCATGTCAAGATTCAGATATATAAAGCCGTGTCGATCACGGGACACAGTCAGTTTATTGTATCAGTCAATTGGAGACATCGAAGTCGATAGTAGTTGAGACGCGATAGTCAAAGTGACAAGTTGTGACAATTCTACTACAACAGAAGCTCGTGTACAGAGTGTTGAAAATAAATTATTGGAAGCAATCTGCGAACTTTTGAGTATTACGCAAGTGAACTCACCCCACAACGTTTAGCACAGGGTTAAACGTTACAATACAAAAAATAGAACAGTTAACTTGCTTTTTCGTCAACTGAGACTGACGGCGTAATAATTCATGAATTTATTGGTTCCAGTCAGACATTTTTGTACACATATTTTCTCATTACTATTTTATCCCTAGTCACTAGTGATTTTGAAATATATCCATGCTGTCATCAATAGGTACTCTATAGAACCATTCATCTGGTATGCATAATTTTCTTTATCTTTTCTAAATAAAATTTCATTCAAATGCGAAATTCAACCCTATCATCAAAGTCTTCTCTCAGCACACTGTGTGTGAAGCTTTAATTTTCGAACTTTATTCTATAGTATAGAAAACGAGTTTTTTTTTGTATTGCAAAGCCTGCCCTTTGAGCTGAGCTCCTGAAAGTAGGTCGGAGCAATTTAAATAGATATATATATATATAGGAATAGAGAGAGATCGTTAAAAACTATCCAAACATAGGCATCGATTTTTTCTCCCTCTTGTGTTTCACGACCAACCACTACTTTATACTCAAAAGTAGTCGCAAACAATCTCACTCTCAGATCCTGGCAAGCTTCAAAGCGACGACGAGCGTACCAACGAACGATGCTCCTCTTTTGTAGGATGATTTATACATAAAATGCGAACTAACACAAGGAAAAGGCTATGTAAGTATAATATATACATAAATCACGTCGTGTCATGCGGACTCTCTGGCAAATCGCCCTGTTGAAAATAAATATTCTTTGACGGGCGCCCAGCCAGAGCCATCACCAATCAAAGAAGTTGGGAAGAGAATAAGGAGGCGCCCCCCACAAGAACCATTATTGAGATCGGTTCGACAACAACAATTGTCGAGGGCACTAGCGCTCTCTTCTTTCATGTGCAAATCGGGTACAAAGTAAACTTTCCAGTTGGCTCGATTAATCACTCCGATTTTGTAAGTAAGAATGGAAGCCGCCATTGTCTCGCGCCAGTTCTTTCACGATGTAGAAGAGCTCTAATTAATATTATTGGCTCGATGCTGGTTGATGGGGAAACCGAGAAAGGTCAGGTCAAACGGGTCTATCAATATACCTAGGTAAAAGCATTTACCTCATATTCAAAAGTAGAGCAATGTTTCTTATTTGAAATAAGAGTACGCAGACCGCTTAAATATATTCAGGGGTATTCATAATCGTATAGTAAGGTATACTAAGGTATACGCTACTAAATTAAGTGCGGAGGTCTAACCTTAAATTAGCTTTATGACTCATGTCAGTGTTATCGTAGGATAGATTTTTTATTTTAATACGGTACTAGCAGAGAACACCTACCTCCAAGGTACCAGCTAGTATCGAAATAAGATTGAATTGGGTACTTGACATTAATGGAAATTCAATATAAAGTGATGTTCAGACGATATTAGGTAGTCCTAGCATACCAAAAATCACATTATGCAGGTTAAATTTCTCTTGGAATTTTAAATAGTTGTAATTTCAAACCCATTATCACTTGACTGCGAACGCCTATTAAAATCGATCAAGATAGTGACGTAGTAACAACAAGTCGATGAACACAAATCTTCCTCAGAGAGAACATACAATATTGTATCTTCTCTCTGGTCACATAGTGTTATCTGCTCTATTCCTCCTTTCTTTAATATCGTGGGACACTAACTAAGGGAGATTGTGACATTGCAGCCGTATTTAGAGTTCAAGTGGGAAATTAAAAAACAATTTTTGAATATATTTTTTTTAATTCTCAAAATATACTCGTAATTTTTTTGTATTATTTTTTATTATTATCTCGGGAACGGATGAATCGATTATGTTGCTTTCTTTTTTGTTTTGTAGAGTACCGAAAAGCACGAAATGATCACATGAACGAACTCATACTCCGGCTAAGCAGTTCCTCTAAACCAAAATAAAATTGAATATATCGTGTTAGCTCGCTTAAAATATTATTGGTCATATGACCTGATATATTTCTATATTCCTTGGAATGCATTTCCGGGTATTAGGAAAGTCGTGTGACATCCGAAAAATTTTTTTTTTGGTTAAATTTAAATTGATTTGAAATGATACATTGTGTGTGTCGAAACAATTTCACTGCTTACATGTAATGTGGATATAGCAATGGACTATCATTAGTCGAATGTGTCAATAAAATGCTTTATGCTGATGTTATATTATAAAGTATTTCGACAAAGTTTAAGCTGATTGGAGTTATAAATAACAATTCTAGATTTTCCCCAAATTGTCAATCTTTGCTGGAGGGGGAAGGGCCACAAGCGAGCAACGAATCTTTTACTCTCGATCAGTCCGTCACTCGTGGAAATATTGTTATCCAGGCTTAGGCCATTATTATCAGCAACTTTGATAAATATTAGTTCTTGTGTTCGACATTGTGCTTGATCTTGATTTTGTCTTACTGGTCTGCTGCCCAAATACCCTGCTGATTAATTTACGGTATGTGGTTTATATTCACTTTGGAAAATTGTTTGAATATCTGTCTTTTCCATTAAGCAGGCTACACATGACGCGCCAAGTACTTGCTAAGTACTTGTGCATAGTGCATACAAGTATTACTGGGCCAAGTACTTTTGTTACTTCCCAATCGTTGTCGGTAAACGAGCAGGTATCAAAGGACCTGAGTCAACGCCACCTATAATAGGTGTTTGTAGAGTATCCCTCCGTTGAAATGTATGTATAATCAGGTAGGTGGAATACGGGTAAAGGCAGTTATTCCAAACAAGTACCGCGAAAAATATCATCAGGTTTACAGAATGTGTTGCAGCAATAAATAATTTCCCGTAACCCAGAGTTGTACCCTACACAGGTCTTTAAAGTGAAAATTTTAAGTAAAATTCTTGTTATTGCAATAGTTAGAAGCAATAAATATTTTTTAAAAAAATTGTACCAATTTTATTAGTCACAGAAAAATTCCGAAAGAGGTTAGGCATAGACCCTATATCCATGGACTGCCAATCCTCTAGGCTTCTCAGCAAATCGAAGCAGCCCAACATACAAGGCTAGAGTGACGTGTTCAGGCAAACCATGGTCGTAACAACGACGTATATGCATTTCCCAGTGCTGTATCTCGGAAACCTTAACTTTTTAGGAAGCAGGAAATATTTTATTATTCAAAGTCACATAACATCCTAAATCGTAAACATCCATTGATAACCAGACATAAAGAATTTTACGCGAATATAATATCTACTTTTTTACATAGCTACTGGGGGCAGCGGTAGGAAACTAAAAGTATATATTTGAATAGTAAACCTGTACTTTTCAAATGAACAAAGAAAATAGCTGGTAACCCAGTAGTTTCTGTTCTGGATGATGGATGCTTCACGATTAGAAATGTCGAAATATAAAGATTTTTGTAACCACTCATATTTATTTTTTCCCGTTCACACATACTGACGCTGGTTACGTGCGGATAGGACTCGTATGGTATGGATTCTCTTCTCATGGTTATCGGTGTGAAGTGAAGGCATATACCTTGTTTTTGTTTTTAAAATTTAGTGACTTTGTTGGTAAGACCAGCGATGTTGTATGGTACCGTTACCGAAGCCTGGCCAACAAAAAGTTGTCATGAACAGAAGCGAGAAACTTCACACAGCAGAAATGCGAATGCAAGATACGCAGGTAGTATGAAAGTCGTGCCCATCACCGATAAATTGCCAGAATCTCGGAGTAGATGGTACGGTTATGTGATGCGAAGATCGGACGATCACACAAAGAAAAAAGGAAGACAAAGACCTTTAACCTCGTGGCTGACTACTATACAAAAGGATATGAATAGATTTAATCTAAATGAAGATGATGCTCAAAATAAAGCTGCTTGGAGACACATTATAAGCAAAACAGCCTCCGTATAACGGGAAATAGGAGGAAGAAAAGTAATTTTGGAGGTAATGGTAGGAAAATGGAAAATTTACGCATAAAATATATATTTAAGTTACTCACAGCCCTTTCATTTGATATATCATTTGATGTGCTTAAAGAAATGTTTTCTCTTAATTTTCTAATTTGCTTCACAAAATTAACCCCCTCTATAACAGTAACTGCCAACTTTCAACTTTCTCCGTTTTCTAGATTCTTAGAAAATAATCTGTGAAAGATGGATAGGCAATATGATATATGGACGCAGCTATAAGTTTTTGTCATGCCTTTATTCAGTGAAGGATTAAATCTGATTTATTATTTTTGAGTAGCTCTGCCGATATCGAAAAAGTCAATATTTTTCATAGAGGTGCATAAGAAGTATTTAAGGAACTAAGACTCATCAACAAAACAAAAATGTGTATTCAAATACAGACCTTTCAATGAATACATGATCATAAGACAAGATTCAAAACAGGTATCATACCTAAGAAGTACTTACATCATAGCAAAAAAAGGTTTTCAAAGAGTGGATATTTCTTGATCATTTATTTAGATGAGCAATTATTGATTTTTTAGAAGTAGGAACAGGAAAATCGATTTGATATAATGCATGTTAATACACAAAGTCTCATAAATAATTTGAACTCACTCGAACCTACTGTACTTCAACATAACTTTGGCATTGTAGTGTTAAGTGAACATTGGCTGAGTAGTGATGAAACATACACTTGTAAAATGAAAAATTATATATTAGCCAGTTCCTTTTCGCGATCCATCCACATTCACGGAGGGGTATGCATATTTATTAGAAATGATATTTCTTTCGAACAAATTGATGCCTTGAACAAATACAACATGGAAAAGAATATTGAAACTTGGTGCATTAAATTATCAAAACAAAAATGTATTATCGTATCTATTTATAGTGCTCCAAGTGGAGATATAAATATTTTCAAGGATAATATCACTGCCATGTTGCTAGTATTGTCAGAATGTTTAATCTGGTCTTTGGTGGTGACTTCAATATTGATTTTACTACGGATTCTAATCTCAATCAAGATATGATAGGAATATTCTCATCTTTTGGTCTATCTAAACGAATTTTTGGCTACACTAGAATTCATGGTAGCTCAAAATCATGCATCGATAACATGTTCACAAATTTTAATGTTAGTGCAGCTAAAATCTCTGACTTTCATATATCTGACCATTATTCCCATGCATTAACTTAGAACGAGAAGATCCACCAAAATATATTAAAACTATTTTAAATAAAAAAATACTAACGGCCTATTGCCACCGGAAAGGAAAATTTCTCAAAATTCATTGAATTTAAATTTGAACAACCTTTTCATTGATATACCTACATGTCATTACATGTCAATTGTCCATTTTTAACCGCATGTATCATAGCCTTGCGGTTAGAGTATTAGAGGTTGTTGTTTTGGCTGTTGCATATAAAGCAGATAGGGTTCGCGTTCCGCTTCAAGACAACATTTTTTTTTTCGCCTATTTCTTATCAATAAATATACTATATATTTTTAGGTAAATTTCTTATAGAAATGTACCTATTGCGATCTTTCACACTTTGGAATTTCGAAAAAATTTCAACGGCATGTTATTATATGTCTATAAGTTAGTCCAAAAAAACATTTGGTTCAAAAGTTTATATATATATATATATATTACGAAATTTGTTAAGACGATAGAGGTCGCAGTTTTGGAGTTATCAAGTTCAAATTTGCTACAAAAATCAATCTCTTAAATATCTCGGCCGAGTTCGTTAGAGGGCAATATCGGGTAAGCAGTTACAGAATGGCGACCGTTCAAACATTTAAAAAAATTATCAAAAAAGAGCCGTAGTGTAAATATCATCAAAACTAATTTTAGTTTATAGACATAATCAGTACCTACAACTTTTGTTCGAAGCAATTTTCCATAAAATGCACAGATTAAAAAAATTAAAATTAATCAAGAAAAAATAAGATGTATTGATAAAACATGAACACTCAATATAAATTTGATGTAATTGTACATTTTCTGGAGATCTTAATATAGACCCTGATTAAAAAATATATAGTATATTTATTGAAAAGAAATAGGCGCAAAAAAAATTCAGCCTTGAAGTGGAACGAACCCTGTCTGCTTTATATTGAACAGCCAAAAGAAAAACCTCTAACCGCAAGGCTATGACACATACGGCAAATTTATGTAAGAACATATAGGTTTCCCAATGAAAAGGTTCAAATTTCAATTCAATGAATTTTGAGAAATTTACCTTTCCGCTGGCTACAGGCCATCGGGATTTTTTTGATCAGGGTCTATATTAAGATCCCCAGAAAATGTACAATTACATCAAATTTATATTGAGTGTTCATGTTTTACCAATATATTTTATTTTTTCTTTATTAAATTTTATCTTTTTTTCTGTGCATTTTATGAAAAATTGTTTTGAACAAAAGTTGTAGGTACTGATTATATCTATAATTTAAAATTATTTTTGATGATATTTACACTACGGCCCTTTATTGATAATTTTTTTAAATGTTTGAACGTTCGACATTTTGAAGCTAATTATCCGATAATGCTCAATAACGAACATGGCCGAGATATTTAGGAGATTGATTTTTTTAGCAAATTTGAAGTTGATACCTTCAAAACTGCGACCTTTATCGTGTTAACAAATTTCGTAATATCCCATATATATATATATATAAACTTTTGAACCAAACGTTTTTTTGGACTTATTTATAGACATATAACAAAATGCCGTTGATTTTTTTTGAAAACTCAAGAGTGTGAACGATCGCAATAGGTACATTTCTATAAGAAATTTACCTAATATAGCCAACAAAACTATATTCTACAATAAATTATCTTCAGAAAATTGGACCGAACTCTATGAACAACGTGAGATAAATGAGATGGTACAAGTCTACTTCAACGTCATAAAAGACTTAGGTATGGAAATCTCATTTCCTCCCATAAAAGGAAGAATAAATTCCAAAAGTGATGACCATAACATTTACTTGTACCCAAAAGTTATTGCTGCTAAAAATGAAATTCAGAAATTGAATAATCAACTGAATCTGTTTGACAACTGCGAGCTAATAAAAATATAATTCATATCAAAAAAATATAAATACGAACAGTTACTCATGATAGTTAAGAAATAACAGGCGATGAAGGAACTGAATGAGTCCAATAATAAACAAAAACGATCTGGCAGCTTATAAATAAAAACATAAAATAGCTCATCTTGTCTTACACCGGATCATTTCAATGACTTTTTTTATAAATCTAGCCAGTTATATGAACTATCAAATAAGCACACCCAATAATCTATTCTCAACCTATCTTCACCATGTTGCATATAATGCTGACAACTCAGCACAGAAGTGGAAAAAATCATCAAATCCCTAAAAAACTCGGGCTCGCTCGATATTTACAATCACTCAGTGGTCATGTATAAGGCAAATCTATATGCGATAGTGCAACCCATCACATGTATTATGAACTTGATATTAAAAACCCGGGTATTTCCATACAAACTAAAAATTGCAAAGATAATTCCGATCTACAAAAATGGGGATATTAATCTTCCTTCAAACTACAGACCAATTGCAATAACTCCAATCATTGAAAAAATGATGACAACAAGAATGATCGATTAGTTAGTTAACTCATTTATATCATTATACAATTCACTTCCCCAATCAATGAAAAATGCAACTCTCCAATTTCAAATGTAAATTGAAAAAAAATCTGTTAGAGAAATCTTAATATGGTTCGTCTGAATTCAACTTTATCTTGTGATTACCATAAAAATTCTGTTTATGTGTCTATATCTTTGGATTTTTTCTTTATACTTACTCTATTTTATATTTATATATTTACTGACTTGTCATAGCACTAAGGTGTAATAATTTGACTAATAAAAAAATCAAGCAATCAATTTTAATATAGGAAACAATACCATCACGAGAACGGCCGCACTAGTGTTTCAAAACAAGATTGGCCATTACAACAGACAAATTATCATTCTGATAAACGCGATTTTCCACAAAAAAAAGCGATAGGTCTGTGTGAAAAACTATATTACTAGAGGAACTATGAACATTGGAAAATATCATAATTTCCAGTTTACGGGATATCAGTGTGACCTAAAATGCAAGTATGCTTTGACAAAATGTAGCGAACAAACGAGGAGTACCTACCTACTTTCAGAATTTGTATCTATCCAAGTTTATAAACGTACTAACGTAGCATTGTTGAAAAATACATACATTTTGATGACAAAATTTGAATCATGGAGAAGCGAACTCATTTAATCGGTACGGTAACTTTTTAGTTTGATATAAAGATGATGACTGTGTTCAGGGAATCAATATCTGCACTATCTAGCGCTATCATTTGTTCACGGAGCTCAAATTGTTGTACTTCCAACGCTGTCGTGAAGTCATTAATTTTTGTTTATCATGTAATAACTGAAAGGATGGATGGATGGTGTCAGCGTTTGCAAGCTGCATGAAAAGGAATATGTACCGTAATTTACAACTGACATCTATGTCATATTGAGCACTTACACAACAAAGTTTTGTAAATTGTAGAAGGATGAGGATCTAGTCTATGGCATAAGTTAGATAAATAATATAAAATAAATATTTTTACGCGATTAAGAATCTCTGGTGCACTTCAAGATGCAGCGGTTACCAAATTCAGCTGCAAGAGTAATAGTCTCAGATCCTACAGTTGATTTCTGCGGGTATCTGTTTTTTAAATGCAACCTGATTTATATGAATGATTATTGCCAAGAAAATATATTACACCTCGGTAGCCTAACAAAAATTAGCCGCAACTACCTTTAAATCGTATTATATATTGTACATTGACAATCAGACTGACAGGCACATAATATACGTCTGACATTTAATATGAACTAATCTATACATAGGTATAACAAAAATTGTAACAAGCCGATGTCTGTACATCATAGATATTTAAGAAAAAATAATATAGGGGTCTTTATTTGAGCAACAGAAGCCAAAACAACAGTTCTCAGAATTTTTGTCTGTATGTCTGTCTGTATTGTACGCGCATTACGCAGAAACTACTGCATGGAATTGAATGCTGTTTTCACCGATGTATTACCAGAGGTCCAACTTAAAATATAGGCTGCATAATAATAATAAAATGTTATTACGCCTGTCTGTCTTTCTGTATGTTTGTATAGGTATCACGCAAAGACTACTGCATAGAATTGAATGCAATTTTCACCGATGTATTGCTAAAGGTCTAACTTAGAATATAGTTTCTATATACCTCGTCTGTTTGTCTGTCTGTATGTTTGTACATGCAAAAACTACCGCATGAAATTGAATGTAGTTGTCCACGCGCACGAAATAGAGGGCGAAAGCTAGTTCTACATAAAACAGATTGCTCTCTAAAATTGAACGTAGGATCTGTGGGATAGTTGCAAAGTTATCTCCTATACATCTGAATTCTTTTCGTTTTTATTTTCTTATATTTTTTTATTAAAAAAGGAATTGAGCTGAAATAAGTTTTCCTATCAAAAACTAATGAAATTAATGACAAATATTATTTATTTAAACCAAAATTTAATAAAATTATTACATTCTAAGTGGTAATTATTATTTATAACAATGAAATTAGACTGTAAATTCTTCAACAAAACTAGATACTCACCACATATTGAGGGCTGCACAAAAGTGTTAGTTTTACAGACAATAATTAATTATAAGCATAAATCAGATATTCAGGCAGAGATCTTTGTCTAAGTTTGAAATTGAAAGTTATTCTAGTCAATAATTAAATTACAGCAGGAAAAAGGTTTCAATTAGTACTTATTCCAGCTTTAGTGAGAATGTGAATAAAATATAAGAGCCATCTTCTCTATTATGTTCCTACTTCAACCCAAATGTATCCCATGTGTTTGTTGATACCGGTTTTATTCCTGATTGAAAGGCAATTCCAATTAGTAATATCTCTGAAAAAAAAAAGAAATTTTCTTAACTCATTAATATTGATCGGGCCTCAACCTCAATGTGACAACACCACCGCGCAATTTGAGAATGGCGAAATGTGAACGCAAACGCAAAATAGCGTTCATGGACCTTGCTATCACTAACACACAATTGACTCCAAGAACAATATCGTTAGTTCAATGATAGCGACTCCCTGAAAACAGCCTGTCAAATCAAATCAATTTATTCATGCAATATACAAAAATACATATATGTAAGATAATGTATTTTTAGATATTGTTAGGAGACAGAAGGGCATAATAAAGGAGCATCTTGGGATGACTGCTGCGGAAGTGAAATAATAATAATATATTTCTGTGAATTCACTCTGCTGCACTGCGAAACATGTTATTGGCGAGCCTAGAGAACATCTACACTAATTGGGGATTCTAGAAAAGGTAGTCTCGTCGGCTTTCCCTCTAATGGTATCTTATAGAAAAGCACTTAATAATTAAATTGAAGTAGTTCCCAGGAATGGAGGATTGGAATGGAGTCCCTATTACAGTAACTAATCGAGAAGCAAACATCTCCACTTCTGCATCCCTTTTAATTTATTCAAACTTAATGAATACTATATTTATAGGAGGAGTAAAATTTTTCAGCTTCCCGGCTTTTTACGATTCTGAGGATTATTATCCGTGTTGTCTTAATTAAATGAGAAGGAAGTTCAGGATGAGAGAAGGACGATTCATTCGCTTTCAAGGATGTTTATAGCGCGTTATTTTATTATTATAGTGGAATTACTGCTACATTTATAGCTTGAAATACCATTTCGAATAGATATTACTTCTTTATTCGAAGAAGGCGATGGTTTCTTGAAAACAACCAAATCTAATAAAATACATTGACATTGCTATTTAATATCCTGGCTATTAGATACAAATGAGTAAATATTTATTTCAGTAATTTACAACCATTACAGTTTTACTCTTCTAACTTTTACTGTAGTAATTTAATTCTCTTTAATTTAATATCAAAAGGTATGAGTGCAATAGCTTATGCTGAGACTACATTCTTCAAACGATTTACCATACCTTCGACTCCAAAAGGCTACTACTTATGGTCTTAATAATTCTAGAGACTTTAGCATAGATTGTATTGTAGACCATTGCTTTGCCAAATTGCCAACTGATGTCCATAAGTTATTGGTAAGGATACTTCTCATATTCTTAGATAACTGAAGTCTAGATATGGATTATAAAACAGCAACAATCATCCTTCCTACAAAACCCTACCTTTGGAGAAGATGGATATCTTTGAATTAAAATCTTGCATATTGATATTGATTTGACATATACTGTCTCCGGAAAAGTGAGTTCTTATTGTTATTAGAATATCACAAATGACAAATTTCGATAACAAACTAACTAGTCTCCGGAAAATTTAAAATCATAGTTTAAAAGTTATTTTTTGGCTGAGTTTTCTGAGGAGCTAATCAAGTGCATCACATGATATTTAATTATTTCACATTTACACATTCCAGGTGTCTCTTGAACTATTTTTGTAATACCAAAATGTCAATATTCATAAAAATATGCTGAAAGACTAAATGCCTAACTAATTCCGTTCGAGCAAATTCGGACCATGACCAAAATCTAAATGAACCTAATTCAATCAGCAGCTAGCTAGACAGGAAGACACTCACAAACACGGAGATTACCAATTTACACTCGAAACTCGAGCTTAGCAGGTAAAGTTTGCATAGGTCTGCGCCGGAAATGACGTGTAAACACGGAGCTAGACGATGCGACGGGTAGAAGACATCATCCTGATTGAAGGCAGATATATTTTATCGCTCTTATTAAGGTGGAAAACCGACTATCTTTGTGTGCATGAACGCCAGGATATCGTCCATAGTCCGTAGAGACTATCGACCCAGCCAGGAAGAGCAATGATTGCCGAAAAGAAGAAGAAGAGGAAAAAGACAAACACATGCTGATGAATCGGATGTAAACTTTGC
Source organism: Crioceris asparagi (assembly GCA_958507055.1). Lineage (NCBI taxonomy): Eukaryota > Metazoa > Arthropoda > Insecta > Coleoptera > Chrysomelidae > Crioceris > Crioceris asparagi. Next base: position 15,135,220 of record OY293829.1, on the reverse strand, counting down.
GCCTGATAAGCATTAGTGTTTCCGGTAGTAAATGAATTTATGGTTTCAACCATGTTCGAGGAGATATCGCAACAAGAAGAAAGATTTTCCTGTGGTTGTTTGCACAAGCAAGGCTCACAAATCTAGTTGGCGGATGTTTGAGTATTTCTCAAATATGTACATTCAGCATTGAGCTGTCACATAATGACATAAAATCTTGCGAGGTCAATAAATCAATATATCAATATAAAACAATTATATTTCTCTAAGCTTGAAAAGTAGGTACACTTACGAGATTAGATTAATACTTACAGTACATATACACAATGAATTGTGATATTTATCCATTTGTAAGAATCAAGATGATCTTCTTTTTCAATTGACTAACATATCATACAAATTATATTATTTGACGGCTGGCCAAACATTAGGGACTTGATCATAGCGTAATACTTGATAACGCCAAACTCTCGACCAATTCCACTATTGCATCTTCACCAATAAGGAAAACACTTCAGTATCGGGAAGCTTGCACCCGGTGCTTTATTCGACTTTATATTTGATTCGTAATTTGAAAATCTTCACTCGATACCCCACGAATTGATCGAAAACAAAATCGGGACACAACTTGTGAGATGAATATGAATACTGACTAGAAAATATAATAAACATTTCATGCTATTTCCAAAAATAAAAAATCCTGACGGCCTGTAGCCGGCGGAAAACTAAATTTATAAAAATTCATTGGATTGAAATTTGAACACCCATAGATTTTTTCCTTATTGATTTTCATTTATTCATTTTTCCTTTATTAATTATCAAAAATAATAAACACAGAATTACCACTTTAAACACCAACACTTTTTATTGTCAAACCCGACAATTGTTTCGCCAACAAGGTTGGCATATTCAGGGGGTTAACCTGTAAATCAGTTATTTACGCCAACGGTTCAGATTCCAGATATTGTTATTAATTTTTTTTTTCTGTGCATTTTATGAAAAATTGCTTCGAACAAAAGTGGTAGGAACTGATTATATCTATACCGCAAAATTATTTTGGATGATATTTACATTACGGCTCTTTTTAAATATATTTTTTAAAATATTCGCCATTTTGAAACTAATTTCCCGATAATGCAAATTTCTGAACCAAAAGTTATTTTGGGCCTACTTATAGACATATACGACATGAAGTTGACATTTTTTCGAAATTCAGAACTTTGAACGATCGCAATATGTACATTTCTATAAGAAATCTACCTAAAATTATCGCAATAAATTATTATCCGGTCCTCAAAACTAGATAGTTCTGTTGCCCATTAAATTTCATAGTAGAATTCCATTACAACTTATCTATGCGATGTACCCATAACAAGTTTTGAATTCGCTAAGGCAACTTTATTCACTGCAAAACTTATTTCTCTTTGAGGGTAGCACTTGCGATGGTCGAGAGCCTTACAGAAACTTCTATCACTTCGAGTAAACCTATCTAGTTAAGTCCATTCCTTATCTATTTTGAAAGGAAATTTCATGTAGGCTCTGTAACGTTTTATTTTTTCATTGTTTCTATATTTTGTACTAAGTGGTCATCATAAATCATCTTCAATATATAAAATATCCACAGAACAGAAGTAAAATTATATAGAATCTTATTGCGTAGGCAAATATACTAATGACAGGTATGAAATTTCATTCATTCATTACAGATTTTTTGTCAAACAAGTTCAAGGTTTACTTCAATTTGCTAACTAAATTGGATAAAATTATATCAATTTTAAGGTCATCACTGAATAGAAGGCATTTCCAGTAGCAAAATTGAAGAACAATATCATAATTGAATATGTTGAAATAAGTAGACCTAAATGTGAACCCTGTGGGACCTGAATATAAAGAAGGTTTTGAATTATCACCAAATTTATTTTTTCAAAATGATAGTCATTTAACAATTTTAGGAATCAATCACATTAACGAATTAATTTTTATGTGAAAACATGGAATAATTTGATTGTTGTATCCAAATTGAAAGACAGAGTTGAACCGTGTTATACACTGTGTCCAATTAAGTTGAAACCATATGGAAAAATCTTAATTATAGGTTTTATGAAAAAAAACTTAAAATTCAACCATCAGATATCATTTTTTTAATACGTATAAGAGGTGAGTCGAAAAATATGAATTTTGCTCAAGAGTAAAGTACCTTTATTTTTAAAAATATCGAAAGTTTTTATTGAAAAAAGTTGATTATAATTGGAAATTATTATCATATATCCAATATTATCCATCAGCTATAAGAAATAATGCAGATTTTGTAAATTACACATCATCTATTTTATGGAAAAAATAATTATTAAAATTATTGTGAACATTTCCAGACATCTTCTCTATTATTTTTATAATTATCTCCGACAATAAAAACTGGTTCAATTTTCTCATTACTAGTTAATAGAGCCGCCATTTCTTGTATTTTCTAAAACGAACTAGCGATTTGACGTTTGGAGTCAGTGCATCCTAGATTAAATGTTTATCGGTAGACGTAAATTTTCAATGCTAATAGACAGAAGTTAATAAAAATAATAAAATATGTTTTTTCAAGGCGGATGAATAATATTGGATATCTGACAATAGCTTTCAATTATGATCAACTTTTTCTAATAAAAGCCTTCAATATTTTCAAAAATAAAGGTAATTTACTATTGAGCAAAATTCATATTTTTCGACTTACTTCGTTTACGCGCGAAAACAATTGATATCTGATGATTGCATTTGAAGTTTTGGACTATGCAGAACTTTTTATCAAGAATAACTTTTTATCAAGAATTACTTTTTTTCATAAAACCAATAATAAAAAAGTTTTCCATATGGTTCCGACTTAATTGGGCACAGTGTATATACATTTTTCCGGGTAGGTTTTTGGGTGGTCATGCACGTATGATTAGTGGTAGTTTGTTTTCTGAAGATAATTATCTAGTGGCTAAAGTTAAAGAAGAGCTTCAGGGCAAAAATTGACATATGATTTAATGGAACAGTTTTATATTGGGGCAATATTGTGTGTACAGTGTGTGTGCTATAACAAAATGATGAATGTTATAGCTACACGCATATAGAATTAAAGTAATGCAAGAAAATTCTCTTAATGATACTGCTTCAGAATTGATAACGTATTTATCATAATACATATCACAAAAAATAAAATTAGTTGAATTCAATCATTCATCAAGCTAACTATAATAATGAATCCTGCTGTATATGATACCCATATTGAACTAAAGGACGTATCTGAACTGCCACTGCAGGTTGATTGATGTTTCGAAAAGATTTCTTGAGGCGTGTAAAATTCGTTAACGCTTCCATCCTAACTATAATACCCGTGCGACCTGTCAACAGCTAATTTTCCAATATATATTTATCAGTAAAATAGCTTCAGGGATTCTTATAGGAAGCAACATGAGCGTAGAACGGATAGAGATAATGGTTCTCAGGTTACCGAAAAGCGATTCTAATGCATTTGATTAGCTTAGCCTTTGGGTATTATTAAAATGAAGTGATAAGTGGAATAACTGATTAGTTTGACTTAGGAATATTTTTCTCATAGACTAAGTGCGTATGAAATTTCTAGTAGGACATAATACATAAGACGTTCAATTATTGTTTTCAAATTATTCTTTCTTATTTAACATGATTGTGAGATACTACTACAACGGCTTAAAGAAGAAATATACCTTATCTTGTGATTAATGATAACGTACGCAAAATAATAAATAACATCTCTTTACCTCCCAATCTGCCGCGATCTCAACAGGCTTCATTTGATTACTGTTCACATCTCTAACTCAATCGAAATATGGCCGATGATGAGATATTTCTTCATTTCCCGCTGTGTAAAATCTGTTCGAGAACTCTCCGTCTTTTTCATATTGACGTAAATAACGACTTTAAACGTACATATGCCGACGTGTTCCAGCTACACAGTGTCAGGTAATCAAATTTACACCGAATATACGTTGGATTTTTGTGAGAGAAGAAACACGCGGGGGCTGGACGGAATGCTTCTTTTTATATATTATCGATTCTAGATTTATTAAATGTCATATAAATATTGAAGCCTTTGGAGAAAAGAATTCATGAATACATTAGGGAACGAGCAATGATGAACGTATGAATTTTATATTAATGTTTTTTTTCCAGAAATAGAGAGGTCAAATTTTATTTAAAATGAAACCTTTATCTTCCTAGGATTTCTAGGAGGTTACCGGTACATCACAAAAATAAAAACCGTTAGCCAGTAACACAATCCAACAGTCGTTACTCAAGAGGTTTGAAATAAGTATTGCTTACATTCGCATTAAAAGGGACGTCTGTTCATTCTAGATAAAAATATATTTTATAAAAAATTGGACCGACATTATTAGTTGGTGCACTGAAAAACACAAAATGATATTAATTATATTGGTGCTGGTACTTTTAAAGTTGTGCAGTTGCAGTTAAATTGAAAACTTTTGGCACCAACTTCACAAGTACCAGCACCAACTGAATTAATATTATTTTGTATTTTTCAGTGCATCAACTAATAACGTCGGTCCAATTTTTTGTAAGAAATATTTATTTCACACTTGTGGGTGTAACATTAGTCCGAAAATCGTTGAACATCCACATATACCATTACCCATGAATATTGATATTCTTTGCTTGTACTTGTTATTATTCAGTAGGTAATTTAAAAGCATCGTCGCGGAAATACGCATATTTTTGACTTTACCACCGCTGTAACCCGGAAACCTCTATGGAAAAATTGTTCAATATAAATGTTGCTACAAATAATCTGGTTTTTAATTTTCTCAGATTTTCTATTTCTATAAAAAAATTGACTCCTCCACATTATGAAAATACACATACTTCAAATTTCAACATCGCTGAAACTCGAAAACCTTAGCTCTTTTGAGAAATTGTTCAATGTACACGATATTTTCTTATTTTTTGTTCTGCCGTCTGGGATTTTCGATTTTCGAGAAAAATTATTCCCTTTTCGGAGGAAAGGAGATTTGAGATTTGAGTGTATACGAATATGGGACTATTTCTCAAGTCTCCTCTTTCAAATGATTCAGATATCTTCAAAATAGGAGTAGGTTTACTGAATACATTGCGCGCACAAATAAAAAAAGCAGACAGTCGAATTGTATACCTACTCCGTTTGGGTCGTCGGTCAAAAAGCATCAACAATAGATTTTTCGGCCCAAGAAACTTTTATTTAAAACTTTTTATTGAAATCTGCACAGCCACTAAATTCTATAACTGAAATAAGTCAATTGCATGATTTTTCAATCTTCAATCTGGAATAGTATACACGGAACATTAGAAAGGCATGGTTCTGGAACCGAAACGCAAGGGAAATGGATCTGAAATCATTGGAAAATATATTCGTCTGTTTAATGGAGTATCATAGGGTAAACGTGCCAAACGAGAAGTTTCATTTTTAATCAACATAAAATTAAAGAAAAGAATTGTCGACTGGGAACCCATTACGAAGAATATAATAAAAGTAAACCTTGACATCTATTGGAGTAGGTATATGCACTATCGGACGATGAGACTTTCGCGGCAAAGGATGAATTCTTTGAAGAACTTCAAACATTCGAAACAATAGAGAAATCAAAAGGTTACCCGATTTCAATATCCGAACTGGTAATAAACGCAATGATTCGGCCCTTACGGGAAGGATACTATAAATGACAACATTACACGATGGATCGACCTTTACGCGCAAAAGGATTTAAGAATAACAAATGGTATCTTCAAGCATAAATTGATTCATATATATATATACCTGGGAACAACAAAGTAGAAAACAGAAGTCAATAATAGATTATGTAATTATGAAGCAGTCAACAAACGTACATATGTGGATCCGACCACTATTTGTTACGAGCTATGATATATATTCCAAGATGGAATACAAATACGAAAAAATAAAAATAATCTGCATGAAATTGGAGATAATTACGTAAATTATCCGAAATACAAATTGGACAGCCTTTTCCATGAGAGCATCAAGCTCTTGTACCAAAGACGCCTTGATGAATACTTGAACCAGTCAGAGAATATGTCCTTTGAAGAATGCATATAATAATATGGTAGAAAGCATTCACAAAGCAGTGCTGGAATCATATGAGATAACAACAAAAAGTTCACAGATGAAGTCATTAAGCACAATGAAAAAGCTGTACTTGAAGTGGTTAAATACAAAATAAAGAAAATATAAGGAAACAATCAACATGGCTAAACAAGAAACACGAAACAAAATAAACCATCTGAAAATGTGATTTGGGATAGAAAATGCAAAGAAATAGACGAATGTATAAGCGGAAGAAGGTGTTTAAAAGCCTGGAGATTCATTAATAGAGTTAGATCAACAAGCAGTTTTAACTTTCAACCTTTTAACAAAAATAAAATATATAAAGCATGCTTATCTATCTCTCGTACAGGTCTCCACCGTCAGTTTTATTATCCAACATGGCTCTTCACCTTGTGCCATACTGATGAGAGGCAACAACTTCGAAATCATGATATATGTCTGGGAGATCTGATTGAGCAGTACAGTGGAAAAAACGCATAAAACTCAATATGTCGACAACATACAATCGTTCTTATTGTAGCCCCTTCAATTTACCAGATAGGCATTATCTAAATTCGTATTCTAATATGGTTGACTGGTACTATATATTAGATACTGTAGTCACTATTGTGAATTTTAGATCGAAACAATAAATTAAGTTTTATTTATACAATTTACATAATGAATTCATAATTTTATCTACACAAAGTTTTTAACTATAATCATATCTATTAACTATTTTTCCTTGCGCCTGTTGATGGAACTTTGATGTTCTGAAACCGGTAGCACAATAAATAAGGAATTGTGAGAACTGGTTTCATATAACCTTTTATTTTTCATAAAATTTACTCACGTGGAGTATTCAATCACCACATATACCTTTATATCAACCAACGTTGAAATTTCGTTCTTAACAACCCAGTTTCGTTAGCCGCATATTTTAGGTCATATTCATAGAAAAGATCGACGGAATTTTTGAAATATGTAACAATGATTATTAATTTCCACACGGTCGACATAATGTACCAAGTAGTTGTTGAGTGGGTACCACAATACGTGCAAAATACAACCTCACGTGTTATGAGTTTATATTTATACATATGGAGTATAGGTAATGTACATGCCTTGTTTGACCTCTAAAGCTCAGCATCGATTATTAACAATGCTATATTTTTGTTCGGCAAGCACAGCTTGTGGTGTTGTATATGAACTGAACATTGAGATGACGACCACACATATAATATGGGATTTCGGTATTGGGAAGCCTTTTCTAGTTACGAAATGGGAAATTATTTGGCGAACTTTTTTGCAGGAAAGCTTTCGGATACATTGTGCAGTGGAAAAGGTCATGTTTATGAAAATATAGTCTTTTCACTTGTAAGTGTTCAGGAAAAGCGATAAAGTTTGTCAAAACCAATAATAATATTCTTTGTGACATTCTAATAATATTACACTTGAATCAAGAATTGACGATATTCAAGGTAAACCAGATATATTGCCAATTATTCATTATTATTTATATATAAAGCTCTCCATACAAAATTTCAGAACATTCAGGCCAATAATGTTTGTGTTAATGAATTACTGATTACCATACAAATACAAGTTTTATGTGTTATACCTATTAACGTGAAAACTGTCTATTAGGTGCAATAGGCAGTATTTAATCTGTTGCCTGAAATCGCGAAGTTTGTTACCTATTTCATGTACTATAATGATGCCTGATTCGTAGAGTCGGTAACGTTGCATATGCTCAGTTCACGGAATAAGTGACTACCAAAATACCTGAGATTATTTAAGTTTTTATTTCATTTGAAGTCAAAAACTACTAACCTAAAGATTGCTGAGAACTTTTCGTCAAATTATCTGTAATTTGAATCCCTAGAGTGGTTTAATCTGACAATAGGTGAGAGCTTTAGTTAAAGAATAATGAAATAAATAGTTTCGCTGTAATTTGATTTAGCTTTGGTTATTGGAAAGACTCCAATAACCATCCAAATAACAAATATTTGGATGTGAGACAAAAATGTACTCATGGTCTGCTGTTTATTGAAAATTGACACAACCTATGAAGCAATGGGAATGAAACCGTATTAAACTGCTTTTGGAAGTAAGTGTCCAGAGCACCATGTCAAAATACTTAGAGCAATATCTCAATCTAATATTTATCATAAGTACCTATATTGTTACCTCAGCACAACGAAAGAACGGCGTAGCTATGGAGCTATAAGATGTCTAAAATTACTTGTATACGTATGAAGACTTATCTAGGGAATAATTTAATTCAAGTGTCTATTTATTTGATTTATAAAGTATCTAGATACGCCTTACAGAAACTAATATATGGTATAATATGCAGCGTGTGCTTTGAGTAACGAATATTTTTATTTGTTAGAAGATATAATCTAGAAGCTTAAAACTTCTGTTAACAATATTTCTCTATAAGTATATTAGTTTTGAAACTATTTATCTGCCATCATTCTAAAAATCATTGAGCCCCTAAATATTATCCTGAAGATCATTCCGGAAGACTATTTGATGATAACCACCAGATAAACAATCAACAAGCTACCATCTTTTAACTTCTGCTGATTTGGACAGTTCGGAATAATGAGGTGACGATCAATAATTTGACCCTTGTCCAAAGTCCCGTATTGTATAATAGCCAGCAAACACGATAGTTCGAACCTAAAATGGATATAATCAATCAAATAGTTATAGGTTACAAAGAATCGTCGTTATTTGCCAAATTATAGTTTTCAGATATGTATGAAAAGATAAGGAGGTAGGAGTAAGTCCTTGAAATATCTGTTATTACAATCGCCATGCAAGGTAAATATAAATATTAAATATAGTCACAGCCGTGATTACTTATTTGGCCTTATACGTACGACTTTATAACAATGTTATCGGTAACGGACAATCTATTATGATTATGTTTGGATTTTGATTGACTTCGTTTGACAGCAATGGCGGGGACTATGAAGTTGACGTGGTATTAATAACTTTATTGAAATGTTTCTATGAAATTCTTCAGAAAAATGTTCGAGATGTAAGCAACCCTTTATTCCAAGTACCCTTACAATGATAAAGTGTTACAGAGAAAATAACATCTAGTTAAATGGACCTATACGCCAAATAAAATTATGCAAAGAACGATCAGCAAGGATAAGCAAACAAAAAAATTTCAAACATAAACCAAAATAAAACCTCTACACGTTTTTGATCTCGGGCTTATTAAATTCTTATAACTCGATATCATCCTACCCAGTTTCTGTTTTGAAACAGCTTTTGATTTAGCCGTTCAAAAGGTGAGAGATAATAGGAGAAACAAGATATTTATTATATATTTGATTTGTTCTTCATATTCGTTTATGATACTCAATTCTTTCATATCTACCGAATAGAAACTGCTTGCTTCCAAAAACTACTTATTATAAGTTAATGTCATACAGAAGGGCATTGGAGCGCGTCGTTGTGTGTCGTATCGTCAAAAAAGGCCGTTACAAAACGTCAATGAAAACGCATGTTTCAAATGATAGTATCATACTTTGTGCTCGCTTGCAATTTGAGTTTCGGCCATTTGGGTTTTTCTGGACCTAATACTTAATTGGTTTATAATATTTGAGGCCTCTGCAATATAATGCCATATATGATGAGTGAATAATGAACGGAGACCCAGCAAAATATAAATTTAATGTGCCAGAATATATCCATACTAGATGGAAACCTGGCTTCGCTCGGGTGGAATGTGACTCATAATACACAATCTTTTACAAAATGTAGGTAGATATTTTTGTAGTTATATGTCATAAGCATAGGATAAATTCAATATGTCATATAGTGAATTCTTACTTTAGCGTGCCTATGGTATATTCATATATATCACATTTTCATTATGCTACTGCTGAACGAAATGTATGATTAATTATCTTAATCGAATTTGAATTGTTGATATACAGGAAAATTCAAACTATACACCTCGTGGGTCGCACTATCTGATATCATTAATTCGATATAAATAGCGGACATTTTCTTATCGAGCCATAAATCATCTCATGACTTTAAAGCTTGCAGAGGATCGTCGTTAAGTCCTTTGTCGTTTTACATACAGCTAATTTAATAAAAACGTTCCACACCGAAATTAATTTTTCTCCAACAACCGTGTTGTCTGTTGGATATCAGCCCGAGTGCAATAAATTCCAGAGCATTTTAATATAAACCTCTCCTGCGTGTTCTCCTCCTCTATACAGCAGGCAGCAGCTCACAGAGCGATGCCACGAGAAGGTATCTACGGGATTAAAAGGACGCGCGCGCTTGGCTTGTCTACTTGATTTTAACGGATTACCGGAGTAGTAGGTAGGTATGGGAGAAGAAGCCGACACGAGTTATTACCGAAACGTTTTATAAATTATGGCCCGGCGATAAGAGTAACAAGATGCCGTGTGGACGACGTGACTGGAGGAATGTTCAACTCTGACAAAACGGTAGGCGCCATCATCGCCGGATTTAAAATAATGCTTATATGAAAATGTCAGATTCTCTCCTCACAAGGCTAGGGATTTTTTTTTGAAGAAAAGCCTTAAGATATCAACTACGCCAAATCAAAAGGATTAATGAACCGACATATTTTCACATTCCTACCGCTTCCCTAAGTAGCTCGGAAAGGAAATTCGGTGTCTCGTTTTCCATAGATATTTACGTATCAGAGAACTCTAAGTTCAAAACCACTTATTCTTAGCCATTGCTTTGTCTGTCTGTCTCATTGTCGTTACCGATATTACCTTGGTAGGGTATCAATATCGCTCGATGGTAAAACGTCTTTCGCTCAAGATATTAACGCGAAAACGCGAGAAAAAGCAGGGAAAAAGTTATGCTGTCATATTCTCTATCTTTTTATTTTAGAGATGGGTTGGTCAATCCGCAGATTTCGCAAACCAGTTAAACTGAATCAAATAATTTTGCAGACCGGTGAAGAATTCGGTTTACTCAAATAGATTCATTATTATCCATTATTTCAATCCCTGAGTATTTGTGTGATGAGTCTCATTTCTAGCAAAAAAACCTTCTGTCAAATAGTAAATCAAAAACTTCCCAGACTACTAACTTTTTCCGGGCCATTATTTAAAAAAATATCAATCTGATTAACAATCATTAGGAATAAGCATTAAATTGAATAGATAGTATAAAATAATGATCAAAATCTGAGTACGCTTACGTTACGAAACACGCATATGAACATAAGAAAGCACACAGTCGAATTGAATACCTCCTCCGTTAGGAAGTCGATCAAAAATTGTTTGGTTTACGGTTCAGATATATTTGCTTATAAACCGAAGGGTAAACCGCTGGGAAATTTCGGTGTATAACCTTCGGGAATTTTGGGCATTAATTGGGAATTTCTGAAAATTTTTGTGAATTTGTGGTAATTTATGGCAATTTCTGGGAATTTGTGGGAATTTTTTTGAACTATAATTTCACATTTTGAATAAAGTCGCGGCTTTGAGATACAAAATAAATTAAAACAAAATAAAAGGTGTTAATTTAATTTTTTATTTAATTTAATATTTAATTAGTGAGATATTCAATTTTGAAGGATTAGGTACTTAATACTGTAATACAGGTATATTCTATATTCTGGTATTGCAGAATTAGTTAGTTAGGGTGTAGAAAAACTCCTAAATATAATGCTATAGTTCTCAAAAAAAGTAATTCCTCCGGGCCTCCCATCGTGCTCAGATAGAATGTTATACTATTTGTCAGGATAACACATAAAAATTCCCCTAGAGCTCTGCTAGACTAAAATACAGAATTTACTAAGGCTACGAAAACTTCATACAATCTGGGGAGAACTCACTAATCTGGCAACGTTGGTAAGATATCACAGATTACGTGTCGATTCTGTAAATAGACATATTATTTATAATTTATGAGAATTTCTAGAAATTTCTGAAATTTCCAGGAATTTTTGGGAATTTTGGGCCGTTTTGGGAATTTTGTGTACAAAATTCTGCCAGCGGCTTACCCCTCGTTATAAGCCGACGTCGACAGTTCAGTTTGACTTGGTTTACCAACAAAATTCGTACATCGTTCGACGAAACGGATGAGTCGGGTCGCAGGAATATTATTTAGATATGTGTGCCTATAAACCGACTTCGACAGTTAGTTGACCGCTTCAATTGGAGTACCAACCAACCCGGTTTACTACACCAAGCTGACATACCACTAGTTTATCCATGTTCTGGCTAAACGGTTCCTCCTACTCTCAAATGTCAAAATTGAATATAGCCATTGTGGTTTGTCTTTGCAAGCTGAAAAAAATGAATGATCAGACTATTTTTATTTATGAAAGCGGTAGGAAGGACGTATGATTGGACACGACGATGTGTTATATGTTTGACATGTATGTAGATATGTATGTATGGTAGCTCCCAAACGGATGAAGAGATTTTAATTTATAGTTGACTTGATAGAGAGTGTTCTTAGCTAGTTTTTTTTTAAGTTCAACACGTATGTAACTGTGGTATCACATCTTCAAAGAACCGATTTTGATTATGCTTCTTTTATTTGAAAGGCCAGTTGATCGAGAGTGTTCCCAGCATGTTTTTTTAAATAATGTTTAACATATCTTTCTGTCTATGTAGGGTAGGACGGGGCTAGTTGAGCATAGGGGCAAGTTGGGCAATTAAAATATCTCGAAAACTATTCACCGTACGCGAAGGCATCAAATAGCGAAAAGAAGGATTTGCGGGAGCGCGAACTCATCCTGAGACCACCAGTGGCGGCTAGACGATCGAGTGAAGTACACGCGCGCAATGTTTATTTTGTAACCAAAAAGTAAAATGATTATAAAGCGGAATATATCGCCTGTAATTGTTAAATGTTATCCGATTTTAATCAGGTAAGTGTTAAGCTTCCATAATTTTATAGTACTTTTGATATGTATAAATATTTTGGGTATAATTCTAACCGGTTTCTCATAATCTCACTTTTGTTTTAAAATTTCGGATTGGGGTTAGTTGAGCTACAGTTGCTCAACTAACACCTCGAATTAAAACTAAAGTAATAAATGCTTTTTCATTTTTTTAGGATGTGGACTGATTTTTTGCGAAGCCTATTCTGAAAGTTTACTAGGAGAAACTTGGATCCAGTGTCAAGTTTGCAAGGAATGGGCACATACAAAATGTGCGCCAGATGCTGGTTTTACTTTCGTTTGTGTCAATTGCAACAGATTAAGTTTCCTATACCTATCTCATTAATATTTTCTTTTATATATTAATATTTTCTTATTAAATATTATTCAAGTCTGAATTTGATTAGAAAGACTGAAACTAAATCCAAATTTAAGCTTAAAATACGTTGATGTTTTGTTGATTCTATTTTCAGTTTATTATTCAAAGAAAATTTCTTTTAATTTAGTTGTTTTGTCACTAGAAGATTATAAATAAAAAATTGAGTATCAATCAGAAATTTTATTTCATGTCTAGTTAACATTCAACCCATCATTTGGCTAGACATTCTAAGTGCTCAATTTGCCCCATACCCTTGCTCAACTTACTTCACCTATAGGGTACATTGAGCATCTCTGACTTTCTTCACTTGAACGGCTGTAGCTCTTAAATGCGATTTGATAGAAATAAATTACCATGGACACTTTTGTAAACGGATAAATTCATTATCATTCAGTATGCACAACAAGCCATTAATACTTATCGTTGATGAGCTATAACCGCTAAAGTTAAAAAGTGCTCAACTAGCCCTGCCCTACCCTACCTATCTCCTTGTTTTTATCGCTTGTATGAATTTAATGATAAGAAAACCTGTCAAATTTTCTATTGAATTCCATAATGAAAGTGCCACAGTTGCTGCTTGTTGATCTATTCATTCCCATTAGCAACTTGTGCTTTACCAAAAGTCTACAGTAACCCAATATATATTCAGAATATTTTCTTTAAATGAGCAAGATATCCACAGAATAAAATTGCCTTGCAGAGAATTTTGAAGGCACGTGTTTCACAGAATCATAAATTTCATAGAAAACTTTTATCAAAGGCAAATCGGAAAGTTGCAGATCTGCTTTTCGAGAAACATCATATTAACTAGGGATATGTGAATTCAAGAAAAACATCTTGTAAATACATTGATATTCTAGAACGGATTCACAGAAGTTAAAAACGCACAAATATCCCCGGTAATGATAAAGAATATTGTATCAATTATTGTAATGCTCACTGCAATTCCGAAGTGATGGAAACCAGGTTTAGATATGTGATAATTATTTTCAAATTTCAAATTTTACTGTTATGTACCGAAAGTTATTAAATATTTTTAAAAAAAATTGGACCGACGTTATTAGTTGGTGCTCTGAAAAGTATAAAATAATATTAATTCTATTGGTGCTGTTACTTTTGAAGTTGTGCAGTTGCAGGTAGATTGGTAACTTTTGGCACCAACTTCACAAGTACCAGCCCCAATAGAATTAATATTATTTGGTATTTTTCAGTGCACCTACTAATAACGCTGGTCCAATTTTTTGTAAAAAATATTGATTTCACACTTTTGAGTGTAAAATTATTCACGAAAACCATTGAACGTTCACTATACCATACCAATGAAGATAGTACTTATCCTATTACCAACATATATTCCTTGCTTGTAATTGCTATTACTGAGCTCTCAGAACATCGCTGCGGAAATACGCTTGAATATTTTAGTTGTTACCATTTTAACATCGACTTTACTCGAAAACTGTAACTCTAAGGGAAAAATGTTCATTATAAATATTGCTACAAATAATTATGTCCTTCATGTACTGCCCACAGATTTTCAATTTTCGACAGAAATCGCCACATTGCACATTTGAGAGTTTAAAATGCGTCTATCTCGAAAACCGTAACTCTTTTGAAAAAATGTTCAATTTAAACGTTTCCGGATATTGTCCTATCTTTAATTATACCACCTCAGATTTTCAATTTTCGAGAAAATTTGCCCCCTCCAACCCCTTCGGGGGCGGTTTTCGGTGGGAAGGAGATGTAGGATTCCCGTTTTTATGAATATGGGACCATTTCTCAAGGCCACTCTTTCAAATGAATCAAAAATCATTAAAATCGGACTACGATTACTATATGAAAGGCGCGCACAAACCAAAAAAAGCACACAGTCGAATTGTTTGGGGTTCGTCGGTCAAAAAAGGGCAATTTGTCATGATGTTTTTACCAAATACTGTTTACTAACCGTATAATATTATGTACAAGTTTATCAATTTTCAATAGCTTGTTTGGTATCCATTCAGACAACTGAATCTCAGAGATGGTACTCTAGGCTTGAGTTGAGCGGGTGTTTGAAATAAAAAAGATTTATCAAATTTTATAGAGAAGATAAAAGTGTTGTGGGTGGGCAAATAGAAGAAATTGTTTTAGCTTCAGATTTTTTTGGTTTCAAGATAAATTTATTAATATTCCCATTGAGTTTTCTGATATAAGCTTAAATTATTTCATTAAAATACATTTCTAAGAATAAACTAAATAAACTAGCTCAAAAGGTTTTCCACGTTTCATGTAAAACTGCAATCAATTTAAATTTATTGTCGTTAACAAGGATTTTGAGAAAACTTTATTTGGAATCTACATGTGACGTATAATTCTGAACGATTTTTTGCTCCAAGATTTCTTTTACGCAACATTATTTTTTTATCAATTTCTAAATTTGAGTCATTCGCTTTTTTGACTTGCTTGGTTAATTTGAGTTTTATTCGGAAAAAACGATGAACTTCTTGTTTTGCTAATTATGAATCACTTCTGAAATTTTCAACATTTAATCCAGTTTTCGAGTTGATTGCAGCTATATTTCTTTATTTCCAAGAAATTCCAATTTAAAATAATCTCAACAAACGACATACCTACGTTTTATAGAAATAATCATAGCCTGCAAATTTTAAGATATTATCAAACTCCTGCCCTTTATATGCAAAAATGCATAATTTCAGGCGACAATATTTAATAAATAAGGCAAAAAATCCGATAATTAAATATTATAAAATTTATGTATTATAAAAAATATAAGTGTAATAGTTGAGCTTACAGATGATCTTTGGTCATCTGAAATTCTGAAAGAATAATATACTCTCATTTTTCTGTTTTTTTTTTTCTATCAACTAATGCATTCTCACTTTATTTTAAATATTTAATGATCACAATAAGTCTATACTGACAATCAAACTTAAAAAACGCGATGAAGGCAACTCAAGCTGGTAGAGGATGCTGACATAATAGATTCCAGACCTAAATAGTTGATACTATGTATATGGTACGAAACACATTTTAAATTGTGAGGCTTGGATTAATTTGCATACCACATCAATGCACTTTATTCACATTAAAGCTTTCCAGAATGCAGTGCAGTGAAAATCCCGCAACAGCCATATTGATTCGAGTACGCGTAATCTGATCTGACGGGATTGGGTGAAAATCCTCGAAGGGAATATAAGAAATGCATTTATTGTATCTATATATATATATATATATATATATATATATATATATATATATATATATACAATATATATAGAAACAATGTCTGGCATCTGATAATAAGTTCAATTACAGACACACAGAACGTTGAACTCCTTTAAACAAATCGATAATATAACACAGACATTGAATACTGCAGAAGAAAATAATTGAGCTTTTCATTTTATAATGAATATATCTCTGGTAATTGAAAATGTAACTGGAGATGATTGGAACAGATAATATTTTGGCAGTTCTTCATTACCGATACAATACAAACATCTTCTATGATTATTCGTTTCCAGGGAAGCAAGACCAACTTTAAGATTATATGGTGAGAGGCTAGTAGGTTTTCTATCAAATTCGTAGTCTTTTTACTTTCCTTTTGCTACTCTAAGTATCAGAATAAGGAAAGTATTGTAATCGTGAATTAAGCTATCTTCACATGACTAGGAATACCTAAATGGCCAGTATATATTAGAGCCTTACTTGGTTCCCTGAGGTAGAACAAGATAATATCGATCTTCTGTCTGACCAACCATCCCTTTAATCTGATGCCCCATCGTGATATTCTGTTATTTGTAAAGGTTGTAGTAGTCTGGATACTTAGGGTCAAGACCTTCCCTTCAAGATATCATCGGTTCCCAAGTCAGTCTTGGCACTGTACGACAAACAGACTGACACCAATGGCTGAAAATATATTTTACGGATTCAGAGACCTCTGAGATGTAATCATATGTTGAATAACTTACCATGAAAATTTTACACGATTATAATACTTTGCTTACTTGGGATAGCGGTAGGATCGGAAAAAATGAACTGAAACAATTTCAAACGAATTTGTGTTCTAGTTTGGTTGCTTTAGTGAATTGAATTGTACTTCAAAAATAAGCTACTTTGCAAATCATAGACGAGAACTTGGAATAGGAGTAGTCATTCTGGAAAGACATAAAGTGCTGCAAAAATTCAGCTGTCTTAGCAGGTGCACCAAAAAATATTCTGCTTCCAATAGAAAAATTCGTTGCAGAATCCATCCATCTACTTTAAGCGCGCAAAGTAATTAAATAATTTTATTACCATACTGGGGCCGATCAATCTGTGTAGGCGATCAATCAGGATGACACCCTTGCGCTGCAAATACCTTTTCACTGTGTGTATCACCAGATGGCCGGAAAAATGAGGCCGTGTTGCTGTCCCAACGGGAAGAGAGAGATGAATTACACGACGGCCTTTTGTGCATGCCAGGAAAATACCTTGTAAATATAATCGACGTACTTAAAAAAAAATAAAAGTCATGGTGAATCCGGATGGAGAGCTGCCGACCAGGTTGTCTGCCGGAAGAGGGCAAAAAAATGTATCCACTCAGCGATCGATGTCTACATGAAATAAATTTTCTGGCCATCATGAGTTTAACCTTCTCAACTCGTATCCATATATCTTTTGAAGAGCTCTAGACTACTATGATATTGGCAATTATTATTCGTTTATATTTCTGTTTTATCTTCAATGACTCTCTGTTTATAGCGTGAAAAAAATTATTTAGGATAGGAAAGAGGTACGGAGGTAATAATTAACTAATTGATCATGGAAGAATGAATATTTTGTAGACATTTGGTTGTCCGTGTAGTGGTATGTGAGCTACACGATCTAGAGCAGATGACTTATTGACAAAGAAGGTCTTGCCAAAGTACTCGGACCCCAATGATTCAGTGAGAGATAGCTACATTATCTTGGATATAAGATGAGTCAACACGGTTCAGTGACAGTGACTATCAAGATGGAGAAAAATACCGCTTACATAACTCAATCTGTCATCTAAAATGTTTCTATTATATACAGAGTTATAGGCATTGGTTCATATGGTTCGTTTTCCTGGCATTCTAGATTTTAAATTCGTTATAAAATGCTGACTCAGATATATTACCAAATAATAAAGAACACTAAAACCATAACGTCTTCCACCATATCTCAGTCTCAGTGATAAATACTTTATTAATGGCATATAAAGAAAAATTATGCATATTGTGCAAATGCCGATTGCTCAAGACCAATTCTTATAAATCGGAACTGAATTCCTCCATCTTATGGACCACCATATGTACGGCACTCTTGTAAACCGCACAGGGATCTATCTGGGTAGTGCTACTCCCCATGGGCCACGGAGATGCTATCTCTATGCCTCTGCCAATATAACAATTGAAGGCAGCTCCATTGTGAAGGGTGGCGGTGCGGAACATCAGCAGAGTCTACCTATATTTGGTGTGTGTATGGAAATCGGTTTTGTTCGATTGCTTTCCGTGACCTGGTGCCATAACATACGCGACTCACTCTTCCTCTCTTTTGCGAATTATATCGCCAAGAAAATGGAAAATTCACTAGCTTGTGTTTTGGTTACGTGACGTGAAGTCCCATATAACAGGGGAGGTGTTGAATGAGGAGTTCGTGTATCTGCTCTATAAATGCAGACGTTGAAGGAAATTTACTGTATCATTACGACATGATTTTATTATTTAGAAAACATTGAGGTTACGGTAATCTTGATGTTTAGATAGATATTTAGAGAGTAATGTTTGAAGGTATAAATGAATTCTTATGAAATCTCAAAAAACTCAAAATATCAGTGGCAAATCACTTACATCTGACGTATTTCATGCAGTTTTTTAAAATGAGCAATGTGTCTACATAATCACCTAAAAATATTCTAGGAAGTTTCTTATAAGCATTTTGAGATTTTTGACTTTATCCACCTGTAGGTAGTATCTAGTATCAACTTTGCGAAATTTTTCAGGTTGAATAGTTCAGTTTTGAAGAGTTGCCGAATAGAATCATAATTGAAATATTTTGCCTCTTCTTACGTTTAGCAGTTTTATTGCTATACCTATGTCCGAAAGTATTCAATACTCCACCTCCTTACGTTCCTGCAATATAAATTGTTTGGATTTTCATTGGCAAATATTTAGTTCAATTTTCATATGGCTAAAATACATTTCTAGTTTACCTTAATTTTTGGATAGATACTCAAATTTGACTGGATTGGGATAGAATTCAACAATATGACCACATTTTTTCGTGGCAACAAGAATGACCGATAATCTCATAAATCATATTCCCAATTAACGTAACATAACATTCTCCAGAATAAACAAAAATATAATTTGTAATTAATCCTTAAGCGATTACAACCAGTATAAATCTGCGTGCACATGGCGCCACTCAGACCCGCGCCCGCAGTTGTGAGATTTTCACAGCGACAGCATTCAATACCCTATCGGCAAAACGATTGTAAATAATAAAAGTTCGAGTGATTAGGTTCTGCGGAGATGCGTGTTTCTTTCCAAACTGAAAGAAATAAGTAATATAAAAGTAAAATAACTTCTTTATTACAGAAATATAAACATTATTTTCAAGAGAACATTCTTTTCTCATATTTCTTGTACAGTCATTGTGCATAATAAACCATAACATAGGAATTTAGATTGGATTCTCTAGGTTAATTATCAAAAAATAAATGTATTTTTTGAAGGACATTTAATTATAAGTTGCTAATTCCAAAGCCATTGTTGGATTTACATACAAGTTTGGAATAAATATTATATCAACTTATTATATATATTGGAATATAATGTCTGCAGTTTTCCAATATATAATAACTGAAATATCGCTTAACATGATAATTTTACTTCAAAAGATAATTTTCCTTGAAATGGTATTGGTTTAATTTCAAAAAAAATAATGAAGGCTCATATGATGCCGTTCTTTTTACCGACGCCTCAAAAAATGAGGCAGGTCTCTTCTGATTTGTGACAACTTCGAATAACAATCCTCAACTTTGTGATCTTCCATTATACGCCATCCTTAAATCCATAGACAACATATATAACGGCCACCACAAAGTTGCTATATGTACCGAATCAGAGTCTTCCGTGGAACTCATCAAACCGATATACATAGATCCTATAGTTCAAGATATCCACAATCGGTAGTAGCAACTGATCAGCACAAATCATTTAACAATCATGAAAGAAGAACGGGAAACAAACTTGCCGATGAAGCCGCTAAAATGCACCTGAAAACAACACCACTACATCCAACAACATCACACAAAAAGTCCTCCAACTCCACCTGAAAGATGAAATCAGAGAGAAATGGCATCAAAAATGGGATAGCGATTCCTCCAAACTGCTTGAATTCCACCCAAGTGTAGAACCTCTCAAGTTTACCATATTAAATAGACGAACCAAATTTATATGCCACTTATTACATTTCCTTAAATAGGTGATAGGCCTGAATAGGAACATCAAATAAATAATCTTATAAAATCAAATTCATTGTTGCTAACTTAGTTTGAAAAATTCATCATCATAATTAATGATTGATTCTTTCGGCTAACACTCAATTTTGAGTGACTTGAAGATATCTATTTAAACATATTTGAATCAATAATAATTCTAATAACGTGATTGTGAATACCTATGTAATTGTTATGCTAAATATGCATATGGGTGAATCTCATTATCTTCAGATTGGTACTGTACCACAAACCTTAAAATAAACTATGTGTAGTTTACCTACTAAGTACTTACTTATTTCTTTCAAGTTACCGACTGAGTCTAGAACGATTCACACAACTCCGCAATACCCAATGTCTCGATCTTTTATTGACCGACGAACCCCGAACGGAGGAGGTATACAATTCGACTGTCTGCTTTTTTTTTTTGGTTCGTGCGCGCCTTTTTTATTGTATACAATCTACAGATGGTTGAATACATTTGCATTGTAATTGTCATACCTGTTGGCACGGGTTGAAGCGGGTCATAGTGTTGCCATGTGCACGCTGCTTTAAAAGAGCACCAAGCCACACATTCATAACGACGAAGCGAAAGAATACAAATTACTGTAATTGAGTGCTATAACTATCGCCTTTCAGGAGTGTCAAGATAATTTATGGATGTCCATTCAGAATCCATAATAAAGATATGAACAGCTATTTTTAGTCGACGATGGCTACTGAGATGATTCCAATGATCGACTAACTTAAAAACGTGAAAGTTTATAGACATGATGAGATAAACCATCATTCAAAATGGATAAAATCTATCATTGAATTGAAATCATTGTTTTTAACGTCTTGTTACTCGTGTTTACATAATAATGGTTATCACTTTGTAAAATGGAGAAATTATTATTTTTTTCTTTTGTATTTCAGATAAATTTGATGGCCTTCAAAAGAAGATACATTTCTGTTTCCTATGAAGCTTGAGGATGACTAATAGTAGTGCAATCAATATGAAGCTTTTTATACTGTTAATGTTGTTGGTAAGTTTATTTGAATTATTCCTCTCCTATCTATTTTCATACTTATTAAAAGATAAAATGTAACAAGTACTTGCCTTGAAAGTTCTATTGAAATTTAAAGAATATGGATAACTATCAATAATAATTTAATAGTCATACATAAATATGAAATGGGAAATATTCCCAGAGCAGTCTGATAGGTCCATGTCTTTCATATCGACTTATTATTTCATAAACTATATACATCCTTTTTCTCCAGGCCGATTTCATAATCAAATTTAGGGCCGATTTCATAATGAATCCTTAATGGGAGATTAGTTAATTGTCCAATTTGTTTAAGTCATATCTCGACGACGGAATAAAAATAGTGCATTTTTCAGTAACTTTTACAACGTTAGTTACCTTCTCTTTTCTTAAGTTACTTTGAATTATATGTCCAACAAAAAAAAAATGAAATTTCTGATCTAGGATTAAAATTAATAAGAGATTAAATTTGATTATGAAATCGGCCCTTAATCTCTTATTAATTTTAATCCTAGATTAAAAATTTCATAAATGGTTGGACATATAATTCAAAGTAACTTTAGAAAAGAGAAGGTAACTAACGTTGTAAAAGTTACTGAAAAATGCACTATTTTTATTCCATCATCGAGATATGACTTAAACAAATTGGACAATTAACTAATCTCCTATTAAGGATTTATTATGAAATCGGCCCTTAACTCCTTAAACATTTCCGTATCTGTTGGAGAAATATTTCAGTATCCAGTAGAAATAGTTTTTAACATTGGTTCCTGTACAGTGCAAGTGATAAACGATGAGTGATCAACGATGATTATTTTCTTCTCATGAAGAACGCGTAAAATAGCTATTTTCTTGGTAATGACTGTTTTTACTGAACATGTGCGAATACTAGATGGTTTCCCGATTACTCGACTCATGCATATGTCAGACACGAAATAAATGCAGACAATCAACCTCATTACTATTGACACAAATTATGCTTTGAAACCAGAATATTCAAACACTAACGAATCCTACAGCTGGAATTACATAAATTTCATTGATAACACTCTATATAATTTCAAATCCGTGACCGTGACTATAGACAAGACTATATATGAAATGTTCGATGATCAATATCAATTATTGTTGACTCGTAAAGTAATAAGTACATAATATTATATAGTAGACTTGGAACCTCTATCTAATAAATATTTAAAAAAATTGGACCGACGTTAATATTAAATAATATTAATTTTATTGGTGTTGGTACTTTTGAAGTTGTGCAGTTGCAGTTGGATAGATAACTTTTGGCACCAACTTCACAAGTACCTACCTGCACCAATAGAATTAATATTATTTCATATTTTTCAATGGACCAACTAATAACGTCGGTAAAATTTTTTGTAAGAAATATATATTTCACAATTTTGAGTGTAACATTAGTCATGAAAATTGTTGAACGTTCAATAATACTTGTTACTTGTTATTATACAGAGATCTCAAAACATCGCTGTGCAGATATATATATTTCTGATTTTACTGTTGTAACTCTAAAACCGTAATCCTTTTGAAAAATGTTCATTTTAAATCTTGATACATATAATCTCTTCTTCAATTCGGCAGTCTCATGTTTTCAATTTTTGAAAAAACTTGCCCCTTAAACCTAGCGGAAATACACCTACCACATATTTGAGACTGTACCATTGCTGTAACTCGAAAACCGTAACACTTTTCAAAAAATTTATGCGGAAACCTGTGATTATTTTAAAAAATGTCCTTATTAAACGTCTCCGAATATGGAATTTCCTTTAATTCTGTCATCTCGGATTTTCAATTTTCTGGAAAAAATGCCACCACCCTTCTCTTCGGGGGATGTTTTTGAGGAGAAGAGCATGTCTAATATTGATTTTTTTTAATGGACCCAATTCTCAATGCTCCTCTCTCTTACTATGTAAAAGTCGCGACCAAAGCTTAAAAAAACATGCAGACATACAGTCCAATTGTATAACTCCTCCGTTTGGTTCGTCGGTCAAAAATTAACCTCCAAGACAGATGTTGCCGCAGACATAGTACCTAGTAGACTGCATGGTCTATAAACAGTTCATAGGCCATGAGTAGACTGCGGGTTGGATAGTATAGCGGTGGTCTGGTAAAAATTCACTTGCTGCTTAATTTTTGTCTTTATCTAGCGCGTGCCGTGGGAGTCACTAGTTACTGACATGATGGCCCATAGCCCATCCCATATTAGTATTAGAGGACCCGCAGTCTATCAGTCTTATATGTATATGGGTATTTCAAAAATAATATTACCTACATTGGAACAAAGGGGCGAAATTTTTTAGTGATATATTAACTAAAAGACGAGTATAATATGCTGATTTATGAGCACCTTCACGATTGTCAGATACTCGCCCCTTTAGACACTTGAAAGTAGTGAAAGCTACTCTTCTTTATGGAATTGAGCGTACTATATAATTTTGTTTCACGCATAACGAATGATGCAATTTCCCAAATGATCTCTGACATGAAATATATGAAATAAAATATATGGATCACTATTCCAGGAGTCTCTCAGAATTGAGAAAACTAGCTACATGATTATAGCATCAAGAGCGTCATCGATTCACCTTTGTGGATTCGCATCTACCTACATTATGTCAACCAATCCCAAGTGAAATTCCAAGCTCCAACGGACAAGGACGCTCGGATTACTCACTAGAGACCCCGACTACCGCCCTGTTTTACACCTCTTGGGAATGACAACAAAATCATTGCCAAAGCGTGTAGGTTTACCTCAAAAAAATGGGCTTAGAATAAGAAATTTTATTCTGCAAATAATTTCAATGACGATTTTCAGCAAAATTAATATATCTGTGTACTCTCTCAATTACTGTTCTATTCTGTATACTATATATACCAAGTCGTAACATAACTTGATTTTGTCAAAATATTGGAGACGAAAACTATTTTCATAACAAGCTCATTATAAGTTTCTAATGCGTTTTTTTTTCATATGAGAGATGACTGCCAAGAAATAGTCCTCCTCCTCGAAACCACCCTCCAAAAGAGGTGAAGGGAAATATTTTGCCACTAAAAATTGGAAGATTAATATGAAAAAATCAGGACCACTAAAAACTCTGAAATATCAAAATATGTTGCTTTTATTCGAGAAAGTCAAAATCCTTAACTTAAGATAATCGTGGAGAAATGAACAGTAATGAAAATAACTAACTGGATCACTACAAAATTTATTTCAAATTTAGCAGAGCCAGCCTGAAAATTATGGATAATGCAACATTTCATATTTAAATTGTGAACAACCTACCACTATTTGGTTAAAAGCAGAAATAGTACAATGGTTGAATGAAATAATATTACTTTTGATGAATAAAAAAGGAAGATACATATGTTATAGATTAGGTACAGATGAATTGATAAGAAAACATTGTCATGAAGTACTGAGTTTAACACCTTATCATAAGGATTTTAATGCCATTGAATTAACTTTGGCAGATTTCAAGCGATGTTTATAATATTCATATTGACGCAGAAATGAAAATGGTTATTGAATTATATGTTAAAAATTTGAGAACAATTTTAAAAATGTAGCACCGATGCGAAGTGATCAAAGTGCAAAAAATGCTTTCGAGATCGCCAAATATTTAAACTGATGTTGATGGTAGATGAAGATTTATTAACGATACCTATTGTTTCATTGGAAGTAACTGCAAAACAAACGTAACTATATTAATTAAAAAAATGGGATTTCACTCAATATTGCACAAAGAGCTTCTTTTATGCGTAAATATATGGAAACCAATCTACGCGAGATTTTATTTCTAAACGTAACATGAATTTTCAATGGGAATAGCAAAAAATGTTTAGGGCTATGGATAGAGCAGACGTAAGCCAAACCAACATGATAGTTGTATGATGTTTTTCATAGTGGTTCTAAGGAACCGAAACGCCAATTTATTATTATTGTTGCGAAATCAACAAGGAAATGCTGACTAATTGGATCACTAGGTATAAAATTAGTTTCAAATTGCCAAAGTGCCAGCTCATCATGGACAATGCAACATATTCAATAAACAATATGAATCAAAAGGAAATCTTGATAATACTCATATTGAAAATATTGATGTAATATTACAGCCTCTGAACGGTCCAGTAGTCAGTTCGTCGAAGTCCTTGATTATATTATCATTGATTGATATGTTGCACTTCGTATGTTGTGTACTTGAATGTAGTTGGATAATATTATTTGTTTGAGATCTGGAATGAAGACTTAAATATATTAATTAACATTTTTTTTCGAAAGAAAAGTAAATTCCAATTTCTTTAAACGTTTTCAGCACATCTTTGTTTTAACAGTCGACGATCTTTTTGGGTTATATTTTATCACTATGCTATACTACTACTTTTAATCTTTCTAATCACTCTCATAGGCTAGTCGTGTTACTTACATCTTCAACCATAATAATACATACCCTAGTAGCGCGTAGGCGAAAACTGTTTTTCTTTTTTTTGTCTGATTCTCTTGTTACTTCCTCAAGATAGATATCCTATATACCTCACACAAACACGATTCCAGTGATACCAATCTATAAGACAGTTGAAAGAGATAAACATATATTTAAAACTGTTGGCATAGTGGATTCAAATGTGATATATACAGAAAGTATTGTGGGCAAAATGGATGTAATAAATTTTGACTGGATTTCTGTGTAATGAGACGCGCGGAGGTATCAGATGGTAATTGGGTGCGGTGTTGGATAGATTGGCCAGTTTGTTGGTTCATATGGTAGTGCGTTCATGAAGATGATATCCTTCATAAAGGGGTAGGGAGAAAAGGTGCGTCGATTACTCTTTTAATGTTTTGAAATCTAATGCCATCAAAGATTATCAGCTTTCCTCATACTGTTATCATGAAATAATAAAAACACTGATGAATTTTACCCTATTTGTGAATCAGATAATATTAAAATATAGAACTTATTGTTCTTTTTTAGCACAATTACAGCGAGCTTATCCAGTATTGTATGCACTTGACGAATCTGATCAACTGTTCATCGATAAATCCTTAACGAACAAGTTCTACACCCACTATGACATCGGTCTCAATAAAAAAAATAGCATACAACCACACAGCACTTTAAAAGCGTCTTACTTGTCACATGCTGCATTTTTCATCAACACCCAATAAAAATGAGAGAGCATCCCAATGTACCTACCTACCCATCGATCCATATACAGACATCATGGTTAAAAATTCACCAACGATTTTGGTGGTAGGTATAAGCGAAGTTTCTACGTTTCCAGTCCGAAATTCCATTATCGAAACTTATAAAAATTTCAGCAGCTGGCGCACCGCCATCGAATCTCTCTCTAAAATTAGCTGCCAATCGATAACGATAACAACAAGTGCCGCAAGATCACGTGGCATCGTATATAGTAATAAAGTGACGCTAATATCAAACGCGATTGGATATATAAGTCAAACGGCTATCTAATATCATGTCCATTATTAAAACACAACTTTTCATCCAATTTATCCATGCAACTTATCTATTATAAAATCTTACCTACTCAAAATCAATCTCTGTTTACACCGAGGGGGCCAGAAGTTAATATACTCTTTTCAGTATTCTAAAATGAATGTGAAACGTTTAGGCATTACAAGTATACTGTCATATCTTATAAAGAGAATCTGCTGTACGTATCACTGTCATGTACCCCGAGCCATTTATGAAATTGAGAAGGAAAAATTAAATTAGAGAGATTCTTCAGGTACTCGGAATATTCCAGAATAACTTTCGATATCGCTGCCCTGTATAAATCAAAATGTGACAGGTTTGCTATCTACAACATCAGCATCGCTTCTTGAAGATTGTAGATTTAACAAGAAATGATGCAATGCCAGATTATTGGAATGAATTATGCAAATTTTTATTAGAGAATGAAACATTTCTGAAATACACCATGCCCCATTTAAAATGCAGTGTCTGACCCCGAACTTATTATCATAGCCGTTAATTTAACATCTAGTACTGTAAAATGGGAATTAGCTGTTATATCATAAACAATGAGTGTGCTCTGATGACTAATTAGATGACCACACAATAAATTTCTGTTAATCTAATCGGTTTGTTTCTTATGAATTCAGTATAAAGATAGCTGCACTATAAAAATGTGTTTTATCATAAATTTGTCAATATCTGTTCTGGGTGCTATTGTCTAGCAGAGCCCCATAATTGTTCAATGTTGTCGACAGGAACTTCATAAACTTTTATTTTCAAGTGGTTCGCGATAAAATAATCACAAGGATTAAAGTCTGGTGATCGATGTGGCCACTGAAAAGGAACATCCCGATCTCTGGCAATCCATATTCCATGGTATTGTTCGTTTAAATAATCTCTCACAATGCGAGTAGAATGAGCTGGTGCACCATCGTGTATGAAAAACTTGTCACGGCGGCTTAACTTGAGCGGTAAGTCAACGTTAAGACGATTTGGCAATCTAAATGGACCAATCCAGAAGGTGCCAATACCACCCATATATTAATTTTAATCTCTCAGTGAAAATATTTCTCTTTAATGGCTTGTGGATTTTCATCTGCGTAAACATGTTCGTTAAGTGCATTTAAACCAATTAAAACATATAATTTATGCTATTACATGTTTTATATTATTGTTCTTTCCTATGACAACAGTATTTCTATGTGAGATCACCTGCGTTATTTTAAATTTGAATTGTGATTATCGATATAGTTTTCCATTTATCTAAAATAACAAGAATTGGTTTGTGTAAGCTATAAAAGATAATCCTTTATTCAAAATAAAAACATTATGCATCAGTCATTAGTATCTCAAAGAATGTTTTACTGCGGTCTACGGTTGTCCGTCTATTTATGTTTTTGTTTGCTATTATTTTTTACAGTTAATATTAACATTATAAAACGAGTGTGATTAGTCGTAAGTGCTGTGCGTCCGCATGTGAAATAGAAAAAGAAACCAACAGATTTTTGGAAGAAAGTGAAAAAGCTGCAGAAAAGGATCATTAAAAAGTTGTGACACCATAAAAAAACAAGGACTGCATTGAACAAAAATAGAATTTTGGGTATTATTCAAGACGTCAAAGACACTACTCTCAATTTTTTCAAAAGCCAAATACGCAACCAAACGTTGACACCGCGAAGTAAGCGGTTCTCGACTGAAGATAAAGTTTTTGCACTAGCAACGTACTAACAAAGCCGCAAAGGATACAGATTTCTAACAAAATTTCCTGTTTTCATTTGAGTGTGGAATAAATAAACCATCATTCAAAGAGCACTGTTAGATTTAAAATTTTAGATAGAAACTGTGACCTAATGTTCGATGAAGTATATTCGAGTCCAGGTCTTTCATATGACAAAGGCAAAGGCAGGATTGACGGTTTTGTGGATTTCGGTGGGGAAGACAGAAGGAATTCATTCACTGATCATGCATTGGTTTTCATGGCGAAGGGTCTTCTTAAAAATGGAAGCAGCCCATTTGCTTTTATTTTTGTGAAAACAGCACCTACTGTAGAATTGCTTAGAATTCTTAAAGATGTCATAAGAAATGTTCGTCTTACTCGAGTCTAACCTAAGAGACTTGAGATTTCTATCTTAGAGATGGCCTTGAAAATAGACTTCAAGGCTATCTCATTGACGGAGTAGTCCATTTCTATGATATCCCTCATTTAATGAAAGGCATCATGAATGGACAAATAAAACAAAACTTCGTCTTTTCTGAGAAAAATTGTTGTAGAGAAATGTGTTCCTGAAATCACATACTTGAGTTTTACCGCATCGACAGATTAATGGGACATTACAGTTCTGTTCCGAAGATTACTGAGGAACATGATCTACCTCATCGAAATAAAGGTTCAGTTACTCTGTGGGTCGAGCTATGTAAATTATGCTTGCTTTCAGCGCAAAAATCGCGCCTAATAATAAGCTGCATTTAAAACACACATCTGACAACACAGCCGATCTTTGTTTTTAGATGAACTGTTTGACAGTCTCAACTGTTATGATATGAATCCTCCTTCTGGTAAGAAGATGGGGTGTGTAGTGTCCGAGAAATCCTCCCGCATTGACAGTTGGAAATGACTTCTTGCCATCCTTAGTTCTATGTATTTTGAAAATCCAAGCTCTTTCGAAAACTACAGAGGTCCTTCCTTAACCAATCTTGTACTTACTCTCCGTATACATGGGAAAGGTTGAAAGAGCGAGGGTTTGACTATATTAGCCCGCGTAGTTTCAACCAAGACCCTCTTGATTTTTTTTATTATAAGAAGCCATGGAGTGTCAAATCAAAAGCCTACCTGCTCCTCTTTTGTTTCCTCTGCTGTTCAATTTCATGGCATCACATGCTCCAGGTTTATACTGCGAGGACGAGTCATCTGATGTACTTGATTCGTTCAAACAGTTCATAATGACGAGACCTGAACCTGAAGAAATGGCAGAGAACAGGCCACCTCTCAATTCTTTCCTCAATATTCCTTCTTCTGACACTAACTCTAAACCTTTTGCTGAGGGCAAGGATTTCGCTACACCTTATGTGGTTGATGCAATCCTAAGAAAAGTTGTGAAACAAATAACATGTTCATTCTTTTAAGAAACATTGCTGTCTTTTCAGGGCATTGAGATTCCCTGGAGTGGCTTGATCAGACAGCGTCATTTTAGCGGAATCAACATGTTAAATACCTCAAAGCCCCTAAGTCGGGTTTTTCACAATTTTTCGGATGAGGCGTATCAAATGCTTTCGTCCGTTGCTTATCAGTCACATATTCAGAGCAGAATAAAATATAATGTAAATATGAACATTTTATCTGAATTATTCTGCTCTGAAAATGTTCGACTACGCTAATGCTTTCTCGGATGTGGTATTAGAGTTTTTGATTCTTCATTTGGTTAAACCAGCCCATTAATTATTGGTCGGAAAAGACCTGAAGAACAAAAACTTCAATACCCTAACTGAGAAGGCTTTTGAAAAATTGGTGGGACGGTGGCATAGACGTTAAGTACAGAAGGAGCTAAATTGTCTCTACCATCCGAACGAAAGATTTGTCTTAAATTTTATTAGGGAATCTGGATAACTTTCAATTCAGGAGCAAAACAACTGCACATAATACATAGTATGATAATTTATCGACTGATAAAGTGGCTAACACTCGGAAATTAGTATAGCACCTGAATGTTGTAGTTCATACTGTATGTAAGATTTTTTTAAAATACAAAGAAATTATTCGTATCTAACTCTGATAATGTAGATTCTACAGTACTTCATTTCTTTAATGGAACAAACCAAGATTTCGCATTGTTGATGTTTACAGAACATGGCACTATAATTTTATACTTTATCACAATGATACCAAAATATGTTTCGCCGAAAAGCTTTTGTAGCTAATCTTTCCATACTTTCTATTAAACATACTTTTATGCAGAAAGTATGCCTATTCTTTATAATGATTTTCAAAAAGAGAAATTTGATATTTCAGCTAGCTTATGACAAAATTATTATTGCAAATGGATCTAAGACTGTGTAATTACATATTTCCGTTATCATTGTATGTAGAGTATTACAGATTAATCCAACTCTTTAGATTTGGCATGTTCCCTGAAAATTGCATACAAACTATTGTAATTTGAGGACAGATATGATTATTTATGTTGTCATCTATTTGGTAGTTGCCTTTAATCTATAATTATTTATTTTTACACAATATCCGCAGTAATTAAAATAGACTTGAATTCTACCAGGATACTATAAACTCTTACCAATTTATTTACTTATTGATTGAAAAAAACATTAATATGTCAACACAAGTAGTATTGCTTGCTGGAAAATAATAGTAATTTATTTACCTTTACAAAAATTAATGAAAAAATCACAAATAATTCTTTTAAAATGTGTTTTGCATAAATGTCAATTTATGAATTTCAATTTGATGACTTTCGTGAATTTCTAGTAATTCTGGAGTATGTTTCATTAAATTAAATAGACAGTCAATTTTGAATTATTTCTGGGTTCATCTAGATTATTGAGTCTACGGTGATTCGGAAAATTCTAGTCCTTTATACTGATTGTCATGTAGCAGCATTTATGCTGTACTTGAATTTTATTATCAGGTTAAATGACTTTATAAATACATTTCTGACATTGATTAAAAACATGATGTACGAAAGAATATATTATATACATGTTATTTGTACATTTTAAATTTACCGCCGGTCGTACCTTGCAAAGATAGAGTATTACGCAAAACTCATAGATGACGCAGTGTAATCAATTATTTGTGGAACATGTTTATAACAAAGAGTGGTCTCTCTATAATCTATTTACTCTATGAGTCGTGAGTCACCTCTCAATAGAAGTCTGGTGATTCGAAATTTGTCGATTTGGAAATCTTTCATGATATACACGAACACTCTCACGACAGTTGCCATTACAGAAACCAAGTCCTAGCAACATATCAGTTTGTTCATAGAATGTGTACCTACTCCATATCAACACCAAAATGTTTGTAATAACTTCTTCACAAGAAGTTTGAATCGAAACAAGAAATGAGTAGCATCAACAATTTTTACAGTTCTACACCATATCTGTCAAAATTATCAATTTTCCTGTTAGTAACTTTGACAAATGCCAACTAAGTTTTGTTGAAATTTTAAGTTTCTGAACACCAGTTCATTAATTTTTTTTACGGAAATACCATGAAAGATACAAGTTTTCTTGTTAGAGACAAAAATGCTGCAAATGAGTACAGCTTTCCATGAAAAAATAATGGAACAGTGGCGTCCCTGAATATATATTTGATATTTCTGAATATGAATTAAATTGCTCCATAATATAGATGATTATATAACATCAGTCGTTTTTTGGTAAATAAATAAAATCCGCAAGGATGTCTAACTGTGCCAAGAACAACTAATGAGAGGATAAAAACCCTATCCACTATTGTATAACATCAACATTTGTTAGGGCGATACCTACAATATCACAGTGTCACAATATTGCATAATACAACTATAAATGTTAAATCAGATTGATTACCAAACAAAACACTGGCCACCCAGACAAATATCATTTCAAAGTTGTATATCTTCAAAAATACTTACAGTCGTGAATTCAGAATAAAATACAATTAAGTTGTGCGACCGATTGCAATAAATACATTTCTACATGAAATTTATCTTAAAAATTTATCTAAAAATATTTATTTTCTTCTTCTGTTTCACATGTTACTATAAATTCCATTTTCCTATGCAATCGATTATCTAGTAGGCGACGATGTTGAGCCAGTTTTATACATATCGAGTGTAGTGAATGTAATTTGAATAAATAAATGCGTAAAGTAATTATTATTCCAGAATTCCTTCACCAGTTGACGTTGGAGATCATAAATCAGTTACCAATTTATGCATTCATATCAAAGTATATCGCGATGACTTATAAGAATTTAATAGTGCCAATTAAAAAGTCAATAATAGTCCCTCGAACGGGTTTCAGTTAATTGCTATAATAGTGTGTGACCATCAAAGTGGCATGATTTCGAAAACAAATGGGATTCTCATGAGTTGTTTTATAAGAGGTTCTTGAAATATTCTGTCCCATTAGAGCTTTGTCCATCAATGATTATCGATAGGAAGCTTTGAAATAGACGTTAAAAATAATGAATAATATTATTGATGATTATTATCATTGTATAATAAGCACATGAAATTGGGATACCTACTCCATTACATGTTTACATTTATACTTCGTTTTTGTTTGTTTATTAAAGCAGATCTATTCAGATGTTTGATGAAAACCAAGTTCAACTGATGCTGACTCTATTTAAAGTGATGTGCTGTCAATAAGCATAACGGTTTTTAGTACAGGTGGTGAGGTTGTTATAATGAGGTTGTATTTTCAAGTCCAGAAAAACAAACTCTGTCTGCAAGGACTATCGAAATGAAATTACCGAGACATTCTGAAAAAAAAAATACAAATCTTTTTACAACTTCCGTTTCAGACCATTATAGCAACCTAAAATGGCAAAAATTCTACACATGTTTTGAGAAGATGTTGCGCTAAAGAAGTGTCTACAATATTTGTGGCATGTTCAAAAGCTTTCTGAACGTTTAAGACATTTTGCGGAATCTTTTGTAGCATGCGAGTGCCGTATGAGGGAGCTGACAAAATATTGCGCATTATCTCTGAAGTCTGCCTGGAGACTTTCCCTCTTTCAGTTGGCAAAATCGCTGCCCCCAATCGTGTATGAAGTTTTTTTTTAACCGTTGTTCAAATACATTTTCATTCACTCTCAGTAAATTTTGATAAAGCGTAGTCTCCAGGCTCAGTTCACGAAGTAGTTACGATAACAAGTAGCTTCTTCAACGAATTCTTAACCCAAACTGATTTCTACTTTCTTTTTTTGATTGTATTGAAATTTACTATACCTATTACCGTCTCTCTTGTAGGTATTTCTTTCCCAAGAAAAAACACCTATTAACTGGACTATATTAATATCGATTGCAAAATATATGGACTCGATAAAAAAAATATACTCGCTTTTATTTCCTTTTTTAAATTGATCTTCAAAATATTATTCAGGTTTGAATATCTGCTGAATTTTTGTTTTTTAACGAACATATAGGTGTAAGTACGTAAAATAATGCACTCTGGAGCTTCATTGACTGGGATTGTTTCATTTAGATATGGCAATAACAATGCACTAGAAACCAAAGTGGATTTTATTGAGAGTACTTTTAGGAATTAAATAATTAAATGTTCATATTATCTAGAGGAGAATCTCCAAATTCTTATAGCCGTATTTATAAACAAATCTAGTTTGGTACTAGCTTAGTACGATACTAAAACTGTGACATAAGATATTATCCTTACCATAGTAAACTTAAAAATTGTGATTCCAGTCCCTTCGACCTTTAACCCCAAGGCTTAAAAATGTTTACCTTTAGACCTCTCACAAAAATGAGTCACCGTTAGGTGAAACAATATAGAATTTTCGTCTTGATTACTTTATCCGTTCTTGAAAAATATAAGCATAGCTGGAGGAAAGGCAAAATCTAATAATCTCGGGCCAGAAGACTGGATATGACAGGAGAGTTCAATGCTTATGTGCCGTCAAGTTTTTTTATTATGGCGAGTTTTTTGTCCTATTTCTTGTTTCGTTACCTCGATATCTCGACAATGTGAAAATAAAATTTGTAATATGTTATACAAATGATTATTTAAACTGAGTAATTCTCGAATAATTTGGTTGAGCACTTGATCAGCTACTCGGGTCATTTTGACTGAAATATGTTTTCCAGTAAATTAAACAATTAATCAAGATTCGCAGCATTCAGAAATAGTACCTTTAGAAAAAATTCTAACTTAGGAATTTTGTAGGTATATTAATTTCAAGCCTCAATCGATTTGACCCGAAGCCTCGACAAAAATGTAATCCACCAAACTATGGAATCATTGCTTGGGGTGGTGCGTACGATAATACGATGAAACCTATTATAAATTTGCAGAATAAATTGATAAGTAAAATGAAAATAGAAAATGAAATGTTAGTACCTTTAAAAATTAACCAGTATTTTGTTGTGAATGCGCTTACTTATTATTTTACAGAGTGTAAATTAATGCACTCTGGGAGATTTATAAATACACGTAATAGACAGATAACTTTACCAAAAATTAGTAAGACTTTGAGTACCAAAAATGCGTTTTTTGTGGCAATAAAATATTTCAATTTAATTCCGAATAATCTAAAAGAACTTGATTGTAAAAAGAACTTATTAAGAAAGAATTTTGGGATGTGGATTAGATCTATTGAATTATAAATTAAGATACTATATAGGATAGCAAAATATTATATAATTAGTCGTAAGGAAATTTATACTTTGAACATTGTATTGGATAATGAATATTTTTCTTTAACTCAATGTATATATAATTGGATATTATTGTATTTTTCTGGTGTCTATGCACAGGTGTTATGCACCTCTATAGAATGTATGTCAGAAGTAAAATAAATATATATATATATATATATATATATATATATATATATATATATATATATATATATATATATATATGCTTGCAATATTTTGTATGAACTATTTTATTTGTTTTTGAATCGAAGCATAGCCGTCAAAAAGTCAAAAATTGATCATAAATCTTAAGGTCCTCTCAGTAACAGCCACCAAATTAAGAATAAAATTTGCATTACGTTACAGAAAAATTACTTGAGGTTCACATATTTTGAGGCTTTTTCACAGAAAAACAAAATGCACTCTCTTTTGTATGAAACAATACAAATTAATCCAACCGTATCCATATTAGCTTGTTAGCAACCAAAAGGCCCTCCCATCACCAACGGCAATCGGACCTGATTTAGGATGATTAAAATTTTAATTAAAGCCGCAATTGTATATGTATGTGTGTATGTGTGCGAGAGTTTTAACTCGGCGACGGCGAATATTTCACAAAATGCAAATGTGTGCAGGCATTATTTTGTGTGTTTTCCTTTAATTACGTCACATTTATTGCGAATTTGGAAATGGATTCGCCCGAAAATAACAGGCCAGGCAGAAAAAATGCCACGCGCCCGCTCACAGCTCCATCCGCCGAATCGGCATCAGTTTCCATTAATATGCGGTCAAATTATGGGCTTCTGAAATTCCAGAATTTGGTTTTTGTATTTCCACAAAGCATGAAATCATCCCGATGCCCAACAATTGTAACTCAATAGTCGTACAAAATTAAATACGTTTTATACATAGGAACCACCAAATGAACCAGCTGGATTGACGCGGTCCTCTAGGTCCATGCAATGAACTCCAGAGGAACTACACTTCCAATTTTATGAAGACAATCAATCATGCATAAGGGTTCCTTACTACGGTAGATAATATTATTAGAAAGTTAAAACTCATAAAATACAATTTATATTTTTAATATCTATATATCTGAAAATTGTTTCAAAAAAATAATCTTAACACAGAATTGTAAATAAACGATAAAATGTTTTAGAACTTTGACATAAGACACATCTTTTTTTGACGGCCGCCATTTTGCTTCCACCAAGTAGATTAAGTAAATCTACTTTTAATCTTATCAGAAATCTTTGTTACAAACTACAACTCAATAAAACATAGATTCTAAAATTTTTGCAGTACAATTAAAAAGGTAATTATGCATCAAATGAAACTAGTTAAACGTCGATATCGTCTTTTTGGTCTGAAATTCAAGTAGGAACTGAAAAGGTTATCTGGTTGTCTTAGTTATTCATTAAAATCGTTGGAGCTGTTGAGTGAAACCAGTGCAACCTGAATGCCCAATCTGTGTCACCAACGAGTCTTATCGTATCCTACGAAACAAAATTGGTCTATCGGTTCCTGAGATAATCTCACAGACAGGCAAACAGTACAGTTACTAAAAATTTGTTTTTGGGACTCAGGGACCTCTGAAACTTGTTTATCTGTAAAAAACCGACACCGAAGATTTTTCACGATTACAATACTTAATATGGTACTTAGAGTATCATTTAGAAAGTTTAAAATGCATAAAATATTATGATTGAGACAAATTGAAACTGTGTAGTTTGTTATATGAGACTTCAAATCTCTTATGAGAAATACTCCGTAGAAACAGAACAATGTTGTTATATACATCTATTACTAATGCACTTCATCTTTGTTCATAAATAAGTTTCATATTTATTCTTGAAAACTCAAACTATACCGCAACATGGCTATAATACCGTCTATAGAGTACGTAGAGAAGTCACAAGAACTTCTTGTATTTATCCGCGCTCCATGAACAGTAGATTATACGAAACGCTTGTTCTGTGAACCATGGCGTAAGCACACATAAATTGATATTATTCAAGGAGTCGAGGAGAACAAATTTACAGAGGCGACAAGTCTTAATCGCTCCCGGGAAATTCACATAGAGCAGTGCATTTTGAAAAGGTCTGTAACTTTAGACCTGGAACTCTCACAAGTATGTATTCACCTGGGGAGCTAAGGTATGTATTTAAAGAGAAAATAAAATTTTGAAGAGCACTGCTCAATTTCCGATTCAAAGGAAGTGTGTTACTTTTTGTTGGAAATGAATAATTGCAAACCAGATCGATTTTAGACGGATAAAAGCTTTTTGAGCTTGAGCTTACATTATA
Organism: Crioceris asparagi; assembly: GCA_958507055.1. Classification (NCBI taxonomy): domain Eukaryota; kingdom Metazoa; phylum Arthropoda; class Insecta; order Coleoptera; family Chrysomelidae; genus Crioceris; species Crioceris asparagi. The sequence goes on along the minus strand of OY293829.1, from coordinate 15,097,120 downwards.
ATAATGAATAAAGAAATGAACACCTCAATTAAATGAAAGTAGTTTAATAAATAGTCTCATGCACTCTATTTGTTCAATTGTAATTCAAAGTTGTCTTCATTGTGACGAATAGAAAATGTAGGATGTATCCATCTACGTGTCGGTTTCATATTTTTTTCAAAATTTGCAACTAATATGTTGTTCTAAAGTGATATGATGACAATTCAGTCAAATTAAATTGGCCTCCATAGTCGACATGAAATTATAATCACTTATTCATGATCTTTTACATATATTTGTGCAAAACTGATTCAAATTATAAATTAAGTTCTCGTAAGAAACCGCAAAATAGCATAATTTAATCTTACAGAAAAAAAATATTTTTCGTATGTTAAGACAGTTTATGAAAAAACACAGGTGGAATGGACTTTCAACGTACTAACTAAATCTTCTAAACTACGCTGAAGAAGGTTTATTTGCTATATACTTTGTCATACCTGGTCTAAAATTATTATATACATGGTGTTTGAGCATTGAGAATATTTTTACACTCATTTTTTGTAACTTTCCGCTAGAATGCACAACAGCGTATCAACTTCAACAGCGTTACACCGATCGCCTTGAAAATCTGTGTACTTATGTGTCTGAGTATTGAGAATGTTTTAACACCATCCCCTTTATTGTAACTTGCAGCTAGATAGCCATAAAAAATGGTATATGTAGGAATTTGAGGCAGGACAACTTTTACCGGGTTCCACTAGTAGGTATTCTATAAACTTGATAGCATCTCACTCTGTGCTGACGATAGGCCAATTCTGTCAACTCATAGAGACTAGTTACAAAAGCAACATCTCTTATCTTTGCTGGATACTACTGATGATCATACACTTATATGCTTGGATCGATCGTGAATCGAGATGTAAGTCGGGGAGGGGGTGCAAATAATGATCTTAGATGTATACCACCCCATCGTCGTCGTAATACTCGTCTCCATAGAACATCGGATCTTGCATAGAAATTTATAATACAGCTTGATGCTCGCTTCTTTGTCTGCGATAAGATAGTGTACGCTTATTTCTTCTTTATTCGTCCCAAGTTTTGTCAGCGATAGAATTGTTAGAAGTAACTCTCCAGTGAAATCTATTTTACACTGTAATTAAGAAATCCGTTGTTCTCAGCTGAAACTATCCTCAACGATAACTCGGAATATGAGCTATCCTTCCTTGTAAGAAATCAGATGCATGACACCTTTCGCCCCTTCAGAGTTTTCTAAGCCTAATACACATATTTACAGCCATTGGTCTGTCTGTCTGCCTGTCCGTTTGTCTGTCTGTCTATGACAGCATTATCTCGGGAAGGGATCGGTGAATTTTGTTGCTTTCTTTTTTATTTTGTTTAGTACCAATATCACTCGCCGGTGACACTGAATGAGAATCCTGAATACACTGGGTGTTGAAATCACGAAAAACGTGATTTGCTCAAGACTAAAGCGCGAAAACGGCTTTAAGGATTTTTATTAAACTTGCCTAAAGTATTCTTCTGAGAGCCCTTTACCACCCACATATAGCGCCATCTCTGAGAAAAAGCACAAAAAAAAGTTATGCTTGAATACAATTCCATATTTTCCACATGTTTCTTCAGATTCTGGCTAAACGTTTCATCTCGTTACATGACCATTGTTGGTTGTCTTGACCAGCTGAAAAAAAAATGAGTGATAGCACGATTTGACCAGAAGATTTTTACTTTACTACCGCTATTATTATTCACTGAAATTTGCCTGTGAGTGGTAGGAAAGTCGTGTGAGTGGAAAAACCAGATTTTTTTTATTGGGTATGTCTATGTGTCTGATGCATCGTTGCTCTTATTTTGACTCATTGTTTTTGATTCGGAAAATGACTGGCTAGGTTTTTGTTGGGGGGTATATTATTTGAACTCCAGATGTTGCAAAATTCTTAAGTTAAACAAGTTGAATACTCCAGCTTCGTCTAATTCGACAGGATTGTTGGACCAGTTGGTTGATATGTAGGTGGATTCTAAAAAGCCTAATAGACAGTGACTTGACAATAGAAATTATATCTATATACTATCCATCAACATCTGAGAGATAGATATTAAATATTTGGTTGGCCAATAAATTATTTCTAGACCACAAGTTAAATATACTGCGACCACATCGGCGGGTACGTGTGAGAAGGGGGGCATCTGCAGACGAGGATGCAAATCTGAATAATATAGAAGGGGCCTTGTGGATGCGGCCGGTATTAGCAATTAATCATACACATATATATATATACATAGATAATTCAGATGCCGGAATCATGTTTTTGCTCCAGCAACCAGCACATAGTAGGAAGGTAGTAGTAGTAGCTTTCACAGAGTTGTTCGTTGAATAATAAACCGGATTGGGTTGCGAGGCGAGACTTGGGTTGGTATGAGAAAACGACCTAGCCGCAATGCTGTGTGGCTGGAGTTTTGAATTTCGGATTTATTAAAGTCAATTTTGAGATGGGATTCAGTCCATGGAGAACTGAAAAATATGCTTAAAACGATCGGCAAATTCTAAAGGATTTTGACTATTAACGTTTGGGTCATATTAGGCGGATGGATATCTTTTAAGCATAAATTATTCGGGTTTCTACCCGATCAACTCGATTGTTTGTCATCATATAATCCGAAACCATCATGTTCATGTTCTTTTCTATTTGTGCATTGTAGAAATGAGCTCATAGATCGTAAAGATGATATATTATGGAGTCGATATTTTCTAAGCTTTGCCCAATGAGTAAGAGGAGGACAGATAACATGTGCATTGGAACTTTTTCGAAAAAATGACATCAACTCAGAGGCATAAAGATTGTCCCAATATGCCGACTTGCGCAGAATCAGATGCAAGTTAATTTAGGTATTCCTTAAAAATATTATTCAATAATTTTATAGGGTCTGCCTTTAGTTGTACCTATACTTTATTTCGTGTGGAAATACAGTTCCAACAATAGTTCACAGTATAATTTAATCAACCATGAGCAGAAAGTAACATTTCTAAATACGATTCTGAAGATTGCTTATACTTATACTTTATAACTAGTAATAACACAGACGGCTTAGAAAAAATGCACTTAATACAAGCCACCTGTCAAAATGACAGAACGATCGAGATAATATGCTGAAGCTGATGCCACATTTATTTGTAACAGCTACACCCTCTTTTTCAATATAGAAATTATTGTGGCTCGCCATTTTACCAAAGAATATGCACGAAACCTGCAATTGCAAAAGCAATGACAAAATTTCTTATAACAACCTAATTTGCGTATTTTTTTGCCAAAAAGAGGTATATGGTTTAAAAAAAACAGAATAAGTACTAACTTCACTAGAATATAAAAAAATCACTGTTACCTGAAACTAGATCTATTTATCACATAATTGGTCCGAAATTTTATAAAAATAAGGTTTAAGGCCTAGACATACAGATTATAACAATATTTTGAAGACAAAATATAGTATACTTGACAATGAACTTTAGAAATAGATATTATGTACTATTAACCAACAAAATAATAATAAAGTTAACAGTCAATCGAAAGCACTTATCGAAAAAGAAAAAGAAAATGAAACAACAATATCTATCTCTTTTTATTTTAATCATTCGTGATTTATATTTGTCAAAAAAGACATTACGGTCACGGTATTTACCATTTTTGACCGACGAACCCCACACGGAGGAGGTATACCTACAATTCGACTGTCTGCTTTTTTTGTTCGCTCGCTTGTTAGTAGTAATCTTACTCTGATTTTCATGACTTTTGATTAATTTGAAAGAGGAGGCTTGAGAAATGGACCCATATTCATGAGAACGCAAATCCAAAATCTCCTTCGCTTCGAAATCCGCCCCCGAAGGTGGTGGAGTGGGAAAATTTTCTCGAAGATCGAAAATATGAGGTCTGATAGATAGGAAAGATAGAACAATATCCCGAAACGTTTAAATTGATTTTTTTTTTCGAAAGAGTCACGTTTTGAGATATAGGCATGTTTATTCTCAAATATGTGTATTTTTGCTATGTGGAGAGCGCGATTTCTCGAAATTTGAAAATATGTGGGTATACTACATGGAAGACTTAATTATTTGTAGCATCATTTACAATCAACATTTTTCCCTTAGATTGACGGTTTGCGATTTACAGCGGTGGTAAAATGGTAACATCTAAAATACTTATGCGTATTCCCCCAGCGATGTTTTGAGATATTGAGTTTTAGAATATACGTGGATAATATCATTGGTATTAGTGAACGTTCAACGATTTTCGTGACAAATGTTACACTCAAAAGTGGGAACTACATATTTAAAAAATACAAATTAATATTAATTCTATTGGTGCTGGTACTTGTGAAGCTGGTGCCAAAAGTTATCAATCTAACTGCAATTGCACAACTTAAAAAGTAACAGCACCAATAGAATTAATATTATTTTGTATTTTTCAGTGCATCAACAAAAAATATTTATTAGTTAGGCATTTTCAGTACATCGTAGTAATACTATTAATAATACATAATTGCATCTCACAAAAATGTCACAATTTTTGATAATACTTAGTCAAAGATTGAAGTAATTTCAAACTCTCTCAATTTAGTTACGAATAGTGGTACTAGTACTTAACCAATAGGGATGATAAACTACCATCAATTAAAACAAAATCTCAGTCGAATCTACAATGCCATTTAGAGTTAACTGTAAGACTCTAATTTTTCATGAAATAATGAATCAAGCAGCATTTTTAACAAACATCAGGCTCGATATAAGCCCTTATTGTCTATTTAATCGATGTAGGCCAATTGCTCTTTGATTGGTCCTGATCGCAATTTTCCCTGTACGTAATATGAACATCGGTATTTTCCCTTTACATTAATGCCCCAATTGCCATAGGATGGGCATATCTTTATGAAACCTAATTTGGTAAACTTGTCATACAGGCAATGGTATCCATTGCCATATAAAACTTTTTTTTCTATGAATCGTACCGTAATCATTCTCTAGAACCGATGGGTTGTCGATGATTACTTGCGCAACCATAAGTACCCTCAAGGGCAAGCAAAAAAAACGTTATGACAATAAAACATTAATTATAAGAAAATAATGTAACTCCACATCGCTCTTCACAAGAAGTGCTGCTTGCTCCATGCTAGAGGGGGGCGCCTGCTTGATGATAATATCTGCAACAATCAATCCTGTGAGATGTCAGTTGATAGTTGCTGGTGCGCTTTCCCCGAGCGGGAAATGCTTTGCGCGAAACATAACAAAACAAAATACGAGATGATTCATTTGGCCGTCTCGAAATTCTTGAAGATGTATATGCCGACTTTGGAGCTTTTCCAACACGCTTAAAAGGGTTTGAGAAATATCGTGTGGTAGTGGATATTTTCTACCATTGAAACAGTGCATCAGCACTTCAATTTATGATGAAAAGACATATTTCTTAGCATGAACTCACATCTCAAAGTAATTCAAATTGATGTTTTCATTATGACTGTCAAAACGTTTTCTTAGATGCCCAGATAATTATATAAACAACTACACTTTCGCTTGAGGAAACTAATGTCATTGGCCTGCATATTGATGTTTCAAAATTGCCTTAGTTAGTGTAAATCCCAGAAATATTTGTTATTTCTCCAGCGTTTGTATTGTCTGGAAATATTTTCTTCATATAGTTTTTGTCAACTTGACAAGGTATGCAGTACAAGTAATTTCTGAATTTTTTTTTTTTGGAAAAAAGCTTCTTTTTTACTTTTTTTTATATATTTTTGTTATTTTTAAATAATATTTAGTTTCTTTTTAACTTATCTTTCCGTAACGTTAATTGATCGTCTATGTGAGTAACCGATGGTTTTTCTTCCGATTGCCACTACCGCATGTCTACTATAACTCTATATAACCATATAATTATATAATTACACCAACTGACATTTGTCTATATAATACCTTTATTAGCGATGACAAAATATTAATGAGATCGGGATCTAAGTAAATCTACGAGGAAAATCTTTAGACGTCTAACATCAGCATGTCATCAAAATTTTAACAGTTCAGAGTACAAACTGTGCATTCGCAACTGCAGACAGATATTCGATGGAATATTGATTAGTTGAAGTAGACTTCCCAGTTTGCACAGCGAACTGTTGTTCGGAAACAATGATTTCTAGTTGAGGTATAGGCTCGTTTGAGGGAAATTTAACTTTTCATTGTAAAGAATCGAAAATAACCACAAAATAGTAATTTCTTCTTTACAAAATTTTAATTGGAACCGGAAAAGAAACGAATTATTATTGCTCTTTACCTATTAAATTTTTTCCAGCCTCACGACGGATCCTAAGGCAAATCTCAAAGAAAAAGACATATATCACTTTTGAGTCGATAATTGAGACTGAGGCTTCTGTCACCTTTCTGCATGTTGATATACCTCATATAAAACATCATAAACCTCAGACCAAAAGTGTGAATGGGACCATTTAATTTAGTTTTTTACAGAACATTATTTAGTGCTATCAGTATGTAGGTATGTATTGCTACCTGCATCAAAATCTCCAAAGGTTCGGGAACGTATGTACAGTTATCTGTATCTATGCCTTGCCATAAAATACTACTACACAAAAGAACAATTCGGCTGTATGTTTATTCTTCTTACATGCACCGATTTAAATAATTAAGTTTTAATTTGAAAGAGGATGGCCGAAACATGGTCCAATATTAAAAGTTCAGGGTTTGATCAATCTTATCCTTTCAAAAACACCCTTCCTAACATTTTTTTGTATTGGAATTCTCTTATTCATCTTGTAGATTACATAATTTCTCCAAATATTTGTACTTACACAAGTTTCACGGTTTTGTAATTAGGACCCTGAGGTGGCAAAAAAACGTCTTAGGTACGTATTAATTCGAAATAATGCTGTGTATCAAATAAAAACCAAAAATTTCAATGAAATGGATTTCGCATTAACGCATTGATTCAACGACTCTTTTCTATAACCCCAATTCATGTATAACCTTCGGTACAAGTTCAAACATTTTCACGAAATTTTAACGTTGCCATGGCCGGTCGAGACAGTGATCTGGCTGTAAGTTAGCTAGGAATCAGGATACGTGGATCGAATCCCAATTCCTACTTTTTTCCATCGAAATCGCTTCTATTAAATCTTTTTTTATCATCTAGACTATCAAATAACAAAATAATTAGAAAATAATAATTGAGTATTGAGTTTAATGATGAAAAGCTTTTAAATGTGAGTTGCTAACCGCATGATTATTAAAAAATGTGAAATACCTAATTAACATAAGAAAAACTAAGACTGACTTCATTAGATATTGCACTAAAAAGCATTAAATAACAAAAAATATTGAATGAATCACAAAATTTTATAGATAAAAGATAATAGTATCTCTTGAATACTACGTCAGTTCCTATAATTTAGCATAAAATTGAATGTTTACTCTTACATGAAGTTGCTGTGATTAGGACTTAAGATCAATAAATATAGGCTTGAAACTATCATACTTACTTCTTAACGCGTGGAAAAAATAATTTTAAGCTATGATTGATATAAAAGATTATAGTCAATCACAGCCTGTATATCTTCACATTTAATAATAGTAAAGCCGAAGTACAATTGTGAACATATCCTTAACAGTCTAGGTAAAGTATATATATATATATATATATATATATTAGTATTTAAAGCATCACAAGTCAAGATGCATCATCTGCTCGTATAGTTGTTGACTCCTGTATCAGGACACCATAAAGCTAACTCAAAGTTTTAACACGGTTCTCTACCTACTCAAATCTCTTGGTCTTATTACTTGCTCGTCGATATAGGTTTTACATATTTATGGAGATAAGGATTTGAAACTTTTTAAAGTTAAAAGTCCTTGGGATGAAAAGTTTTCTCTCCACTCTTTATTCCATGTAGATGGGATTCGGTAAATATTAAATAGGATATATTATGTTCCCTGTCTTCGATAGGAATATATTTATACTCGAAAAAAGTTTGCCAGATTTTACAATACCCTTCATGATCAGTTGAAGATTTCAATTTCTCAGAAAAACTCATTGCTTGTCTTCATGTTGATAGCATGACAAAAATTCTGCATCAATTATAGCCAAATGATTCAACTATAATCAGTATAATAACAGAATTACTTGAAAGTGTTCAATCAACACTATGAATGCGACTCTTGACAACCACCTACTGGATCAATTATAATTGAAAATAATTGTGGGATCAATCAAAGACGAGAAAATATGAATTGTATTGCTAATCTGACTATTCCGTTCTACGGTTACGTAATCTACTGAACGCCAACCTGTACCGATATACTTAGTCCGATCTCGACTACCAAACTTAGAATGCGATCAACAAAAACAAGAAAACGTGTAATCAACACTATACAGCATGTCCGACATGCAGAAGGAGATTTGACTCACACTGCTCAGTAACGACACATGGAATCGCCCTGGGACATTCCAAAAAGCTGGGAACAACGCAACGAAGGTGTGGATCTCCTCACATTGGCGAGAATCGAGGCTGCTTGTTTATCACGAACATGGTCCAGAAAACCAGTAAGACCAAATCCGCCAGAACTAGCCACTGTACCAGCAGCATTTCCACGCGAGCCCGACTCGCACTTCACTTTTTTCTATAATTAACACGTATGAAATTTCGTCGAAATTCCACTTGTTCACTGTTGTATTCATGTCTTCAGTAGTAGTTTTTATTTTTATATTCCATTCAATTCAGTACAACTGGCAATGGAACTCAAATATGTAATTAATTTCTAATAGAATCATGAACTAATTTGCAGATTGAAATATTAATTTTCTCATTGCTTTGGAATTGAGTAGCATCAATCGATCTGCGTGTAAGTTGAAATATTTCATTAGTAGTAGTTTTTTTCTTTTTGACGTGTGTGACAGTTCTGCCGTTAAACATTTCGTGAGTAGGTATATATTTTTTTTATTTCTTTTACACCGTGGAATTCACCTATGTCGATTGATTCTTACTTGAATTCAAATTATATCGTTGGTCTATTGGGAATGATTTGTTCAAGTTTTTTATAGAGCATTTTATCAAAAAAATTATTTCTATTTCGTGTGACATAAGTTGGTATTATTTATTTAACCGATCTCAGCCACAGTAATAATTGGCCGAGTTAATACAGTTAGTTACAAAAAAGAAACTTCAAAATCATAGGCAGTTCAATAATCAAACAGATACATTAAATAAAGCATCGACTGATCGAAAAATGATAAAGTATTTTATTTATTGGTACTTTAAATCTGCTCAAGATTCCAGACACATTGTAGTCGGTTAGACACTAGACAAAACAGCATATAGTGTCCATAATAAATATAAATCTCTATACGCTCTAACCACGTAAACGGGGTCAACCGCCCAGACGATGCATGCCAGGTAGGTAACAACCCCAAACCCACAGGGGGTGAATATTCCATGCCAACACAGCAATTTATCTTGTCATCGGTAAATTTGTATTTAAGAAGAATTCCAATAACAATCTCCTCTCACCTCGTATACCTCTTGTTCACGCCATCATTGGTGATGTTAATGTATTTTATACTGAGACAAGGTGGTGTTATCAAAGGGATCAGGATTTATTAGCTATTTACACCCTTTTGTAAACACGGGGTGAGATACACGCTACCGCCTAGCTCTGGCTGGTTACTTATTCAACAGAAAATTAACACAGGCAAACAGTGCTAAGCGGGATATTATGAAAGCTTCAAGACGTAGGTATATGCTAATATGTAATTTTTGATGTTGACTATTTTATTTGCATGTATATCCAGAAATTCTATTAAAAAACACATAATTAAAAATATATCTCTATAACTCTCATTCTGTGGTCTAGATTTAACCCAAAACTTGGAGATCCAACAGGTATGCCAGAGCGCAATTAAATCATTATGTGAATTCTTTTATTGTAATCAATGTTTGTTAAAGTCTTTGTTCCTAGTCTGAATATAGTACATTGGGCAGTAGGGGAACGAGGGGTTTTTCAAAAATACGAATATATCTTGACATGTATTGGCCTAATTTTCTCTGATTATTTATCGACTTTAACTCGTCTTGTATGTAATCGAATAGAACAAAGCACGCAATTAATTTTACAATTTGTTAAGGTCATAAGTTGTTGTTCAGAATATATTGCGTTTTATATACAGTGCTTTTCTTTAATGTCCCCTACCGGTTTATTTTTTGAACGGGTCAACTCAAAAAATTGTAATTTGGGATAATGGAAATGATGCATGAATACTAGGTATATTTTGGAGTAAAATTGATAGATGAAACTTTCAAGATGGCGACTGGGCGCCATCTGGGAAAAAAACTTGAAAGGTGGATCTTGTGACACATATTTTTGAAGCTTCTGACGAATAATCCACAACCCTAAAATATAAAGTCGATATCTTCACCTACTACAAAATGGCGGAACATTTAATAATTGCCTAAATAGATGGAGATAGTATATTTTAGGGTTGTGAATTATTCGTCAGGAGCTTCAAAAAGATGTATCACAAGACCCCCCTTTCAATTTATATTTTTTTCTCAGATGGCGCCCAGTCGCCATCTTGAAAGTTTCATTTGTCAATTTTACTCCAATATATAGTATTCAAGTTCACATTTTTTGAGGTGACACATTAAAAAAATAACCAGGGGGGACATTAAAGAAAAGCACTGTATATATAACTTTTATAATATCAGTTACCATATCTCCTTTTCTTTTAAAGGAACTTTCAATTACAAGTCCAATCGAAAAATATTTTTTTAATGGAGGATAATTTTAATCGGAGATTGAGTTTTTGAAAAAAAATAAAAAGAGTTTTTATTAGTTATATAATATTTGAACCATAGCGATGAGAACAACTGCTATCTCCTCTTTTCTTGATTTGAACTATATACTAATGTATATCTGTTTGCCAGCTATTCCATAACCAATTACTGATTATCTGCCACAACATAAAATTAATTGTGTAAAGTGTACACAAATGATATGTGTTCCTTGCCCGTGCGTAATTCCAGTGACGTCCAACATTATCGTTCCATGTTGAAGAACTAATTTGATCCTGCTTGAATCAGATAATAATTATATTAACTTTATCAATGATTATTGAATCACACTTGGATCAGTTTTAAGCTTAACAGGCGAGAGATCTAAGTACGAATTCGAAAGTTCTCTCTAAACCGTATGAGGCCTGAGAAATCGCTGCGAAGTCCATCTATAGAAAGAACCGAAAGTAACAAAAACTATTTAAAAATGTAATGGGCCCTAAGCTTATGGTTAATTATTTCACAGCAAGCATAATATCAAAACAAGAGCTATGATTCATCTTAGATATTGTGTGTTTGCTTTTAGTATTAATTTACATAGGTATATTGGTACAAATAGTAACAGTTTAAAATATAGAGATTGAATTTAGTGAGTTGGGGTTGATATTTTCAGCAAAGGCACACTTTAAGTGAAGACAAGGCACCCTACATAGAGAAATTTATTGAAAATAAAAAGATAGAGATTGAACTTTTACTTTTCATGTCTTCAACAATAGTATAATTTCTTTTAAATATTACATACTTTTTACTAACTAGTAAACTAAAATATACTTCTAAAACAGTAAGAATTTAGAAGATTTAGGTTTTCAACTATTTTCCTTTATTATAATGAAAATAAGACCATAAATTATCGCAAATAAAATATGGCGGGCAGAACGTTTATGCCAGTTCTCAGGCTCACATTATAAATCAGTGAAAACTTTTTCATTTCGAAGAGTAATCCAAGCTTTTGTTACAACTAGCCCCAATGTATGATTTCGCATTTTTTTTCAGATAACTAGGTACTTATTAATTTAATGCACAAATCATTAGAAACATCAGATGAAAAATATATAGATTTGAGATGAAAGTTTCAAGATCATATGTTTTCAAACCAATAACGATACTACTTGGTCAAAATGTCGGTCTGATATCCACTGGAATTTTTGCTAGGCATCATAACGACGCGAGATATAAAGGTAAAATTAAGTACAATGACGTGTTGGAAAAAATACAGCGTGTTCTATTTAAAATAAGAAAGTTATAGTATTGTGAAATAAAGAATATTAGACCTCATCCACAGAAAAACCCTGTATATTCTCGTTGAATCCCATCATGAGCATTCATTAGAACAAAGTTAGCCAAATCAAGTCCTGAAAACAGAAGCTGAAATCTCGAATTGGCTTAACAGTAGGTAATATCAATGTTTCAAACATCTTAAATTTTCGAAAATTCTCAATTATCCCAAAAACCGTAAATCCTAGGTATAGTAAACATTTAAAAAGTGACCTTTAAGTTTGGTGAGGAACTCAAACCTCCAATAAAATATGGGTTGTTCCATTAAAAAAACGATAACTTTGATGCCTTGAAATAATTTTAAATTGTAGGCATTATATTCACTCATCTTCCTATGAAGAAAAAATCTCAAGCAAATAATTATTTTGGCTGCTACAAAGCGACGCGCGAGTCGTAGGCCACCCTGTATAGTGCATCTTTTTTTCATGAATTTATAAGAAATTATAAAACCTTCCATCTTCAGATTCATTTATTGTGTGAATATTCTTGCTGTCGACGACCGTTCGCTCATTTAACTGATCATCCGAACAAACCCAATCTTTGTAAACATGAAACATGACAATGACTAAATCTGATCTGATTCCAGCAAAAACTATTCTTTTCTTTCTCATTTCCATACGAAACTGCGAATGATTTTTTTGGATCACTCCATACTTATTCTATTTAATTTACCGATAATTTGGATAAAACGACGACTGACTTGATTGATACTATATTCATTACACCAATCATAGAGTCCATCCATATCCAGAATATAGACCAGCACACGCAGTATGTCTGCTGTGATAGGAAAACAACAAACAATAGTAGCATAGTATACGGGTACCTATAACAAAATATATCTCTATTTAAACACAATAAACATCGAACCAAAGAGGGCGCAATGCTTCCTGCAAGAGCGCAATCAAATGACAATCAAAGCTTTGCTAATAATGAGTTAAATCAATTAGTTTGTGCATTATCTGACGAATTGCATTGTTGCTGAGAGAGAGATGGATATTTTGTATAACAGTGATCGAGGTGCATATTCACCTATAGAAACACCAGGAGGATTTGGCATGTGAAGCTATATTTCGATAGAATTCTAGTAGCATCTCATTAATAAACGTAGCAGATTGCTATGTAGCTAGCCAGTTTCAACAAATTTAAATTTTTTATGTTCAATTCCTTCATCAAGTTACCTATAATAGAGAAGAATTTGTGGCATAGAAAATGTGATAGCTCTAAGATGTGAACAGCCCACAGTCCGCATCATGCAACGATATGACTAATATGCATAGGTAAAGCTCTGCACAATAGGTCAAAAGATAAAAAACAAAAGAGAATGAAACATCTAGAGCAAAAATAGTTTCTGGAATAAAAAGCAAAACAGATTTTTTACAGGTAATATAATATGTGTATGATAAATTGAAAATAAAACTAATCTTTATGTTATCCAAATGACAAGGTGAAATTATTTAATTTAGTAGGTAATAACATAGTCGATCTAAGGTAGACATTGTTAATCATAAATATTCTTGGTACATTTTTAGATTTGCTACTAAGTTTGTTTTATAACTCACTCGAGTTTGTTCCACATATCTGCAATAGTTTTTGAATTATATCAATTTATGCCTCAAAAAAACTCCTTCTGTAGATCCACGAAAAAGTTCATAACTTCCTTCATATCACTACCATCTTAACTATTTTCTTTCTAGTCGGTTTTTTAAAACTTTCACGCATATTTTGAAATGTTGATCAAGGTCGATATTTTATAACCTACTATGATTTTTTTAAAAAGATAAATAATAGGTAATGGAAATAACAGAACTTTTTTAAATGGAATACCCTATATTTTATTTCACCATTCTGGAAAAAAGTTTTAACAAAATTAAATTCCACAACAAATAGGATTACATACAACAATAACAGAAAAGAAGAGTAACAGTAAAAAGTATAAAAATGTTTACGGGAGGCTCTTTAGGTATAAGTGCAATTGAACGAAAGGATTACATGATCCTTTTTTATATTTTCTGTTTGAGGATCTTTGAGAACCCTTTCCTTTACATACCCCCAAAGAAATAAATATATTGGGATTATGTTTGGTTTCTAAATAACGGTACATTATATTATTAACGATTATTATCTGTTATTAAATATATCATCAGAATAAAGACATGGAGATCAATATTCAAGGTTCGAAGATCATAGAGTTTTACTAGACGCAACTGCGTGGAAATAATGACTAAAATAATCTAACTATATTTATTGATTCTACTATTGTGAACACAGTTTCTACTTCACATTATTTTCCTTGAATCATCACTGAAAACGCTTCGATATCATTGTACACTTCTTTATCTGTACCATTAATAAAACGATTCCAGTTGCAAAAACGAAAACGCAAAAACACGGTATTGTTTTCTGCAAAATAATTATCCCTAGTTACTGCTCAGCTGGATTCCATCCATTCTTATTGATTTTAATAATGGGTTTGTCTGTTTTGGCCGTTTTTCATCACGAACCTGGCCCCGAAAGTACCCCGCAACTAAATAATATCGCCACAATTTATCTTAATGAAGTCAGAGAAATACGTGTGCACACCATTATTTTGTTGACTAATTCTTTTTAATGAGACGTTTTCGAGCTCAGATAACAATAACCACATACGAAAATTACTGTAGTTGGTTAAAACTCTTCAGTGCATCTTGGAGAGCCTGTAATAATCCAACCATAAATCTCCATTGTAAGAATACGTTGACTTGACAAAGACTTTTTCTTCGGAACAGAAATTAAACAACAAATTTACCTTTGTTTTGCTATGAAAATATGATAATATTTTGCATAGATATTCTATATAAAATAGAAATGGCCCCGTCATTTTTTAAATTGGGTTCTATGATATAGGCGTACGCAAAACATATGTTACTCATATTTTTTGCTTATAACTCCATAGTCATAGAAAATTGCCGGATTTATTACATAACCCCTTTAAAATATTTAGTAAACCAGCTGTATATTTCAACACCGCCTATACCATAGAATCTATCTAATACCAGTGCCTTAAAATGGAGAACATAATTGTTATCTGATCTTCGGATTGTCTTCGCCTACCAATTTTCCATTTAGGTATATTAAGCGAAGTGTTAAAATGACAAGACTTGTTTTAATTCGTGATGAAGTGATCCTGACGCAATGACGCATTTTTGGTGTTGATTTTCAAGCTGTAAGCAATATATTTGTGGGTAGGTAAAACCTACGAGTAGGAGCAGAAAGAGGCTCTAAAGTGGGGAAGGAGCGGGTAGGAGAATTCTTTGAGAAAGGCATAAAGAAGCTTGTACCAAAGATTGGCAATCTTTGCTTGTACCATGGCTTACCACTAGCATTGAACGTTGGCAGTTAAGTGGAAAAATCAACAAGTGTATCAAGAATAGCCAGAATTGTTTCTAGTCTAGGTACAAATACATTCTAAATATGCCTCTTATGTTAGAATTTTTTATGATTTTTCTCTGGAACTAAAAATTTTTCTATAATAAAATTTTAGAATATACGATATAATATTATATTTATAAATAACTGCAAGGAATTTTGACCCTAATAATAGATTAGATTCTTAGTGTGCAAATAGATGATTTTAATCAGAGTAGATTTCACGATTTCATGGGCGTACCAACAGTAAAATAACTGGTTACTCAAATTAACTACTTTAATTTTCAATTAATGCTTGAGCTGATTGTCGGAGAAAAAAAACAGCAATTAATTTTTTTGGCAATATATTTTCTTTTGACTATAGAAATTATTTTCGAAAAGTTTATGGTCCTTAAGTTATAAACAAAAATGTTTTTTACATTCTGTTCCACTTTTTCAACATTGCGTAACGAGATTTTGGTGGCCAACCTCAGATACGAGAGATAAAAATCTCAAAAATAACAAAAACATTCTTAGTAAAAACACATTTTAACTGGATTATAGATACATATCTTCCTATTTCGATGTAAAGTCAATATTCTGAATCTGTATGATTCAATACCTAGTTGCACTGAAGGTATATACTAGCTATAGTCGAGTTCCAAAATAGTAGGAAATAAATTATCAGAAATTACGGTGATGTTTCATTCACCATCTTCAAAATCTTAATGATCCTTACTTGAATTTTGTATTGTTATTTTATTATTTTTAATGCATCATTTAATGAGATCAGTCCTAGTTTTTTTACTATTTATTTCACAATTTAAATTTAATTTAATCAGGTAAACGCAAATGAATATCAATAAAAATTATACATAATCAAAACTCAATAATACTTATAGAAAAACATTATTTACTCAATAATTCAGCTTTCTACAAGAAATACTATTTTTTATACAATGTTGTTATTAGTAAAGCTGAACAGAATAAACTATGTGAACACAGGTGCGTTGAGATCGAACGTACATTTTAATATGTTATACTAAACCTACACCTTAAGGTCTGCACCACAGTGACTTTATGTATTAAAAGAATTAACTATTTCCTTCAATATAAAGATAGAAAGATAAAGTGCCCATATCTCAGAAATTTGATTAATAATGGGAAGGCAATTGCTTCATATTTATAGATTTTATATTGATACTAGCTGTGAATACCCGCTTCGCTGGCTAATATTGATAAGAAAGCAGAGATACATTTTGGAGCTTTCTAGATCAATCTAGAAATTTCTAGAACATTATTGATCGTTCAGAACCGAGGCATCTATTTTAGAGCTTTCTAAATCATTTCTAGAAATGTCTAGGTTTTTCTAGACTTTTTTAGAACATTTCAAATATGCTCGATCAATCAGAGCCTTGGAATAATATATTTCAGAGATTTTCAAATTATTCTGGGATGTTCTAGATTGTTCAAGAAATTTCTAGATTATTCTAAAATTCTTTAAGACATTCTCATGCATTTGATTAGAATATAGGCTTACATTTGAGAACTTTCCAAATAATTCTAGAAATCTCTAGATCATTCTAGAATTTTCTCAAACAATCCAATTCATTTTAGTTTAGTGATAAACACACATTTTTACAAATCACATGTTTCAACCCCCGTATCTTCTACACCCTTATAGGTATCAACTTGCAACCACGATAGTGCACAATGACATACAAACACTATGCGTCTGCGATGTGCAGTTTTAGCTGCAAAGTGAAATATAGGGGGACACACCTGTCATTTTCTATATATATATATATATATATATATATATATATATAAATAAAAAGATGTTCTTGGGGATGCAGTCATATATTCAATAAAATTCTTTGACTAAAGCCGAGCTTTCGAGAATGTTTTTTCTCTTCTTCAGGGCAAAAATCGTGAATTTAGAATAAATTAACCAAAAACAGGAAAGATTTCATATCCATCAATTACAAATGTCATTATTTATATTTTCTATAAATATAAATATAAATATAAATAATGAAATTTGTAATTGATATGATATGAAATCTTTCCTGTTTTTGGTTAATTTATTCTAAATTCACGATTTTTGCCCTGAAGAAGAGAATAAACATTCTCGAAAGCTCGGCTTTAGTCAAAGAATTTTATTGAATATATGACGACTGCATCCCCAAGAACATCTTTTTATTTATTATAAATCCAGTCAAGAATACAAAATCAAAATATATATATATATATATATATATATATATATATATATATATATATATATATATATATATATAGGTACCTACTAATTTATAAATAAGAAAGATATTTTTAATTATAAGCAGCTAGGTATTTCTGAAATTAGTGAAATGCATTTTCGACCTTCTCAGACTCCTATCTACAAAACAGTTGGATTTATCAAAAACTTTTCAAGTGGGTACAAATATTTCAAGTAGTCATAATATGTTCTACAAAATCTGCTAAACACAAATTACATTTTTCTGTAGCACTGGAAGGGCTTTTACGAAATAATGAACTGTATAAAACCATGAAAATTTTAATATGAGACCATCTTTCAATTATCCATCAGATGAAAAAAGGATAATCAAAATTAGGAACCTAGTTTATATACATTCAGTCGAAGTGTTTACCTTTTTCGATTTGGAAGTCGGTCACGAATAGTAAATAATAGGATAGCTGGCACCATCCTCATCCTTTTGAAGCTTACAGATTCCTTGGAGCTTACTGCCTATTTTTTAACTCAATTACTGTTATTTGAATGAAAAAACCCGAAATATCCCATCTTTAGACTCTCTCAACCCTAAGAATTGAATAAACAAGAACTAAGTAGATTATTTTTACCCTTAGCATTTCATCTTCGTTTCATAAAGTATTATCTCGACAATATTGCATATTATCCTATCTGCACAACTCAAATAAAAAGTTGAACTTAAATTACACAGAAGTTGCACTCGATATTGCCAAGGGGGGCTGCTATTTTATGGACAATTGGTTTTTCAACTATTCGTAAATGGTGCCAAGATTGCTATGTGTAATCTGCAGCGTTGATCTGATTTATTAACTTGTACCTACACGTTATACTGGCACAAAATTCACCCATCAATAAAAGCGTTCTCAGTGATTTGATGCATGAAATGTTTGTAGATTGTTGTGAAGCTTCCTACTGCTGCTGAGTTGGGGTAAACTTACTTTGCTATTCGATGGGATAGTTTATATAAACTCTCTAGTTTAATGTTTGCAAATACCTCGATATTTATTCAGTAACCAAAACAAATAGAACATAGTAGTATATATGGAGAGTTTTATGTTGAATAAACATAGGAGTGCGATAATAGACAAAATTAATTTATTTCCAAAACTCGTTGCTGCTCGTTTCCAGAAGAGTTTGAGAGTGTGTAAGCACGTTTACTAGTTTCCGTGGTTTTAATTTCGAGTATGGTCGTGGTTTAACGTAAACAAGCAGTTGTTGTTACAGGAGAATGTCTATGTGTTGGGTGAATTTGTTTGTTATTTATTATTACTTGTTTAGTCTTCACAAACATTAGTACCACTAGATGAATTTTAAAAGCAAATGAATGTAATCTGAATAATTTCATTTGATCCTGTTCCAGTTAACGTTGTGATGAATTGACAGCAATCATGGTTTAACACAAAATTGGTTGCGAATTATTTCTTAAGAAAGAACTTTAGGTTATTGGATAATATATTTAAAAACTTGGTCTGTTCACTTACACCACTTCCCTACTGCTCTAAAACAAATACCATCGAATATCATCTAATCAGGTCACAGACCATTCATTCCTTCAGCGTGCCAAGAAAAACAATGTTCATATTTTGAATTAGGACGAACTATTTAGCCAGAAAACAAAAAAAACGCAAAATATCGGTCCATCCGTCCTGAAATAAAATTTGCACAGACATACCGACAGACCGACCGAAAAACCAATGTCTGAATATATATTTTTTTAATTCAGGGTACGTTAACATCTTTTGAAAGCCCGAAACCGAACATTTTACACAATTACAATACTTTCCGTACTAGGCTACTCATGACTAACCTATCTCTCTCCAACAAATTCCATGGAATATACAAATTGTATATATTCAATTTCGACGAAGAAGGGCCGTTCAATCAAAATTGTACATCGAAATTTTAACACGAACAATACTTTCCTCACTAAGCTACTTAGAGTAGCGGTAGGAATTTTTGGTCATGACTGAAAGGTACCTCAATCGCTACAATCCATGTTGAAGTTAAAGGCGACGCGTATCCTCTGGCGTATTTTTGCTAGAATGGACAAATCGATCAAACGCATCTACAAGTTAAAATTATTAGAAAAATGCACGGTTCAAACACGAGACATTAATACGAATTAAATGTCCACTCGTAGTATGTCGTCAGAGAGAACGCCAGTTCCAGTTTGATACTATTTTCCAATTTTATTATTTTTTCTTCTTCTACGCGACCGCAAAAACCTTGAAAAAAGAGCTGGTATATATACAAAGAGAATGCTCTAGAATGTAGGTTAAAATCAAACACTAGAAGCTAAACCATTTAAAAAAGATCTCATCGTTTTTTATGGGGAGATCTTTCCCATTGTTGTTCACTTCTAATTCGTCTCTGAGCAAAACGGACCTTAGCCGCAAGGGCAGAACTTGTGTGTGTTCTCTTTTATTACATTATCTTTTCCATACAACAACATTTTATATTTCCTTTTTTCCGTTCCTCGTACACACAATGTTCCGAAAGACGAGGCCGGACCGACCAGGGCTTTCTCTGTAATGCAATTTATCTCCGACAGAAAGAATTGTCTTATTTATTTAGATTGTACGCTGTCTTTAGGATTGCCGGGCAGAAGACAGAATTCAGCGCTAAATGTTATCCCAGAGCGTACGAAAACGGGGTCAAACAATTCCATGGGAATGTTATTAGAGCTGACACAAAACATTGCAAATGAAGTCGCACATTTACATAAGTCTAAAAGATAAGGACTAAATACTAAATGTACTTTTGAGTAGTTTGACAGTATCTCATGATATAACTTATATTTCAGTTGATAGTCATTATTAAATATTTTGAGTCTGAATAAATAAAAAAGCATATTCCAGAGTGTTTCTGAGTCTAATGCGATTTTACCTTTAAATATTTGATAGTATTTGACAAATTTACTAAGTTATCTTAGAGATTTCAAAGTCATGTGCTGTTGTGGCATTATACTAATAATAAGAGACTGAAAATGCAGAGGGTTACTGACACTCCGACTACCACGATTGTTCTGATTAGTTTATGGTGAAGCATACTGAACATATATAAAATTAAATTCTTCTTAAGAGTTATGGCTCACATCCAAAAAAAAAATTAAATTAGAAATAAATGAAATCATGATAGATATAAAATAAAATAAAAAACCGACGGCCTGTAGCCAGCGGAAAGGAAAAATTTCTCAAAACTTAATATTGGAATTTGAACATCCATAGATTTTTTCTCTATTGAGTTTTTTATTGTTTTCTTTATTATTTTAATTATTTTATGAAAAATTGCTTCCAACAAAATTTGTAGGTAGTGATTATATCTATAACCCAAAATTATTTTTGATGATATTTGCACTACTGCCCTTCTTAATATATTTATTTAAATAGTTTAAATGAACGGTCGCCTTTTTGAAAATACTTACCAAATAATACTCAATTATGCCCAATCACGAGCTCGTCCGAAATATTTACGAGATTGATTTTTGTAGCAAATTTCAACTTAATACTTCCAAAACAGCGACCTCTATAGTGTTAACAAATCTCGATAGATCCCATATACATACATATAAAAACTTTTGAACCAAACATTTTTTGGACCTATTTATAGACATATAACAACATGCCGTTCAATTTTTTTTTAATTCAAAAGTGATCGCAATAGGTACATTTCTATAAAAAAAATATCTAATTATGTTGCATAGAGTAAATTCGAGTAGGAATAAATCCCTCCAAATAAACTACTTTAAAACTTTAGATAATATTATTATCCTTCAATAATAAAACAAGAAATTCTACTACTGGATTTCTTGTGATTTCTCACTTCAAAAATTATAGAACAAGATCTGAAGAAATACCACAGAAGTGACATTCACCATTCATGTACGACAAACTGCAAGAGTTTTTATAATCAATATATTATATTTTTGAGTACATTCACTGATAGAGTCCTCGTTATTAAAAATAAAGTATTTCACCTATTCATCGTATGTCTACCTACATATTAGAAATTAGCGAGAGTATATTTCCCCAGTAGTACAACTACTCTGGAAGAGTAGGTATGTCTTCAGATTTATTTTGAGACATCTCGGTGGTTCGGAATCCACGTTAAACTGTAGGGTCTGTTGTCTGCAGCAGCTTTGTAAGGCAGAGAAGTCGCCTAGGCTAAAGAAAACAAATTCTTTACAATTTGCAGCTGTATGAATCTAGATCGTTGACAAAGAGACAGAGACATGGACTGAGCAGATTCATCAAAAAAATTACAGATCTTACTGTTTTTTGAGAGATATAGAACCAGGGTGCATACAATACCAAAACAGATAAACTACAGTCTTTAAAATTATTTTGCCTTTCTCATAATCGTTTGGTCATTTTCCACGTATTATCCAGATAGGGAATGGGCAACCCATATCTCTATGTCTAGTTTAGTAGCCTTCTTGATCACGACACTTTACCCTCTTAGTTAGGGGACTCACTTGATACTACATTATGAATCAATCGAATTAGAATCAAAAACAATAAATGACAATCGGTGTTGACACGTTGGTGAATCGATGATAAAGTAACTGGGATCGATAGACACAGCACAGAATTTGGATCAACTTTGTTTTCCATCATCATAGCTTTTGCAAAACTGGAAAATTGTTGCTTGCTCGACTGTTGTGTGTTCCTTTTCATTCGCGTATCTCTACGCATACAACAGACATGAAATACATACAAAGTTTTTTTGTCGTCAAGTCGCTTTCACTTTTATCGCAGGAATGGGGTGCCCTCGTATTATTGCGAGATTTATGAAGGACGGAAACTTCCCAGTCTATATACAGAATTCGGCTTTTTGCTTGATTATGTTAGGAAACCAAGTACAAGATTGATATTTTTTGTTTGTCACATTGTTTCTGAGTATTTCTATGTCTTGACATAACCATTATAATATAAGCAGTTTGTATCTGGTACATAAGCAAGCATTCAGTCCTTGAGGCAACATTTATTAGTAGGATTTTGTTAATATAATTGACATTTACCTTTCGTTTTGAGCATAATTAGAGAGCAGAATATAAATTAATTTAGTCTTCAGAGTTCAGATCGGATCCCAGAAATTTTGCACTGTTCTAAACTTCTTCATTATTTTTTAATGCTTTAACTTTAGCCTCAAATATCCAGACATAATTTTTAAGGAGCATTTCAACGTTTTAGGCGTATACCTGCTAAAATAGGGAAAAAAATAAGAAGTATTTAAACACCAGAAGAATGCGATAAGAATAAGATAGTAAGAAATAGAGCTAATGAATTTATTAATGAACTGGAGGATTGGTAGAAATTCTCAACGCAGATGCAGCTCGAAGGATACCTCTAAACGAAGAAAATCAGCCCAAAATAACTAATGGGTTTCACAATTTCATAAAATTAAATAAAAATTGATCAAGGAGAAGAAATGGAAATAAACCTAACGATTGATACACGAATATCTCAGATTAGATTGCCGATAGAAGAAGGAACTGCAATAATAAATAAGCTGAAAAACAGAAAGGCCCTGGGAATAGATGACAACAGCAACGAAGTGATCAAATCAGAAGGAAAAACTGTTGCTATATAGGTAGTGAATCTTTTTAATAAGATTATCGAAGGAAGAAAGTAAGTGAAGTTGTGAAGAATGGCGACCGACCATAAATAACAATACCAATATTAAAAAAAAAACTATAAAGGAGAACTCAATAATTACAAGTAATAACGTGACTGTGTAATTGGCAAAAACTCTAGTCCAAAGAATTTACCTCAAAATAACAATATGCGAGAAGCATCAAATTTTCCACCAAAACTGATCGTTAGTTAGCTGAAAAAGGAATCAAGTACAACGAACGGGTCTTCATGTGTATGGAATGCCTAAACGAATGTTCGATAGGACTTAATTATACGAATAATAAAAGATCGGAATAATAACAATAAGACAGAATCAAAATCGACCGAAAACCAGCAGAAGAAATAAACATAAGAAGGGGAATATGCAAAAGTAATTACTTAACTCCCAATCTTTTCAACAATGAAATAGTAATCAAGGACGTAAAACAAGATAGCACGGTTTATAACTGAGATGATGAAAGCTTTAACACTGCGAGATCAAATACATAGCAGTAACATAGGAGAAGAATTGCAATTCGAAGACGTGGTTAATTAGTATTATCAATAAGCTGAGAATGGAAACACCACGTAGACAGCATGGACCAAAATAAAATTGCAAAAGACAAAACACCACAGATTAGAAGATCCAATAGTCGATCTTCTAGGAGATGGTTCGAAGGTTGGACGTCAAGATAGCTGAGGCACCTTAACAGAAATTACAGGATATGTCCTAATTCGAAAACGAAAAGGAAGAGAGTCTAACTAGTCTAACAGGCTTCCTTGTATCATACAGGTTGAAATAAATCCGTATATCTTCGATTAAAGCTGTCACACTAAAAGAAAACAAATTATGTCTAAAAGAAGGGATCCTCTCATAAATTCAGTTCCACATATGACCACTACAATCAGTGAAATAAATTAACTTGTCCCAGTTTCTCAAACAAGGTTATTTATTTTGTCAAATAAAACAAGCAAAAGAAATAATTATCCCATCTCATTAATATTCTAAAGAGCAAACTTCTCGTTTGATTTTCCAAGATTCAAGTTTGAAAATAAATCCACGTTTCAAGAATTGTTGAATTAGATGCAATGATTATCAAAATGTAGTTTTATTGTGTTTATTCAAATATCTCGAAACTTATGAGCGGTTTTTTTCTACGAATATTTTCCTGCAATAAATAACAAGCAAATACAGTTTTTTGTTAATTATGAAATGGCTCACTTTAACTATTCATACCATCGTGACAATATCATGTACAAGAAAGCCGTCCTGGAAGCCGTCGGTATTTAAATATAAATTGTAGAATGGCGTTAAAAAAATCGACAGTATCATTAGATATATTGAAAACGATGAATTTAGTTTATATTTTAACAGCTGGAGTTATAAATTTCATTCATACCTATGTAGATTTAGATTGATTTTTACTTTCTGCTTTGATACTGTATAGTATGGAACACAAAGGAAATACTTTTTTCTTTTTGTAGTACCAGATGCATTGTTGTTTAATTAATAACTATTTCTCCTTATCTAATTTAAAATCCACTGGACTGTTTATATTGTGGCATCCATAAAGAAAAAAATTCTGCCTCACAGCAATAAAGTCTTTATTAAGGAAGGCTTTATAACTTATATTGTGACAAGAATGAATAGATCGCCATGCGTAACAGGTTACCTACCCAATTCATCTACCTACCATTGAATAATTTTGAGAGCATTCCTTATCCCAAGGGAAGACTTTTTCGTATCGAGCTCGGCCACGTATGTTCCTCAGATTATAGATTCACGACTGCTACAAATTGTAAAATATTGATATTGTGCGTGACTTTTTATATGAAAAGTTCAATGGGGGCGAAGCCCAAATAATGCAGTGACCACTAAATTTATCAGTAAATTTTCAAAAACATTTACATACTATTTCAGAAAATTCCACAACATATGAAAATCGCTTGATGGATTCGAATGATGCGTCATTTATTGGGCAAAAACAATCAACTATGTTCAGATCTTAAATTATTTCACAGGACGAATCGTTCAGCTAAAAATTAGTAAACTTAATAAATATTTATTTATAGGTTTAACTCAAATAAGTTATGTAGGAAAATAACTGTTATATCGGGTAAAAGTATTATTAAGACAAAATGTAATAAATATGATTATTGTTCACTGAAACAGATGATATTGCAGGAATCGATCAGACTATTTCAACAAAATTACGAAAAAAATGGCAGAATTCGCTTGAGAGCGATAGAACAGTCGTCAGAGTCAGGTCGGAGTAGTCACACCAGCTATTTTTTGTATCATTATTATCTGAGGAATTCTGTGCTCAACTTGGATGATGTCACCTTTTCCCAATAAAATTTAAATTATTATCTCAATTTGAGAAAGCTTTCAGCGCAGTTTCGCAAGCCCAACTTACGCAATCCATTTGCAGCAAAGACGGCATTCGGGATGATATTTATGGAAACGAATCTCCACACTTTGCTGATACCACCATTTCATATTATACGAAAACTCAAGCACAACCAACTCTCCCAGCTCAAAACTATATTATATGGTGGACTAACTGCAGTTTTAACCCAGTTCGTGGCAATCAAAAGTTTTGTATGTGCGAGTAGCAAGAGCTATATGCCTGCCTGCCTGCCTATTGTTCCAACATGCAATCATAAACTGATATCGATGAGGATTTTAATGCGTTTCCCCACCAATACAATACATCGAATTGCTATTAGTGGTCCAATAGTTGGCGAAAGTTTTGAGGAATTTGTTGCTACTAAGTTTCTACTGACAGGAAAGGCTGATTTGAGCGTGATTCTGCACTTTGATGCTACTGATTAACATGTGAATTACAATAGTATTAAACTATTATACATTATAGATAAGTGTATGCATAAAGTTTTCTTGGACATATTCAAAAGTCAAAAGATAGAGAATATTGTTTGGCCCTTCGCCTCAAATCCTATCAATTAAATTTAATCACACATTGATTGGCATTTTTGACTCTTTGCGACACATCCAAGTGATGAGATCTGAACTGATTAAAAAATAGTTTACTAATTTTTATCCCTCCTAATACCTATGGATAAAAAAGAATAAGTATTGGATCAAGTTTCGCTCTGTAATATAGTTGAATATGTTCTTAGTACAAATGTATGAATTAATTGCACAATTTCATTGCAAAAGAATATTCAAACTGATACACGTCAAAGTAAAGTTTATCATACTCACAACCGTATTCATACAGCTTCCTTGAGGAATAAGGATTCCTTGCTCCTTATTCCTCGTTTCATAAACATTCCTTCATCAAATAAGCAGCCTTATTGGCTCCTTGTCTCAAGGAAGCTCTCGAGGTTCCTTAAGGGAACCAACCTAACCTCAAACCTGAGAGAAGGTATAATAATAAAACAAATTCTCTCTGATTATAACCTCGAAACAGACTATTCTGAACTCATAGAACTTGTGGAAATATAGTTTAAGCACACGTTCAGATTTCTTTACGGAGCATAATGGACAATGATTTTTTGAATCAATCCGACAATGAATTTGTGGATGAAGATATTCGGTGGCAACTTATTAAAAGGTACAGATTCAGTAAAAGAGCTGTTGTCGACATCTTATTTATGCCCAATTGAGGAAATTAAACCCTCAAGTTCTGCCTGTTTCTCCCTTGATGCAGTTATTAATAACTTTACTGCTCAATGCAACAGGCAGATTTCAGGTTTATAGATTTTCAATAATATATTTTCATCACATAATTAACCATCTGTAGGTAATCCATGGAAGTAAGCTATCTTTCTACATGATAACGGACATCAATAATAATCTTATTTAGATGCATAGATATGTTTGTATTAGTTGTGTCTATTATTGTCCATTATCATTGGTTTGGTAGATAAAAGCGAAATTTGACTCTAGAGAATCTCTGAATGTCTATAACGGGCTGCCAATGTTCTGACCGAATGGAAGTTATCACATCAATTACCTATAAATAAACTTCTTTCCTTTTGCTTTTGTTGATTAAAAATAATATAGCGATTACTCAGCTGCAAAAAAAAGAAAATGAATGATAATGTAGGTACCCAACAACAGGATAATAACAGAAAATGATCAGAATCAAAGCTGCAAGCTAATGCAATGATGAAAGTAATCACGTTTATTTCTTGAACATTTTTATTTCTTCGACGTTAACACCTACAGCAACCAACATCATCAAACCATATTATTCCTTGGAAAATAGGCTGTGCAAAAGTAAGTTAAATTGCCCTGGCTCAATAAATAATGCAAGATAAGTAGAACGTAATCTATAAATTTTATATTTGCCTGGCAACACAATTTCCTGTTTCTCGGATACCCGGGAATATATACTGCTTATTATTGTGGTTATTTTGGCCGTATGGTAGATTTGGAAGGAGGAAAATACGAGAGAGAAAGAAAAAAAGTCGTCGTGTAATCGTGCGCATGCAAAATTCAATGTTAAAACGTGTTGGTGTGTGTTGTGGCCCGTTATTTATAATTCAGTTTGACAGCTGGCCCCGGAACACACATTATGCGGGTGTGTACGTGAATCCTGCCAGGAGGATAAACGATCCTCCTGTTAATAATTGAAAATCACTTATAGACCACCTATATTCTGACTTGGCATGCTCAGCCCGTTGTTAACCTCAGCATTGCTCCTTGAACTTGTCGAGCAAAAAGAAGGACATCTTTGTTTGCATAAGTTATGTTTTTTACAGAATCAACTCTAACCCTCTAAATTTTTATACATGATATATAGATAAATCATGCAAGATATTATAAGATGCAGAAACTTGATCGGAACGCGATCTAATAGAAAAAAAAAAGATAAATCCTGAAGCATGAATCCTGTCGCATAAGTATTTTAAAAAAATATTCAAATGCAAGTGGAAACGGTTCTTTACTTAGGATTTTCGTATTTTTACAAATTTTGACTAAACCGTTCATTTTAGGAAAAATAAAAAAATATATCTCAATTCTACTTAACAATCCCTCTCATTTGGTATGTGACATAAAGTGCCTGAAGATTTTTTTTTCTCCTTCTCACCTCACACCTAGTATCAGTATTATTTTAATTTCACTAAGTCCATGTTGCGGTCACCTTACCCTATATAATGGTTTGGTTTGTTCATAGAATATACGGAACTCTACAAAATAAAGTTGTGCATGAATTTTATAGGTAGATTTAAGTCCCTTGTCATCAACTTTATAATTTATACATTATACATTATCTGTAAATATATTTTATCTCATTCATGTAAGATTTTTATGTTTTTGATTATAGTATCAATATTATGTATTTCACGGCATTATCGAATGAAGCTGGCCCTTCTTTTTCACAAAAAAATACTTTTTTTTATTATTGTTTCGTGACAGGTGACATAAGGAACCCTTTGGAACTCTCTTTTTATACCCAATCTTCCTCTTAATTTCCGAAAATCGAAGAAGCTCTGAAATGCATCAAGTGTGTCCTGCGTAACTGGAGTCTCCTACCGCTTTCAAACGAATTCCATCGAAAAGAAGAATCAGGCTGTAATTGTACCTGTAAACAACAATGATCATAGTCAGGAGGAAGCGTTTTACGAGAATATGAGTAAAGAGTTCAATTTTTTTATTATTACATTTTCTCCTTATAGCAGATGGTAATATTCTTTGATGAGAATTTTTTAAACAAGTTTCATCAAGATCTGTTTTCGCGCCACAGTCTTGACCGAAACATGTTATTCAGCTTTAGCCCATCGGTTGCCGAGACAATCTTGGTGCAGACCGGCGGACAGAAAGACAGAACGACAGATCAATAGCTGAAAATATGTTTTTTGTACTCTGATACCCCTGAAACCTAAACATCTGCTGAAAGCCGGACACAGAACATTATGAAAGTTTATAATACATACCACAGTATTGTCACACAAAAGATAATATCAATAAGCTTCAATAGTGAAATGCTTATAAATTAAAAGATGAAATTGATTGTCGATTGATCAGCAAGGCAGCATGGATAAATGATAAAATTGACGTCCGATAACTCGATTTTGACATTTTCAGATTCACTCTGTGACAGTTGAACCATTTTCTTATAATTTTTAACGAATGTTTAGCATTGGATGTAACTTCATCTCAACTGTCATCACTACCCTTAAATACTGTGTCATCTGCAAATGATATAATATTTTAAAAAATCCTAGTACTTTTATATTGAAATGAGAAGCGCTTATGGTTTCAAGAAGCTCGCTATGAATAATAAAAACAGTCGATTTCTTTTCTTCCCCTTTTCTAGGAGATCGGCCAAATTTTCAAAGAAATGGATAAGATTGTATCGGATATGTTAAAAGAAACAAACTACAAATAAAGAAAATCACAAATAATAAAAGAAGATGAGAGAAAATATTCATCACTCAGCCGTGCGAACGCAGAAGAAATAATTTGATGAAAGCGAAAATTGAGAAAACTGAAAAAGACACCCAAACAGAATATCTGAAAAGTTCCTTTATTGAGCACTGATATCCATCTGTACCTACGAAATATTCAGAAGCTGCATCTAAGCTGGAAAGCTATAAAATTGTATATGAAATCGATCTTGAACCTGCAATCTTCCAGTTTCAGCTCCTCATAACTTCTCACATCGACAAGATACATAAAAGTTTGAGAAACAGATCAGCTTTCCGAGTCACATTGTGAGAAATATTTTATGACTGTGTTGGAGGGATACATTTGAGTTGGGAAGAAAAATAAAAGCTCTGTACCAATACATATATGAACAATATTTCAACAATCAGATTTGCTGATGAAAGACACGTCTCCGCATATATGCATATTAAAAGATCTTTTAATACCTAATAAATTCAAAATTAAACAAGCTGACTGCACTATATAAATCTGTGTACCTATTGATATTATGTAATTGTGATTTTCTCATAATATAGTCGTTATATGTTCTGTTGGTGTGACTGAATTTAATATGATTTTGTAAATATTTCAAAAAACATTCGGCTTAAAAGGCCAAAAGATTACCTCTTGAATTGAAAGAATTGGACAATCAGCTGAAAAGGATTCAAATACACCAATTGAAATAAAAAATCACGTAGCTACTAAATATTAAGACAAGCTTTGCTTGGATCTGCAGCAATTTACTTCTTTCCAGGAGCTTTTAAAAGAAATTATCAAAGAAATAAATCGATAATTATGAACAGTCCGGAAATTATCACTTCATTTCAGTCATTTCCAAATGTTATTAAGATAAGTAAAGTGGCGTTCAAAAATATTTATTGTTGAGATGAAGTTACAGCCAATTCCCTAACAAAGATAAGAAAATGGTTCAATTGTCACAGATTAGCTCTGAATATGTCAAAATAGAGTGTTCCAAAATGTATCTTTATACGTGGATAAGCTGCCTGTTACAGACAGACTGACAATACATAAAGATGGTTGTTATAATAATTTAAATTGTAAATGTGATAGAATAAAAAGAATCAAAGAAGTTAAATACTTTGGTCTTATACTTACCTAATGGATGAAAATTGGAAGAAACATATTTTTAGTATTGTTACAAAAGTAAGATACCTTTTTTGTTTTATAGAAAATGAGATATACCTATTCTTGAAAAGCAAAGTGTTATTTAGACGAATTTTGTTTCATTTGAAAGAAGAGAATTGAGAAATAGTCCCATTTTAGAAAAACTCAAATCCGAAATCTCCTTCCCTCCAAAAACCGCCCCCAAATGGAATGGAGGGGTCAATTTTTCTAGAAAATTGAAAATCCGAGAAGGCAAAATTAATGAAAATTTCATATCCGGAACGTTTAAATTGGACATTTTTAAAGTTACAGTCTGAAATATGTGTTTTAGCTATGTGGAAGGGACAATTTTATCCAAGAATCGAAAATTCGAGATTTGAAAATTAGAAAGGGAACCATATCCGGAAACGTTTGAATTGATTTTTTTTTCAAAAGAGTAGCGGTTTCCAAGTTTCGCAATGGTAAAGTCTGAAATATGTAATATACGTATTTCCTAAGAGCAGTAGAAGAGCATTTTACTTTCCTACGCTACTATAGTAGCTGTATAAGGAAAGTATTGTATTCGTGTGAAATTTTCGGTATCGAGATTTTTACAAATGTTACGTTTCAGAGTTTTCTGAGTCTAATAAACATATTTTCAGCCATTGGTCTGTCTGTCCGTCTGTCTGTCTGTGACAGCATTTTCTCGGGAACGGATCGGTGTATTTTGTTGCTTTCTTTTTTATTTTGTTTGGTATCAATATCACTCTCCGTGGCACTGAGTGAGAATCCTGTATACACTGGGAGTTGAGCTATATCCAAAAAACGTGATTTGCTCAAGACTATAGCGCGAAAACGGCTCTAAGGATTTTGATTAAACTTGCCCAAAGTATTCTTCGAAGAGCCCTTTACCACCTACATAGAGCGCCATCTCTGATGTAATAGTGTAAAATTTTTCATTCACTGGAATTTGCCTGCGAGCGGTACGAAAGTCGTGTGAGTGGATTTTTTTTTTAATTGAAGATAAGAAACGGTCAAATTAAAGAAAAGATTATATATTTAAATTGAGTTGTGGTTTTTGAGTTACAGCAGCGATGTTTTGAGATCTCTGAATAATAAATAACAAGTACCAGCTATGCCTATATCTTTTTGGGTATTAGTGAACGTTCAACAATTTTCATGACGATTGTTACACGCAAAAATGTGAAATAAATATTTTTAGAAAAAAATTGGACTTAGTTGTTGAACTGAAAAATACAAAATAATATATGGTAATTCTGAAGTTGTGCCGTTGTAGTTTGTTGTTGTAGGCACCAACTCCAAAAGAACTAGCATCCATAAAATGAATATTATTCTGTATTTTTCAGTGAAACAACTAATAAAGTCGATCCATTTTTTGTACAAAAATATTTTGGAATTATTTGTTGAGGTTCGGCTTATTCTAGAGCATTAGGGCCAGAAGCCTGAATACTAAAGCGTGATATCAACATTTTATCATTATATTAGTTCAGGTATATGTATTTCTTTCGAAGTTGATCAATTAAATATTTCAGCTCCGAGAACTGATAAGTGACGTCTTACAATATTATGCACTTTCAGATGATTTAAGAACATCCAGAGACATGGTCACATATTTAAATGGCATTCTTCAAATGTTTTTTTTTCTTTAGCGTTAGGTTATCTCTGATATCCTCTATTTTGTCACTGTAGGTACTATGCCTTTTTTGCTACAGCACTCCCATCGTTTCAAATGACATAAATCAGAAAAATTAAAATGTTTCAAGCCTACCCGCCCTCTCATGTAGACCATAATAATTCAATTTGCGGATCCTCTCTTTGTATTTTAATGTTCATGTAAACACAACACAACAAACACGGTTGGAGGATGGACAACTGAATTTATGAAGCTGAGTAATATTTCAGCGCAGTCATATATCAACAACCAAAAAAAAACCGTCAGCTTGTTTCCTTTGTGCTTATTTCCATTATGAATTTTTCATAGAGATAATGGTTACATGTATAATATCTTAAAATTAAAATTTAATCACTAATCACTGAATTTATTTCTCGTGCATTTCAATAAAATGAGCTCAGTGTAAAGCATTTTGTTCAAAATAAATTAAATAAGAATTTACGGGTTGATTAACAAGCCATGAAAAGCCATCAGAGTATTTCAAGTTGTCATTTCAAAAGTCGCATTCGTAATGGTATATGCTATGGTCAATTTTAAGTCGCTCTGACAATATTTATTTATATACAAAAACGCACCCTTAAAAAGTTACAGTCCTTCAAAGTTGCCTCATATCTATAAAATTTCAAAATCAAAACAGTAAAAAACAATAGCTTGTAATTTTGGTATCTACCATTCCTTAGGCTCAAAAATTGTTTGCAAATAGAGTTGAAACGTTCCAGTGAAGGAAAGGGGTGAAATTGGCATTGCACCTCTTTTCAACCACCATATTCTTAGTTTCTTTTACATGTACCAAAATTTTCTTTACAAATTTTGAAAAGAATAATTCTTTAAAAAACTTTTTAGCCTTTTTTCCCGATTTTTCAAACTAAGAAATGGTAGATACCAGAATTTCAAACCATTATTTTGTACTGTTTTGATTTTACAGCCAAAAAACTTATCGATGTAATGCAACTTAGGTGGGCTGTAACTTTTTAAGGGTGAGTTTTTGAATTTAAATGTGTAATGTCAAATCGACTTATAATTTACCATAGAAAATGTCCTTAAGAACTTTCTTTATGAAACACCCTGTATAACTATGCTAAATTTTATGAACCTACTAAAAATTAAAAGTATATTTCGGCATCCTTCTGCGGCGGGGTTATATCTTATTAAACAGAGACAGTTCACTCAAAGCTATAGTTACGAAATTACTTTCAATATTGATCTTGAGATACAGTTAGTTTCTAAAGTAGCTGATAAACTTGATAAAAATTAAAATGAAATTATAAGCAAAAAATTTGAAATATTTTGGATGGTAATTTTTAGGTAAATTTCATATAGAAAAGTGGATACTTATTGCTATCGTCCGCATTTATAGGTATATCAAGTTCAAATTTGCTACATAGTTCAGTCGTACAAATATCTCGATCGAGTTCATAAATGGGTATGATCGAAGTACTAGTTTCCAAATGGCGGTGCACCAAACTTTAAAAAAATCGCCGTTGATTAAATTTGATCAAAGGTATATATTATGTTAGGTATAGATATGATCTGTCGTGAAATATACCTATCCGCTGGGTACAAGCCATTTGGGAGAGTTGCAATAGTCGCCTACTTTGTCGATCATGTATATAAACAAAATTTACCTTGATTTATATATATTTTCATAAATGTAATTATTATTTGGTTTTCTCACATTATCATCATCACTATTTCTTATAAAAAATATTAATAAATATTAAAGACTGAAAAAAATTGCCCTGACAGAGGCTTGAACCCACGCCTAGGAGTAGATGAGACTGCAAAGCTTTACACTATCGTTAACGTTTTATATGTTTATATTATTTGTTTTCTTTCGTCATCGTGACAATAATATTATGTTCGGTATTAGCCAAGATAAAATTTTATAAAAGATGGATTTTCTGAATAAAATTATTTTCAACTACATTATTAGGGAAACCATTTTATTTTTCATGCAAATTACACATCAAGCCATAGGTACCCACCCATTTTTTTGGGATTACGGGGTGGAATATCAGACGAAATAATATGTTTCTCTTGTTACCTGGTACGAACCCCTCAAAACAGATCCAAAGTCTATATACTATTTATTTCAAGGCTCTAGTACCTTAAAAAATAGAGATATGTTAAATAGTATATTCTATTCCATATATTGAAAATAAATATAATTACTCACTGACTGCCCTTTAAGATTGCATTTAAATGAAACCAGTCATTTAACCTCCTTTATCATATTAAAACCAATTCAGTCACTTTTAGTAGTAATAAAAATTTGTAATAGAGCCTCTACCATAATGTCAAAATCAATTCAACTCTACAATACAGCTGAATGAAGACCAGAACGTCCAAACAAAATAAAAGCAATGACTTTCAATGACAAGAAGACAACGGAGCCGGAAATCCCTTTTTCTAAAAATAAATCGAAATTACAGAAAGGGATTAATCACGACCCGGCACAGCTCTCTACGCTCTCAAAGGCCGTTGCACGGCGTCCGTTCCGTTCATCTCTTCTTCGAAGAGAGCGGCCCCCGAAACTTCCTAATTAAATAATTAGAAAGAATCGGATGCACACTCACACAACACTTCATTACAAGGGAAAAGAGAGAGTTCATTCTCCAAAAACAGACAATTACGTAAGTGACTCCCGGAAGGATAATCACAAAGACCTCGCGTGAAACTTCTTCTCCTTCGAAACTCGTAGCTATACAACTTTGAATTTAAGATCGTACTTTTAGAGGATCTCTTGCCGTGGTTTTTCCATGACAGATTCTTAATCATACACCAAACTCCCGTTTAGAATTATGTCCCTGTTCTTGTAAAACAGACACTAAATTTGCTGTTGTTTAAGAAATAACTTGAGACTCGGAACCCGGAAGGAAACAAGTGTCTCGAGTAAAGATCAAAAGCACCTTAACTTTATATGTCATTTTATCTAATTTAACTCAAGTGTCCCCTAGATAATTCATTATAAATGAATAATTTGGTTCAAAGGTCATTTCCAGCAGTGTAAAAATAAGGATAGGTTTGATGATAAATTCAAATATGTTTTGTCCAAAACAGTTATTAACAAAATGTTTACATCTATATTGCATCGCATAACGTACATCAACTTATTCTGGAATTTAGGCTCCTTTTTGGTCATCTTATATGATAATGATCATTGTAGTAACGTCCCTAACGTTTATCTAATATGCAGATGGTTCAATTCTACTTAGTTATCAAACAGTCTATGTCTTAATACTATAAAAAAAATCCTAATGCTATATAAAATGTGCCTGGAAAATTTGAGACCAGCTTATCGATCTAAATTTTGTAAACAAGAGACTTGAATTGTTTATTGAACTACTTAGGTTCCATAGAAACCTTAATATGTCTCTATATTTTGGTGGAAGTATCAATGATTATGTTCAAAAAATATCATTATTTCTAAGATACTCACTCAGATGGTCCTTCAAGTTAACCAGTCGCTGATGAGCTATCTCTATCGAATTCAGTCAATGAAACTGTGAAATTAATAAACCATTTAGGAGCCTTCATCATTATTAACTGAGCTTATTACATATATTAAATATAAATACGGTAGTTTCTAACATGAACATAAGACGCTTAATACGTTGATTAACATATTTAATATTGATATAAATAATTGAATAAGCAAAAAATCTAATTGTCCTCTTATATATCAAGGAATTATGTAAGTAGAAAAGAATAATTAAAATATATTTCTATAAATAAGACGCCAGTATCTAAAAAAAGATATTCACTAACCAGAATAAACGATCTTGTCATATTTTTGTTATTAATGGCTTCAACCTCATTAGGCGAACTGGAAAATTGATTGTATGGATCAGTAGAAAAAGCTCCAATTATCTCGAAGCTCAACTATGAATCATTTTAATAAGATAGGTATATAGTGGTAATAAATAACAGAGTTTATATTCAGCTTTCTCATACAAAAATTGTCCTCAAGAGATTCACAAAGTTCCTGTTTCATAAACCATTTTAGGAATATCAGTAGTAGAAAACAAAACTTGATTACTCTATCATTATGTCCAGTGCAGTCCAGTTTCATGAAGATTTTCCCATTTAAAAATAATGAAGTATTATTTATGAAGGAAAAGAATTTTGATCCTACAAGGATTTTTCGAACGATCCAAAAAAACTCATTCGAAGTAGGCTATAGCAAATGAGAAGGATAATAAATCATCTTCAAAAAAAATTAAGAAACCTAAGTAAAACATATTGGGACAAGGCTATTGTAAATGACAAATCTACGCCACATAACAAACTGGATATTACGCCTATATGTAGATGGAGCTAATAAGAGAGCTATGCTTATCGATATATCGATCCCAAACAACCATAATATCGATGCAAAAGTATAATGAAATAAATGTTAAAGTATAATCTCACCTTAAAAAAGAGATCCGAGAAATGTGGCATCTGTAGGAAGTCAAAATCATCCCCGTAATCCTCTCGTCGATGGGCCTAATACCCAAGAAATTTGAAAAGATAATATAAGCGAAATTGGAATCACCTGGAATACTTACCGCACGATGCAGGAATCCGTCATACTCGACGAAGCGAACATTGTTAGGTCATTTCTAGAGGCATGAAATCGCAGTAGTCTTGTTCTCCGGGGCCGACTACTAGGATTAATATAACTGAAAATAATAATAATAATTTATTTATTTGGCAACTTTACATTAAATATTTGCTGCAAGTCATATATTACAAGAAATAAAGGTTCTCTCAGAGATGTTTCCGCTCGAATCAGATGAGAATTAGTTGTCATGTCAGAAATGATGAGTGCGTCGCATGACCTGTTAAATCAGTAAACGGTCGATGGCAGAACCATAATCACACACATAATAAATAGAAGTGTACCTATTTCTCGTATTTTGAAACATTGGTTAATTTCATAAAAAATCAATATAAAAAATATATCTGCAATATAGAAATTTCTATATTAATAATAATTGTAATTTTTTAACCCTTTGACATATATTTGTTATGACATTGCTGCATAGTTCCCTGCCGTATTGGAAAATGTTTTAGATTCAATCCCAAATTGAATCTATTTGCAGATAGTCGTCTGGAAGACCAAATAATAGACTACCTCCTTCAATTGAAACTGTTGGACAATTAAGTGAAAAGGATTCAAATATACCAATTAAAGTAAAGTTGCAAAATAATAAGACAAGCTTTGCTTAGGTACACCTGCAACCATTCATCGCTTCTTAGGTGCTTTTAAAATAAGAACTCCAAACAAACTGAAACTGAGAATTGATGAACATTTTGGAAATTATCAATATAATTCAGTTATGTCCGAATGTCTTATGTCAAAATGAAGTTCAAAAATATTTGTACTGAACTATAGACATATTAAATATTTGTTATGAACAATTCACTAATTCAGATTTGTGTATTTCTGTCAATGTTGATCAATGAAGTATTTCTGCTTTGAGAAGTGACTGATGATGCTTCAGTATTATGCAGTTTCAAATGATCTGGATAAAGAAATTCTAAAATATGTTCCGATATTTGCACGGCACACTTCGAATGAGATTTAAATGAAACGCACGATGTAAAGAAATATATTTATTAATGGGTACTTAATTTCTGTATTTTCTGTTTTTTTTAGTAATCACCTACTATTTTAAAGTAACTTATAACATTTAAGTACCTCAATGAGTTTTGGAATCAAGATGTGGCTAAATCACTTAGGGACATCGTGTAAAATGGATGAGCCTTGAGCTGTCTGCGCGACAAGTGATGTTCAGCAAACCGTAAAAGCGAGTTTAAGATTCTCGAAAGCGAATAGAAATGGGGGCTTTGCCTTTCTCTCTCTCTCTCTCTCTCTCTCTTTCTCTCGAAACATGAATAAGATATGAGATTGTCAGATTATATTGGTGTCAACTACAGAAAAGTGAATAAAGATTCAAATCTTGGAAGGAGGGATTCCTTTGCCATATTATGACGAGAAAACGAATCTCACCAAGGAATAGGTCCTTATACAATATAGAAATGCGCAGCATAATAAAGACCTCAATCATTTCATGGAAATTTCTCTTCATTTTATATAAGGTTGAGAATTGGTTGGAGCCAGGGTGGCAGCTTAAGAGTGCCGCTTCAGACATCAACAATTCTTTAACAAGCTGCTTCTTGCAGCTTGCTCGGTTGGAAAAGTGATGCAATTTGTTTTATTCCACCTTTTGTTATGAAAATAGTGCATTTTGAACTGGTTATGGCTCTTACCTTCTTATTGGTAGCATAAAATGCAATCATCTCAACAAAAGATTTTTAGGAGAAGCTTACCTCCTATTCTTCTCCATACTATTCGCATATCTTCTATACTGACATTTACGTAGAACATAGTCACATCAATAAGATTACTTTCATCTCTAGACTGAAAGAGAGCTTAATATAAAACACTTGCTTATATCCATACCACCTACTGTATTTTATGAAATTAATCTTTTCCTTTTAATATAGTGCCGAACCATTACGCTCGATTGTTTTCCTTGAACTAGTTTACACTTCGAATTAAAATTTCATAGTGTGGAACTTCATAGTCTCAATCACAACTAGTTTATTCATCATAACTTACTTAGGGCTAATTTTATAAAAGTACACCTTCGGTTGGGAGTTTAGAGTACCTACAGAATGTCACGGTTGACCCTCAATTCAGTTTCAACCTTGGGTCAATTGTACATTTTATAACCGGCCCTCAATAATCTTTCATTTGCTGATCAAAGTAACTACCTACAGATTACCCACATAATAAAGGTTACAGTCAAAACATTATAGTATATACCACGACTCAATGTGCTCTTTCATTACCTACAATTCCATAGCCAAGTTTCCCTACATTATAGCGTTTGTCATTGTAAGTTTATACATATCATTCAGACGCTGGTTGCCTGTTGTTCGGGATAACAACGAAGCCACGACAGAACACAATCATTTTCGTGGGCCTTCGCTTTCTATCCCATTCCTGGCAAATAAAACGATTCCAGAAAATGTAAATCTACGCCACGCCAACGTATATAAAACAGGATTGGATTGCGTACAAACCCTCCTACGGGTCAATCCCAGGAAATGAAGGCTTCATTCTGTTTCACATCTCCATAGCGCCATCATCAATGACGGAGTTTCGAGGAAATCCACTAAACGATGCCTAATAGGGCCCTCAGATACTAGAATTTCGAATGCAACTTTAGTGCAACTTTTTAGTTGTTTTCTGTATACTGGTAAATCAGTGTTACCTGAAAGGAGAGGAATGATAAAATACAGTGAATATAGACAACTTTTTATGAAAACTAGCACCGAATTTATCAGATCGTGTACTCATAAATAAAGATTTAATATAGGTACTTTATTGGTAGGTACTGGTAATTTTGAAGTTTATGTAGTTAGAAGCATTTTGACAAAAATAAATAAAATTAATTTTGTATTTTTCAATTGACTACCTTATAAAGTATGTCCTAGATTTTATGGAACTTATTCATTCTCTCTCCGTGGAAAGAAGATTTTCTCAGTTCTACATTTTTATAATATTTTCTATAAATTTTTCCCAAAAATGCTTTAAACAAAAGTTGTAGCTACAACACACACATATCGATGAATCAGATAGGTATATATTTGATAACATTTATTCAGTGGCCACTTATGTGAAAATATTGAAATAATCCAGGGAATATCTTCCAACAACGACGACACTCCACCAATAGCACGAACTGACTAGCCGTTTCTCGATATAAACATGGCCATGATGTTTATCGGGAAATAATAGGGGTATGTCATATACTCACGCCTTCCGGGCACCACTAGTGTCCACAATTATCAACATGCTCCGTCTTATGACGAATTGCTCACTCCTCCTTGCGATGGCCGCGGCTCCATATCCTATACTCGCTGCAATATTTTCTATCCTGTTTACTAAAATTTTACAGCTATTTTGGCTTATTTTCTACTTATTTTAGTTTTTTTTTCTTTCATTTTTCTTCAAGCATAGCCAACTTAGAATCGTATATAAGGTGCTCAAAATCACAAAAAGGACGTTTTTTGCAGAATAACTTATAACTGACATATCATGCAATAAATCTATTTTTGATTTCTCAATGAAAAGTGTTACTTAGTACAGGGTACACTTTTATTTCGGTCCACATGAAAAAACAATGTTGATGATGTTTTCTGAAGAATCAAAAACAGTATGATAATATTGTCGACGCCATATTATAGATCCAATAAAGCTGCTATGAGGATGCTTCCTTCCTTTCTTGCTATGTCTTCTGCTTGCTTCCTAAAAAAATAAATAATTATTATCAAAAATGAGTTAATTTCTAAAATCTCGAAATCCAAAAAAGCTATTATTATTATTATAATTGTGAACATATTTAAGAGATGATCAAATCACCCAACTTTTCTCTTATTGAACCGACTTAGAATGTAACCTTCTTGAGATAGTTATCCCTTCCTGGACACACTCGACATAATAATTAATCCTAACCGCTAACTCTCACCTGCCAGAATCTCTAAAGTACACACCACTGGACGGTGCGAAACCTTTTGAATATGGAATTCATTCTTGGTGGTCCTGCATGGTACGAGGGCGGCAACTGCGTTTGAATTATCAGACCGCGCGGCATTCTCGCTTTATGTTTTCACTGAATTTAGGGCACAACACACACAAAAACGATTGAATTCGAACCATTATTTTGGGCAAGTCCGTTTATCACCCCCCCACACGGACGCACATACATACCTATGTATAGGAGGGAGGTAAAGGTACACATTGACTGGCCACTCGTGTGCAAATGTTAATTGGGTTGGAAATTCGGTTTAGTTTCTGCGAACATAATCTTCTACTCCAAAATGGAATTAACAAGAAACAACGTTGAAATATTTTATATAGGTTAGATAGGTATAGGTAGGTATATCATACCTACTAAACTATATAAAATATTTGTTGTTTTTGTAGCAGAATACAATTAATATTATCTTAAAGAATGGTAGTCTATTTTGAGTGATTATATGGCACAGATTTATTAGATAAGCTGCATCATCTACAGTTCCAAAGAAACATTAATAAGGTTTGACCTATAGAATGAAGACCTCACGATGAAAATCTCGAATTATTTTCTTTTTATTTAACGAAAATCTTTACAGATATACACATGTCGTAGTAATCTTCTAGTAAACCATTATATTGAAATCGAGAAACCTTCAATAGATTTGTGGAAATCATAATTCAAGAACAAGAAAATATTACTCTAGTCTATTTAAGATTCATTACGTCAAAGGTGGGTCGGTTTTCCGAAAAAAATTGTCAAATCATATCTACATTTGGAATTGATTAGAATCTGCTGATTACCTGTCATGGTTCACTTCCAAACAGACCCTTGAAGAATACTGATCAAGATAGTAGGATACATAAAAAGTTGTATGTCAGATACCTAGGTTGCACCTAATATAAAAATATTTAAACTTTAATTTAGTCATAGTTTATACAGTTACTCTATAGGTACAACAATAGTGGACCGTAAAACAATTATAAAGGAGGTTACGATTTCTGACAAGAGATATTTAATGAATATCGATCAGGCAACTTAGACTTAAAGCTGTGTTACTCAAACTGATGGATTTCAAAACAAGTTTTATATAATGTATTTCAATGTGCAATGCGACTTCGTCATCAGCATGGGACTTGTTTACTGACCTTCCAATATCATTTGACATTGAGAATGTGTAGATAATGTATGCAGAGAAATTTCTCAGTTTGAATACAGTTTTACAGATTTGTAAAATTGACTTACTATTGACGTCTACAAACATATCAAGAGGCACTCTCATTTTTTAGGCTATAATTCATACTTAATTATGACGTTAATTGTCAATGCCAAACCAATAAGAATACAATCTCGTTTATTTATATCCAATATTTTAAACTTCAAATGGGACAATTGATTATCATAACCTATTAAATAGGTAATCAGTTGATTCTAGCCAGTGTGAATTTTACGATTTAACAACGTTGAAAATTTCAGGCGTTCCTTGTACCTGTGACGTAATACAACTGCTTAATTAAATTGACTATACCTACAAAGCAGACTGGAAACAAGGAGAGTAAACTTCCTATTCTTCTCTACCATATGAGATTACAGAAGTTGCATATCATAACGTGGCCTAGTGGCCTCCTGTATGACGAACATTGACGAACATCTTGACAATTACCTTAAATATTTGTTCTCTTTATTTATCTTCGAGATCATGCCTGCTGTCTTTTTTAAGCGAGAGACGCATTTACAAAAGATATGCGTATGAAATTTTACACGATTCTTAGGGCGTTTTTAATCTCCTGTTTCCAATCTTCTTGATACCTACATTATATGTTGTCAAACTCATATCTTTTTGAAAAGTCAACAAAAAAGTTACTAAAATGTCCTCAGCCGATGACGTATTGTACATTCTCTAAGATAAAAGATAATCCACGTTGAAGATATTTCTTTTGTAGTTATGAGCATGCCGTATAAAGGTTTGTCTTTGATATTTAACTATTTTTTTTTATTTGTTTATCCAGTATTCAATTTCATTTGTTAATTCAGTATTCATTGAAGTTGTGATCTTAATAATTGAGATCATCAGTCATCATCCTAATCTGAGAGCGAAGATAGATTGTCCATTGATATCATCTGCATGATAGTTCAAATAACTGTAAGTGTGTATAAAAGATTCTGGTGAAGTTTTTTAAGGGGCCTTGCTGCCCAGATCTGAATTTTACAATTTTTTCCGTATAACGCCCCTGAGGTTAAGTGAGAACATTGATACTCATGACAATACAAAACAAACCTTATTATGTGTATTACAGGTAAATTGTTAATAAGCTGTAGCGGGTATAGCGATAATTGTCAAAATAAGTTAATTCCACTAAAACTCTTTTATTTTCAGAAAGAGAGAAATTCTGAATTAAAAAATATGTCCAAAATTAACAGTAGAATAGCGTAACATATTTTTTTTATTTTCAATAATAGAATACTTTTTCTATATGATCCGCAATTCTCCCTAGCCTTTTCAGAAAACATACAAAATTTTACTCAGATATGATCATTAGTTTAGGAGATATAATGGAAATAGGATATCAGCGAGGCGC
This sequence comes from Crioceris asparagi, assembly GCA_958507055.1. NCBI lineage: Eukaryota > Metazoa > Arthropoda > Insecta > Coleoptera > Chrysomelidae > Crioceris > Crioceris asparagi. The sequence continues at coordinate 15,053,347 of OY293829.1, read as the reverse complement.
CTTAAGTACCTACATTCCCAATTGAGTACCATCGTGAACTGTTACAAAGAAGATTTTTACTGATGTCTAATGCAGAAGCAGTTCAGCGCAATTTACAAATTCTCTGATATTTTAAGATAAAAGCTCAAGAAAATTAATTCGATTCACATCATCCAATCTCAAACATTAATGGATCGAATTCTGTAACATAAGTCATGTTATCAAATTAGTCTCCTACTCTTGTCCTACTTGATAACTCTCTTAATTTAGTTCTCAAATAATCTCAAACAAGACCTCAAATATATTCTGACCATCTTACAATTTCGTTACAACACAACTCGTCCCGCTCTCATATAATAGAAATTTATCTTGTCGAAACAAAAATTTATGGGCTATTTAAGGATGTATCGCACCTTAGCGCCTCCTTTATGCTGCGTCTCCCCTGTTCCTATCCTATCTGGTCTCTCAACGCAGCATCACAAATGGGACCCAATATACCTACTAAATTATCCATCTGGAGCAATAAATCTTTCAGGGGAAGCGTTGCAGCAGAGGTTGGGCGCACGATCCTACCGATGTGTCAGTTTGGAAATGCCATACGATAGATCTTATATTTTCGACACTGAATATTAGATAACACATATCAAATACCTTATTTGGTAGATAGGTATGTCTTAACAGATTATAATGAAATTATCCAATGATAACGCTATCTCTCTCAGATCGATCAGTTACAGTTTTTGCGGTAAAAGATCAATGCGATCTTTTTCCAATCTGCACTTCTACCTTTCTATAAACGTCTATATAGTTTCAAGTAAACAAGCATTGTTTCTGAAAAAAACTTACTATTTAGCACGGTTTCGATTAAAGCGACTTTATCATTCGTGCTTTATTCTAAGTTGGGAATAATTTTATTGAGAACTTGTTCTTGCGATATGCCTCCATTATGAATCATGAAAGAGAACAAGAACGGTAACAATGGCCTCATGAGGAAGATTTAACTAGCCCTGAAGCTGAACCAAGCGACAATGACGGCAGCTGGCTAGACGTACTTCTTCTATATTTATTATTTTTGGATAAAAATCGGCTCACAATATGAAAATAATGTAATAGTTATTGGTAATTTCTATTTCAGAATAAGTCGGTATGATTGACCGTTTCAAAGATTCTATACGTTATAAGCGTAGGGCTGAACATTCAAATCCAGTAAAATGTTTGCCATACTATTATTTGTAACTAAACAAATTTATATTCCTTATCCAAAGGTTTCTAATCTTTGCCTTATCAAAGAAAACGCTATTCTCCACAAACCTGAAAATATCGACACGAACATGCCTAGTGGAAAATTTGATTTGCTCAAACTTTTAAGAAAGCTTGAGGCATTCTTCCAAGTACTTGTTTGAGCTAAATTCGCAAGATAGTGAATACAGAATAAATTAGTCAGGAGTGCATGGTTGATTTGCGGAACCTAGCAGTTGTTATATAATCAGGATATAGACTGAATACATTAAAGCGTGTCCCAAATCCCGTTCATAATCATGAAATCTTTCAACAAAAGTTTTATCAACTACTCAAATTTATCCTAAACTCCCCAATATCTATCATAGGTAAAATAAAATTAACAACAAATCAGCATTATTTTACAAAGATTTGTTGTTGAATGTAAAAAGCATTGTTTATATTTGACATACTATTTTCTTTTTCAGGTAAGTTCTTTTCTCTTCCATAACATAGCTGGTAAGTTTTCTGTTTTTAATTACCTAAATTCTCTCACTTGTGTCCAATGATTATCTTTCAAAATTTTGTTCAGTTCATGTTTCAGATATAATTCATAGAATTATTTGATGTGTCCACTCACACGACATTCTTACAGCTCTTAAACAAACGCTATGAAAAAAGATATATATGATTAGCCATAACTTTGCAATTTTACTGATTAATGATGTCATAGTTGTCTAGTAATATTTTTTTCAATAGCACTATCAAAAAAAAATTTCGTGGTACAGCAGATGCTGTCCAAAGCCTTAAAGTCAAGAAAAGGTCTTGAGGGAAAACGCCCAGAATTTTCGCAAATAAAAAAGTCCTACTCAACATAGAGATATACAAAGTCTCAAAAGAGCAGTTTTCGAAGAATAATTTTAGGTCTGGGCCCAAGGACTATTATGTGTAGCGAGACAAACAACACCGATCATGTTCAATTTTGTCTTATGACAAAAGGAGAAAAGTACGGCTGTTATGGATGTCTCAAAAGGTTAGAAATATTTTTAAAATAAATAGCAGGCCACTGAGTAGATTTATTTAGAGGGGAGCATCGTGCTGGAGTGTCAAGTGTCGGGAAATTTAGTAACCATACCAAACTTCACCAGATAGCAACGTACGTTATGCGTGAGGGCGTATTATCAATCCAACAATTCGTTAATAGCTACGCGCCCCTTTTTATTTAAAAGGGTATGTCAGCAATCACAATAGCAGGATTTGAGGACAGAAAAATCCGAATAATATTCACAAACGACATAATATGGGTTGTACTCTCAAGTCAAAGCATCATGGTAACTGTGAATTCAGACCGTTATATCGCTATGGTACTTTTTGGCCAGAACTCCATCCGCGACCAGATTACAATGTTGACAGTTTTTTTTCAACATAATGGCGCATCTTGCCATACAACTAATGCTTTCATTGCTGCGGTTCACAAGAGGTTTCCCAGACGTGTAATTCCTAGACGGTGTGAAATCAATTGGCCCCCACGAAGTCCAGATTTTATTCCTTCAAACTTTTTCTTATGCTCAGCTAATGTCTCTCTAATCAGTTGAAGCGGAATATCGAGTAGGAAGTTGTCTTTATCACCTCAGATCTACTCCGTCGAGTATTCATCCATGTCCACTCAGTATTTGAAGAATGCCAGCGACGCAATGGACGACATCTCATAAATGTTACTCTTAAGAAGTCATTTCCCAAATGTCTTCGTATTTTATAAATAAATAAGTTGTGAGTAAAATTGTTAGGATATTATTACCTACATTTTCAAATATTTGGTACCTTTTGAGACACCCTGTATAAATAAACAGAGTAGATTTTTTTCTGTATGTAAATTTTACCCAGAAAAGTTGGACAAAGATGTCCACAAAAATATTCTAAATCAGTTTTATCAACATCCTTACTGTTTGGGGTAGATATAGCACAGTAGCTATTGAGACCATATTGCCTATAAAACAAAATAGAGCAAAACTATCGGCCCAATTACCCGTTCGCACAGATAGACCAGAACCACAAAGCAATGGTTGAAATGACCTGTTTTGGACTCCAGGGAGGAGTCCTGAACCGTGAAAATTTGTCGAAATATATACCTATATCGAAAATGTTACAGTATTACCATAGTTCCCTTAGAATTTGATTAATCTTATATTACTTTATGGGCAAGTTAAATTTCATATTTTCGACCTATAATTACATAATATTCTTGCTAAACTATTCATCTATCAAAAAAGGTTGAATATGTACAATCATTGTTATCCAAGACAAATAGGTAGATACATTATTCGCTATAGACAATTTAATTTTCATATTCACACCGTTTCACGACGTAAATATATTACTTTGGATTTTTTAAATAGTTTTTATTACTTTCGGTTCTTGTATCGATGGACTCCGCAACGATTTCTCAGGCCCCATACTGTCTAGAGGCTTGAAATTTCGAACTCGTACTTAGATCGCAGACATCTCGCCGCCTGTTATACTCAAAGTGTGATCCAATAATGATTAATTATATTATCTTATTCAAGCACGATCAACTATTTCTTCGACATGGAACGACAATGTGGGACAATGGGATCCGTCACTGGAATTACACACGAGCATGGAGCATAATGTATACGTCTCTGTTCTCTGATATATAGGTACTCTCTGATATATAGGTACTCTCTGGCAGATGGTCGTATATTATTCTATGGTTATGTCGCGCTGTTCACTGTCAGATGTCGCAATTGTCAGACGTCAGACGATAATACTAATTTAAAATTTAATTTTGTGTTGTGGTAGACAAACAGTAATTTGTTATGGAATTGCTGTTGCTGGCAAACAGATATATATATATATATATATATATATATATATATACAAGTATAGTTCAAATCAAGAAAAGGAGAGATAGCAATAGTACTTATCGGTACGGTTCAAATCTTATATGCCTAATAAAAACTATTTTTAATTATTTTTCAAAAATTTCACTTGTTGTGTTGTTTTTTTTTAATTTTGATCCACAAAAACCACTCCAATAAAAAAGTTTTAATATACCTAATAGTGTGCCTGAAATTATCTATCGTTTGTAAAAAACTAAAAAAAGATCATGTCATTCCCGTTTGAGATATTCTTAAAAAACATGAGTCTCTTTGCAAGCAAGCAAGATCCGCCTGATAACACAAGAACAGAACCGAATTTCGAGAAAGGGTTTTTTGCTATTGGTATCGGCCCAAGGAAGAGCTGTACTGTTTTTGGTGAAGTTTAGATACTCTGGTTTCGAGTTACTGTCAAAAAACCTGTTTTATTAAACTATTCTTTGATTTTCTGCTTAGTCAGTTTTTTATATAGAAAGGAATTTGTTAGAAAGTGGTAGTAAAGTCGTGTGAGTGAACAGATTTTTTTTATTCTTAGAACAATAATAATAATAGAATTATAATATTTTATTTCGTAGGGTACCTATATCCATACTAGACATGATTTAATTAGGTGTAAATAATCTTTACCTTATAAACTGAAACTAAAACAAATTTATCATAATTGGTATTTTGATTTACATACCAAAAAAATATTGTTTATATCTTAAACTGCCGTAACATCTCATGCTCACAGAGCGCTATTTCTGAGCTTTTTTTAAAGAATTCCAATCAAGGTTACTAAATGTAGGTACTCCGTTTCTTGATGAGAATGCAGTGTGGCCGAGTATACGCAATGTATTTTGAATAGGAAACCGGCACACAGTGTTGCCGTTCTTTAACTTGACCTGTAACAATTTTGCATATAATTTTAAAATTCATGGTTCATTAATGCTATCAATTATTGCATAAAAATATTAGGAGGAAATTGTGAACGCAATATAGTATTTGATGCAATCTATTAGCCTAGAATAATTTATTCACATGTGTTTGTGTTTACATTGGCGCACTTGTCTTTGTATTGTCCAAGCTGGCGTAGGTACATTTTTCTCGTCATATTCTTTTGTTATATTTTGAATACTATACTTATATATTTGTTTGAAGTATTTATTCATTTATTATTTTTCTAGCTTTGTTAATTTCCTGGATATCTGCAGTATAAATCAGACCGTAGTATATTATTCAGAAATGTTCCCTTGGCTATTAATTTAGAGACCCAGTGACAAAATATTTAATGCAAAATATGAGCTTCAACAATAAGTTTTTCTTTCGTTAAAGCTAGTTAACAATTGGATTTCTAAGATTTACTTCAAACTGAAAAATCACTCTGGGTCTAATCTCTTCTTGCAATGTCTCCAGTAACCACATTTGTGTAGCACAGAGAAAACTTCGTATTTTCGTAAGAATTCATTCCGACAATTTAAAGAGCAATAATGTCGCTCCGCGATCGAAGCTGTTGAGCAGGCGGGGATATTCAATTTCACTGGAATGTATTAAATTGCATAAATCTCCAATTCAAATTGTAGCTATATCCTCTCTATCTCTCTATCCCAACCACAACAACAACAAACCTAATTATTGTGTCCACAGATTGAAGGGATTGCACAGCAACGTGGGCGGGTAGGTACATCTATCTGTCTCTTTCTATGTTTTATTTATCACACGCTGTCACTGTATCCACACCATGAATATATAATATATACCTAGTTCAGAACTAACACAAAATGTTAATAGAAAGAGAAGATTAACGACTGCATAATGTAAGGGAGAAGATTTAACAAGTTTCCAGTTTTGGTTTTAATTAAGATTTGCTTGTCAATATAAACTAACGGTCCCAGAATACTTCCAATTAATCGAATGATATGTACTGTCAAAATCACAGTGACTGAAGTATCCGAACGGTGTAGAAAGTTCGCAGAAGTACCTACTGGTACCGGTACTGGTACTGGTATTGGCAAGGGTTTAAATTATTCCATCAGTAGTCATAGCAGAGTGGGTAATCCTACAACCCAACAGTACCAGGTTCGACTCCCAGTAATATCCATAGAAGTTTTTCGATATTCATATGGTTCTGTGTTTCGGAAGAGTAAACCATTTTCCACAGGTACAAAGCGCAGTTGTTAACTGATATCAGAAATTATCTGTCACTGACTCTGATTAGTCACTTATAAATAAATAGAAAACACTGGGCACTAACTTCAAATCCTTAAAGATCCTTACTTTAAATATTTTTTTGTTAAAATGTTTACCTGAATTCCAAATAGAATCTCCATGATGATAATCTAAGAGAATATGACTTTTTTAAGAGATGCAAGACTGTATTAAATTGTGACCTTTATTTTGTAAGCAAACGTGAAGAAATAAGAAATAGATACAGGCCACGGTCTGTTTTAAACAAAAAAAATATTTTTTCTTACTAACATTAACTAATCTGTAGTTCAAGTTCAACTTTGATGAAGCATAATTATTACTTTAGTAACTTATTCAAATCATCAAAACGACTAGTTATGTATTCAGCTCAATGCGCCTGTCGAAGCTCTACACTGTTCAAGAATTAAAATAACTGAGATTTAGAACAGAGTAAACTTGGTAGAAAGCTGGTATTCAATAATCACAAGTATGAGTTCTCTAATTACAATTACTGTCATGAAAAAGTTCTATGAACTCTCGAATAAGTCTATTACATGGTCATGTAAACGTTAGTTCATTTTATGATTTATCAATAATTACAAATCACCGATAAATTGACATCAGTACGATGCCACATGTAGTATTTCAAAGAAAATACACACTTTCACTAATGATAAAACAGATAACAAGCAAAGCTGGGACTGTCCATTCCTGCGCCATCCTGATCCCAGTCTATATGAAAATCTCTTTTATCTCAAATGAAAACCTTATGAATTATAGAATATACTAGCGATTAGATGACCATATAATAAATGCCTGAAACCATATTTGAGAACATACTGTTCAAAACTGAATAAGAAATCAACAGTCAAAACTACCCGTACTATAAATTCCAGCGTGACAAGTCAATCTGGCGTTCTGAGAATGATCAGCAAGGGACTCTTTTCTACCCTTAACCTCTGTCTGTGTCCGTCCGTTCATGTCTTGCGTCCCACCGTCTGGCGTCGTGTCCAATTTCTGGCGTCGCGTGGATCTGACAACCTTTCGCCAGTTAAGCGATATACGCGCGGGTCTGACCGGCGTCCAGTCAGCCTTCCAGAATATGTCACGAACAAGTGGTGTGCCACTCTCTTATTCTTTTGCTCTCCCTTTAAAGAGGACTCATCCATCGCAACAAGCCGGCTCGATTTGCCTGCTGCTCTTTCATTGTTGGGAAAATCTGGGATCAGCGATGCGGACAAGTAGTGTGGGGTGGGTATCTTGTTTACATCTGTGTCCCCCGAAACTGACTGACACAGATCAAGTTCGGAGATTTCGTAAATCCCTTTTTGAGAGAGATTTGCGGCCGAAGAAATGTTCTTGAATTGATACTTCCAGGCTTATTGAGTGAGCTTAGCACATATCACATTTGATGGCTGGAAGATATTGAACTTAGATAGATAAAAGGATACATTTTCTACCAACCGATTCCGTTTGACAGAAAGGCAATTAAAAATTATTATATTTTCTTGAACGATGACCCAAACGGAGAAGACAGACAATCCGACTGTTTATGGCTGTTGGCGCCATCTAAATAGTAAACGTGCTCTGATTTTCAAGATTTTTTTTCTCATTTGAAAGAGAACGATTTATTGAGAGTTCTATATTCAAAATGTCCTTCCCCCAAAAAACATCTCTCAAAGGGAGTAGAGGAAGATTTATTGAAAATTTAAAATTTGGGACAACAAAATTAAAAAAGAAGACATATCCGGCAATGTTTGAATTGGATATTTTTGGAAAAAATTATAGGTTTCCCAGGAGCAATTTTTTTTAATTGAAATTATAAGACGGCCAAATTAGAGAAGAGATTTTATGTAAAAACGTTTGAATTGGACATTTAAAAAAACGGTTTCAGAGTTATAGCAGTGGTTAAAGTCTGAAATATGTGTATTTCCGGGATGTTTTGTATTTTTCAGTGTATCAACAAATAACGTGGGTCCATGTTTTTTAAAATATCTATTCTCACATTCCTGTCGTATTTCTGCGGATCTTCTGACCATTGGTCTGTATGTCTGCCTGTGCCAAGATAATTTCGCGATCAGGTGGATTAATTTGGCTACATTTTTGTAGAGTACTGAGGTCTCATGTGAGGAACAAAATGGACACACTGTACGTATTGGCCAAAAGACATGTTCTTTTATAAACATCAGTCATACGCGATGCGTGTTGAGAAGAGTTGTAGGGAAAATAGGCAGAGGCGTTTTGTTGCTAAGTTTCACGTCATGCGGAATGTCATGCAATCCGTCATGACTACTGCTCCCTATTTTGTCGGGTTTTTGGCGTGAGTCAAAGAATTGTCAATATTAGTGAGAATGCCAAATGTATGTATGTTGATAAATACCTAAGATAGATAAGATTTATTTAGCAATTAACAAATTTGATGGAAACACATTTTTATATTTTAATGAAACCGCTACAAACTCATAGAAATATTTTACTTTGTAATAACCGACTTCTAGTGATAGTGGAAATACTTTTTGACATTTACAAAGCTGTAAATTCCGGAAATATGATCTGTTTCTATTGTTTAGCTATGGATTTGAAAGATTCACATACTTTTGACTAACTTAAAAATAATAATTACAGGAGAAATAAAACAAAATTTGTTTACATTTTATATCGGTATGTACGCACCTACGATGATGATTTTTTCTATTGGAACGAGGGGTGTTAGGAGAAAGTTCCATAGATAACTTTTCAAATTTCAATACAGGTGAATTTTAATTACTTGCAAATATTTTAACCTCTTGATCTCCATGATTTCAAAAGAAATATAAAAATAATTATCTATAAAATTTCTCTATTATAAGAGAGATAAAAATTCACCAAAATATAAATTTTTTGCCTCAAATACTCCAGCACCGCCGCTGATTTGAAGAGCTTTATAAATTACACCTGTAAATTTCACCAGATGATTACAAATAGTTGCCACAGTTTTCTACACAATTATGGCGTTTATTTTATTGTGTAATTAATTGTTCACTATCATTGGCGATGTATGGAGATATATATATGATTTAGTATTAATTTATGGTGAATGCATACAAACTACAAATATTTCCGAATTCTGTTCAAACTGTTCCCGGTTATTTGTACTTAAATTGTGTACATTCCTCTCGAAATCACCGAGTTGAAATGTGTGTGTAACTAATAATATAGGTACCTAAATAATTATGAACATATATTTCTATTGTGAAGTAGTACATTTACAATTGTAAAGATATTTACTCTGAAAGATTTCCAAATTCAGTTGAAAATATTCAAATTTGTGATAATTGTGTTTAGAGAAAGAAGTACTTAAGTACTTCTTCGAATCACCGAGTCGGAACCTGTGTGTAGCTTATAAAGTACTTTATCATGAACGTATTTTCTAAGGCACTGAATGGTGTATAATGATCCAAATACTTGAATATTAATCATAATCAGGATTATTAAATATAAGCGACAACTTCGCAATTATTCCTCTACGCTTCTTTAAATCATTTTCTCCCGTGTGAAATTTTTAATAGTAAAAGTCAATCAATCATGTCTTTTTGAATCATAGGTCAAGCATTTCTAATTTGCCATGTATATCTTTCCCCACACAGTCGAAGGAAGGAAGGGAGGAATTTTAGTCGAAATTGAAAGTTTTAATGATAGAATTTTTGCCACTATATTTTCAAATCTCTGTCTATAAAACTTTCGACGGTTTTAATGAATAAAATTCCATTCAAAAATGTGATACTTCTAAACAAAAACTAGTACCGTTTTTATTAGATGATGCACTGAAGTTGCTCGTTGTGAAATCGCCAGTACAAATAGAATATTGATAGAATTTTGTATTTTTTATCAGATATACAAAAACGCAAGGGTCGAAATTTAAACAAAAAATAGCAGAAAATCAAATAGATGTGAATGCGTGGTTGTAACGGCGATAGTAAGAGAAAGCCAAAGGATACTTACAACTAGGACATAAATTCCACAGTTTTTGAATGGTCCATGAAAGCAAGGTCTAGCAATCTTCCTATACCTCTGCCAAGTATCCAAGAACAAGCAAGAGAAATGGCAAATCTTTTTGGAAAAATAATTTTTCAAGCTTGCAATGGATGACTGGATAGTTTTCGAACATGCCATAACATAACCTTCAATCTAAGCTGCGGAGAAGTCAAGAACGTGAATATGAAATCTGTAACAGAAGTCACAAATCGCAGATATAATTATTAAATGTTACAAACTGGAAGACATAGGTAACTGGGGCGAAACTGGTTTATGTTATCGAGCACTACCGGATAAAACATTATACCTATTTTAAAGGTGAAAAATGTAAAGGAGGTAAAGAATCTAAGGAGCGGCTGACCATTCTCTTTTGGCCTTTGCAGATGGAAAAAACAAAGAACCTCTGATTATCAAAAAATCACTCATACCGTGATCTATCAATAATAGGGATGTCACTCTGCTACCAATTTATTGAAGATCAAACAAGAATGCAAGGATCACATCAATCCTCATGGAACATTGGTTGAAAATTTTAAATCAGACAATGAAATTCCCAAAGCGTCCATGGTCCATGTTTTTGTGAAAATTTATTTGGAAGAGGAAAACATCAATTTTCACGAAGGATGCAGCAATTAGCATCGCCATGTATACCTACAAATGATAATCGAAGACAAATCCCTTTCATCATTACGTCATCATTACGTCATCAACAATAATCCATAGAGGCTAAATCTGATAATGTCATTAATCTGATAGACATGTCGGTTATAGCTGATTCTAAAGGCAAACATCTATAAATCACAACACACCAACTCGAATTTCTATCGCATGCACCACAAATCCATTGCGGTGGACACAACTACAGGTGTTTGTAGCAGTAGGTAGGTATTTTGCCGCAGCCTTGTTGTCGTCGTCGCTATATAAGCCAATAGTCGAATTCCAAATATAAAGGGCGGCATCTAGTGGACACTCGATTATTTATATTATATTGCGGTGGCCGTGTCGCAAGAGCCACCACCACCACCTACCAGGACCGTAACGTAAACATTGGCACAATAGGGCGCCAACCATTGTCATCGCGAGTGGAATACAAAATCAAGTAGTTCTACTTGATCACCGATAAAGTGTGTAGGTGGTGTTTGGATTTGACTATTGTCGATTGACTTTTGTTATTTGGACATAGAGGGCTCAAAAAATATAGTCACTTATCCAACAGTCTTAAGGTTAACGTATAAAGGTACGATAATCGCAAATATGCAATGAAACTAGTAGTCAGCAGACTGCTGATTTGAGATTCGTGACATGACAACAACTATTATCGATTGACTGGTTACTTAGATATTAAGAGGCTCTCTAAATACATTCAGTTTCGCCAGCAGAAAGAGAACTTTATATAATATGCCCAAATTCCAATTGTATCATTTGGATAGAATTATGGGATCTATCATTGCAGCAGTATTAGGTACATACCCTCTCATTCTACATACTAAAGGTCACCACAGATTGATCACGAACATGTTAATATTACCAGTGGAGACAAATCCGTGCGTTGGAAGTTAATTGGGCAAGCGTAATCGGCTTGTAGCTGAGTACCTCATTAGTTAATTGTCATTAGCTATTAGACCTGTATAGCCGTCTTCATTATCTTCATGTAAAGTGTTGATAGCTTGTTTGATAATTCAAGTCCAAAACTATTAAACTGTAGGTATCTAGTAGTGAATTTGTGAAATGCTTTCATTAGCAATTAGAGTATTATTAATTTTGTGAACATTTATCTGAGAAATTCTACCACTCAAATGAATTCTATCGAATATAACAATCTTCCGATTGTGTCGTGTTACCATTCATTCTTTTAAGGACGCCAAAACAATATAGTCATATTCGATTTTGAAGTAGAGGGAACCGTTACTCCAGAATATGAATAATTGGAAAATTTTACATTTCATTTGAGCATGTCCTTTTTCCAGCTTTTTCTATACGCGCTATAGCATGTGGGAAAGAATTTCAAGCAGAATGTCTTAGACAAATTTCATCTAAGCCGTTATAGAGCTGTTTTCACCCCACAGTCTTGAGTGCAATACGGTGCAGCTATTGCCTAGTAACCAGTACGTATAGGGTATCCTATATATGTCATTGTGACTTAACGATACTCCACAAAACAAAAATAAAGCAACAAAATGCTCTATTTAAATTTGTTGTCAAAGAAACGTTGTTGATTAATATAAAATCAATGGTTTATAGAACTTCCTTAAAGATATGTAAAAAAGATTGTCCTTAATCTTCAGTTTCTACCAGATAGACTAATAAGCCGATACTCTGTATTTTAAAAAACGTTCGAGTCCTTAGCTTTACCGCTATGGGGCGTAATCCTTTGAATGAATAATTTGAAAACATTTTTTTCCACAAACTTATATCCCCTACCTATGATAAATGGGATTTAATTGAATTAAGTTCTTCCAAACGAAGCTAATTTCGTTGAAATCAGTTTCACCAAACTAAAGTTGCAAGCATTTCTCCAGTCTCCCCCATCATTTTATAAGACAAAAGAACAAAAATGTTTTTTTTTGTTATTTTTCAATGTGGACTCTGGCCTCTAACGGTGAAGCTAGAGAATCGAAAGTATTTATCTTGTCCATTTTTAAAAATGATTTTTCTCAAAAATGTACCCATAATATTTCCTGATATACCTGATCGCTCTGCTTACACCCGTTTCTATTGAAAACATATTATTCAACATCAAACATCAGCCACTTTTTACAACCGAAAAATACATTAATAATATTATAATCTTTCTTCTTCACGTTTTTTCCTTCAATCTTTCAGCATGCCTCTTGATTGATATGAAAAAATACACATATGTCGATGAGTGATGACTGCTGACAAATAAGATTATCGATAGTGAAGTGAAGAAAAAAAAAGAGAGACAACTTGAGATAAGATCTTGTTACATATTCTGAAAACCCCTAGACAAATAACTGTGAATTATTTATATCCATATGTTGAGAAGCTATTATGTAGTATTATGTTTTTTGAGCTCCAGAATTATTTGATATATTTGAGTAAACCCCATAGGAGTTTGTAAAACTTCAAGCCAAAAATTGTTTTCATATTAAGTATGAAAAATGCCGACGGCTCGTAGCCAGCGGAAAGGTAAACTTCACAGTTTTTAGTTTTTTTTCAGCACTTATTGGAAAAAAACCTCGGATTATATCTATAACGGAAAAATATTTTTACTGTCAAAAATTAATCAATGATATCTCAGAAGATTTTTTAAGTTTGGTTGGCCACCATCTTGAAACTACTAGTACTAGGCTCGTAAACGAAATTTACTGCAAATTTGAACTTTTTAACCACATCGAACAGCAGTAAGAAAAGGTGTGAAACTGGGGTGCGTTCTTTCACATTTCTTGTTTAACATATATACCGAGCACTCAATGCGCCACACTCTAAATAACTGGCTAAGTGGTATATCTGTCGGATGAAGGAAAATTAATAATTTCATATTTCTCGCATCAACCTCCCAAAATGTAACACAAGAAAACATTTCAGTTAGAATTCAATTTAATTTTGTTTAGAGTTATGTTTATTTTATGTTCTGGTTATTATTGTTTTTTTGGTAATTATGTAATGTGAGGGCAATTTGAATTATTTTATCTTATTTTATAATTTTGATTTGGATCCCTATGACGTTTCTACTACCATAACCTTATAGATTGATAATGGGATTCACCAATCCCGAAACATGTCTCATTTAAGAATTTTTTAATTAATAATTTTAATATTGTACAGATGACACATTGTTTTATTTAAATTAATAATTTAAGATATGCCATCGATAATTTGATTTTAACATCAAGTGAAAAAGAAATGGAGTATATCATATGTCGGCTCTAGGAAACCAGTGTGGAATATGATCTGAAATAAATCCCAACAAGACTACTGTCTTGACAGTAGACCGACAAAATAACAGTCAAACTCTTGTAAAAAGAATTGCTTCGGTTTAAGGTGAATAAAAAATATATATATACTATTTGGGATCATGAATTGATACCAAAGGTGTATGTGAATGCGAAATGAGATGCAGAACTGCAATAGCTCGAACAACTAAACATCTGAAGAGATACAGTCATTACAAAAAACACCAAACTAAGGTTGTTTGACTCATTGGTCTTCCGAATTACCAATTACAGATCTGAAAACATTGACATCAAACGGATAGATGCTTACGAAAGGTGGGCAAACAGACGCCTACTACGTATACCTACTCTGGACGGCCCATCGAATGAATGATTCTTCGAGAATTAGACACTGGTCTCAATCAAGGATGATAAATTGATATTTTTTAACATACATTGGTCATATTGCAAGAAGAACAAATGCAATACAATTGCTCATAGTCGTGCAGAATGGCACAATACCTTAAATACTGCTACGGAAGCATAGTCACTTACCCCTCATTTGGAAGATGGACAAAAAAGACATATAACTAAGGCTTGGATTATATGAATTATGCATATTAAGTGCATCAGAGACCAAAAGTACCGATGCAAAAGGAAGATATTTAGCAAATTAAAGTTAAACCTCAAACATTTTAACAATAGCTAGATATGCAGATGAAAATTTATCTAGCTTTTATCAGCCAGTACTAAAAGAAAATATTCTGTTGATGGTTAGCAATGCTGCTCCATACATGGCAAAAGCTGCAGAAAACTTTAAAATATTGTATTCATATTTAATACATGTAACATGCTTAGCACATGGACTAAACAGAGTAGCAGAAGAGGTTAGAAATGAATTTCCTCTTTGTCAATATCTAACACTAAAAATGTTTTTATAAAAACCCCGCTTAGAATTCAAGAATATAAAGACAAATTACCTGATAAGCCTTTACCACCTGAACTATTTTTAACAAGATGAAGAACGAAGTTAAAATGTGCAAATTTTTTTGGCGGAAAATTTTGACAAAATAAAAGCTGTTGCATGCGATTTTAAAACTGAGTCTTCTAATACGATAAAAAACTGTGTAGATCCTTTTGGTAAACGAAATGTCAAAGACGATCTAATTTATAACAAGACCAATTATACAAAAATAGCAGAGCAATTACAAAATTGGATAAAGCCTCTCGTTAAATGAGAGTCTCAAAAAGCTAAAGCAAAGAAGAAAATAGAGGATATCTAATTTTGAAAAATATTTATGATGCAATCGAGGACAGAGAATCCCAAATTGAAGAAATTCCAAGTGGTGTAAATATTCATTGCTTTAAATTTGCGCCCATTAAATCATGTGATGTCGAACTGTCATCTTCTGCTTATTAATCTGTGTTGACAGATAAAAGGCATAGTTTACAATTAGACATATTACAAAAAAGTTTAATGACATATTGTTACCATAACAAAATTAAAATTTTGTCATTCTCATTTGTTTAGGATGTCGATTATTAGTATAAGATTGAAATAATTTAATGTACAATATTAGCAAAATATTATTTTCTAAAATGGTGTTTTGTTTATAAATGTAAATGTAAAATTTAGTTATTAACATTAAAATTTGTTAAGCAATTGATAACTTGAAAATACATAAATTCATATGCAAAATGCATATAATCGATAAGCTTGACATAAATAGCTGCTTATTTTCAAAGTTTTTAGTTTTTTAGTACATATTTGGGCCTTTTTATACTGCATATTTTCCAAGCTTTACATACCTATAACACTGAAGACTGCTTAATAACTGATCAACTCGAATATTGAAGTGAACTAACTTATCTTATTCTAAGATAAATTATTCTCTTCCTTCGCCCTTGTTAAAAATATATAGGATGAACCATTTGAAAAGATGGAATTTGCAACATGTCTTTTTTACAATATCTATGCAAACTGCCTAAACAGATTTCTTTGTACTTATGTAAGCCCTCTGTAGGTATGCAAATGACAGTGTACATGTAACATATTTACTTATGCCAATAATATTTGTTTCAAGAATCCGTCCATCACCAGTCGGGGAAGATTCTAGAATTATTCTTAAGATTTTACCGTAAATTAATTTTAAATTAGTAGTGAGATTATATAGGTATTCTTTACATTTAAAACTACACTACTCAATGTATATGAACTTTTATTTTTATTTCAAGTTTGCCAGCCGAAATCTAATCACTTAAATCAGAATAATTTTATTTTATAATGATGTATGTGTATCAATTCTGTTAATGTATGTTCAGGAAAACCGGGCTGTAACAGGTAGGTATACAGAAAGAAAGATAGATTAGGGACGAGCTGATCAACAAACAAAGGAAAGTGATCTAAAAGGGTTTCTTATAGAATTCTATACATCCAATTATTAAAGAAGTCCTAAATATTTCAATGGTAAGAAGTTCACTAGAGTAGTATTGAACTTTGACAAATGATACATTCTTAATACAATTTGTTTCAAGTATATTAACTTTTACGACGGTTATGAAAATTGGAATATATGACTCATGTATCCATGTTAATTATGCCAACTGAGATAATAGATAAATTTATTTCTTTGCATAAAAACAGTATGTGAAATGATAGGAAATTGTCCAGAAAAAAATATATCGTAATAAGAGCATTTATTACACTCTGATTTATTACCAAGAGTTTCATTTCCCAAACAGGCATATCAACCTTTATCGTCGTAAATTCCCATACCATATACCTACTGCTTCTTACAAACACTCCATATTCGTTTTATTATTGATGTATATAAAACAAAACGTGTAATCTCCTCGAAACCATCACATACATCCACTTGATAAAGTGCCCTCCCTGCCGTGACCGCATGCTGCCTAAAAGTCACTTAACGTCCCGAGCTTAACATCTTGCTATAAACTGTCAAATATACAACTAACAAGTGCTTCCATTTTTATACAATATAGCCATGCTAGGGCAGTAGGTATACCTCACACGCGCTTTAGGTTTCTAATAGAGTCGTTCCTCAAAACGGGGACCTCCAGGAAGCGACCTCCATTGTACCGTTCACATATTTATCCGGAATTCTTTTAGTTTTGTTGCCCCTTATTAAGACTATATTCATCTGAATGTTCAAAAAAAGTTCACATACCCTTAAAAACATGCATATAAGTTTTACCAGGATTGATGTTCGATTATTTATATACTCTACTAAGCTGACCCGACAGACGCTGTCCTGTCTTAACAAAAGCAAAAACAATATCTTGGTTCTCTAAATTTCCATCCATGACAACAATAGCAACTTCATCAATTGTTGCCGTATTATAGCGTCTTGCGTGTTGTCCTCAGGCGTCTTATCGGCTTTGCTAACAATTTTGTGGTAATCAGATGGCATGCGGTTTAATGCAGTCTTGAATAATACAACCAATTCGTTGTCTGATGGAGAAACATTTGAAGTTGCTCCACTCTTGGTCTGTTCACCGATTTATTGTGTGCATAACGCTGATCGACTTGTTTTGCTGAATCGCCCATGAAATAAATTTGCAAAAATTGTACCACCATGTGATTTTCAAGACCGGCTGCTTTTGGTTATTCACATAGCTACAAACCTACTGCACGCTACTCTAATTGATATATGATTTCAATTGAAAATTACCAACGTATTCTGGCACGTGGTGGTAAAAGTTTATTGTTTTACAATATATTTACCTTGAAAGTTAGCATAAAAATGTCTTGAATAACTGTTGTTAAGCCAAATGACTTCATTTGAAAATAATTACTGTATTCCTGTATATGAGTTAAAAATGTATAGAATCTGTCCCATTTCTGTAAACCAATGAATGCAGACGCTCTGGTGGCAGTACCAATGTCGTCAATTTGACTTTACCGCTCCCGCAACACAATCCAGGGGATTCATTCTTTCAATATTAGGTGTGATTCATTTTAACTTAACGAGATGAATAAACACTTCTCAAGAACTCACTGTATGATAAATTGAAATGAAACTATTATCAACCGCGTTCTGTCAATTGCTGACAGTTATTTCAAACAACTGACAGTTATGTTAAACAACTGTATGTACTGTATGTAAAATTAATATTGTCGTTAAGTTTTCTTAAATATTCTTAAATTTTCTAATGTTTCGATCAACTTTCTTATTTTTTTCTCTCCGTAAGAATCATCCTCGTACTTCAAGGAATATTGTAAAAAAATAAATAAGCAAAATCGGTTCAGCTGCTCTCGAGATTTGCGCTTAGCAACACATATAGCGATTCATTTTTATATTATAGATGAGTAAGATGGTTTGGACCCTATTTGGGCATGTATGATTGTTTTGCTCAAATATCTCTGGAACTAATAATTATTACGACAACTGAATATCTAGTATCTATGAAAATCTTTGATAAAAGTGCGAGTCGGGCTCGAATATAGAAGGTTCCGTAATTTGGATTTTCGTCTATATTTTGTAAAACTCAAAGCCGGTAATTTTAGGATAAAAATATATAATTGAATTATAGTCACAAAGTAATCTAATGGGGGTTCCGTTTCTTATTCGTTGTGCGGAACCCTAAAATGGTAGAAATTCGAAATTAATATTCTTTATTTGTGTCATTATGAGAAACAATGAAGGACAGCTATTTATTCAGGCATATCAAATGTAAATGGCACCTGATTTTTTGTCACACAAATCGTTCTCGGTCTATTTTTTTGCTAATCTTACTCTTGAAATATCATAGGATCATCAACTGGTATATTTTTGGATTTGGCAAAAGCCTTTGATAATGTCAATCATAAATTATTACTTAGAAAATTGGATCAAATTGAAGTAAAAGGATTGGCTCATAATCTTATCTATTCCTATTTATCAAATCGGAAACAACAAATCAAAATAAATAAATCAATAAGTAGAACAAAAATCATATCATGTGGTGTACCACAAGAAACTGTTTTGGGTCCGTTACTTTTCATTATATATATTAATGACTTTTTCTCAATTAAAACATAGGTAAAATTATTTATTTTGCTGATGTCACTGTTGTATATTATGAAAATAGCAGTTGGAAACAATTGAAACTTGAGATTGAAAATGATTTCAATAAAATTGTACTCTGGCTTAGTACACATTTTCTTTTCATCAATTTAAACAAGACATTTTTCATTCCCTTTTGTAGTTATGGCAAAGGTATTCCATAATTCAAAGAAATGTCCTCAAGTTTAGAAACAGTTATTTATTCAAAATCTGAAATCAAATATCCAGATTATAGACAGCCGTCTTAGATGGGATAGACATATTTCTCTCCTTAGTAAAAAACTAACGCGAATATTATACAAATTTGAATTGCTTTCAAATATTTTGGATTTTAAACATATGAAAATATTGTACAATAGCCTTTTTAGACCACATCAGCAAATCTATAATAAGAATTATTGATAAATGTTTTTAATTTTTTTTTATTTGTAATTTTTAGATACAACTAACCTAGTGTATGTATGTATCTATATAAGTATATAGGTTTGTATTTATTATTATTTTTTTTATAACCTGATACTTAAATTTGTAATAATTAATGATAAAATAATAATTAATGTAATATGTATTACCACCTACATACAGACTTAAGAGTCTCCTAGGTTATTTTTTGTTTATTGACAAACTATTATTTGTTATTCTATTGTTAATAAACGTTATTATTATTATTATTATATTATTATTATTATCTCACATAATTATTTCTTAAATAACCCGGTTTAGGTGACATTTCTAATAGAAAAGTTTGAATTTTCATATATATGATACTCAATATATTCTAAACCCATCCTTTCAGGAGAATAATAAAAAAGTATACTTGATTTACTCATAATGTTTCTTTTAATTTTGCAATTGCTTGCACAAAATTGAGCCCTTGAATCTGAATTCTACTAAGTAAAAGTATCAAATAACATCTTTCACCGTTCAGTAGATTCGAAGACGAAGAAAAATATCGTTACAGACAGACATGCAGACGAAACTGGAGAAGGACAAACAGATGGGCAAACATGCGGACAGACAAACATCATAGGAATCAACTACGGGCTTAATTCTTTTATCGGAACCCTAAAAATTCAACCAACTGTAGAAACCGAAGTCGCGATATTTTAATGCAGCTGATTTTTTAACTTTCATAAAATGTGGATTACAACTACTTCATCTGTATTAACCATACTAATATAACCAGCAAAATCCATAATTCTTCATATCATATTTACTTTAAATACTTTATTCAATAGTTTACATTTATAGTTCTTTGATTTTATAGAGTGAAGTAGAATTCAATAAGCGTCGGTTACTTTAACGTCAATAACGAGAGTTTAATTTATTCAGACATACCCTCCGAATCTCTCCCAAACGAAAATATCACCACGTAAAAGATAGAGCGAGACGAAGAATAAGTAAAAGAAAGATTTATCTACCCCAGTTCTCCGATAATATAAGATTGGTTAAAGCAGAGCGGCACACAGTCTAGCTCTCTGTTCTCCTATCGTTGTGAGACTTAATCCACTTTGAATTTTATCTATTTAGTGCGGCTTTCGCTGATATATTCGAAAGGCTTTGAGAGATAAATAAATTAAATAGTCGGGTGAAAATCGGTGTGGATAAAATGATGAGGAAGAAGAGGAAGAAGAAAGTCTCACGTTAACTATTTAAATCTCTTTATATCCTTATAGTCTGTACACAAAATGGTTTATTCGACAATTAAATATTTAACCAAACAAGATCCGATGCAAAAGTCGTTTGTAATTGCACCGACTTTAGGTATTCATCTCAAACTCGTTTCGTGTAAAATTTACTGCATGTGGAACATGTTATAACAATATAGGTATCAATCATTTCATTGAATAAACTAGATTTTTTTTATTTTAATATCAATATACACTACTCATGTATTTTTCGATCAAATGGAAAGACAATTCCATCAAAATCATTAAGACTGTAGTACCTACCCTTAATTTGCTATCAATTTGTGGGCACACCGTATTAAAAATGTCAAGCAAACACAGATAATACCTATTTATTGACCTACCTAGCATTCCGGGCAGCTTCACCATCCCATTAGCAACTTGAAAATTATTTTCCATGGTCGTATTAAACCTGTTCTTGCCCACCCATTTTTGTTCTACTGTCCCGGTAGCTATCGTTCATCGGATATAAGTTTGAATTGTAATAAGTAATTATTTTGTTTAGCATACAAACGTTTCGTAGTCTCTTTATATATTTCTTTGTTATAGTTTACCAACCGTAAGTTCGTTAACAAAGTGCAACCAATAATCTTTACAGATTTGGTTTTCGCAATTCTAAAATGCATTCATTTATGGGACACTAGCTATTGCCCGCGACTTCGTGCACGTGAAAAACTGCATTCAATTCCATGCGGTGAATTTTGGATGTACAAACATACAGACAGAAACTATCTTCTAAGTTAGACCTCTAGCAATACATCGGTGAAAATTGAATTCAATTCTATGAAATAGTCTTTGCGAGATACGTGTAGAAGCATACAGAAAGACAGACAGACGCGATAAAATGTAGCCTATATTTTAATTTAGACCTATGGTAATATATCGGTGAAAACTACATTCAATTCCATGTGGTAGTTTTTGCGTACAAATATGCGCGTACAAATATGCGCGTACAAACATACAGACAGACAAAAACTATAAAAAACTGTCGCTCTAATAAAGACACCGTATATTATTTTTTCTTAAATACATTTAATGTACAGACATCGTCCTGTTACCATTTTATTATATACAAACTCACACCCCTTTGTAAGGGTTGTTCAGAAGAATTAATAACTACATTTTAATTTCTTTAAATAAGAAGTATTTTCTAGTAATTTCAAAACCCTGCTATTAAACCTTTAAAAATTTCATACAAATATTGACACCCCTTTTTATCCCCTTGGAGGTTGAATTAAGCAAAATTCCGTATTAGTGATCAATTATGTTCTAAAAAGAACCCTCATGCCAAATTTGAGACTTCTAGCACTTGTAGTTTCTGAGACAAATTATTTTTCAGCTATAAAAGAGGAATGTTATTTCGATTATATGTTAGTTGGAAAATCCCTTGAATACGCAAATAACAAATTATTAACGATTTGTGATAAAAGTCGCCAAAAAGGTGTCACAATAGAGTTTGTGAAAAGACACGCTAGAATAAACATCTATGTATTTGTATTTAAACAAAAAATCATATAAGAAAGGGTTAGTCCATCAATATCGAATCTTAGTGCAACGAAAATATCAGTATTCTATGAAACCTCAGAACTTCAACCAACAAAAATTGAAAATGAACAAGTCATACAAATAAACCATTTATTATTAATATTATTGGTAGTTAGCTTTTCCAGGGTGGGGGAAAGTCCAATGTACCATCTAGATTTATCGAGTTACGTTATTTATGATCAATTTTAGAAAGATTTTTGTTGAAGAGAAATCGACAATATAGAAGTGGGAAGTGATGTCTATGTTAAGTTATAACAAATGCCTGTTATGAAGTAGGAAGTATATTTGAACGTAATTCAACATGCGTTATTTCAAAAGAAAGATGAAGAGGTATGGTCAATACGACTAATCATGCTATTGAACAAGGTCATAAATCTGCCAAGATTCTTAATAATACATATATAATGCACCTACATTCAACTGGCAGACTGATAAACAGATAAACAGAATGCATTGCTGAACGTTTGCAGCATGAAAAATGGCGTCTGTTTACATATTACATATAAAAAAGCAGAATTTATTTTGATACAAATATGAAACGAAAACTTACTCATATATCATCTTTCCCAAAATATTTAACATGTAAAGATATCAATGGAAAAAATGCGGCTTTCGGATCTCCCAAAGTCCTATATGCACCCAAAGTCTAAGAATTTGGAATAGTGGGTAGAACAGAAAAAGAGTTTTTGTAGAATAAATACAGCGTCCATGAGTTGTAACAATTAAGATTTTGTCAGTCCAGTATAAAGCAAATAGAACAGCTAAGCATTTTCGGAAAAGGAGGTCCCTAACGAGATGAGGGTGTACAAACTGTACTCTTAGTTAAATATTGTATCTATTACGTATCATTGTAAATCAAAGAAACTTTTTCTATAACACAGGAGATCCAAAACTAAAAAGAATTCCTATATAAAGGTTGAAAACTTTTTCAAAGTGCACAGATGAATGAAAAAAAGTTAATCTATTAGTTAGTGTGGCTCTGACTTGAACAAAGGAAAAATAAAATACAAGAAAAAAAAAACAAGAGAACTGTTTCGACAAAATGAAGGCAATGTAGCGCAATTGATTTATTGAGTTAAAGTGTGCTGGACGAGGCAATAGAGAAAAAATCTTAATGGATGGCCGGATTCCAGCGCACACTACCACAGTTTATAAATTGAGCTTTCACTTGACCAAAAAAAAAGAAATTGTAAGTGGAATAATTCTACACCTTTTAGCCACTGGTAAAATAACATGCTAATAGTAAATTAATCTCTTATCTAAAAAAAATAAAACTTTTGGGGCTCCGTACGTCCCATCAGATACAAAAGCCTTGTGGGATCTTGCATTCATTCTTTAGTGAAAAAAAGTTGTGATGTCATACTTATAAGGAAATTAATGAGGAAAAGTGAAAAATGAAACACATCTAAATATATGTTCTGTCAAGCTTAATTTTAGAGCTCGATTTCAAACTTAATACAAGAATAATACTAATAATAACACTTGACAAGCCATATTAAAATACCAAAACAAAACGAGCTGTTGTTTCTGGTCTACTTACAGCCAGATGTAGACTGATCTAGCTATAATGGAGTTCATTAATTTAATTTCAGATCTAGCTCTCCAGCGATCTAGCGATAGTCCGTGTCCAAACTAGCGCTTAACGTATTCATGTCACTAAGTCATTGCAATTGCATTAGCATATCAAGCTGATGGAAAATGTTCATTTTTGATAAACTTATATCCATTTTAAAACATATCTTAATCTTGATATATCTTTGACTCAAAATAAATGAAAATGCGTATAATGAGCCGAATTGTATCAACAAATAAATGTTTTATCGTTGTGAAAACTTTAAGCTGGCAAAATGGTCCCCAATCATTTTCGATCTCTGTCTTCTGCTGCTGGTGATGCGACGACCTGCAAACGATTGTCGAGCACATCGTGTCTGGCAGGCACCAAAACAGCACTGCTGCAGCCCCATTACACATATTATATGCAGCTTCATCGTCGTAGTAGAGCAACATTCCGCCAACCACGTACGTACGTACGAATTGTTTCCGATTATGCCGCGCGCGCGACGTGTTCTCATTTCTCGGACAGACAGACCGTCGTCGTCGTGAAGGACGCTGGCGCCGCTCGGTCCGGACACAACAGTGGCGAGGAGGGTCTTGTGACGACGACGTCCGCAGCAGGAGGACGGGATCTCGTCTCTGGAATAGTGCCCGATTGCTACTCTACTACCACATATCTGTATGAGAGAGTTCGTTGCAACAATAGCAGTAGTAGTATTCGATGCGACAATGTAAGGAACGAGAACGACAAAGTTTGAAATAATGGCAAAGTTTGCCATCTGTCGCTCCCGAATATTACTTATTGGTATTGTATAATGGAGATGGAAGGGAAATACAGACATACAATGCAGAATGATGAGATTGAGATTGATATTGAGGTTAGGTTGTTTTAACAGAAAATGAACTAGGACGAAATAATTACTTATGAGGCTGCTTATAAAGCGATAGCAACAACAGCTCATGAAATTCTTAGCTTTCGTTCTATTTCTTCATTTAGCCAGAGAAAATATCGAAAACACGGAAATTACAAGGTTTTTCGAATAAAACAATGAAACCTTCTATGAAAGGTAATCAATTAACTCCACTTCCTCGATTTGACAACGTTGGAGATTTCCATCATAACAATCCATGAAAAATAATCTCGATCCTCGAGATTGCCTTTTTAAAATCTAGTTTATTAACTAAAGTTACAATTTCATTATGTTTATGCTACAAAGGTTACTACCGAACTACTTTAATTGTTAACAATCCTAGATTTATATAATATACAAAAGTGTTTATATTAGCAGAAATAAGAGTCCAAGTGAAGTCCTGATGGAGATATAATTCCTTCCCCTGTAGATCCAACTTCGGAGAGTTCAGCGAGGAAGTTGGACGTTAAGAAGTTCTATTGGTTGGGCTGAATCATTTTGTTTCCCACTTGATTTGGCTTTCTCATAGGTGAAGTAGATGGTCAAGAATATTAAAATGCAATATATAATAATCGTCCAGGCATCAGGAATATATAGGTGGGCCATGCTGTCTTCTTTGACCGTTGGAATATTTTCAATGAACCTGGTTTTCATAGCCTGATTTTCATAGCCTGATTTTCATAGCCTGGAGTTCATCGAGCTGAAGTTGATCTTAATGTATGTTGATGTTGGGTATTTTGAGTTGCATTGATTGGTATTGAGATCTGCAAAATTTTGGGATTTGTTGATTCTGCATCCTTGTGGAATTTGGAATTGGAAAATTTTGAATAGCCTCTAGATCTTCTTGCAGAGAAGTCGAGAAAACCATGATGTCATCCAGGTAGACTAGACATTTTTCGTTTTGTATTCCTCGCAGTATATTATCCATTACACGTTGAAACGTGGCAGGGACGTTCTTCAACCCAAATTGCAAGCAAAGGTGCTAATAATGTCCATTTTCTGTACTGAATGCTGTTTTCTCGATATCTTTTTCTTCCATCTCGATTTGGTTTATCCAACAAATCATTAATATTCGGAAGGGGATATTTATCATCGATAGTCTTTTCATTTAGTTTTCTATAGTCCACTACAATGCGCCATTTCTGTTTGCCAGAGGCGTCCATTTTCTTGGAGCTACCAAAATTGAGGAAGACCAAGGCGAATTGCTGGGCCGGATGATATTGGTTTTCAGCATTCTTCTTGGCTATCTACTTCGTTCTTGTGAATAAATGGATGTTCTATACGATTTCGTATAAACGGGGCTTTCTTCGGATGTTTTGATTTGATGTTTAATACGATTTGTAAAAGTTATTGGCATCTCTTCATTGTAGAATATTAGAGTATTTTCGACAAAGTGATAGTATTTTTGAAGATTCTTCAGAACTTAAATGGTCTAATCTAATTTTATTTAAATCTAATTTAATATTTTCTTCGCTCGAAATATGATTTAAGTTCGTAGAGTGCATTTTTTGTTTACAAATCTTCTCCTTTTAGTCCTAGTAGTATTTCATGTTCATTCGCTGTATTCGTTTTCATGTCTTAATTAGCCCCAGTATAGTTCTCATGATCCTTCTTTCTACTACTCTTAGATCTTCTTCATCCTTTTGGGTCTTTGTAAATGTTTCAGCGACGTACATCATTAGTAGTTTAATAATTGTTTTGTATATGTTGATTTTGGTTTGTCGAGTGAGTATTTTATTTTTCAAATTTTTTTTGCTGGATATGCTTGCTTTTTGCCAGTATCTTTTTATCTATCTCTGTTCTTCTTTCTCCATTACTATTTATCATGACACCTAGATACTTAAATTTGTCTAGTTCTTCGAAAGTATTCTCTCTAACTCTTATGTCTCCATTTTGTAACAACATTCCAAATTTTATTATTTCCGAACGCATGTTCTTTCCTTCTGTTAATATTTCCTTTAAATAGTTTACAGGATGTTTCTTGTCTTTGAAATTATAACTATGTCATCAGCATATGCAATTATTTGGTTTCCGCTTGTTACAAGGTTTACTTATTTACATTTTTCATTACATATTCCAATGCCAAATTGAATAGTGTCTGTTGCGGATAGTGAGTCTCCTTGCTTTACCCCTTTATTAATTGCGAACTCTTGAGTTTCTTCTTTCTGTATTAATAATACTAACTTTTGAGTGTTCCATGATCATTAAAATAAGTTTTCTTTACTTACTTTACATCAATTGCTGGTTCTTTCAGTGCTAACATAAGTTGTCCCTTTTTTATCGATTCGATTGCTCGTCGAAAATCTATGTCAATTTGATTTTCTTGTGATCTTTTTATTATTTTTCTTCCCCTAATAAATCCACTGTAATACAAACGGTATTCAAATTCTCCTAGAACATAACCAATAATTTTTGGTGTTATATTCCGCGTCTCTTATCGTATTTTCGCCTGCACATCTTCTTCATAATAAGGTTTTGCTCTATACACTTTATAACCTAGCTGTGACCCCATAATTATTGTAGCACAGACTACAAAGTCGACCTAGCTAAAAGAAAGGGGCGAAAACGTACCTTTAATAAGTTAACTCGAGAGATATGAATTTTATTCCATACTTTACAGAAGCACTGTATATATATATAGTTAACTTTTGTACTGACAGACATTCTTTTCGAAGTGATCAGGTGGTCTCGTTGACAAGACGGATATTTAATTCTTCACTAAACTGTAATTATCATTGAATGAAAAAATATATCCATTTTTAGTAGATACAAAACCATGAAACACTGAACGACTAGATTGAAGACGGAAGATATAGGTCACGATTTATGAAAAAATAGGTAAATTCACCGGTAAATCACTCTCAGACTTTTCCTGCTGCGTCATCTAGAGGCAAGTAACCATCAATTTTCCTAGTGATCAGTTGAACGGTGTAAAAAATAAGGAACAGAATTAAAATTTTTCATGATTAGTTTTGTTAAAGCCTAATTTTTCGTTTATTCTGGAGCGATCTTCATTGTGGAAATTCGCATCTCGAGTACGTGCGTTTTCTTCACATTGTTTGTCAGGTGTCGCCAGATATATTTTGAAAGATGTTTTCAGTGGAAATTGATAAGCATAACGATGAGAACGAGATTGTATTCAATCCGTGCTTCGAGGAAATAAGTACCTCGAGATGTCGACGTCTTGATTGAGTTCCCGTCCAATCTTCGAATCCATCTTACATAATCTCAAATAGCAAATCTAATGCATTTTTGAGTATTCTGTAAGAGTTTTTTAAAATCTAGTAGTATTTAAATACTTGCTTTTGTTACCTCAAATACTTGATGATTTTCGAACCATATGTATTCTAAGGCGCTTGAATTTTGGAAATATTTCTTCCATATAAATAAAAATTATAGATATTCTAACCATTGTGTAAAAGCATAATTTTGATTCTACTGAAATTTATTGGTAAACATTCTAACAAGTTTCTCGATGTACCCTCAACGAGAAATAACAAGGTAAATTATATACCTTAGTTATGCCATTCTTTGAATGGAATCGAAAAAGGGAAAAAGATAATAGGGTATTTGGGTCTCCGTAGAAGACAAAACCGTCACTGTTCATTTTATAGGATATATACTACTATAAATAGAGCCATATTTCTAAACGCTGCGATAGGCTTTCCGGAGAATTTCGATTTCATTACCTAGTATTATTCCATTGATATAATGGCTAGAGGAGTGAGTTTTCATTGTTTTAAAAAGTGATGAGAAAATTTCTTTTAAGTCTTCAAGTAGTTTTTTTGAATATGAATTATACATATATTATGTATAGTCAGGGGGGATCTTATCTATATACTCGGCCTGTGCAATTACGTTAGTAACATCATCGCCAGAAACTGCGTACAGACATTTTCCGAGTTAACAAGGAAAATGTTATTTCTTTGTCAAATATTTATACTACGTCTGCGGAGGTCATGCAGATTAAACATCAATTCTTTCTGAAACATTTTATTTACAGAGAAAAGTACCCAAGTGAATGAGGAGCCTGAACTCTATGATGAATGTTGAAATTATTTAGATTTTTAGATGAATCGAATCTAATTCATTTTAATATATAAAATTGGTCATGAATTTTTTTTAAATCATTTCTTATTGCGCAAATAATCATTTTGAGAATTTTTTATTAAATGTTTCTAGATGATGCATCAAATTATTAATTTATTAACGACAATCAAATCAAGTTAGACAGTTTCAAAATGGTAGGTATATTACAGATCAAATAATCATAATCAATTTTCAATATTCCGAATGTCATACTGTTTCTGTTGATCGTCAAAGGATATTATAGGAAAAATGTGATAAAACTATTTATGGTTAAAGTTCTTTATGAAAACAACTCTAAATTATTACTTTATTATCTGCTAAGTACTGCCCCAAGAATGATCATTCTTAAATATAATTAGAACATTTTCTTTTCATTTATTTTAATTGTATTACAAATATTACCTTTGAATAGAAGGGATCATCAAAATACCACAATACCTTCGACTATTTTCTCACATTAGGCTTTAGTCTAGGTACCTGCAAAACATATCTATAGAAAATATTACAGGTAAATTTCAAATGTATCGTTTTCCTATTAAAATACATTGCCTATACCCGGCCACACTGCATTCTCAATGTGAAACGATAGCATAGGATCTTCCATATATTATTTACAATTGGGGATGAGGAGTTATTAATGATAAATATATGTTTTTAATAATTCATATTATGCAATATTCTATTCACTGCTTGTGTATTAGCAGGAATGATTCATGTAGTTAACAGTAACAATCACAATTACTATGTTACCTGTATATCATAACCTATAGATACAATAATTAAAGAATGATGAAAATTGACATTCAGTGTCATACAATAATTTATCTCTTTCTGGATGTACGAGCGCCTGTAAATTAATTAATGAGACTGGCAACGTTGCGTTCGATCTGGCCACATTGGAGTTACTGGGCTTGGGGGTCAGCAGGGGAACTTGTGATAAGTCTTCAATAAGGGTTTGAGCTCGCTCGAATTATTTGGAGTGTGACAATATAATAATGTTATTCTATTTGAATGTCTTATTTTCGAAGATAGCAGCATAGGTTTTGAGGATGTACAAATGTAGGTGTATAAAATACAACCAAATTTCAACCCTTCTGCATTTATTCAACGTAAAATTACATACGGTTTACACTACTTATGCCGGTTGAATTCAACAGCTACAAAATCCGACTACTATAATACATAATCAACTACAACACACATCAGCACTAGTTGTAAACTTCAAGAAGTGTACCACCACCTATCTACATACAAATAAACGATAATAGTTGAACTTTGCCTTGTAATAAAATTGCCCCTATATACATATATCTACATATATACCCAACTACAATAACAAGTTGGCGAGCTCCAGTTAAAATTAACAGACTCTCCTACCCCTAACCCATAGCCGCTTCACTGCCACACATGCAAAAGTTGGAGAATGAGGTAAAACGTAAATTAAAATACTTCACCGCCACACTGCAAGCACACACATTACATGGAAATTTGTGAGTGAACGAAAAAGTTACGAACATTATCCTTCAACCTGCTGGTGTATGTCGTGTTTAGCCTGAAACATTCTGACCGAGAAGGAATAAGTGGTGATTAAACAGCTAGGCGCGTACGATGTTTGCCCGGTTGATACAAGTTAATTTTAAACTCATTAATTTGTTAGTAAAGGGAATAACATTTATTTAAATATGAATTTATATTGTTACATAATCAAGTGATTATGTTATAGCAGCCATTCCCGATAAATTATCGTTTTATTATTGAGTAGAATCGCAAATGTGCCGGGAACAATTAGTCACTCTGCGACATTCTGATGAGAGACAACACCTTGTAGTGATGACTAAAGGTCTGAGAGATTGATGCTGTGTTTGATTACCAATCTGATTGGACATTATAGTTGTATTCCGCTTCTACTTGTGTCTATTTATTGCAGCTTACAGTTACTGATGTAATTCAATAGCCGTAGGGGTATTTGCCTGACAGTACTTGTTGTCGGCACTATTATAAGGCCAAAGTAATTTAATTCACTAGGGATGGCTGATATAACCTAATCACTTGATTATACAACAATAAAGGGAGATCTTTGTAGACTGTTCATAAGAAGTTCGCCAACTTGCAATCGGATTAGAAAATTAGAAATTTAAAACCTATATTTTCTCCCACATTGTTGATTGGCTTTCTAATTCTGAGTTGAATAAATCCAAGTTATGATTATCTTTTATACTTTTTGTATTTTTCATACTATTCAAAATTGGAAATTCAAATTTGGTAGTTAGGTGAAAACTCTTAGCTAATATTTGATTTCCCATTTTGTACCGTGAAGACGTAGGTGAATATCAAATGTCGCATTCAAAAGTTGTCAGGAACTCTTGTTTTTTCGTATAATTACAATTCAGTGCAAATAGTTGACACCATTCAAAATAAAATAGAATTTTAAACTGAGTTTCTTAAATATTATATATATGTACCTAAGCTCAACATTTGTTATCGAGAAAATTAAGATATATATCTACTGCTACTTCAAGTGATCATTGTATTGAGAAAATTATATTTTGTAAAAGTGAGAACGATTTAAGTTCATTCTCAAATAAAATTAATTTGAAACTGTAACATTATTTTCGGATATTTTCATGCATATCCTCAAGGAACAGCATCTATTCAATTGCGATTCCCATATTCTGCAATGCAAAGCATTTTATCCGTCATAAGCTTTTTTTATGCATTCATGAGAATGCAAAAATTATATCCAGGTAACCTACCACATAGAGTAATTTCTTGGAGGATTTATTACTCGAAATATAAGGACAAGTAAAATTTTCAGAAAATATAATTTAGACTGACAATTATGCGAAATATTCAATTTTGTGGTGCACAAAATTTAAATTCAAGTACAATTTCTAACAGATACTGTTTTGGTGATAAATACCAAATTTTCTGCGATTCGACAATGCAAAATTTTTAATTCTAAAGTTAGGTTAACTTACCTAACCTAACGTAACCTAATCGCATCTGAAATTTGGATTTCCAATTTGGAGAAGTTTAAGAGAGAATTCTTAATTACGTAAGCAATTACGGCAGCATATTCTAGTAGCTAATACAATAAAGTATAAATGCTATGTGAAAATATCTTGAAAATAAAAAAAAAACAAATCTGGCGTTATATTATTTTTTCATTAGAACCTACGCTACCATTGTTGAACAAGAAGGAATCACTTTCTTCGATCAAATATTATATTCACACATACTCCTATAATATTTCTACCAACTTCTTAATGTCACTAGCGTTTTGTTTTGATATCCAGCTTCTCCTAAATTTAAAGCTGGAATAATTTCATTGCACGTAAAAACAACTAAAGTGCTTTAATTTTCAGTATTACTATACTAAAATATGCTTGGCATTATCCCGCTAAATCTGAAATATTTTTTTAGTAGTTGGTTGTAATTTTACTGTCACACGTAACACATAAATAATAAATCATAATATTTTTTATACTTCCTTGTTTTCAGGTGACATGCTGTTATCCATCCCTCTCTTCCGGCGAGACTAATCTGACAGTACCGCAGGAAGCAATCCGTGATGGTTTCTCTGCCACCGCAGACGAGTCGTCGGAACAGGTGAGTTTTCTTATCTTTTGTGAGAGTGTTGGTGGAGTGAGACCGTTTCGTCTCCAAGAACGTGATCCACCCGTTTTACTCTTGCGAATATTGTGTTCCGGTGGTGTGCACCGCCATTTTAATATGCCACAGATAAGTTTCCAGAATTATTTCCCCTGGGGAGACTGATAGGGAACATTGGCAATGTTCTATCAAGGAAGATATCGCGGGCACGTATGGAAATGGGATTCTCTTGGTATTGAAGTGATCAACTTGTTCGTCACTATACTTTTAATTTTTTGATATTTTTATTAGGTCAAAATATATGTATCAATATTTTTTTATATATAGTGTCACCCAATGTAGACAACCTTTCTTATTTGACGGCTCTAATATTGCGAATTTCTTCACTAGCTTGAACGCAGGAATCAGACTACACTATCTATTTTATATTCATAAGGTTTTATAACAATAATATGACACCATAGGTGTAACACAACTTTTATTATCAAAACTCTGAACTGACCATGAGATCATACATAAAGTCGTATTTTATGGCAATCATTTGAGCTTTCTATACCAGAAAGTAGTTTTATCTGTCGTTAAATTCTTACTTTTCTATATTCGAATTATTTCCTCATTTAGTTTAATCTATTTCATACCGAGGACAGGCATGCAAGGCTCCAAGTTCGAAAATTGCTCTACATCTTAAATAACCTTTTATCAAAGCAAGGAAACTGCTTTTTATAATTAATTTGTAAGATTGATAGAACAATAATTTTCTTGTAGAATAAAACAGTATTAAACGTATTTGCCCTAGAAATGAATAAGATAATATATTTTCATCATTACTTTGTTGCCACCAAGGTATAAATTTACCTATAATAATCATAAACTAGTTCACCAGCAAGCGTGGCTGCATGATGAAAAGAACCATCTCAATTTCATGAAGTATATTCAGACCCAGCTAGTACCAAATTTACCCAGTAACTCAGTATTAGTAATAGAAAACAAATTTTGACTTCAACCGTCGTACAAATGGGACGTTCTACTAGAGGCACATGGTCATAAAGTGCTTCGGCTGCCTCCATATCATCCAGAACTTAATCCAATCGAAACGATATAGGCATCTGTGAAAAACTGGGTTGCTACTCGAAATACTACTTTTAAATTGGATGATGTTGATAGATTAACGAGACAACGATTTGAAGAAATACCGCCAGAGCAGTGGAAAAAAACCGTTGAAGTATGAAGACTCTCAAATTGAAAGGGAGCATTTGATAGACTCGTCAATTGATCTTCGATTCACTGTTATACGTTATTCATCTGATGAGAGCATTTCAAACGAATATCGTGAAATTAGCCTAGGCGTTCAACCATTGGATTATTATTATATATATGAAACCGGTATTTAAAATAAATTATTGCATAAATCCAATATTCCACTTATTTTATTTTTTAATAAATTGAATAAGCCAAATGGTCTACTTTACGAAGTTCCAATATTTGTTACGAGATACTGTGTATTTCCATATGTATAGTAGCCTCCAAAATATAGTGGCAAACTCTTATCTCTCTGACATCATTACAATTAACATTTCAAGTGGTTTATGACTGTTTAAGACCATTTATATAACTAGGTACTTATGAGCCGTATTCATTTTAATTTCATTTTCTCAAAAATGTATTTGTGAATAATAATTAAGTTTCAATAACTTATACAATTTAATAATTTACAAAGTTATTCGTTACCTGTCATAAGCTTATACATTGCCTCCTGCAAGTGTTATTTTTATGGATAATGCTCCCTTCCATTCAAGGTTGCTAGACAAGGTACCTAATTCCGGCTCTACTAAAGCAGATATTCAAGAATTTCTGATAAAAAATGATATTTATTTAGAAGAAAATTTTACCAAAAAACAATTGTTGGAAGTATTAAAAATTAAAACATATGACAAAAGATATATGTTGTAGACAAAATGGCAGAAGACTTGGGGCATACCGTTTTAAGGCTACCACCATATCACTGCGTTTTTAACGCCATCAAATTAATATGGGCCCAATTGAAAAAGAATATCCGACGGGAAAATATTATGCCAAAATCGCACCATAATGTACTGGAAAAAATTAAAGAATCGTTTGAACGAATTACTGCAGATTCGCGGGGAAAAGCTGTTCAGCACATTATTAAAATTGAAGAACAATATTCAGAATGTATTGTAGTTCCACCATTAATTATTAATTTGCAAGACGACAATGATAGTGAGACTGACTCTGAATTGTTCATGTCTATATAATGATATGTATATATATATATATATATATATAAATATATATATATATATATATATATATATATATATATGTATATATATATATATATATATTACAGCTTTTTACTACATCTATTCTATATTTACATTTTTTAACATATAAAGTACATTTTATGTATATATATTTTTTTTCAGGTTTTTATTGCATATATTCAAAATATTTTTTTATAATGTCAAATATTATATTCTTACAAAATATTAAAACTAGTTTATTTTTCATTGGAGGCACTGAAATATTAGTATGTACAGATCAATTATTTTTATCATGAATATCTTAAAGACGGTCCTGGACTTTACCGAATTATTTCAGAATTTCTACCTGTCAATAAGAATTTACAACGTGATAAATCTTCTTATCTTCATTGCCATTCATCACTTCTGAACAATAATATGCAAATTAGCCACTATAATTTGGAGGCTACTATAGATATATGTACTTCAATTTTGGAATGGTTTCATACAATTATTCTTATTTGCGAATTTGTTAACGCCTCCGCTACTGATAGACAAGGCCAGCCTCCCGCATTTCTGGTAGGAGGAGTTTTCCCCTCTCATTCTGATCGTACTACCCTTGTTTCGTACACTAGCGTTTCATTCACAACAAAAATTAACCTGCAATATTGTTGTTTCTTATAAATACTAAATTTTCATATTCTCATTTTGTGAGCCGACCATTTCGATTGGGTACTGGTACAAAGCAACATAGGTACCTTTATAGGTAGATAGCTATGAACAATTGGTTCGAGAATGTACCACAAAACTATAGGCAAGAAATAATGGTTGCAAAAGACGCATTTTCCTGCATTCAAAATCGATCCATTACAGCAGAGGCCTCTAGGCATAAATGTTCATCCAGTGGTCGGTGTTCAAGGACAGAAGCTGAAAATAGGTTACTTTATTCAGTGTATGAAACAAGAATATTTCAATTAATTCAAGATTATCCTGTATATATTTCTGAATATGAATTCAATTGATACATAATCAAGATGCAACTTAAGCCGTGTCTGGTAAATAACTAGATTACGCTAGGACGTCTAACTGTGCCGACAACAACTACTACGAGGACAAACACCCCTACCGCCATTGAATAACGTCAACAACTGTTAGGGCAATACTTACAATTTCACATTGTCACAATATTGCATAATACCACTATAAATTTTAAATCAGATTGATTAAAAAACAAAGCACAGCAACCCAGACAAATATCATGATTTCAAGGTTGTTGCCTATCTTCAGTATACCGCAGAGCACGTTGACGTCCTAGCGTAATCTAGTTATTTACCAGAAATGGCTTATGTTATATAATCATCTTGATTATGTCTCAAATGAAGTTTTCGCCTTGTAAATACTTAGGAAATAGGTGTAGATAATCATCTATTAGCAGTTTATTCCAAATTTGAAATATAACGGAAAGTTTTTTCCTATTTGTACCTTATAATATTTACAAATCTTATATCTGTTAAAAGTAATATTAATTGGACGTCTATATGCAGCATCTATTATTTATTTTATAATTTTATATATTTACAAAAATATAATATGTGCTCAATCACTCTTATCTCGCATAAATTTAAATGCTGCGTCTAAAATATTTTAGTATTCTCTGCAAATTTCTTTATAATACCTTCCTAATTTGCATCAGACTGCAGTACTTCTTGATGCTCTTGTTCTACAAGTGGATCTCTCAACGGACATTTTTAATGCTTAATTTATTATAATTTGTGGGCCGCGACTGATTCGGGCACCGCACAAAGCACATAGCGTAGAAAGCCACTTTTCCGGATCAACAATGCATTATTCATCCTCAAATCGCGCTAGTCCCATTATTTTCGCCAATGGAAGAATTTATTTCCATCTTCTTCTTTTGCAAGATTTGCGATTCTTTGAATTTGTTAGGATTCTCTTCTGCCCTACATCTCCTACTGGATATTTATAAAAATGAAATTTTAATGATCAGTCGAGATGGACTCAGATCTTCGAGATTTTCAGCATCATAGAAAAGCATATAAAATATCCAAGAATTAGAGAAAGAGATTAAGATGATCTTTAGCTAAAAGCTGTTACGAAGTTCCAAAATTGTATGATGTATTACTAAATACAGACTATCCCTCCAATATTTGACCAACGTCACTAAATAAAGACCGTATGTTCGTTTTTTATGTATTTAACGTCAGTTCACATTCTTTTACATTTGAAAAAGAACGATTGACAGATGTTCCCATATTAAAATTTTCAGTGTTTCATAAAGCTCATTGCTTCGAAAAAACCCTTCGAATGCTGCAAGAAACATATATTTTTCAGAAATTTAAACTTTCTTTATTACTTGTAAAACATGATTTCATGAAATATTTGTACCAGAAAAAAAAAAATTAAGTTAGGTCTCTGGGAAGGTCAAAAATGCGTTTCACTCATTTCGGAAATTGCTGCTTATAATTTAAAATATTTTTATAATAAAATTGCCTTTCAATACAAAAGCTATACATACATGAAGTAATATATTTCCATTAATAAACAAATTTCCGAAATAAGTGCACTTTAGAAAAATCTGACTCATATCTCCTTGTGTTAAAATAAAGCAAATTAGGATAGAGTAGAAAAGTAGATCGCAGGCGAATGTCCCATTGCCATATTTTGTGCTTTGAGCGGAGTAGGTATTTGACTGCGTTAACCATCAGAAATTAATTATTTTAGAGTCCTATAAATAAGGGGAGTCACACTAAATTGGTTAAAATCTTTTTTCCATAATCGTAGACAGTTTGTTTGTTTGAGAACATCCATAGGAAACACGGTTACAAAAGTACGATCTGAATGTCTGGGAAATACATGGGTGTACTACAGGGCTCAATTTTAGGTCCCGTGCTTTTCACTCTATATATAAACGGCATCAATTTACCATTAGTAAATTGTCACCATACAGCATATGCGGATGACATCTCTTTAGTTATTTCTGATATAGATACAAATACTTTAATATCCAAAAGTAAGGAAAATTTAGGGCATATTTATAATTATTTCAATTCACTTAATCTACTCTTTAACGTGGAAAAAACAGAATTATTTCGAATACACAATCCTCAGAAGCCTGTTGAAGATGTGATCGTCTCTATTAATGGTACACCTTTAACTAACACTCATCAGAGTATCATGTTTTTGGGTATCCATTTGGACGAATTTCTTAGCTGGAAACATCATTGTTCTCAGTTAGTGTCAAAATTAAATTCATTAAGGTATTTATTATATATAACGAAAATATTCATAACCATAATACTCGTATAAAAAACAATTTCCGTATTCCATATGCCAGACTCAAAGTGGCTTATAATTCAACTAATCACATTGGTCTAAGATTATTTAATAAGTTACCTGATTTTGTTAAGTGTTGCGGAAATGTTGGACGTTTTAAATTTAATTCAAGACAATTTTTAAATGCTGAATGTTTTTATTGTGTTCAAGAAATTTTGTAAAATTTCATTGTCTTTTTTGACTCTTCCTATACAATTTTAATTGTCTTCAGGAATAAAGTATTATTATTATTATTTTACGAAGTACTTCGTTGCTGCCAAAAATATTCAATCTATCTATAACTAATACTTCATCTCTTGTCATAAATACTTTTTTTATGATTTTCGCAAAAACGCGTTGCCTATAAATTTATTTCGTTTGCTTCACTAGTATTTCAAGATTAATAACGAAAATTATTTATCTTTCTCAGTGCACAGTTTGGTGAAATCGGTCCTATTTTAAACGAAAAAGTTACTTAATACATAACGTGAAGTGTGAATCTTACAATTTTTGATATGTTGCTTTAGGCTTTTATTCCAATGCAGTAGTGATTTTTTCACCGGAATGTTATCTTCAACGTCAATGAGTATCCTTTTGTGATTTCATAGCTGTCTTCTATATTGTGTGCTTCCTGAACTATGTGAAAGTGTGTGATTAAATATTCATTAAGGTTTTATTGAGTTGATAAGTTGATCCGATTAGATAAAATAGATGAATAAATTATTATGTTATTACATATAGGAGATATTTTAGAGAAAATTTGTCTTTTAAAATTTATTAAGAATTTATTCAGTTCGTTAGTTTATCTAATTAGGGATGTCATACATGAATAGATTATTATATTTGACTATGAAGTATTATGGGTTTTGTAAAATAGTTTTCTATGCTTTGGTACGGTATGACTTAGCTATAAGAGCGGATTTTGTTCTTTGTATAACAGCGAAATACCCGCAACACGTAATAAAGGCATAGATCGGTATTTTGCATTTGCGCAAAGACCAAAGTCGAAGATAAGATCGGTAAATGAATCTACGTGTTTGCCCACAACGCGCCCTGGGTATGTCATTCCGGACGGTGTCCGAATGCATATTTCCAGAACGCGATGTGGGAATTTAGATTTTCCCCCGTCGCGACAAATTTCGGTCAGTGACAGAAATAATCAAATACTTATTTTCCTGAAATACTGAACCACATAAACTACTGAAATAAAAGAAATCTTGTGAAAATTTTTCTGGGAAATAATTGAGACGATCAAGTATAATAATATACTTTTGAATGATTCGGGAAAAACTTCACAAAATAAAAGAAGACTATCTTACATTTCCTATTTAGTGCAGTGTAAATACAGGTGAGCTATATGCAATTTTAAAAGCCCTAGAAAAGGTAACGCAAGAAAATAAAACAATGGCAATGTGTACAAATTCCTTATCTTCTGTAAATTCCATAAAATGTATATATACCAACCATCCAATTGTGCAAAAAATCCATGAAATATTTAATCATCTTGCTAACGCAGATGTTTCCATTACTATA
This sequence comes from Crioceris asparagi, assembly GCA_958507055.1. Classification (NCBI taxonomy): domain Eukaryota; kingdom Metazoa; phylum Arthropoda; class Insecta; order Coleoptera; family Chrysomelidae; genus Crioceris; species Crioceris asparagi. The sequence goes on along the minus strand of OY293829.1, from coordinate 15,013,585 downwards.
ATCTGGGTTCCGTCATATGTGGTAATGAGAAAGCTGACCAAACTGCCAAATTAGCATCTTCATCAAACCAATCGGTAGATAGCCTACAAGTTGAAAATGACCTCAAAAGAAGAATGAAAAATATCGTATCGGCAAAATGGTCTGATCAGTGGAAAAGATCATGATCCGAACTTAGCAATATTAGGCGTACAGAAGATGCAAAACAAACATCCATCGATTGACAAACCGATCACCATTAGTCACACTTTATTGAAATGTACCAAAAGTACATAAGCCCAAAGGCAAAATGCCCTAAAAGGAACACCAGTGATTTCAGTGCTCTGATAAAATACCTAAAATACAATCAAAACTATACAATCTAATTTAATGTAAAATACATGTTTCTACATATTTACTTATATACTGTATAGATTTTATTAGTTATTTTACTTGTTATATACTATAGCTGTGTCAATGGCCATTACGTTGTCGAGACACATTAATTTTTTAAATAAAAAAAGAGGGTTCCGTGAACGCTTAAGTGGGAAACATTATTTTCAAATTCCTCGCTGACGTTATCAAAAGAAAGATTTCTAGAATTGAAGACTTTCTGAAGGCCCCTGTCCGATATATTTCATAACACCTTAAGGAGTTGATCAAAAAAAGTTTTTATGGCACCTTTCCATATTATTGAATCTGAAAAATGAGATCTATTTCATTTTAACAAAGAACTTCAAACGACTCTATTGCAAGTCCTTTTTTACCACACAAGGGCCACATTGCCAACCTTTATCGAAGCCAAGTGGATAAGGCAAAAGATGTAGGAACCTACCTACATCTCCCCCTCTACGCTTTCAAACCCACAATGAGCTTACTTTGCTAAAATCCAACAACGTTAAGTGGTTGTTCTTGTAAAACTTTCAATATAATATATATTGATCGCAATGTGAAGAGTGGAAAGAGTAGAGAATAATGCGAGTTTTTGTTCTTTGGCTTTATTAAATTTTGCATGAGATACTACTTAACCACACTCTCCTATCAATTTTGTTTAAACTTTAGCCAAGTTTTACCGACCTATATAAATTAATATATGAGGATACGCTCTCGATAGTGTACTTTGAATGTTAGAGTCTGTTAGGTTTAAAATCATGACTGTAACTTTCTTGATGTCATTATCACAGCGAATGCATATCTTTTGAAATAATTGATTACAATCATAAGGAAATGTACATGTACCTATAGTCGCCTTCCACTTAACGAGGTGGTTGATAATTTCCGAATCAAATCACTAGCATCAGAGGTTTCACTCAATTATGTAATGTAATAACTAGTATGGCGCATTGGGAACATCTGATTTTCTGTAAGGTTGAATAAGATACGTTAAACGTCAAACTGACAAGCACCTAATGACAGATTGGCAACGAATAACCATATTTTTAGAATTGAGTGGAAGATCTGTCAAAATATGTACCTATAAAACTATTTCAAGATGTCAGTGACTTATAAAAAACTTGGCAAACAGCACTTTTTATAACCTTTGCAATTTGTATGTTTGTCTATCTCTTACTCATCAAACACGGATATTCTATGGTTTTTAAAATATGGTTGTCTTTATGACGTTATTTTTCTCAGGATCCGAGTAACATAGCAAATATTAGTTTGTTGTAGACAAATTCATATTCCGCCTCGTTAAGTGGAAGGCGACTATATCTATCACTAGCACCTCTATGACTTTAATAAGTTAGGTATATTAATCTAAATCTTTTGAATCGATCAATGGTTGCTTAAAATTGTCATTCTAAATAATATGATCATTAGCGAATATCATCCTAAATACATATTTATGATCTTTTTTCTTTCGCATTATTCTTTCCGTACATATATTGTGAGTTTATGAGAATGTCAGTGGCGTATTCGCCATAACTGAAAACGCATCCACCATTTATGCAAATACAATTTTTATCGTTTACCAAAGATTTTATAGGATATCAGCAGTTATTCCAAATTAAACAGTAAGAAAATGATAACTTATCTAGGTACCTAAATTGGAATATTTTCTCACAATTCTAGAAAAGTCGTCTTAATCCTTGCTAGAACGAAATAGAGTACGTGCAATAGCACATTCGAATTTTACATTTTACAAAAAATATGAAAAAAAATTTTTACTTGCATAATATTTTCACCCCAAGTTTCTCGATAGCAAATTATGAAATTGTAATAGGCCGATGTGCGCACATAAGAAAAACTAATATGAGGGTCTTTATTAGAACAACAGAAGCCAGAATAACAAATTTTAGAATTTTTGTCTCTCTATCTTTCTATAATTTTCACCAATGTACTTATCGCTAGAAGTCTAACTTAAAATATAGGTTCTATTTTACCACATCTATCTACCTGTATGTATGTTTGTACAAGCATCACGCAAACACTACCGCATGAAATTGAATGCAGTTTTCCAATGGCGGTTTTGAAATAAAACTGACCCGGGTTGCACACACTAACTAATTAATTGTACTTTTTTTAAATAAGGCATATGCTATAAATTATACTAAAGTTCTAGTTAATTTTTTGGAGTTGTTAAGTAAATAAACAAATATTGAGGTAGTGGAGTCATGATGTTGTACACTTGTAAATAATTGTACAAAAATATTGTTCTAAGTACCTACAGTTTGTTTCACGAATGTTGGCGTCTGCCTTGAAAACACAAAAAATAGATCAACCCAACTGACAGGAGTAAATCAGTGGCGTAACGATTTCGAGCTAAGATATGGCATTTAATGAAGTTCATATAATTAGAGGAAAAAATATCGTTTGATTAAATAAACAAACATAATATGAAAGATCTATTATCAACAATAATGCAGACACATAAAAACAAATTTATTGCTTGAGTTATGAAACATAAAATTATGCACCTGAATTATCTGAAATGTCATGATGACGCCTATAAATAAAGATTGCGTTGCCTTCGGACATACGTGCAGCTCCCTATCATTGTATAAAAGGACATAAGCTTGACATACTGATGTCGTAGCTTAGATCGACAAACTTAGTAGAGAATTTCATGATAATGAGATGCGATGAGACTTATAGCGATATGTACGTAGCTCGTGAATGATTACACACAATAGCCATGATTCGTGAAACAAACTGTATGTAGTTATTTCCACAATAGTACCGCCGGATAATATAAAAACAAATTTCATTCACTTTAAAATTTACTTGACATCCGATGTCGAAGTCATTTTTTCATGATAAGGTTCTCAATGGAGCATAAACGGTTAACAAAACACATTATATGTTGTTGTACTTTGTAGCGCAGTTAACCAAGATATAGGGTCGATTTCATTCGCCGGCATCTACTTACGACAGTAGTAGTATCTCAGTAATCACCTAACTAAGGTTATCTTGTGGTCTATTTAAAGATGCTCTTTACCTATTGTTGGCTTGAAATCATCCTTGCTATTGGGTGTCATCTTCTGAAATAAGATTGTGGGAAATGCTTGATGATCTCCGCATCTAGGTCCACACTTAGGCCTGGTAGGAACCACAAAATAAAGTTCTGGTCGCAAATTATCTTGTGTTATCTTCGGTAAGCTGGTTGAAAACCTAGTTTAAGTGGTCAAATAAAATCTCCTTTGGGCCTGAGGCTATGATGGCGGATGGGGAAAAGTTGTTCTCCAGCTCCTTCTTTAATTGATGTGAATTTTTGAAATTCTCCCTACGGATGAAGTTAATCCTATGGTTAATTCGGTGTTTTTGTCCCACCAGGCTTTTATCCAAGTTTTTGTGGCCGTTCAAAATCACCTTCCGGTACACGTCAGGAGGTTCTTAGGTAATGCCGTTCACCTTGTATATAATCAGGTTTCTTAGCCCTTTCAAAGTCTCCTTCTGGATGAGTCGTGAGGACTTTTGGGTGAAGACAAACTCACAATTGAGATACAGATTGTTGCGGTTGTCTCGGAAAACTCTGACCATGGTCGGTGTTGGTCTTTTGAAATCACTTTATGGGTTGAGATTATCTTGAGATTCTTATCTTACAATTTTATCATCCTCAGCTCTAACTACTCTATAATCATCGCATGAGCGTATGTCAACAACCGTTTTCTTATTGAAATTGTCTCTACGCTGAATATCCAACTCACCTTCCCTTGTGAGGTTGTCTTGTCTTCGAATCACCTTAGCTCTATCGGCTACCGTGGTTTGGAATACTCATCATATCGGTGAATATCCCATTTACTCGTATTTTTTCTATTATACCTTCTCGCCTCTCAAACCCTACAATTATCATGCCGAACCACATTCATTCGCTCGTTAGATTTGAGATTATCTCCATATCTGATTGGCTATCTGAGCCCTGCATTACTACATTCAATAATTTTTGGTCGGACAAATTCATTTTCAGGATGAAGAGTATCTTCAGGCTTTTGCAGTGAGGGTCTTAAGGTTAGTTTGACTATTCTCACCCTCTGGTTTGAGATTGTTCTTTGGCTTAATCTGTTTCGGTCTAGCTGCAGAGGACCATTCCAGTTTTTGTGGTCGTTCAAATTTACTTTCAGGATGCAAGTTATCTTCAGGCTTTTTAAGAGTTGTTCTTTTAGATGGTTTATAGTCTGATTTTTCTGGCACATCAGATTCTCCTTCAGGTCGGAGATTATCTCCGGGCCGTTTATGCCTTTCCACTGGTCTATATTTGGGCTTCCAGGTTGTTTAAATTCGCCTTCAAGACGCAAATTATCATCATGTTTGATTAGAGGATATATTTGAGTTGCAATGTAGAAGGTACTTTTTCTTATTTGGTTATGTTTACACGAAACGTTTTTTCAGGAACTGTCGTCGCAGCTAGAAGAAGTCGATAACCGATTAGGCGGTTGGTCGCCATGGTCTGACTGGTCACCATGTTCAAGAACATGTGATGGTGGCGCAAGCCATCAACTGAGAACGTGCTTGAGTGGAAAGTGTCGAGGGGAGCATGTCAGATACAAAATTTGTAATATGCAGGTGAGTTTTTGGCTTTACTACGTACTAGGTAATGTTGTGTAATTCTAGTTTCGATATTTACCTTCCTTATCATTTAATATTTACTGAACTTATGTTAAGATAAATTATCAGTAATTGTGCGGCTCTAGAAATAAAGATCTTTATAATATAATACTAAAATTTATTCATTTTTAATCAGTAATTCAATTTTAACTATAATAAATTCATTTGATTTTTGTTGTATAACGCGTTATTTTGCTTAGCAACAAAAATTCATCAGAATTACCGTCAAGTCATAAAGTACATATCTATAATATTATCAAAACGTTACCTGAGTATTAATCTGGGGTCACAGTTTTAGACCCTTTACATAAGGAAATCAACACCAAATTAAAGCTGACACTACCTATATAGTTATATTTGCCGAAAACTATCTAAATTACCTAAATCTTGATTTTTCATGTTCAAACCCGTAGTAATTATATTAATTTCTATTTCGCCTAGATTCCAAAGGATGGCAGCACCTATTTAAATAGCATACTCTATCCTATTGACATTTTATAGGGTATGATCGGAAATGTATGGTGCGTTCAGCAACGACAACGCATCTGTGTCTATTATATTATTCGAACCCTAAGCCTTCTCTACAAAGTGAAACCCGTATTTCATGGGCTTACCACATTTTCTACATATTTCTTACTTTTTGTAGTTATACTGTTTTCGAAAACAAACATAGATTCTTTCACCAAGATGTAGAAATATATTTTTGTAGTTCCGATAAGATTTTTATAAGAATTAATAAAAATAGACAACGTTGATGTTTCTTAATTGAAAAATTGAGTTTGATAAGTTGTTCAAACATTTTCAAAATACTTCTATAAATTTTCATGAACCCAACTTTTATTGAAACGTAGATTATTGGGTTTAATGTTGAGCCAGCTCAAGTTAGGATTACTATTATAATTAATAAAAATGGTGCTTCAAATTGACATACAATCTGATTATTTATTGTAAATAAAAACCTATTCTCTATACGTATATTTTAGCTTAAGCTTGCAAAGACACAAAATTATAAATAGTATATAAATAAATTCAAGTTGTTGGCTTTGTTAGTTTCCATTTGGAGGAATGATATTGTTCTTTTTCAAAAGACTAACAAAACATGCCACAAATGTTTGAGTTCTAAATAATAGGAATCCCATTTTCAACGTTTATAGCTCTCTTTGGAGATCATGTTTGTTCTTCCACAACAATGACCGTATACTACATTCTAAAGTCTTGTATATGGCATTCACAGAATTTTCAGACAATTTTACGAGCTTCATCGCTTGATACTCTTATGGCTGACAAACTGAATTTTTCTTTACTTTTATTTTCCGAATATTCTCGGGAATGGCTAAAAGAATGCACATAATTTTTATCTATTATCTAAAATGAAATAATAATTTTTAAGAATTGAGTGTACCTACTTAATTGTTTTTAAATTTTGAAGTTCTATTATAATGTCGAAAGGCATGTGTATGCAATTTTGAATTATGGCAATTATCCTTCAACTGTTTTATTCGAACAACCTTCAACTTTTTTTTCACAATAAAATCAACAAAATCTCTGCTAATATTTCTTTGCGAGCAACTCTATAAATAACAACCAAAATATTGCCCTTCACATTTACATGGTGATTTTTTTTTCATCTCCTTCATGTTGACCTTTCAACGAGCAAGATAAAACAGCCGCTCTATACCCAGCAACAAACAGCATATTTCATATTTTTATCTAAAACGAAACATGTTTACGAATAATAAAAAATTGCCCATCCCCATGAACCCTGAGAAGTATTACTTTTCCAAATTTATCAGCACCATATTTCATACAACTCTCAACAGTTTTGAACTAGGCAGTTTTTCAAACTGAAACCTACAACAGATCAGATTTATTATATTCTATAAACATGGAAGGAACCGGGTTAATGTACAATTTGTGCGCAATGCAATACACACATACACACACAGAGGTCATTAAAATACAAAGTTGTTGTGTTGCCTGTGCGCTTTAGCATGAAATTTAATGGACGTGAAAAATTAACAACTAAAGAGGTGTTTTTTCCAACTAAAAATAACTTTGAACGAATGATGGAGGCCGAAAGCCAGCCGATAGTCATCCGATCCAATTTGAATTGGAGTGGAGAGGTTTTCTCTGTATTCGGTTTCCATGAATTTGTATTATTTTTAATTAGAATTTGATTATCTATATAAAATTTCCTTGTAGGTATTCCATTAATGAGATTAGTGTTCTCACATTTGAGGGTTTGATTCTCTGCTAGCACTGCTTGCCCACTCCCATTCTATTATTTGATATAGGTGCCGATATTATAGATTCGCAGAAACATGATATATCAAATTCGGATCTGAAAGAGAGCTTGAGAAATCATGAATGTTCTTTCTTGTATTAACACTATGATACCAAATTAAGTTATGAATATAAATTAAGTTTTCATTAATATTAAATGTTAACTTATTAGTTGATTCTAAATATGATCCAGACGTCCATCTGATCTTTGCGGTACTAATTATTAATATACCGGTGACATTGCTTTAGCAAAACAACATAATGTTGATGTGGTCGAATCGTATGTGCGCTAAGTTCATCTGGTATTTCATAATACCACACTTTCAAGGTGAATTAATTCTTCAGAATGGTAGCCAAACCTTTTACATCATTCGAAAACATGTATGTTCTTCTTTCTATATGCCGTTTTGGAAAACTATCGCAGGTAATTTTAGACTATTTTTGGGACTGTTTGTTGTTTGTCAAATTTGGGCCGTTAAGCTGGTTCCATATTTTCTAGGCACATTCTCTAAAGCTTCAAGAATAACCTTTTGAAGTTTCATCGAAATGGTAGATACTTGGGTTTCCTGTTGTCAGGATTTACGCTCATATAAGGGTTTTTTGTGAAATTCGACCATTCAAGTATTTTGATACTTATTTGTGAAATTTGTAATTATCAATTCAATCACAATTTTCTTCATAATATTCTCATCTACGTCAGTTGTTTTGATTGATTTATGGTAATCGGCTGATTCTAATCAATCCCGATTTTACAGCTTGAGAACGTTTGATGATCTCGAAGAAAACATCCAAGCAGTATTCAAATGCAAATAGTTGTTTAAATAGACGTTTAGCATTAATTGCCATAAAAGTTCCACTTTCGAGCTCTAATTGTCGTGGCGAAAATACTCAACTGCAGCCTTGAAGATAACTTTCAAACTTGTTACATTAGTGCGTAAATTGATTTATTTTCCAGTACCGTGAATTACTTTACACCATTCCGACAAGGTGTCAGCTATTTACTCTAGGGGTGTCAGTTACGCTCCCCCTGGTTAGTAGACATTTAACCAATATAGACACTAAATCATTACTGATTCTCAAAATATGCTTTCATACCAAGATTTTAAAAATCTAATGTGTCATACGGATGAAACTTAATAATTTTTAAGGACAACATTTACTATAATTATTGTATTATTAGATTTTATAATTACTCTTTCATATTATATGGTTTTTGATATGCGACTGTGAACTGAGATATTGAAAATAGAGAGCAGAGAGTTATCTCAAACAAAATTTATAAGGTTAAGCTATAATAAAAATAGCGTTAATAAAATACTCCTCAACCGTGCTCAAGAGTGTTTATGTTATTTCCTATTCGATTTTGGTTGTATATTACGTGAAGCTTATGTGGTAGTAAATTACATATATTATGGGAAATTTGTTGGAAGCTGTCAATTTAGGCGGTGCTAATAACGAAGATATTAAATATGTGATTTTCGATTTCCATGGCCTTCCATTTTTCGGCAGTAGCTATGGGATTTTGGGATATAATTTCCCTTAAAAGCATAACATCGTCTTCATAACGGAAGCGCTAACGACGATTTTTGTCTTTATGCATTTTACACAAATAAACCAACAAATTATAACGAAGCGAACACCAACTAAACAGCAAATGGTTAAAGCGGTTTGTTGTGCCTGATATTTATATTTAATTTGTTAAGCAAGTAATGACACCCGAAAGGTAGGTAGATTCCTTGGTAACTCCTATAACGATAATGTCCAAACTCTCAAAATAAGATAGAGGCGGTAAAAGTAGATAACATCGTCTATATTCCGACATAAATAAGGTCAAGCACTATCCTTAATAAAATCAACAATAGGTATATCAAATTACGTCTGCGCATGCGAGATGCAAAAATGAGGGGAATTTTATTACAGCTTGTTCTTTTACCGTTCGTTTGCTCTTATGTCAAACGTCGGTAGGTACATCAATCAACTGAAACAACTTTTCGATCAAACTGAACTTCGAATGCAGGTGTCTCAAAAAATAGTGTATCTATCCTATAGGTGAGCAAAGGGGCGAAACTGACAAACGTAAAACAACATTACCTTCTAGGTATATGTCATTTTCGCTCTCGGACTTGCTCCGACTCGTGTGATTGTCATATACCACACTCGTGCTTTACACACTCGTAGCTTAAACTACCAACTATTATGTCAAATACACCCTGAAATCTACTTTCTATCAACAAAGATCTATTTCAAATATTCTCTTCCATCATCCGATACATTCCTAAGCAAATGAGATCTCTCGGTCTTGAATCCAATAACAATAAGAGAACTCGTATTTCCTTTCTCTATTTTCGCTACGATCGTAAACAATCCCAGGTAGGGACCTATTTAGGTAAATAGATTGCAGCTGTATTGTGTACCATTCCTTCCCAAACTTGCCATCCATTGATCTTCTTTTTTATAGCTCTACGCCAGTGAAAATAAAAACACACAAGGCAATAATTTATTCTCTCAGTCTAGTACTGGATCGTGCAATAAATATTTTGGTACAATTGTCATTTTGTTACGTTTTGCAAAGCTGAAGCAACAAATCGGGGCTATAATTAGATAAGAATCAATCTTGAATTGAATTGGAGTGTACAGAAGTCGTTTCTGAAGTTACTTCTGATTTCTAATGAATTAATTTAGAACGAAGCTAGGGAAAAGTTATCATATGTGTGATACAAGAAGTCAAAGGTATAAAAACATCTAAATTTTAAATAATTTTCTTATAGATACAGGGCTGTCATTACTAACGATTTCTGACTCGTATGGTATGCAAACTAGTTACTTAACTTAATATCAATAAATGTCATGCATTTTGGTAGAAGCAATCCACGTAACTTTATTGGAGGCCAAAATATATGTGTTTTGGATGATGAAACTGATCTTGGAGTCACGATATTTTCTGAATTAAAATGGAATAAGCATATAAGTTCCATTGTAAAAAAAACATATTCCATTATATACCTAGTTAGAAAAGTGTTCCATTGTAAAAAAACATATTCCATTATATAACTAGTTTGAAAAATGTTTCCCTTTAACGACCCATATGTTTATAAAAATTAACAAGATAAATATACGGCCCAAGCTTGAGTATTATCATTCAATTTGGAATCCTTATTATTTCAAGGACACTGAGAAGACCGTGTTCAAGGAAAAGCAACAAAGCTTCCTCATTCTATTCAATACTTAAGTTATGAGAAACGTCTTCATAGTCTTAATCTGATCTCATTACCATACCAACGCACTAGAGGCGACCTGATTGAAACTTACAAAATCCTTAAATTCCTATAATTGTCATTTACCAAACTTTATTCATAGTTTTTAGGAAATAACGCGTGATCTCTCTTTCATTTTAAAGAGAGAATCATGTAAGCTAGATTGTAAGAAACTTATTTATTATTAGCGTTGTTCAACTTTTGAACTCGTTGCCTGCGAGAGTTGTTAGTTCTCCAAGTCTTAATATATTTTAAAATAGATTAGATAATTGTTTAAGTTGTCTTTACCATATTATTAGTTTTGTACTTTGTATTGCAAACAGGCTATAAGATTTAGCCTTTAACTCAAATAAATAAATAAAAGGAACCTCGTGTATGCACTTACCCGTGGTACTCAATGGAGCAGTTTTCCAAATGCATGTTTCTCCGCAAGCAGGGTTTCTTGCGTCAACCTGTCATAGTCGAGCGCAGAGTCTCGTGTGAACGTGACTGGCTGACGCCAGAAATGCCCACTTTCGGAAAAAACGCTGCATTGTCAACCAACTGTAACACGAATTTTCTACCTCAAGCTAATTCCACTGCATGTCAAAATCGTCTGATTGACTCGCAGAACCATTCATTTTTTGATTGACTACATGCGAGAAAATATCCGACTGACATTTTTGCATGTAGTGTTGTGGGTTTTACAGTGAGCTAGAAAGAGAGGAAGTCGGGCGAGTCGAACATTACGATATTGAACTAGAAAGAGAGGAAGTCGGACCAGTCGATCAGTACGATATTATAATGAAGATTCTAAAATACGGAGACGCCTACAAATCATGCATCTATGCTTGACCAATTTTAAAATCGACGTTGTGTTTTTTCTTTCCACTATCCTTCCTTTGCTTCTGGCATTCACCACTCTCGGCTCGCTCCGTTCAGTATAGGAATAGCTGAGTAACGATGTACATCAGATTTTTCAGAAAATAGATTCTGCTTACCACGTTCCCGTGCGTACGAGAAATTATTTGCTTAATAAACATTCTAATAATTTCTATGATAAAAACACGTGCTTTATTTACTTTTATATTAAATAATGAATTGTGGAAATGTAAATTCTGATTAATGTTGTGAAAGGAACAATTACGAAAAATAAACAACCTAAAACTAATGCAGAAAAATATAAGGAATATCATGACAGACGGAAAATAACTAAGAGGAATAAAATACTGAAGAAAAACGGACAAAATTGTAAAGAATATCTTGAGAGAATAAAATGTATTAGTAGTACACTGGCTAAAACTTCTGCTAAACATAAGAAATAATACAGACTTGAAGTGAAATTAAAAAATCAACGAGTGTATTAGATTAAATGAATGCCTTGCTTTCTCGAAAATCTGAGAGGGCAAAATTAAAAATAGGACAATATCCGGAAACCTTTGAATTGATTTTTTTTCAAGAGGTTTTCGATTTACAACGATGCTAAAATCTCAAATATGTGTATTTCCACTATGTGGTGGGGGCAATTTCTTTAGACAATTGAAAATCTGAGGCAGCCAAATTAAAGACCAAAACATTTATATCGAACATTTTTTTTCTTTTTTGGGGGAAGCTCAACACATATAATTCGAATATTGAATATACAGAAAAGGTATCTTAGAAATATATTCGGAATGAGTCCTAGAGACACTTGTAAGAATAGTTTTATTCAGAAAGGTATTTTAACCGCGATCAGTATTTATATTTCAGAAGCTGTAATGTTTGTTAGAAGAAACTCAGATCTTTTTGAGGTACATACCACGAATATCTCACAAGAAATAAACATGATCTGCGGGTTGACACAACGAAATATAGCTATGTTCTCTATGCGAACATCATTTGAAAAAGAAAAAGGAAACATTTCTTATATCTCAAGCCTTTTATAGCCTCCACGAGTACTTCAATATCAATATTCTTAATGAAGTAATAAGGCATCAATATGTTAATTGTTAAGTGAATGATTCCATCGATTCATTTCAGTTATTCTTATGATTCCATTCGGCAATATGAAATTATATATTAAGTTACGTTCGATTTCAAGCTTCAATATGTTGGAATATATTTTTTTGATATATTCTACATCCGTATGTATGGATTTTTTATAGGACCAATAAATTTTATCTATCTATCTATATAGTAAAAGCAACTTCAGTCTTACCGGGTGTTCCACAAAACCTCTCGCTCTTTTTGTTATGAGAAAGAGGAGCGCTCAAATTTTGTCCTGTATTAAAAAAAATGAAATCCAATTTTTTTCAAAATCATTTCGAAATCGAAGCGAAGCAAATTTTTGTCAATAGGGCGTAATGTATTAGTTGGTGTAGTTACAGGTAAACAGAACAGTTTTGGCACCAATCTCAAACGTACCAGATCCGGTAGAATAAATATTTTGCATTGCTCAAAGGACCAGCTAAAACATGCGGTCCCAGTATTCAGAAAAGAAAAGATGAATGAGCAAGTAGAATAAAATATATTCAGAGGATGTTCAAGGGCTTCCATGAAAATTCTTTGGGCAAATTTCATTAAAATCCTTAGAGACAGTTTGACACTACCTATAGTCTTAAGCAAAACTTATTTTTCGGCTATTGCACAGCAACAATGCGAGCAATTTGTCCACATTGGGTGGGCTCGGTACCTTGAAAAACAAGAAAGAAAACAACTAAGTTCGTCTATTCATTCGCGAGATAACCTTGGCTTAGAACAGCAGACAGACCGACTCACTGACAAATGGCTGAAAATATCCTTATTTTCGTCAAGGAAACGCTCTGAAAAACCAATATCGGTTGAAAACTGGACGCCGAAAATTTGATTCGTTTATAATACTTGCTACACAGGTAGGTGGGAAAGTAATAGGTACATATCTTCAACTGTCTTGCGAATTTCACTTTTTCAAGGTGTTGATTGGCAGAATCACTGTTAATTTGCATGAGACAAGAGACTGATAGACACAATTGTGGGTGACTCTAGGCCTCGATGACATTTTACTAGAAAGAGAAATTTTTATTGGTATCTATTTCTGTTTCAAGTACCCAGCATCCAATATCATTTCCTTGATTTCCGTTGTATAGACGACAGCACCGAAAGGCGTATAAACATATCCTATCTGTCTCTCTTTCTCTTCCTGAGAATGCCGGCAGCGAAATTGGGACCTATTTATATTCTCTGGGAAGCAATAAAGGCAGCCACTGAGAGAGAAAACCAAAGAACAAAAAATAAAAAAAGGAATTTCTCAAACTATATCCATTCCATAAGACCATGGCAAAAGGACAGAGAAAAAATCGAGTCGATATAATATGCTTGATATATCAAGAATATGAGTTAGGATTGAGATACTGTCCTGAAAAGGTCAACATGAGATAAACATGAACGAGAACTATGTTAAACCATATTATGGATATACCGTTCCAAATAATTAAATAATATATTGATATGGTGGGTGTTGTGAAGACATTAATGAATCTCCGTGATTTTGGACAAAATTTTGAATTTATTAAAAATCCAAGTCAGATTTTCATTTTTTGGTCTGAAAATTTTCATTATTATCAGGCCTTTAACTGATTATTTTTCAAGTCACTTTTCGGGAGAGATGCTTCAAACAAAAGCTGTAGATACAGATTATATCTGTATAGCTTAAAATTAATTTTCAACTTTAAACAACGGCTATTTTTTGAGTTTTTTCAAGTTTGGTTTGCTGCCATTTCAAAACTGGTATTTCGATGATGCCCATTTACGAAAATAGCCGAAATATTTCTACGACAATTTTTTTTAGCAAACTTGAACTTGATATCCTCAAAAAATGTAATCTCTATCGTGTTTAGAAATTTTATATTCAATAAAAACATGATCGTTCGAGAAGCAGTGATTTAATAAATAAAATTCTTTTGAGTTTAGAAGAGTTTTCGAGAATACTTATTCTCTTCATTAGGGCGAACTAAAATTCGTTATAAAATTATTTCAACAACAAAATAATAGTTTTCTAAAAAAATATTCACTGTCGTAAATTTAGAATAAATTAAACAGGAAAGATCAATTACAAATATCATTATTAATATTTGTCATGGTAACATAATAAGGTAGAAAGTCTCTAAATTTAGTTGATAAAATTAATATTTATGAATGATCTTTGTATTATGTTTGTAGCTATTTGAACAAGGAGCACATTTAAATTCAAATTATCTTAAGACATAAACAGGTTGAGAATATCATATAAATATATACATACAGGGTGGTCCAATTAAAACGAAACAGGGCCGATTTGTCATACAATCATATACCAACAGCTCATTTTTTGAAAAAATCGCTAGGACCCGTCGATTGTTTTTTTTCCGGGGGGAATATATTGCGCATATCATAAGCCTTGTCAACCCCTGACAGGTATATGACATATCGGCCCTGTTTCGTTTTGATTGTCCCACCCTGCATATATCTATACACAGATTAGACTGTTTGGAATCTTGGGCTTAAAGTAACCGTTAAAATGAAAAAAAACTATTAAATAATAGTTATATTTGAAGTTTTCAGAAAATTTCACTGTTTCTATATAGTTTATTATGTTTCGTAAAAAAATACGATGTTTTTCAATTAAGTCGTCAAAGAAACTATATTCGGAAGCTTTTATGGCTTTGAGCCAGCGTAAACCCAAGTTAAATCAAAATATTGTACTATAGAACTGCAGTTCTTCAAAAATTCCAAAGAAACACATATTAAACATTTATGTTCCTCTCCCTATCTCATATATTGGAATCTATTGTATTTGTTTACTGTTTGCTATGTTTTGTTCCGGCATTGTTAAAATTATATATATATGTATCTAGATATGTGTATACCAAGCAATACGAAGAAGAGGAAGAAGATATACGTATAGAGGGTGTCTTTCTGATTTTGCACGGGGGAGGTAGAAGAAAATAAGTAGCTACTACACAAAAAATGGTTGACAAACAGAAGAGAAAAATGTACTGAAATATTTTCCGTTATTTCCATTATTTCTATTTACTTATGTTAGGTTAATTGGTT
This sequence comes from Crioceris asparagi, assembly GCA_958507055.1. Classification (NCBI taxonomy): domain Eukaryota; kingdom Metazoa; phylum Arthropoda; class Insecta; order Coleoptera; family Chrysomelidae; genus Crioceris; species Crioceris asparagi. Next base: position 14,997,998 of record OY293829.1, on the reverse strand, counting down.
TTCAATTTTGTAACATTTATTATTCATTTTCATTCATTGTTGATAGACTTATCAATTCACAATTTGTTGTACCAATGATATTATAAGAATATTCTTTTAAAATCGGATGACTTCTCAAATCGAAACCAATTCTACCGTTTCACAAGGTAAACTCATCTAGACCAAAATCCATCCAACAAATATAAAATAAAACCACCCCTTCGGGTTAAAGTGTATTATTTTCTTCTTCTCTGTCGCATTTCGTAAAGAGCTCTCGATATTTTCTTTATTTCGCGCCAGGCTCGACATTGAGCCGAACCGTATTGGCATTGCCTTATCAGATTTCAACTTTTCCAGAACAGACGCGCCTTGCGTCGTTTGTTTCTTCTTCTATAGACATCTCTCTGCTCCGGCACAGCGGCGTCCGAATGACAGGAATAACTTTTCTTATTCAAACAATTTACATACATGATTGATGCCTGAATCCATATACATATTATTATGGTAAGTATGATATTATTTCTTGGACAAATTTTAGCGTGGAAAGTTATGAATACATTATTGGCCCAACTAAGGTTTTAAATCAATTCAAATACACGTCCTAAATCTATTTCTCTATTCACTTTTTTGAGGTGCCTGAGTCCAAAAGACATATTTTCAGCGATTGGTCTGTTTGTCAGACTGTGCCAAGATTATCTCTAGAACGGATGGACCGATTTTTTTTTCGATATCGATACCGCTCGCTTGTGGCACAGATCGGGAGGAGGCTATTGCACAATCGTGGCTGTCAAAACGTCGATTTTGTACAGTGTTGCCGCTCATTCAATGTAGAGCCTAAATTGATGCTTGAATAAAATTATCGAAGCGAAGTTGATTGCATGTATTTGTGAATAATTAAGGATTTTTTAACATATTCTTTATTAAATAGCTATTTTACTTATTTTTATAATATTTAAAGGAGAAGGTCTAATGGACTACAAGTACACAGTGGCAATACTGAGACAATAACGCGATTGCAACTGGTTGCTAAATTTTACATGATACGGGGGCGGGTATCGTGCTCGCAACTGAAAAACGTGTTTCGCTCAAAACTTTAGCGTGAAAACGGCTCTAACAATTTTGATAAAACTTTGGGAAAACATTTTATTTAATGTCCTTTATCACCTGTTATGACAAGTATATCAGAGAAAAAGTAAAAAAACAGTTATGCTCACATGAACTGTTAAATTTTCTAACTGTTTATTCTTATTCTGTCTAAACGATCAAAGTTAATTGTGTATATTGTTGTGTGTTGTGAAAAATGAATGAATGGTAACACGACTTGATCAGAAATTTTTTCTATTCGATTGAATATGTTTGTAGGAAAGTCGTCCAAGCTGACGCATCAGATTTTTAATAATAGCTTTTGGTATAAACTGAAAACAATCTAATTTTCAATCAAATATCCATTTTACTTTTATCTTCTAGAATTAGGTTAATTCTATACATATCTCGGCGTTTAATATGAATTCTTTTTTTTATTTTTTCTTATTTCTAGAGTCACTTCAAACGTATACGGGCCAAAACCTTTTTTTAAAACTCTTCATAATCTAAATAGATTTCATATACACACTTTTACATAAAAAAATATTTTATTTTTATTTTAAACTTTATTGTGGTTTTTTAGTCAAAGATATAATAGCTGCATATATTTCTATAGAATTTTGTTCAATTACGTTAGTTGCAAGCGTACAAATACGTCAGCATCAGCGTCAACGTTGGTAATATTACTTCACCCTTGTGACAACATTAAGAGAATGCAGTCCTTTCACAAAAGTGACTTCAGTTTCGAAATGTGTACCTAATTGCATTAGTCTACTATCAAAACTATTAAAATTTCTTGAAATTCAATTTAAATCTGTCCCTCAAAATAATTCATCACTTTGTCTTCTATTCACAAAATTTAAATTTGCATTTGGTTTATTATCATTTCATCTTACACGAGCATGATGCCTTTTTCTTTTTCTCTCATTTCGATCCCAATAAAGCAATCTGACAGCCCTGACTCATTGGCTTCACTTACAATTGGGTTCGTTATGCATCACACAAGACACTTCTAGCACGTAAGCAATATTTTTTTAAATCTAATTTAAAATATTGCCTTAAAACTCGTGTACAATCACATTAATATATAGACCATTATACTAACACATGGTTATAGAACATACCCTATGAAATGGACTCAAATATTTGTTTATGTCTCTCCCTTTTTGGAAATAGGTAATTCTAGGTGAAGCAGTAACTTAAAAATAGATATTGTTAGGCTTATATTCAACATTTATAATGCGTGGGAGCTTAATAATAAGTGCAAAATAAATATTTTTTCAAAAAATTGGACCGACGTTATTAGTTCTCAAGTTCTCAATCTAACTGCAACTGCACAACTTCAAAAGTAACAGCACCAATAGATTTAATATTATTTTGCATTTTTCAGTGCACCAACTAATAACGTCGATCCAATTTTTTGTAAAAAAATATTTTATATTACCGACTTGCTACAAATGTATCTTTATATACCCTAATCAATAAATATCTATCTATCTATCTAAAGCAAGCACGTATTGGATAAATAGGACTGTGAATATTTTAAATACCTTGTATATTCAATCTTTGTATTTGATCTCGACTTAATACCTTATAAAGTGTTAAAAATCATATTAGTGGAGGCAAATTTGTTCAAAAATATGCTAATAAGGGGGAGGAAAGTCTCCTAACCGTCAGGCAAAACATGAAAATGAAATAAAATATGTTCATTTAATATCATTATAAAAATATTGAATTGAATTGAAACATATATTGTTCAAAATGAAACTTCTGATTAAAAGGAATTTCTGAAGCTGCCTTAAAAATAGTAGTAGAATTACAATTTAATCTAGAAAATATGGTATTTTAGTTGAACTAATAAAGTTAATGTTTACTACGGGTAACATGTGATTTTATTTTCTTAAAACTTCTGACAGACCAATCAGCGGCTTCCGTTTTTGACGTTTCATAATTAATCAACTATTTTGAATATTTTTGCTTAATTTTTTAATATTTAGAATAAATTATATTGAGTTTCACAAAGAAAAAATTGGGAGAAAATATCAAAGCTACATCGCAAATAAATTGCAAGAAGATGCTTGTAACGAAATATGAAATGACTTGAATATAATTATTAAGTAGCATTCTGAGGTTAGTACCTATATGTGGGTTTCAATGAAAACTATCCACCCTAAATAACTTTTGATAGATAAATTTTTACGAAAAACGCAAAAACACGTCAAGTAACATTTATAGGGGGACAAGTTTTTGAATATTTATACTTGGAGTATCTTGCTTTTAATGGAACACCCAATTTTTTGGTAATTTTGGATTCTCCTCATCAAACAGATTTCAAAATGTATAATACTTGGGATCCAAAGTAAATAGTCTATGAGCTACAGGGATGTATTTTTTATATACCTTACACCATCTTAATAATTTATTATGACAGTTATTAGTTGAAAGTAGAATTCTCACTAATTGTGCCTTATAAACCGAACGGAAATGTCAAACTAATTCAGTTAACTGTTGATACAGTAATAAACTATTCATAATTTGTTATTGCAACCCATCCCATTGTGAAAAATTCATTTTAAAATTCATCTGTAGCACATAGACTATATACTTTGGACCCCAGGTATTATACATTTTTGAAATCTGTTTGATGAGATGAACACACAAAAAAATGGGTTTTCCATGTAAAAAAATGGAGGGGGTGACCTAGGTGGTGGTGATGAAAGTTACATCTAGTATAAATATTCAAAAATGTGCCATATAGAAATGTTACTTGACGTGTTTTTGCGTTTTTCGTAAAAATTCATCTAGGAAAAGTTATTTAGGGTGGATAGTTTTCATTGAAACGCACTGTATATCTAGTTGTATATGCTCAAAAAGAGTGAGAAAAACTAGCAAATTTTGTAGGTCAAATGGACCGTGATCTAATGTTTTTCCTCTAAAAATAAAAAAGACAACACAATAAATCTCATATTAAAGGTATATAATAATTATTAATTATTATATTCAGCCTCACGATTATCAATTTACTAATCCAATGTACAAATTATACATCGCCAAATTGGTGTCCTAACTTTAGCCGATGCCCTGCGTCCTTAATCCATCATCACTAAACTAGTACGGAACTAAAATTTATTCATGAATACCTACAGTAGTTGTTTAGATATTACATTTAGGCGTTTAATTGCTTATTTATTACAGTTCCGTCCACCCTTGTCCATGTTATAAATTCAAATGAGGAGGTTCTGAGTCAAATTACAATCAGAGTAGTTGTGGGTGACTAAAATCATCTGCTTATAAAAAAAACTTAAAATACAGAGTTTTTCCATCCAGAGACTCTCCTGACCTTACACTAAACGTTCCTGCGTCTACGCCTCTGTAGCTTATCTGTTGTTTTATTTCACATTTTGATGTTCTTTTTACGGCCATCTGCTCTCTTGATTGGTTGTTTGCGTGGTGGCGAGCTGCACCGTCAGGGGTCACTTTATTCATTTCGATTGTGTGTCAGAAAGACACATTTTAAGAAATTGTATTACATAACCCCTCATCACTCCCCAGCTCTCGTCACTCCACGACAAGATAAACAGACAATCTTTTCCAGAAAGAATCGTTTTTTTTGTATATTTATCTCTTCCTGCGATTGCCGCATTTCGTAACTGTTGTCTGTAGCTCATTTTTGTCGAGGAGAGGGTAGAAAAATGGGTTTTTATTTGGAGGGGGGGAGCACAAAGTGGATTGCTGAATTTATGTCCATCAATGTGTGCCTGTTCGATTCATGTAAGAAACAACTGGCAAATGGCGGAAACAGCCATGATATGTTATTATTATTATCTTTTCTACAGATGGGATATCGAACAGAAGGCAGCAATCGGTGATATTAGCTATTTCATATTCCAGATGCGCCTATATCTGTTCATTATAGCATTTTTATTCAAAAATATTTTGCTCATCTCTCTATGAAATATTAAATTCAATAAGGGAATGTTCTGAATAAATAATTTATATATTCAACGAGCTGTATAAATTCTGTTAAAACCTCACAAATTATTGAATATTCCCCAATTACTAATTAAGCTTGGAATGTGTTTATATTCACATGAAATATGTGTTTATTAATAATTATTGAGTGGGACGAATCCAGAATGTTTCCACCTTTATTCAAATATATAAGCCACAGCAGCAATATTATATTATGTTTTAATATGTTTGCATTTATTTTAATTCGAGATTGTCATTAGAAATTTCAGAGACAAAATTGTCATTTTTCCACTGCTGAATATTCAATTCATCACGTTCGAATGAGTATAAAATTAATTTAGCTGTTAAATTGACACAATGCTCAATAAGATTTTCATTCTTAAAACTTCCAGTATTTATTTTTATGATGACAAATGGAGTCAATTACTTTTTGAATTTCATAGAGTGTATATTTGAGAAAGTAATTTTGTATTTGTGCTATATGCCCTCGCTAAATTATCTTATTTCTCTGTTCAGATGTCATGATGTCGCTCAGACAAGCATTATACAATTTAAACAATATATTCAGCAGTTCTGTTCCTTCCAAATAGAGATCTCATCGCCTTCTGGTAATTTATTTTTCTTTATAACTTTCAGACTGTTGTTTATTCGAATTCGATTCTTAATTGTCGATTGATCGATGTGCTCAAACTGTAATCACAGAAAATTAGCACAACTGTTCCAGATTAGCTAAAACAGTTACAGCTCGACTACATACAACCATTAGTAATTCAAGGATCTGTTTCAAATCCGAACGCTTGCAGAATTGGTTTCAAACTTTTTTATTAGTCATTAGCATAGAATTCCGAATGTTTTGTGTGCCATTTAGACTATTTCCTCTTTTGTCAAAAGTCATACTTTGTTGTTTCTTGCGCTTGGACAACTTTTTCCTCAGTATTTATTTATTTATCTGATCTGAGTGATGTTTTAACTGTTTTTTCATAAGCTTTGTAGTAGGTAGCATTGCTGATCTTATTTAGCGGTACCTATCCAGGAAATAGCCGTTATTTTCCAATTCCTTCATTAATCTGGAGTTAGTTATCAGCATAATTAATTAGAGCGAATTATTTCTTATTCGATGATTATTTTTTCAAATGCTCAACTATTTAAATGAATAAATATTCACAGGTAAAATATTCCCAGTACCTAAGATGGGCAGAAATTCAGAAAATCATAATGATTATCTACTGAAGTTTAACCCTGATACCAGGTACATACTATTTGAGAGCAAACATCCATGCCACTTTTATTATCTCGAACTTATCTACATAGTTCTTTTTATCAAACATTCACCGTTGATGAGAATTTAGATAAGCTGTGCCCAATAATGGCCTTGTATACGGTGTAGTCGGCGCATTACACATTATCTACCCGACCAGCCTACTGCTTCTAATTACAGACCACATCGCCCAAGTTGTTATTAAAAACAATTACAAAACAACACCAAGCATCAAGAGTATCCAATTACGGGGGCACGAAAATGCAAAACGCGAAACACGAGTTTGCGCCTTCGTCGTTGCCGTCGTCATATTATTCCGGCTTTAACAACGCGCTGTAAAATTTGAATTTTCCTCTGTAATGTAAATACACACCGTACCTAACGTCCGGACCGCAGTTTGTGTTTGTGGTAAGGAAATATCAAGCAAACGTGGAAAATTATTCTCTTTTGTTATTTTTGCTAGCAAGTAGCATTTACTATTACTTAAAAAAAACATGTTTTTGCATTCAACAAAGTCGGTGGCAAATAATTTACCTTTGACTTTAAGCTATAAGAAGTATTGTTTCTCATGTAATGAAACTGTACTTGCTAAACGATTTTATCATAACACGGTAACACGAAATAGGAAATTTTATCAAGATTTCCAAGCTGTTATGTGATGTCACTGACCTAACTTTTTTCTAAAAAAGACCAAAATTAGGAGTAAACAAGTAGAAAATATGTAAATTCATCCGAACATAGTTTTTATCCTATTTTTCTCAAAGATTCGCCTTTGAAGAATGATGATGGCCCTCCAGGAGAATACTTTATTTAAGTTTCATCAAAATGGTTGGAGCTATTTTAGCACTATAGTCTTGAGCAAGACATGTTTATCAACTATAAAGACAGCAACTTTTTCTAGCATGGACGCCTATCTTATACCACAGTCGAGAGATCTTGGTACCCTACAAAAGTCAAAGGAAGCAAAAAATTTGGTCCAGTCATTCCTGTCATTTTGGCACAGAACGACAGACATACCAATACTGAAAATATGTTCACCTGACTTAGGAACCTCTGAACTTTGAACATTTTTGTTAAAAGCAGGCGACTGAAAAATTTTACACGATTGGAATATCTACTATAAAAACAAAATAGGAAAAGAACTTAGAATATAGAAATCTTAAAATACAAAAATCAAAATCACCCGGTAGAGACAAGATCTTAAATAAAATATGGAGGGCAAAGTTTAATAACAGAACTTATGGAAAACAAGTACAATGATTCTAATATTCAAAAACGGAGATAAAAATACCAAACAACTATTAAAATTATTAATTCTTGAAATTTATTCCATTGCAGCATTAGCAGAAGTCTTCATGATAGGTAGGTCGGACACAGATGCTATTTTCGTAATCAGACAAATCGTAGCAAAATCAATTGAATATAATATTGAACCGGCATTTTACAACAAAATCTCATTAGAGGATGTCATAAAACTGCTATACAACCGCAGAACACCGACAAATGTCGTTAGAATCATCTAAAACATTTATTATTTACTATTGAATATTGAGGTGGATGAAATCATAGAAAAAGTCAAGACAGGCAAGTGTTACAAAATAGGCGAGCAGAAAGTTACGATCCTCTGTTATACTGATGATGCGGTCCTCTTTATGGAAAATTAATAGAACATGTAATGAAATGTAGGTACCTAGGTAGTTTGAAGTTGAACTATCATGTTTCGGTAATTTCTGAAATGGAGTATCCCAACAAGTCAAAAAGCTAATAAAACGTCTAAATGAAACGTCTAAAGGAACAAGCATCTATATAAACACAAAATCGAGAATATATATGAGGAGAATATATAAGAGCATAAGACGACAGATCATGGCCAACACGGTTGAGACTAGAACTAACACATCTAAACAATACAGATATTAGAAAAAGCTGAAATTAAAATACTTCCCAGAATTACCGATAAATTTGAGTACGAAGAGAAAGAAAGCGAAGAAATAACAAGACAATGTGAACTGGAAACAGCAACAATTCAATTATATATTTAATAGGTAAAAGATCTCCGTTGCCTGTACTATAACTTTTGTGTGTACGCATCAGGTCTTAAGTACGTAAATGGAACGTAAAGTGGTCCAATGGTAGTTCTGGTATAGTACACGACAATTATTACCACGCCCAAATATGGTATCGAGTGACCAAGGTCGTTACTTTGTCCCGGAAGCTATTAATCGAATATGTCTTGAATTGATCGATTTTTTCGCATGATCGTAACAAAACACCACTTGGTCTCAAATAACTTGATGTTCATGAAAGGTTTGTCGAACCTTCTATGTATTTTGAAGAAAAAGAAATACACATAATTTACGATACCTAATATAAACATCTATGATTCACAATATATATAACAATATCACGAGTAATTTAATTATATACTATATTTATCCTATTTAATTGTAAGTCTTTAGGTCCTAGCAGAAGTATTCATATATCTAACGACCCCATCAAACTGACTATGCACATTACAATGCCAAATTATTTTAAAACAATTTATTAATTTAAAATAAATATACTGATAGAATTGACAAATTCACGTCAAAAATAAAAACAGAAGAACCAATAATGATTCAAATTTGCTCTATCTGTTACAGTTACAATTGTTCTATTCAACTCTTTCTTCTAATATATAGGGTGGTAAATTTAAAAAAAAATATATGACCGCTTATCGCTTTGGAGGCCTATGGAAGACGCAAGGTAACTGATGGTAAATTTGAATTTGCCATAAGATTCCTTTGGGTCTTTTACAATTGAAACAGTCAACAGGATATGCTTATATATGTATACATTGACCATACAGTGTGTCTCAGCCAAATGGAATAAATTCGATAATAAATAAATGGGGGCGTGTTGAAAAAAACGGTCGGACACGTCGATTGATATTTTTAGTTGCGCATTTTTGTTTAATAAAATTAGCTATACAGGGTGTTTTATCTAACAGAGACCAATACAAACTTTGTTATTTTAAATGCAACACCCTGTATATTTTTCAAATTCTAGTCTTCAGACATATTTCGTGTACTGTGTCCTATACCTATCTTTTTCGGAAATAATGAGAAAAAAATTATTTGATTACAGAGATTCAGAAATTATTAAGTAACACTATTTAATTTCTTGATAACGTAAAAAACAAAAAAGAACATTAATGTCAATGTCGGAGATGTTCAAAATGCTGGCCGAGAACGCCTTGGCAAAAACCTAACATTTAATAGAAATTTCTTTTAACAATATTCAACATCTCATGCTTGACCGATATAATCGCATCCGTTATTTGTCTTCTTAAGTCGAGGGGTTTAGTTTTGTATGCGATACTTTTGACATATCCCCATAAGAAGAAGTCTAACGGTGTTAGATCAGGGGATCGTGCCGGCCACTTCATCGATCCTCGCCTCCCTATCCACCTATTTGGAAATATTTGGTTGAGGTACTGCCGGACATTGAGTTGGTGCTCCATCTTGCTGAAACAATATCATATTCGCTGCAACTTGTGGGTTTGCTGGATCGGGATATAAATTTGTCAAAGTTGGCACGACATTATTTTGGAAAAGTGCCAAATAATTACCACCATTCAAATTGACATCGATAAAAAAGGAACCTATGATATGATCTCCAACAATCCCTGTCCAAACATTAACCTTTCCGGGGTATTGTGTATGATCTTCTCTCATCCTGTGAGGATTTTCCCTAGACCAATAGCGGCAATTTTGACGATTGGCATGACCGTTTAGTGAAAAGGTGCACTCATCAGAAAACAAAACATGTTCTAATTGGATCACATTGTTATCTAATATTTCCATATTTTGTTCACAAAAATTAATTCTCCTATCAAAATCGTCTTCCATTAGCTGCTGAGTTGAAATAAGTTTATAGGGATGCATTTTAATTTCTTTCAATATTCGACTAATCGATGAACGGCTAACATGAAACATTGCTTCTGCTTGTCGACATGAAGTATTTGGGTTTTCATCAAACTCAAGAATAATATCCAATTTGGTGTTATTACTTATTGCATTAGCGGCTGCTTTTTTATTCAAGCTCGCGAAATCGGTTTTCAATTTTACTGATTGTTCCTTGGGATATAGGCGGCAAATTTGGAGATTTTTCATGAATTAAGCGAGCAACTTCCCTTTGTATCCGTGTGTTATCTCCATAACCAATCATCTGTAGAATTGTTATTTTGTGCATTTCTGTTAAATGAACCATTTTACTGGTATGCACTTAACGAAATTTAAACGACTATAACACTGACCTTTACTGTCAAGGAGACAGACAACAATTTGGTTGTTTCTATTTCATACAGACCAGACCAGATCAGTGAAAAGATACGCTGAAATGTTTTTTTGATAATTTTCTCATTATCAAGACCTAAATGGCAAATAGATATTGACTGTGTAGTAGTAGTAGTAGTAGTAGCGACTTTCTGTAATCAAATAATTTTTTTTTGGTAATTTTGGCAATATTATTTCCGAAACAGTTGAAGATAGGTATAGGACACTGTACACGAAATGTCTAGAATTTTCTTAAGAATCTAGAATTTGAATAATATACAGGGTATTGCATTTAAAATAACCAAGTTTGTATTGGTCTCTGTTAGATGAAACACCCTGTATAAAAAAACTTTATTAAAAAAATGCGCAACTAAAAATACCAATCGACGTGTCCGATCGTTTTTTTTTTTGAACACGTCCCCATTTATTTATTATCGAATTTATTCCATTTGGCTGAGACACACTGTATATTTAGTTCAAGAAAAAACAACCTATACATGAAACATATAATAATTTATTAAAATATATCAGCCTAGATTGATAACTCTAATGGTGGAGGTAATGGACATGAGCTGGTGAAGACACTGTTTTACCCGTAGCAATGCTACCAGATGGTCCACTGATAACAGTAGAAGCCTGAGAAACATGCGCTTGTCCTTGAGCAATAGCTAATGGTACAGCATGTGCCGCATATGTAGTCAGTAGAGGTGCTGGATGAGGAGATACAACTGGTACTACATGTCTTACAACAGCTGGTGCAACATGAGACACTGCTGGTAATGAGTGAGTTTCCAAAGAATGTCCTTGTTCCGAAACCGTCGTTTTGGTGCCAACAACTGCAAGTTGCGCTGGATGAACTACCAGTACTGGCTTTGAATGAGCTACGGCTACGGGAGTCGAATGAGCCACTAAAGCAGGATAAGCATGCGCTTCAGCTACCGGTGCAGAATGAACTGAATGAGTTTCCAAAGAGTGGCCGTATTCGGATACAGTTGTTTTGGTTCCTACAGCAACTGGTGCAGAATGAGCTACAGCAACTGGTGCAGCATCAGCTACGGCAACTGGTGCATCATGAGCGACGGCAACTGGTGCAGCATGAGCTACGGCAACTGGTGCAGCATGAGCTACGGCAACTGGTGCAGCATGAGCTACGGCAACTGGTGCAGCATGAGCTACGGCAACTGGTGCAGCATAAGCTGCGGCAACTGGTGCAGCATAAGCTGCGGCAACTGGTGCAGCATGAGCTACGGCAACTGGTGCAGCATGAGCTACGGCAACTGGTGCAGCATGAGCTACAGCAACTACTGTGGGGGCAGAGTGAGCGATAGAGTGACCATGTTCTGAGACAGTTGTCTTGGTTCCAATGACAGCGGTAGAAGCTGGAGCAACATCAACAACTGGGGTTTGATATACAGTTAAAACAGGAGTGTGATGAGTAGCTCCCACAGGTGGAGCATGTACTGTATGTGTTGTATTCACAGAATGTGTTTCTTGTTCAGACACTGTTGTTTTGACACCTATAGCTTCAACTGAATGAACTGGAGCAATAGCATTGGTAGCATGACCTACTGTAGCGCCAGCAGCTTGGCTTACAACTACTGGAGCGATCCCATTGTGGGTTGAGTGAGTGGCAACAGTTTCAGAGTGCTCAGATACTGATGTTTTTGTACCCACCGCCAAAGTTGGAGCATAGTGAACTGCATGATGAACAGTTGCAACTGGGATAGCTGTATGAGTGGCGACAGCAGCAATAGGATGGACATGGGCTTCATAACCTGGATGTTCTTCGTGAATTATTCTCCCACCTGGTGCAGAAGATGAGATAACGCTACCGTCCGGACCAGCTACGACTGATCTAGAACTTGCTCCTTGAATTACTCTGGTAGATGGAACTAGGATGCCGGCATTGGCTACAGCCAAAGCTGCCAAGACGCAGACCTACGAGAATTTTCCTAGATTAAAACTTTCACTGGTCATTTTTGATTTATCAGAATATATTAAAAAATAGTCGGGTGAATACTCAGTAAGAGCGTTTTGAAAAGCAACTATTTTCTATTGGAGTATCTGAAAAGTGGATATAACTTTCCAAGCCATTAGAAAATCCTCAACTTTCTATTTGGATTTAATGAATGGAGGCTATGAATAAACAATTTATTTGTAATTTTATTATTTTCAGTACTTACGATCGATTTCATTTTCTGTTCCTTGAATTCAGCTGCCTGTCTCCGGATGAACTGATGCTTAACCCCAAGTCTACCGTACTATTTATATAATAGCCATACATAGCCTTGGGGGTGTGGACTGGATCTTGTACAAGTAGTCGACAAATTTTGAGAATTCAATAATTTCCTTGAATTTACTTTTATATCCGATATACAGTCAGCACCTTTGATTAAATATCCAAAGCATGGGTTCCATCTAATTAAAAAGCATTTTATAGAAAAAATAGTAGGGGACAATCCCTACAGGAAGTATTTTTTTCGAGGTGACGTAGCAACAAAATTCAAATGATCGATTGTTTCATTTATCGTTGACCTTTCTGTATTTTAATTTAAAATTGGGATTTTATCACAATACAAAGCTGTAACGTGATCGACTAAAAAATAAGAAGTCATACAATTCATCTGTATATATCCTTTTATGGATTGCATATTCTGATGATTCCTTATTGGATCGGCAGAACACTGCAGAAACAAAATATTTGTTGTCAAATATTGAAAAATCAGATATGCTCATTTTCAGCAAAAATATTTTTTTCTGGAAAATTTTGTTTTTTTTCTATTGAAAAAAATGGCACGGTTTTCACTTTGTCTATCAGACTTTAAAAGAAATACACTATGTAACAACATTACAAACATCTCTATACAAGAAGTTCTATACATAATAGAATACTAAAACTTTTAAATCAAGTCAAGAAGACATATTTTCTTAACAGTATACCATTTTTATTATACTTCCACTACAAAACTATTCGATGTTGAAACCAAAAGGAAATTATTGTAGATAATAGATTCATTTTTTCATATTAGAAAAGGTTCATACATATTCAAGTAAGTTGATGATAAAAATTCTACATTACATACGAATTCAAAAGAATTAAATTCTTAAAAAATAAGCCTTTTCTTATCTTACCTTCAAATTCGGTAGTTTTATTTTCTTTTTTATTTTCTATTAGTGAAAAATACCACTTTAAAATTGAAAATATTGATAAGAGTTTTATAAAATATTTCAATCATATTAAAATATAACAGTATAATATTGCTCTGTATTGAAATAGATCCATTTAGCCACTCATATTTACTGAACTAGGACGAATTGTACGTACCTAACGCAATCCTGCTATAGCTGAATCTAAACTTGTTCTTCTGTAGAGCTCTAGCCCTCAAAACATTTTTTATAAAAACATTTTCATAAAAGTGTGTTCAAGAACTCAAGGCGTTTTATTGTATGGTGTTATTTAATTTATTTGAAAGCCAACTCAAATAATTAAATTTAACCAGCATCTTTACCGAAAATTGAGAACTGTTATTATTAAATTGAAATAAATAAATAATAATAATAATAATAAAGGAAAAGAATTATATACTTATGCACCTTGTTGCAGTAGGTATAATAATTGAAAAAAATAACATCAACAATATTCCAAAGCTAATAGGTATGCTTCATTAGTGTATTACATTTATAAAAAAAACTATCACTTGGTTCGACCTCCTAGATTTTATTATTAATTGAAGGAAAATTTAGATGGCTCTTACTACAGTATGTTCCAGAAGTTGCGTTACAAAACATGGGTCATTTATTCATAATTTTCATAAAATTTTTCGGAATGGAAAGCACGGTACAAAATATACTCGCTTGGTCGACTAGATTTAGACCGCTGCGCGCATGTCGTCAGTCCCTGATAAAACATTAGGCAAATTTAATTTATATTTTGCTATAAATAAATATATATATATATTTGTTAATTATTCCCTCATTATGTAAGGCATTATATTGAAGAAGCCACAAATGTCATAAACTAATTATGTTTTAGGTACAGAAACCCTCAATAAATAAACCCAAATTGCAAGCGAGCAGAAACTATTGAGACTATCGTTTGAAAAATGCGTTTTGTCACGGACTGACGTCATCGGAGCTGCGCGTCGACATATATTATTTTCCTAGTATCATGGAATAAAATTATTTATGAGCTTTGAACAAATGCGATTGGTTTTTCAGCAAGCATTTCCTTGTTTTTCAATCTAGATATTTTGCATTAAATCTCAAGAGCTAAATGCCACTCAATATTATCTAAATCTTTTGTTTTTGATCTTTTTGATTGCAAACAGATCAGATTAGAAGATGCTCCAATCAAAAACTAACTATATAAATAGTCAATATCTTAATGAATTCTCATGTAAAACTGGTCAAGTTAAAAAATTATGCTTTTATAGGATTACTGCTCCATTTCACCTCAATTCTAAGTAAAATCCTATATTCTGTAATTTTCCTAAAATTTTAGGCTTAGTGATTTCCGAGTAGGAAAAGGGACTCCTATTAGAATTCGTTTATTCGCTATACGACCACCATCCGGCTCTGTATATTTACCAAACTTCTGTCGTTCAATAGTATTGGAGAAAATAAGCTGTGACAGACTTACAGACAAACAGACAACAGTCTAATTTTCGGTTTCCATTGTTCTATTGGATATAACCCTACAAATATTTAACAAAAACCGACGTAAATCTTGGTACAATAGCATTTCACAATATGTATATGAAAAAATAAATATACTACACTAACCTCTTGCAGATTTTGTGTATTGAAAGCCCATATATAAAATGTACTTCTTTACACATACTCAATAAATTTCTAAATTTATAAACCAAATATCGAAGAGATATTATTTGTATCTAGTTTATATTCCACCTTTTGAATTTGAAAGTATTGAAAGGATCGGTGTACCCTGATTGTCCCACTTAGTTATAAACTTATCACACAAGTAGAGGGCAATAGTCTTGAGTTGGATTAGGAAAATAATACCATAATATGAATAAATACAAATCTATTACAAGAATCTTTGTTATCAAAAGCGACACTAATGAACATAATGAAGACCATGAGCAGCAGCAACTAGAGCTGGTCCTGAAACAGTCTTGCCAGTAGCAATGGTACCAGATGGTCCAGACACGACAGTGGAATCGTGAGCTACATGAGTGCCATGGGCAGGAATCAATGGTACAGAGTAGGTGCTTACTACTGGTGAAGCATGGGCCACAGCTACAGCTGGCACTGCATGGTGAGCTACAGCTACTGTAGCTGGTGCATGGTGGACAGAGTGAGTTTCCAAAGAGTGTCCATGCTCAGATACGGTAGTCTTGGTGCCAAGAACAGCGACTGGGGTTGCATGAGCAACAGCGACCGGGGCGGCATGGGCAACAGCCACTGGGGCAGTATGAGCGAGAACAACTGGAGTAGCATGAGCCACTGGATGGGCGGAATGGGTAGCAATATGTTCAGAATGCTCAGACACTACAGTGCGGGAACCAACTACTGGGGCACCATGAGCTACAACCACGGGGGCGGTATGATGAGCGACGGCTAGAGGAGCAGCATGAGCAATGGCCAAAGGAGCGGCATGAGCGACGGCAAGTGGGGCAGCATGAGCGACGGCAAGTGGGGCAGCATGAGCGACGGCAAGTGGGGCAGCATGAGCGACGGCAAGTGGGGCAGCATGAGCCACAACTCCTGGTTGTTCTTCGTGGACGATGGTCGCTCCAGATCTGGAGGATGAGATTATGCTACCATCTGGACCAGCAACAATGGTTCTAGAACTGGGTCCTTGAATCACTTGAGCAGATGGAAGTTCATGGATGACACCAGCATTGGCTACAGCCAAAACTGCCACGAGGGCTACGCAAACCTAAAAAGTATTGAGATGCTCGTAAAATAAATACATAAAATCAAAAATATTGAAATAGTTGAATAATCTGAAGATTCCAAAAATATATATTGAATGGAAAATCAGTTGTACTGAAAATCACTTACAAAGGAATTCATTGTGGTATAGTGTGTTTTGATAGTCGCAAAAGAAACAACTGATGCCCTCATAAGGAATTTGTGTTCTATTTATACCGAAGGATTTCGATAACCTTGTAGATATTTGATGTGGGTATTAGGTACCCGAAATTGACAACGTAAGTAGACGTAAGAAGTAGTGTAGTATCTTATTTCCTCGTCAATGTGTAGATACGAAACAATTTGTCACTTTGCATAATACTTACCAGCCATATAGTGATTTGCATGAATTATGCGTTACATAAGAATTGAATCGCGATCATTTAGATAATATTATAGAAACAATAAGTGAGAAGTAGTTCTTCATTCCTCTTTTTTATTTACCCTTAACGCTTATCCATTCTTATCAATCAGTATTTGAACATTTTATCTTTAAATAATTATTATAGCAAAAAATTTAAAATATTCCAATGCTTGAGAGAGCAAACGTATAATAACTATAAATCAGAGTTAACGAGATTTACATTATTAACATATAATAAAATCAATGTAAAAGCTAATGAACCCATTTATCATTTATGATTTGATTAACTTCATGATATGATCTCGTTAACACTTAACATTCTGTTGGGCAAAAAAAATCTCATAATTCATAATAATATGCAGAGAAATAACTTTAGGATTCAGACGTGATTTTATGTAAAGGTATTGAGAATAGATAGAACATGCAATATGGCCCTAATTTTTTACCATAACATGTGTGCTATGTGTCTATTTTATTCTAATTGAAAAATTGTATAAGGCTTTTGTATGATTTGTTATGATTATTATCCTTCAGCTCTGATTGAAAATTTAATTGAAAATTTTTGTCGCTAATAGTTCGCATATTAAATGCCATATAGTCGGCCCAATTTACAAAACCTTTCCCAGGGGACACAGTTTCAATTTTCTAAGCGTTATAATAATTAATTAAAAATATCGTAGCTTAAAAAGTTAACATGCAAAAAAATTTTTACTTACTTTGTTGTTCAAGAGTTATGTAGGTAGTCTTCCAAACTACCTACTACATCAGTACACCGTAAACAAAACCTGTTTTATTGTCAATTAATAATCAAACTTAACTGACAGATTCATTTGAATTCTTATCATCTATATTTCATTTGAAATTCAAGTTTGTTTCTATGTATAAATTGTAGTGATCATTTCCCAATATGTTTCAAGTATCATATTTTGACATCCGTTAAGCTAGCAGATCAAAGTACCGAAAACGAACTGGCTTTGTACCAGAACTATGTGCTAATTTTGTGCTGAAATGAAAAATGTTGTGCTCTCTCCGTTTTGATGGAAATAGCAAATTGAAAGTACTCTGCCAGCTAAATTGATAGGTACTTAAATCTTTAATTGGCATAATAATTATGTGCTCATTTTTTGCTGAGATAGATGAAAACGTTTAGGAAATTTCCGGTTCAATTAAAAGTGCCGTTTTAAGTAAACGTCAAGCTAGCATCTGGTTATTTTTATGGCATAATAGTTATGTCCTAATTATGTGCTAGTTCTTTGCTTATTTCTCGAAATACTCCCTCTTTATATTATGAAGTATCGCAAAATTAAAGTACACTAACTTTAAAATATATTTAGGTAAGTATTTAAGATATCTTAAAAGAATTTCTCAGAGGTACTTACTAGTTTTACATCTGAAGTATGATGCTACCTTCAAACGAGATTATTAACTATTTGTTCGAAGTCTCCATATATTAAACTTTATTCTCTATTGTATATTGTCTGTAAAATTCTGTTGAGTCGCTTAAATCTCTGGAATCATAGGTATAACTTAGTCTGGAAATATGAAGCTGCATACCTCTACAGAAGAGAAAACACCCCAATCTGGAACTTGAAAATTAGTCTCCCATAATTGTACATAATGCATTTGCGGGAAAGCCATGACTGGTAAAGCTATAATTGAGAAAGGCGAAAAGTATAATATAAAATTTTGTGGAAGCAATTAGGTATCATGTTTCACCTCGCAGCTTTTTCTTTCCATTTATATTTGTCTCTTAACATTTCTATTATTTATATATTTTTAGTGTTTCCATGGTCGATAAGTCCTTATTACAGCAAATACTTATCAAAAATAATTTTATACAAAAATTGTAGGCACTTTTAACATTCATATTTCTAATTTAAGCAGAAATGTTCTGAATGTTCTGAATGTTCCTCAACATGGCGACAGATCCTTCTTATGTTTTCTGTTAAATAGAAAACTCTATATTTTATTTCAAATTTAGAATATACACTGCTTGCTGATTCCAAAAATGTAAACCTATACTGGGTTATACAAAGTATTTCAACGAATATTATCGATTTTATCAGAAAATTTCAATGATTTCAATTCTCTGTAATGTCGTAACCTATGTTTACATTATTGCGTGAATTGTAAACCTACAGTAGAAGTCAATATTTTCTTCTTTTTAAATGGATCATACGTTTTATATCATCATATTTTTTCTTAAATAGTCCCTGTACCCGATATGATGAGTTTCGGAAATATTTTCTTTTATTATTTTATATTTCATAAAATTTTTAGGTATACCTTCAATTTGTGAAATGAAAATAACACACTGTATTTAAGTGATATTCAAGAATAATTAGATATAAAATATACGGTGATCCATTTAAAATACCCGTGAAATTATTACATTACCCTGTACATATTTCATGCAATAGGTAATCTAGAAAATAATAAATACTAGAAAACCCAATAAATAAAAATATTCGATACATGCAAACCCTCAGCAAGTGTATTACAGGTAGTGTTAATGAGCGGTAGCGATAGTTAGCTCAAAATTTAATTTCACTGTAACTCTTTTGGTTTTAGAAAGATATTTTTCTAAAGAACAAATATGCTTGGAATTCATTGTAGAATCCCTGATCATATTTTTTATTTTCAATAAGAAAATAATCGCAAAGTTTTCAACTTAAATCTTGGAATTCTTATTTCTTCTATGTTATCCGCGATTCTGCATACTCTTCTCAGTAAGCATACAAAATGTTATCGAAATAGGATAATGGAACTACGATATCACTACTATATACCACCTTTAATCTTGCAAGAACTAACATTTTATTAAAATCTCCTGTATCTGTTATGTTTGAGAACAAGATATGTAGTTATTGCGATATATTTTGCTGTTCTTCGGGTCAATTAATTAAAGTAGCAAATCTAATCTGTAAGGATCAGGTACTTATATTTTTTGAGTCAGGAGCCTTAATATACAGGAAGATGAAATCATAGCAATTTTTTAAATAAAATCGATCGTATGTCTTGAAAACGTCCAGTATAATTTTACATTTGGGGAATCGTGGGGAAGTGTAAATTCTCAATTTTTAATAATATATAGTGTTCCAATAAAAAAAAACATAAGAACGATATGTCATCCTGGTGGGTAACATCCTGTATATTTCTATATAATTGAAAAATATGAAGGTAAGCAGTGCCTGCAATTTTTGTATATATATATATTTTTTATCTTCTATAATAACAGAGTAGGATACACTAAAAACTCACGCTGTATATATCCTTAAAATAAATAAATATATTTTAAAGATGCTAAGTTAATTTTGCGACAGTCCCTTAAGGACTCTTAGGGGTTGTGATTTGAGAGCTAAAAATTAGCACCTAATTAGCACAAAATTCTGGAACAAAACGAATTCATTCTCGGTACTCTGCCAGCTTAACGGAAGTCATATTTTGTGGAAGAATTTATAAGTGATATCACAACCTCAGAAACTACTAATATTATCTAAAAGTATTTTGTAAAGAATAATTCTTATTGTGTAAGTAACATTAATCTTTGTCCAAACAAAAGAAACTAGCAACAGTTTTGTACACTCCGTAGTTGTTTCCGTAAATTTATCTTACGTATGCAAATATGTCCTCGTTGGACTCTCAACGGGCGTGGTTGACAGTTCAGTGCTCATGAAGTTCAAGGTCGGAATCAGCGACAGTGAAGAATAAACATTATGTCTTAAATACGGCAATGGGTGCGGTCTTCGAATATATTCAACCTTACCCTTTAGCGTGAAGGTATCCATCAAGTTTGTATTCGATTCGATGAGAGTATAAACAAAAAAATGAATAAACACACAAATGCGGTACCTACCTACAAGTATGCCTATGTAATTTTAAATTTAGTATTAAAGATACCATAATAATTATTCTGAATATTCTTGAGGCAATTTAATGTCGAGCTAAAATTTTTTATGTAGAATTTCCAAGATAATTTATCTTGAAATAACTTGTTCTCACGTGTAAGTTGCAATCAAAATATTAGTTTCTAGGGCTCTGTATTTTCGATGAAAAACATAAACCATTATTAACTATGGTATAATATGTTTTCTGTGCGTATGTAACACTGTTTTCTCCGAACCTACAAAACAAAGAAGATTGAAATTTGCACTGGTAGAGTTAGGTGATTGCAATATGGACATATATTTTAGGTAAATAAATGCTGATATGTGGGTTAATTTTGTGATGCAAATTAAGGCATCAGAAGAGACATTTTTTATAAGTTATTCAAATTTTCCATTATTCTATAAGCTTAATAGATATTGACGAAATTATATAAGAATTGACAATTCCTCTTCCTCATTTTCGAAACGAAAATACTGAATATTAGTTCTTAGGTACTCATTGTTTACAGGAAAACATATATTTACAAAAATTATGAGTACGGAACCTGACTCACTTTTGACAATATTTTCTTCAGTAAGTTTACATTGCTTAGAAAAAGTCACAATTTTTTTCATTTTCTATTTTTATTCTTAGTATACCAGGTTAATGAGTTTCAGGATATTTTATATAGTAAAAATTATCTTATAATATGTAAAATTTAATAGAAATTCTAAAAAAATCCACTTATTGTCTACTATAATTAATATTACATTTTATTTTCAGGTAAGTCGATATTTGCTGACTTTCAAATTACTGGTAAGTCACCTCTCAACCTACTATTCTAAGAATCACAAATATTAGGAGAAAGAAAATACTTACGCGTGACTTGTATATGTAAATAGCTTTGAAAGAATCTTTATACTTATAACAAAGCTCCCTACTTTTTCTTTTTCCCGAAAAACATTTCTACTGACGCAACAAAAAACAATTGTCGCAATAGTAAACGAAAAACATTGTATGTGAAAATCGTGAGTGAATTTAACATTTTTGTCCTTATGAGATGATCCAATTTGATAAAATATTTGATATAATAATAATAATAATAATAATAATAAAGAAGATCGAAAGTGATAAGTGTCCGTGCAGTGTATGTTTAACGAGCTAATATGTTGATAAAATTCTCAAATATGACCATGTTAGTGTAACTACAAGACATTTTGGCTGGACTCATACAAGGTTATGAGGAGGCAGACTGGAAATTCGTGTATAAATGCTGCTCCGTGTGGTCCTATTGGTATCAGTTGACCATTCAGCGTGACCAAAAACACAACACAAGACATCATGAACTCCTTGGTAAGTACAATGATATTATTAGTATAAATAATGCCTTATTAGCAGACACAGTTAGATAATTCGAGGATGCTGGTGTAATGTCTGAAATTAAGAGAAAGGGATAAAATGTTTCTACTTTATTTCAAGAGTGTACTTTATCATAAACATTAACTGATTCCTAATTATATCAGCTGTTCTTCAGGTTTTTTAGGCCTTAAGCTGAATTAGATTTCTGCAAACTTCTCACTTTCTGGAAAGACTGTCGTTCTAGATTATCCAATATCAGTCTTGTCCATTTTTTAAGACTCTGATAAGACTTGACTTTGTCTCTTTCGGTTGTGACATTCCATTCGAATGCTGATGCTACTATCCCCTATTATTTCTATTGTTTATAGATATCCATATACTGATGCTATTTGCTAAACATACTAAATGCAACTTAACAAACGTTTCTTAAAGAAATACATTCAAAGAATCTTTCTAGAATATTACTGAATGATAAAGAAGAATACTCTTTCCACATATAAGTACTTGTTAGAATATCATATAATATACCCAAAGGTTTGTAAAATACACTTTTAATTTTATTTTTAAAATTCACAATTTCCAGGCAGTCGTAGCTTTCTTCGTGGCCGTAGCCAGCGCCAGTGCAGGTGTAATAACTGCTCCAACATCAGCTGAAATCATCCAAGGCCCCAGCTCGCGATCAACAGTAATTGGACCAGATGGCAGCTCCATCTCTTCCTTCGCCCCTGGTGGCACCATTATCGCTGAAAATCATGCATCTGCACCAGTAGTAGCTGCACCAGTAGTAGCTGCAAGAGCTGCCCCTCTAGCTTATGCCGCCGCCCCATTGCTTTCTGCCTATTCTGCCCCCTTGGCCGCCTACACTGCCCAAAGCTACTCTGCTCCCGTTGCTTTCGCAGCCCATGCTTACGCAGCTCCAGCTTATGCAGCACCAGCTTATGCAGCACCAGCTTATGCAGCTTACGCCGCACCAGCTTATGCAGCTTACGCCGCCCCAGCTTTGACAGCTTACGCCACCCCATTGGCTGCCAGGACGTCTGCTGACACAGTAGTATCTGGACCATCGGGAACGATCGCTACCAGCAAGACTGTCGATACACCGGCAGTAGTTGCTGCCTATGGAGTTCACGGTCTCTATTATTAGGATATTGTCTTTAGAAGTAATATTGTATACCGGAAATTTCGCTAAAAATTAATAAAGTCGATGAAAATACTGACAGAAATAATTTCACTGCATGCCTGCGATTTTGAAATGAAGTTTACCTTACTAGAAATATGATTGTACAATCACTTTTATATAAATCCTCCATAGAAAAAGCGTTGCAAGCGCTTGCTTTAAACTACGCTGAAAAAATAATGTCACGATGTCAACTATAAATTTTTACTCTCCAATTCTTATAATTATGTCTTGTTCAACTGATTTAATGAGTAAGTAAATTCTTCAAATAGAAGAACCAAACCAAATATTTGGAGTTCCGTGTCTCGAAATAGAATACGGATCTTCCAGTTGTCTGATAGATCCAGAATCTACGAAGGTCTTGCAAAAACAATCACTTATCAAATATTTTTTGTTGAGTAAATTATTGAAAAGCATAAAATATGACTTAAAATTTGTGAAATTTAATAATAACAATAGATAATAAAAACTCTACACCTACAGTATAGAGATTTTATATAAGTACATATAAATAAATTCATGCTCAATCTTGGCACATTTGCTTATATTATCGCTTACTTAAATGATATCTAGGTACATAATATTGTTGCCAGAAAGTTTATATCCTGAAAAACAGACGCGTAATTAATGCTTTATTCATGGTAGCACAAAAATAATGTAATCCATTGAAAAGAACAGTAGGTATTGTTTATTGTTATGTAACTTTAGCAGAAACGTTCAGTAAGTTCATAAAATATGATACTAATGGAATAGTAGAAAGGTACGAAAAGGGAGTGAAAAAAAATTATATGAACAATAGAAATATGGCAAGAATATGAGGGTTAAATTGAGGTGGTACCCGAAAGGGCAAATCAATCTGGCCATTCCTTTTCAATATTCTCATCATAGAATTAAAAGGGGCAGCTCAAACTAGAACAATAACAATATGCCTATTTCAAGATACGCTGACAAAGCCATACTAAAGGAAACAAGAAAACTCAAACTGCAAGTGGACGTCTAAATACAGTACAAATGTTCAAAAGTTACGGAAAGTTAAATATCTAGACAAAACCATAAATTGACCACGTATAACATACAACAGATATAAAAACAAAAATATAAACGATAAAACAACAAATGAGAACAATACAGACGAAAATACCCACTACAGTATCGTGACGAACAAACATATATATTTCTGAGAGAATCATAACATATAATATGCCAGATGTACCTAATCAAACGGCGAATAGAAAAGTGAAAAGATAGACCCAAGGAGAGAGAACTACTAGCACGACCACCCAACAGATGGTCACAGAGGTGGGTTTCTCGTCAATAAAAGCTTCAGTACCTGCTCTCTTCTGCTCTTATTTTCTATCAAGTTATATTATAAAACCTAAGTGGACATCAAGTTTTCATATTAGCATGATCTTCCTTCTACTTTTTTCCTTCCAAAGTAATAATATGACCTGCTAACTTCTGTTATTATTTGGATATAGTTTATAGTTAATGACTAGTTGTTTTATTTAACTTGCAATTTAACGTTTTCCTCTAGGTACCTGTCTTATTCTCTATGTATTGTTCCTTATTTTGTGAATCCAGCATAATCGATTTGACCCTCGAAGTCTACACTACGAATTTCCCAGTAGTCATGTATAAAACAAATGTAGCTTGAAGTCGTATGCATAAACCAAAGCTATTTTCAATATCATTTAAGTCACGGCCGCCATTTTGTAACTACAACGTAATTTATACTGATGATCTAAATTTTTCTTAGTTATTCAACGAATGATATTTGTTCCACGTTTGGTTACGATAGTACAAAATATATTTTTTAAATTCAGCCATTTTTTATATTAACAAAAAGCTATCCCAGAGATTTTGGCAAAAAATTAATCTCTAGTTCGTTGCCGTATCGATGTAATAGAAAAAGCACTACATACACGTACATACGTGCATACAAAACCGGACACAGACATTTTCCTAAAGACCATTTTATATGACCCTAGGTACCTTAAAACGTCGAAATTTGTCAAAATTACAATTTCCGAAAATTGAAACCACTAGGTACACTGGAAAGTTATAAATCTAATTTTGCAAAGATTATGATATATTTTGTGGCTTTTATTTATAATGCAGTGCGAGCAAATAATACTTATCATAGCAATTCAAAATAATATGTGATATGCTGTTCTATGTTCCTCCACTTATTTCGTTGAAATTATTTAAACTAAACCAAAGGAAGCATCTTCTCATAAACACTTACCCAGTCTCCTCCATCCTTTATTTGAAAACAAAAGAAGAAAAGTATTTAACCAAATTTGTTCTGAATTTAGCCTTATTTTTGTTTAATTATTTAAGCCCTTACTATAATTAGGCATATTTAAGAAAAAATAAATTCTCAATTACTGTTTTTTTAAGGATTACGGCCTTTAACGCTAAAGCTAGTGGCTCAAAAATATTTATATCGTTATCTCTATTTGTACCTAGGATTTTTTTCCCTAGTTGTACCATTAATATTTCCTGAGATACAACAGGATGATCTCTTATAAATTCAGATAATAAATAAATAATAGTATTATTTAACGAGCGGTAATTGATTACTATGGGTACTATATGTAATACTTTAAAAATAGATAGTAAGGCGCATGTACAGAGAAAGAGCTGAATCGTTCGGCACATATCTCTTATAGCTCAAAAAATAATTCTAAGAATTATGTCTGGAACCTGCAGGCTCCAGTCTTGCAAAAATAGTTTTTTTCTTTATATCGAATCCTCACTATTTATTCCCTTTATATTTATGAATTGTGTCTATATGTTTTAAAAACATTTAATGTTTTTAATAAGGATAGTGATGTGCACGACAAATACAAGAAATAAAGAGTGCCTGAATATCCATTTTGCTAAGAATAATATGTACCTACTTGAAATCTCCCAATTTTTTGGGACCTAAATTATATAATATTCTACCCATCAAGATTAACAGAAGTGTTTCAAGGTACGTCTCAAATAAACCTGGAAGAGTTTTTATAGTATTTTATTTATATTATTTAAGTGGAGATTATTAGTTATTTTTCTATTACTAATACGTATGTTATTTTTATATATACATTTGTAATTTTATAGTAATTTTATTTACATTGTTTTTTAAATGTGTCTTTGTTTTTTTTATTTGACACGTTCTATCCCGAGAGGGCGAAACAGAACTAATAAAATATTGTTATTATTATTATAGTAACAACAATAAGATTAGTTCTGATAACTCACTAGTGAGCTATTAAAACTACAAAATATAGCTAAAATTGTAGATAACTCTCTAAATTACGTGTAATGTTAAGTATATAATAATATTTCTTTTAGAACAAATTAGAACCCAAATCTAATATGTCTTCATTGATTGTGGAAATAAAATAAAGTCAGATATTTTATACAATATTTTTATTTTACTTTATTGTGGATAATATTTACACAAAAGAATAGCTGAAAAATCAATAGAGATGTGGTTTGTATGAACCATCATCATATAAAGCTTCACTATGGTCATGTACGTATTGGCCCTCATGATGGTGACCAGCATGGACGGCGTATGTGGAAGGTACTACATGTGCAGCATGAGACAATACGCTGCCAGCAACAAGTGGAACATGAAGGGCTGATTTGCCAGTAACAATGGTACCTGACGGACCAGCCACAACTGCACTATCAACATGACCATGATGAACACCGTATGCACGATGAGCAACAACAACTGGAGCCACTACACTGTGGGCGAGTGGGCCAACATGTGATACAACAGGTACTCCAGCATGGCCATGGGTAAGTACTGGGGCAGCATAGCCGTGAGCAACGACTGGAGCGACAACTGAGGCAGCATGGGCGACATATCCAGGGTGCTCTTCATGGACTACTTGACCTCCCGGGGCTATAGACGAGATGATGCTACCTTCGGGGCCAACTAGTGTAGTTCTAGAACTGGGTCCTTGCAAGATGTGAGCTGCAGAGTGAGCATTAGCAACCGCCAAGAATGCAGCCAAGATAATTACCTAGGATTGAGAATATACAAATAAAAATTTATTTTTAAATTCATAGAGCATGTTTCATAATGGCAATTAGAAACTAAATTCTATCAGTATTTTAACGATAGTAGTATGAGAATTGCAATGAAACCAGAAAAAATATCACAATGGTACTCACAAAAGCGTTCATATTGAATGTGATCGGCTCGAAGATATTTGATAAATATGAAAATCTACCTATAAAGCATCTATTTTATAGTCCAATAAACCGTGACCTTCGGCTAGTTCGTTCTACCTTCCGCTGAAAGATAATAAACGCCATCATTCGGTCAAGATTATGCAAGTCATTTCGTATATTTTCAAGACAGATTTTGGCTCGGAACTGTAGAATGATTGAATAATGTTAGATTTGATAACTAAAAAAATATTTAGACTTATCTAAGATATACGACTTTTCTTCTAAACAACGTAAATAATACATTTTATTAAAAAAAAAACAGGAATAGTTGGTGCAATGAAAAATACGAAATAATATTAATTTAACAGAAACTGGTAATTGTGCTATTGCAGATATAAATAAAAGACTTCTGGGACCAACTTTAAAAGTATTAGCACCAATAGAATTAAAGTTATTTTTTATTTTTAATGCAATCGCTATTAAAATTAGTCCTATTTTTTGCAAAAAAAATATTTCACACTTTTGAGTAAGTACATCATTAGACATCAAAATCGTTCAACTTTCACCTAAAAAGTTAATACTTTACTTTTTCTTATTCAGAGATCTCAAAACATCGTAAAAATACACATATTTCAGACTTCACCACTGCTGTAACACGAAAACCGTTTTTTTTTTAAATCCCCAATTTAACGTTGTCGGATATGGTTTCTTCTTTAATTTTGCCGTCTCAAATTTTTGGCCCTTACACCTCCTTTGGGAGAAGATTTTTAGAGGAAATGTCCTCAATAGTGCCCTTCAGAATACCTAAAAAAAATCATGAAAATCAACGCAGGTTTAATATTTAAAAAGCGCGAGCAGACATAAAAAAGTACAGACATGAAAAAATGCAGACAAACAGTCGAATTGTATAACTCTTCCGTTTGGGAAGTCAGTTAAAAATAGATCCGACTTTATAAGTTGGTGCACAGAAAAATACGAAATTATAATAATTCTTATGGGATGGTAATTTTTATGTGGTGCAATTATTATTAGAGCGAAGACTTTAAGAACCAATCTCAAAAGCATCTGCAATTTGCTTCTATTTTTTTGTAAAATATATTTATTTCACATTATTGGGTGTTTTTTCAGTCAGCAAAATTGTTGAACGTTCGTGCATATTCAGGGATTTCAGTATGAGGCGGTAACAATCTTATTCCAGTAACTCGAACACTTAATTTTTTTTTAATTAAAAATTTCTGAGAATAATCTTGTTTTTAATCTGGTGAGGAGAAATTTCCAATTTTCCAAAATATTTGTGCACTCCACCCTATTCGAGGTTTTTTGGATGGGAAGGGGTATTGGATTTTGTGTAGTAGGTATGCCCGCAACTTTCCTACCTGCAAACTAATTCCATCGAATATAAAAATCGACTGGTTAGGTCATCCATTTTTTGTGTACTAAGACAAACAACAATGGTAATATTCAATTCTGTCGCAGAAGGAACCGTTCGGCCAGATTAAGATTAATAAGCTAGAAAATTCGACAGTTCATTTGAGTATAACTATCCTGCTTTTTCTCAGAAATACCAAGGGGTAAATCAAAATCAAAATCTTTCGAGCCGTTTTGGCCTAACAGTCTTGAGCGAAATCGGACAACGAAAATTGTACACGATTACAATACTTTCCTTACTATCCAACTTAGAGTAATGGTAGGAAAGTAGGATAGTAAAAATCAAAAGGGACTATTTCCCAAATATCTTTTTTTTCAATGAAGCTCGTAAGCTACTATACATGGCGTTTTCATCTAACAAATTTGCTTAAGCAAATATTTTGAGTTCATACCAACCTCGAATTATTCAAGCAACTTTTGTTTCTACTTCTGTTCAATATTTCTTAGTACCAATTCACAGTAAACATAAATTATTGCTATTCATCAATCACCATATGATTTTTTGGCCTGAACTGATATGATAAAATTTATATATTACTAAGAATTCAAAATTTATTAAAGAGGCACTTACCCACTGAGAAATGTCATTTTACATAGCAATGCCATTGTTAATAAAACACAGTTTGACAGAAAATGGTTTATTTAAATATTAGTACCCCTAATAATTTTAATAAGGACTTCTAGACCTCTATAACATTATCCATAGTCAAAAGTTTGATTTTGAGTATTATTTGTTTATTACCAGATTGTCTCTTCTATTACTTTTCACCGACGCACCCCGAACGGAGGAGGTATATAATTCGACTGCCTGCTTTTCTTTGATTTGTACGCGCATTTGAAAGAGGAGACTTGAGAAATGGTCCCGTATTCGTAAAAACTCAAATCCGAAATCTCCTTTCCTCCGAAAACCGCCCCCAAGGGTGTGGAATGGGCAAATTTTATCGAAAATTCTAGATGCCAGAATTAAAGATAGGACAATATCCGGAAACGTTTAAACAGATTATTTTTTCAAAAGGGTTACGGTTTTTGAGTTACATTCATGTTAAAATCTCACATATGTGTATTTTTGCTATGTGAAGAGGGCGATGTCTTTCGAAAACTGAAAATCTACTACATGAAAGACAATAATATTTGTAGCAACATTTATGATGAACATTTTTTCCTTCGAGTTACGGTTTTCGAGTTACAGCAGTAGTAAAATGGTTAATCTAAATTACTTAGAAATAAGTATTTCCGCAACGATGTTCTGATCTCTATATAATAACAAGTACAAGCAAAGAATAAACGCGGGTAATAGGATAAGTACTATCTTCTTTGGTATTAGTGAACGTTCAACGATCTTCGTGGCTAATGTTACACTCAAAAGTGTGAAATAAATATTTTTTTTAAACTGGACCGACATTGTCAGTTGGTGCACTGAAAAATACCAAATATTATTAAATCTATTGGTGCTGGTACTTGTGGAGTTGGGGCCAAAAGTTGCAACTGCAACTGCACAACTTCGAATGTAACAGCACCAATAGAATTAATATTATTTCGTATTTTCCAGTGCACCAACTGATAACGTCGGTCAAATTTTTTGTAAAAAATATTTATTAACATGGAATATATAGATTATAACTAGATGCTTCGAGAGTTTTGCATAAAATAATTCAATCCACTGTATGAAAACTAATAAAATATGTTTAAAAATATATTTCAATTTCATCTGTAAACTTGAAGACTCTTCTCCTGGGGCTGAAGTACTGTGATTGTTGTCGTCAGTATTTTGCCTCTCATAGATTACATTTCCATCCCTATATATTATCACTTGTCTTACCGACATAAAAGAAAACATATCCCAGTTCTCAATATCTCTCATGATGACATAGGTACATAATTATTTAATTCGTAACCGTAATGAAATACTTAGCATCATCATACTTACTACTCAAGAGGGGGCACTGATCAAGCTTTTCGGTATCCTCCCAAACCATTGAATTTAAAAGTTACTGGTCTAGGAAGGCTTTTATTCACTTGAGGATTATCTCCAAAATGTTTTTTCTGATCTGTGATAGTTTTTCTGATATGTGATATTTTTTAATATTTACATAAAGTGTGTTTATGATCTAAATTTATATGTGGGTAAAGCCCAATATTTTAAAAATACATGGATTTCAATTTAATCTAATATTTTATTGTAATTATCGGCACAAGTAAATAAATCAATAATAATACAATTATAGTAAACTGTTAACTTTACTTTTTATTAAATGTCAACTAATATTCATTGATTTGATTTCAGAAGCTATGTAAATAAAATTTTGTTGTGAATAATAATATTTTTTACAAATAAATTCCAGTAAACTTTTTTAAAAACGTTCGCTCTTAGTTTGGTTGTTTTACGAAACACTCACGTAATCTTAAATCATGTTCTGAAAAATGACACTTAAAATGTAGTGTATTTAAAGAAAATATATCATTCAGAAAAATGGATATTTTTGTGTACTTTTAATGTCTATCTTCAATTTTTTCTACAAACAATAAGACAAATAATAATCAATTGCTAGTAAAAAATAAATAGTTGCTTTTAAAAACATACAGTTTTTTCTCCATTCTGGCAAAATGCCCAAATGGAGGGTACATTTTTTTCAAAATTAATATCGAAATAGACACTTATGAACCGTAACATCGATAAAGTTGTATGTATCATTCACAATAAAAATCATTTCTTCAGTATATTTTGTGTTTGATAATTTTACCCATTCGTATATCTCAGCTATATGAGTATTCGATTATTGCGTCAAAATAATTTAAATCTATTTTTTGTCACTCTTAAAAGATAACAAAGGTTATTGATTCTATCCAAATTATTCGACTCAAAGTACCTACTGTCGACAATTTAATTAGGTAGATGACTTTCAGATTGCCCCACATAAAAAAATGTTGACGATTAGATTTGATAACAAGCATGCGGAACTAGATAGTTATTTTTAAAAGTTCTTTGAATCTATGCAAGGTCAATAAAAAGATATGATTGGTATAAAACGAGTAGCGTGGATATTTGGGGTATTATTTGCTACTGTAGTTGTGAGAGATTAACAAATCCGTCAAAATGAACGCAATTGTAAGTATAAATCATCATATATTATTGGGACGTTAACACAGTTTGTTTTTTTTCAAAAATACCGTAAAATGTAGTCTTGTATATTTAATACCGCAATATACAACAAGTATTACTAATATCGTCGAGAAATACATTAAAGCTATACTAGATCCACACTAAATGAGAAGTTTTTCCAAATTAAATTTACATTCATTGGCGTATAAGATTTTATTAATTACTCTGAATCACTGAATCATCATTTCTAACAATGCATTCTCAATCTTAGGTTATTTGCTTTGCTGTATTCTTGGCAGCTGCTAATGCTCACTCTGCTGCTCACATTTTGCAAGGACCCAGTTCTAGAACCACACTTGTTGGTCCTGAAGGTAGCGTTATCTCAGCTGTAGCGCCAGGTGGCCAAGTAGTCCATGAAGAGCATCCTGGATATGTCGCCCATGCTGCCTCAGTCGTCGCTCCAGTCGTTGGTCATGGCTACGCTGCCCCAGTCGTTGCTCATGGCTACTCTGCCCCAGTCGTTGCTCATGGCTACGCTGGCCCAGTACTTTCCCACGGCCATGCTGGAGTACCTGTTGTGTCACATGTTGCCCCACTTGCCCACAGTGTAGTCGCTCCAGTTGTTGCTCATCGTGCTTACGGTGTTCATCACGGTCATGTTGATAGTGCAGTTGTGGCTGGTCCATCAGGTACCATTGTTACTGGCAAATCAGCCCTTCATGTTCCACTTGTTGCTGGCAACGTATTGTCTCATGCTGCACATGTAGTACCCTCCGCATACGCCGCCCATGTTGGTCACCATCATGAAGGCCAATACGTCCATGACCATAGTGAAGCCTTATACGATGATGGTTCATACAAACCACATCTCTATTAATTTTTCTCCGACAAAACCAAAAACCATTTTATTAACAAAAAAAATATAATAAAATACTATCAACTACCTACTAGTTTCTTTACTCATTATGTTTACATTCAATGAAGCTAGATATACCCGAAATGACTCCTTATTTACTCTCTATCAATATTTTTATCTGTTGACAAGTGACAAAGTATCACTTTTTCACCACGGAAAATCTCTTTTGAAAGGTGACAAGTTTAACTTTTTTTCCACGGGAAAAAATGAGTTCTCTTTTCCCGGGTATATATATATATATATATATATACATAACCGAGTATATACATATAAATATAAATCAAATCATAGAATTAAAATGACAAATATTTGAATACTTCAAAGATTTCCTTAGCAACGGAAGTCTAATTGTCGCTATAGGTACAACAAACTACCAGTTTTAAACTTAAAATTTCACTACAATAATTTTCTGACTTTAGTATATTTGATCATTTTTTTCATTATTAAATCATCGTTTTTCCCGTCACATAAAAAAATAGTGTTTTATAATGGGAAGAAATTAGATTATAGCTCTCGGTTTTTGTCTCCCTCCGTTTCGCGTTGGTGGACAACACAACCTAGAGCTAGAATCTAATTTTTTTTTAATAAATAACTATTATCAGATAGCAAAAATGTCATAATAATTAGAATGAGAAAACTAAATATTTTAGATTCATACACTCAAAATAAAGAAAACCATGCAACGACTATTCATCTGATGTTAAATATTCAAAGAAAATATTTTTTTAGGTTCTACGATAAACTTTAGGTGAGGGTCTATATTCTCCATTTCTCCTTCTCCTTCTCTTCCTGAAATTTTACACAATTACTTTGAACGGAGGGAACCTTCAATCTGTTTATTTTTCTTAACATCTTCCACGTATATATATATAACTGGTTTTAAAATAAATAAAAAGATGTTCTTGGGGGTGCAGTCATATATTCAATAAAATTCTTTGATTGAAGCCGAGCTTTCGAGAATGTTTATTCTCTTCTTCAGGGCAAACTACAAATCGTTACAAAATTATTTCAACGACAACTTAATAGTATTATAAAAATACTTACAATCCTGAATTTAGAATAAATTAGCCAAAAACAGGAAAGATTTCATAGCCATCAATCACAAATGTCATTATTTATATTTGTCATGGTAACACAATAAGTAAGAAAGTATCTAGATTTAGTTGATAAAAATGGATATTACTGAATGATCTTTTGTAATTGATGGCTATCAAATCTTTCCTGTTTTTGGCTAATTTATTCTAAATTCACGATTGTAAGTATTTTTATAATACTATTAAGTTGTTGTTGAAATAATTTTGTAACGATTTGTAGTTTGCCCTGAAGAAGAGAATAAACATTCTCGAAAGCTCGGCTTTAATCAAAGAATTTTATTGAATATATGACTACATCCCCAAGAACATCTTTTTATTTATTATAAAACCAGGCAACGAGGGGGTTACCCATAATTAAACCATTCTTAGCTGTATATAATGTGTTATTGAACTGAAAATAGTTTTGTTTCAAGCAAGTTCCAAGTAAACTAATAATTTCCTCTTTAGTAACAATGTTTACATTATTTTTGATCAATAAGTTTTTTACCAATGCAATAGTTTCACTCGGAGATATGCTTGGGAATAAGTTTGAGACATCCAATGAAACTAATTTTGAGTTATTTCCTATTTTTAAATGCTGAATATTGTTGATTAGTTGATAGGAGTTTTTAATGCTAAAAGATGGTTTGAAATTGGTATGTTCTAATATGATATTAATTATCTTATTTGAGATGTAGGTTGAAGGTGCTGTTGTAAAATTAACTACTGGTCTAATCGATTTTTCTGGCTTATAGAGTTTAATTAATGAATAAAGAATTGGTGGTTGTGGATTCATTACTTTTAGTTTTAGTTTTTGATATTTATTAAATAGAGCATCACTGTTATCGATAGCCTTATTGATTTCAGTTTTGTATTTTAATGTAGGATCTTTATTGAGAATAACGTAATCGTCTGAGTCCATAAATCTAAGATTTTTATCTAGATATTCGTTTTTATGGATACAAATCAAGCTTTTGCCTTTGTCTGCTCTAGTGAAGATTAGGTTGTCGCTTTCTGATTTTTCCTTGATGTTTTTTGAAATGATCATTTCTCTACTGTTTGACGGAGATATTGTTTGTTTTTTAATGATTCTAGCTGCTGAATGTTTTGAAAATTCTTTGTCCTGGGTATTATATAGAGCTAATTCAGTTTCTACACCAAGAATTTCTAAACGATTATTATTGATTGGTTTGAGATTGTAATTGAAACCTTTATTGAGTAAATTGATATCCTCTACTGGAATTCAGTTTTGGTAAGATTGACAACTCTGTCGTAAAATACATGATCTGAGAATTTAATTTCAGGTTGAATTCGTTTAGGAATCGTATAGGTCAAATTAGCTAGTTTTTTAGATTGAGTTAGGCATTTCTTATGAAACAAATGATGATTAACTTGCTCTCTAACATCCCTGTCTAATGTGCAAAATTGTTGATATTGTAATTTAAACGTTAACTCTGAATGTATTACCTTTTTGTATATATTGTAGACATCTCTTTGGTGATATTGTTTCCTTCTGTCTTCTTTGATCCATTTAATTTGTCCGGATAGTATACCTTTTCTTGCTGAATAAGAGTTGTTGTTCGAAGATAGTTTGATGTAGCGTGGAAATACTTTCTTCTTTAAGCATTCGTTGAGGTACCAAATGTTTTGTGTAGCTGTTGCACATCTCAAGAGAAGTTTGAAATACCAGAGGCCTAGGAAGCGAATGTCTGCTTCTTTGAATATTTTGATGGTTTCGGCTTTTACATGATGAAAATCCATATTAAATTAGAAATAAAACACATTGATTTACATTTTCACAAATATATACAGCTAAGAACGGTTTAATTATGGGTAACCCCCTGAGTCCTCTTTTGGCAGAAATATATATGGATAATTTAGAAAAAACAATACATACTCACCATTTATCTAAATTTTGTCAGTTTTGGTATCGTATGTCGATGACATTCTTGTTTCTTTTAATGAAACCAACAGGCAACTACATTCCTTTTTCAATTTTATTAATTCAATTAACCCACACATCAAATTTACAATAGAGAATGAAATTAACAGCTGAATCAATTTTCTTGACCTGACTATCACCAGAAGAGATAATAAATTTGATGTTTCCATTTATCAGATACTACAATACACTCTACCTTACATCACCCTAATCAACATAAATTAGCAGCCTATAACAGCATGATCTTTCGTCTAATAAATGTTCCTATGTCAGAAAATAATTTTACTAAAGAGCTCAATTTGATCAAACAGATAGCTCTTAACAACGGATATAATTCCAGTACTATTGACCAAATTTTAGCTACATTTAAATATAAGCAAGCTATGAAAGAAGTTTATCCTACATTAACAAAACATCACGAATATTATAAGATTTTAACATACATAGGAAAACCAAGTGACAATATCATGAAATATTTGAAGAACAAAGATATAAACATTGCATATAAAACCAACAACTCTCTAGGTAATATGATTAAAAATAACAAGGATAAAATCGATAGAAGTAATAAAAATGGAGTTTATAAAATAAGTTGTGGTTCTTGTCCTAAAGCATATATTGGACTAACGGGAAGAAGCCGCTGTGTCGGTGAAACACGTGTCATGGGGTTCCATTCATTTCATAGTATGATGAAACCCTAAAACTATCGCCCCTAACCAAACTAAAATACTTATGTGCATTTCGTGCCTGAAAGCCGCTACCTGTTGATGTTAACGGGGCTACAAATAGTGTTTATAATTATGAGTAGAATATTTGGGTACATGGGTACTGGATTCGATTTCAATGTAACTTTCCCATTAAAATAAAACAACTCCTGTACTGGAGAATTCGGGATATATGTCGAACTTGAACAACCCAGTTTGAAAATCATATGACACCTCTAAAACTCAACTATTAGAAGAAATTCGTTACTGTGTGCTTATAATCAAAACTTTGTAGTTACTTAATTTGGCATTGTACTAGTTACTATGTTACCCGGTATCATCAAACGTGACAGTTTTAGTATTAAACTATTATCAAAGATATATCTTCTTGAAGTGTCCTTCCCTTTCAGAGTTATGGCAGACTCTCGTATCTCTTTGTGAAGCGCACCAATCCAAAAATCTACCTACAGGATATTTGCCAGTTCCAAACATGATTGGGTCACCTCTAACATACGGAATGATGAACAAACAGGCAAACAGACTCAAGTGTAATGGGATTAAATTCATCTCAATGAAGAAAATGCATATATATTAAAAATAATATTTATTATAAAAAAAACTAAACTAATTTCACCAAACGTTGTGAGCAACTAAGTCAGCAACATTCAACGATCTGCTGGCAGCAATAGTTCCCGATGGACCAGATACAACAGTATCGACTGATCCATGAGCAACAACTGGGGCAGAATACGCTACGGGAACGCCAGTGTAAGCCCATGGGTTTACGAGTCCAGTGTATGCTACAGGAACACCGTGGGTAGCTACAGGAACACCGTGGGTAGCTACAGCAGAGTAGGCTAGGGGTGCAGCTGCATAAGCTACTGGAGCAGTATCTGCAACTACTCCTGAATGGGAATCAGTGATGACAGTACCACCAGGTGCTACCGATGAAATTACACTTCCTTCAGGTCCTACTAGGGTGGTCCTGCTACTGGGTCCTTGCAGAACATGTCCAGCATGGGCAATAGCCAGGGCGGCAAAGAAGGCAATGAAGGCCTGCAAGTTCGATAAAATATAATTATATGCGTAAAAACGTCACGTAGATAGAGTTAATTCGAAATACTTACGAAGGAATTCATATTGTATGAGGTTTACTATTTTCGGACAGTAGTGAACTGATGGTTTAATCAAGAAGGTAACTGTCTTTTATACGTAGATTATTTGTGATAACCTTATAGATTGTTTTTTCTCTATGGACTAGTTTCCAATTTAGTGTAGGTGTAGGGAACGATAAAAACTAGTTTTTTTACCGTAGAGCTAATGCGGAAAAAGTTCAGGGTCGATATGCAATCTGATTAGTTTTGTGACATAATTATGTATTAAGAATAAGCATCAATCAAAAAATCATATTTCATCAGATATTTCATATCAAACCCGTTAATTTTTACTTCCAGAGTTATATCAACATTTCTGTAAATAAAGTCTGCAATTATAGCGATATTTAACCATTTACTTTCAAAATTTTATCAAAAATCTACGTGCCAGGTAGATATACAATACCTAACCAAAAAA
The DNA here is from genome assembly GCA_958507055.1 of Crioceris asparagi. NCBI lineage: Eukaryota > Metazoa > Arthropoda > Insecta > Coleoptera > Chrysomelidae > Crioceris > Crioceris asparagi. The sequence continues at coordinate 14,959,778 of OY293829.1, read as the reverse complement.
TTGATTCAGAATTTTTTCTAATCTCCATGAATATTCGAATGTAATTTGCGTTCAATAGCAAAAATGTAATTATCTATAGCACTTTAAAGTGATGTTGAGTCATTTTTGAAAAACCACCGTAAAATTTATCAGACAGATCAGATATGTATCAAACTTTTTCAATATCTACTATTGTATTGATTACTTGATAAAATTTAACGAGGTACCGTTTATTTGAAAACAACCGCTAATTTTTAATGTTGCCAAATATATAAAAAATCTCTTCATCTGAATTCGTGTATTATCCAGCCACTTTGACCAATATGAAAATTGTCTTCAGCCCGTTTCAGTGCCAAATATATAAAAAATCTCTTCATCTGAATTCGTGTATTATCCAGCCACTTTGACCAATATCAAAATTGTCTTCAGCCCGTTTCAGTGTAAATTTTCACCTACAAAATTATATAATTTCCTTCTTTCTTTCACTTTTAGAACCGAGTTATACAAAGTTGTGCTGGAGTGATATTTTATAGTAAAAATTCAGTTATATGGGTCCCTCTCATAGAATTAATACTCCATCCCTATGATGTGAAAGGTATGGCTACGTTGAATGTTTTGTATTAACAAAGACAACCCACTGGTCATCCCTACAATAGTGTAACATAGTCACAAGGAAGTTAGCTAAAATGATAGCAAGGATAGATAATTGTCTCCATGTCATAGTTGACAGACAAACTCTTTTTAGCCAGTCTGTATTGAGTTACCTACTTGCAGTAAGTCAAAAAGTTTACGCCGAGTAAACTAATAAACAAGGTCAAATATTGAAATATCTGCTATACTCCATTTCAGAAGGAGAGAGAGAATAATAAACCATGCAAAGAAACGAGTATCTATTGTGTTATGTCTTTTATTAGGCAGAATATAATAGTGATATTTTCATTATTATCGTCATTAATTAATCTCTCTCTCTCTTTGAAATGGAGTATAAATGTATTTTTGTAGCGAATATAGCCCCACTCTTATTCATTTTTTTCCAAATTTGATTCTTATTCCAATCTTATTACCTCAATATTTATGTATAAGAATCAGTGTTTTAAAAAATATTCATAACTATAACACACGACACTGTAAACATTTTATCTATAACATAAAAATTAATCGCTGAATGTGTTGCTAAACGCAAATCACGAGAGCAGCTGAAACGATTTCGCTGATTCTTTTTTGTTCTGTTCATTATTATCAGAAGAAGGTTCCTATGAACGAAAAAATTAAGAAAGTTGAGCGGATAATTAGAAAATTTAAGAACATTTATGAAAACATAAAGACAATATTAATTTTACATACAGTTGTTTGACAACTGACACTTGTCTGAAATAACTGTCAGCAATTGACAGAACGCGCGCTGTAAATATCGCTAACATAGATGGATCAGTTGATAAATAATAGTTTTATTTTAATTTATTATACAGTGAGTTTCTGAGAAGTGTTAATTAACTATACTGAAAGAATGAAACCCCTGGATTGTGTTGCGGGAGCGGTAAAGTCAAATTGACGCCATTGGTACTACCACCAGAGCCTCTGCATCATTGGCTTATGGAAATGGGACAGATTCTACACATTTTTAACTCATTTACGGGAATACAATAATTGTTTTTAAATGACGTCATTTGGCACAACAAAAGTTATTCAAGACAATTTTATGCCAACTATATTGTAAAACAATAAACTTTTACCACCACGTGCCTGAATACGTTGGTAAATTTCAATTGAAATCATATACCAATTAAGGTAGCGTACAGTAGGTTTGTAGCTTGGTGAAAAACCAAAAGCAGCCAGTCATAAGTTGATAGGGGAATGACAGTGCTGACAAAGTATCTTGGTACAATTTTTGCAAATTTATTTCATGGGCGATTCAGCAAAACAAGTCAATCAGCGTTTTGCACACAATAAATCGGTGAACAGACCAAGAGTGGAGCAACTTCAAATGTTTTTCCATCAGACAACGAATTGGTTGTATTATTCAAGGCTGCATTAAACCACATGCCATCTGATTACCACAAAATTGTCAGCAAAGCCGATAAGACGCCTGCAGGACAACAAGTAAGACGGCAATACGGCAACAATTGATGAAGTTGCTATTGTTGTCATGGGTGAAAATTTAGAAGACCAAGATATTGTTTTTGTTTTTGTTAAGACAGGACAACGTCTGTCGTGTCAGCTAGTAGTTAATAAATTTAATACTTCACAAATTTTTAATATTTTGTGGATTTTATTTATTTTTTAACTTCAATATTATGCTTTGTAATTTTTTTATAATTTTGTTAAAAAATGTACTAATAAAGAAGTTATTATTATTATTACCCTAATCGACCTTGCTTGAGGCTCTATTCCAGAAGAATTATTTGTCCGTAAAGGCAAACAATTTGGTTATGTCATTAACACAACCTCAGAATGTAGGTCATGATAATGTGTAAGGTCTATTTGTACAGCTTTCCATAAATTGATGGGATAGCATTTTCCTTATTAAATAATCATTGTCTTCATATTACTTCTTTTATTTCTGACTAGTTTTTGCCAGCGACTTCGTGCGCTTGAAAAATTGCATTCAATTCCATGCGGTAGTTTTTGCGTGATGCGTGTACAAACATACAGACAGACACATGCGGTAAAATGGAACCTATATTCATTAGTATATATTATATTAGTACATTTTTTTATGTTTTTCGTGATGCTTGTACATACAGATTGACTGACAGACGCGATAATATGTAGCCTATATGTTGAGTTAGATCTCTAGTAATAAATCGGTGAATTCCATACAGTAGTTTTTGTGTGATGCGCGTACAAACATACAGACAGACAGAAAAAAATTCTAAAAACTTTTGTTTTGGCTTCTATTGCTCTAATAAAGACCCCCCAAATGTCTTTAATGTACAAACATCGGCCTGTTTCAATTTTATTATATATGTATAGATAAAAATAGATGTATAGATAAAAATAGATGTATAGATGTATGGATATGTATATACAGGCTGATTTCAAGGTACTAAAAAGAGCTATTCAAATTTGTGGAATGCCAATATGGCTCCCATAAGAAAAGAAAAATTCATGATAGTTACACATAGACGAAACGTCATGTTACAAAACTATTAACACCATTGAAAAGAGTAAAAAAAGTGGCAATGTAAATGTGCTATTTTTAGAAACTCATTGAGTAATAAAGCCAAGAAAAAAATCCCGATGGCATATAGTCAGCGGAAAGGTAAATTTTTCAAAATTCATTGAATTGAAATTTGAACAACCTTTTCATTGATATACCTACATGTTATTACATAAAATTTTCGTATGTGTCATAGCCTTGCGGTTAGAGGTTTTTGTTTTGGCTGTAAAATATAAAGCGACAGGGTTCGCTTTCCACTTCAACGCAGAATTTTTTTCGCCTATTTCTTTTCAATAAATATACTATATATTTTTTAAATCAAGGTCTATATTAAGATCTCCAGAAAATGTACAATTACATCAAATTTATATCGAGTGTTCATGTTTTATCAATATTTCTTATTTTTCTTTATTATTTTTTATTTTTTATCTGTGCATTTTATGAAAAATTGCTTTGAATAAATGTTGTAGGTACTGATTATATCAATAACCTAAAATATTTTTGATGATATAAACACTACGGCTCTTTTTTATATTTTTTTAAATGTTTGAACGGTCGCCATTTTGCAACTACTTACCCGATATTGCCCAATAACGAACTCGGCCGAGATATTTGAGAGATTGATTTTTTTAGCAAATTTGAACTTGATACCTCTAAAACTGCGACCTCTATCGTGTTAACAAATTTCGTAATATCACATATATAAACAAACTTTTGAACCAAATGTTTTTTTGTACTAACTTATAGACATATAACAACATGCCGTTGAAATTTTTTCGAAATTAAAAAGTGTGAACGATCGCAATAGGTACATTTCTATAAGAAATTTACCTAAAAGAAAATGATTTTCAGAAAATTCCGGATATCTCTGGAACTACTCGAAATTTTCAGATTTTTCATCTTCGTATTCCCAATAGTTTCCGAGATCCTAATGGTGAGAGTATAATTTGCCTATACAAGTATTTGCTACAAAATTACAGAAAAATTATGTAAATTGCTGTTCATATCATACAATAACGTTGAAGTGCTTTGTAAATAAATAATTTGAATACACAGAACAGAGACAGCCAAGTATATACCGAATATCCGAATATCCTGACCAAATTCAAGATCGAATAACATTTTAGGTGTAGTTGAAACATTATGTGAAATAAAAGCAAATAATATATAATACCAATGTATTTTTATTTTGTCTTTCTAGGCGAACTACAGAAATAAGATAGATGATTTTCTCTAAATCATTCTTTATAAATAACCTAAACATTCAACCAGGGATATATTCATTATTTTTCGAGATATCTACTATGAAATATAAAGCTGTACAATTATTTTAGCTTGTGTTAATCATGTTGGTGTATTTAGTTGCTTGATATTTAAGTAGATTCACATCAATTTTCAGCCAAGTATGATTTTTATTGTCCAAATAAAACACCCTATAACTTAACAGTGCGCCATATTTTCTTTAGGTTAGGTTTTGAGTTAACTTTTCATAATTGAGTCCGAGATTTGATAGTTAAAAGATTTTCAATAAATAATCGATCAAACTGTATAATATTTACTCCACGTGGATTATTAACATTTTATGACAAAAAAAATTTCATCAACAACATAACCTTTAGGAGAGGTTATCACTTTTATTTACCTTTTTTCAGTTTTATCGTTTAACTACAGCGCCGTATAGAAACATTCTTTTTTTTTCTTTTAACTTCTATTCTATGTTTTTTCATTGGATATACCTTTTTGCCAAGTTATTAATCTATCTAATAATAGTGAAGAGAAAGAAAGTGAAGAGAAATTCTTATACATGTTATCTTAAAACTATAATGTCAGTTTGAACCATTTTTTAACATTTGGAGCAATTCAATCTCAGCGTATAGGTAAATAAAAAACAATGAGATTGGGGTAGTAGCTCACCTCAATTATTCGATTCATAATGAAATTTGCAAAGAAAAAACAATAATTTGATTCAGCTTTTTTAATTTCTAAACCTATGTACAAATTACCAAACATTATGAGCAACAACTTGGGCAGCATTTAGGGATCTGCTGGCAGCAATAGTTCCCGAAGGACCAGCGACAACAGTATCGACTGATCCATGAGCAACAAGGGGGGAAGAATAAGCAACGGGAACGCCAGAGTAAGCCCATGGAGCTACGACTCCAGAGTATGCTACTGGGACGGCGTGGGTGGAAAGGGTAGAGTAGGCAAGGGGTGCAGCTGCTGCGTAAGCTAGTGGAGCAGCATGGGCAACTAATCCAGGGTGGGAATCAGTGATGACGGTACCACCTGGTGCTACCGATGAGATAACACTTCCTTCGGGTCCTACTATAGTAGTTCGGCTACTGGGCCCTTGCAGAACATGTCCAGCATGGGCAACAGCCAGGACGGCAAAGAAGGCAACAAAAGCCTAGAAAATTGTATAATAATAAAATAGCCCATTAGTATTGAAAAAAATGATTTAGTTCATAAAATGCAGATTATCAAATTTGTTGTAAAACAACATTATGATATATTTTATACATTACTTACGTAAGAATTCATTTTGTGTTTTGGTATACTAGATCGATATGCAGTGAGCAACTGATGGATTCTTCAAAGAAGGCATTGTCTTTTATAATTCCATGAAGTGACCTCCAACGTATCTATAATTCCCAAATATAAATCAGCATAGAATCTTGATCTGGGTGTAGTCAAATAATATTTAAGGTAATTTCAACTATTTTAACGAATACGGAAATGGTTAAACTAGTTTTTATAAATTATCAGCCTAAAATTCAGTTACTAAGCTATTAACATTCACGCTCTTTGAATACCAACTTTTTTGTTATGTTCTTGATATCTCAAATAGAATGAGTTGAAAACAACAAGATGCTTTCAGTAATTATTAGAAGGTGGGACAATAATAATAAGAACACAATTGAGTTTCTGCAATAAAATAACAATTTTTTTATTATTTACAAGATCCAGTACTACTATTTTAAAAGTTACCTGCAATAAAATAATCTACATTTAATGCTTATTAATTACAACGTCTATTCCTAATTACAAATAATTATCTTATTATACAATCTTCTAGAGCAGGTTTTTCAATCCTCAAATAAGACGTCCAATAACTACCTAATAAATACAGTTAAATGGCTGTTTATCTGTATGATTATTGGATGTCTAATTCTCAAATTTATTCGATTCAACAAAAAGAAATTCAATCCAAATTACAGTGAGGTGAAACCAATATATTGCACAAGTAAAAGTTAGAGCAGGAAAGAATACTTTTGTGTTTTACAATGCAAAAATGTTATTATCAATTGTCAAAAAATAGAACTCCATCTTTCAGTGTGAGTTCGAGGAGTTCATTCAATGTATATGATTGTGCTAGTAAGTTATTTTGTCTCTATTTAAATATGATCTATTGTAAAATAATTAATATATATTTTTTTTATTAAGGCTTGTTCTTTAATCTCCATATCGTTATTGAAATCAAGAATGTTGATAATAACTTTGTAATGGAGGCAAAATCGAGAGAAGAACACGTAAATTAAATAGCTATGCTTAAAATCACCCATAATCGTTTTTTTAATATCTGGAATACAGTCCCGAAGAGGTATACAGGAATACCTGTGCACAGGTCCAGTTTACAAACAACCATGGCTCAGGCGGAATTCGAACCCGCGCTCGCAATGAGCTGTGGCAAGCTACGAACGCTCTTCCAGCGCCTTAGCCCACTCAGCCATCGTGACACCGTGTTTTGAATAATTGTTGATCTGGATGTCAAAGTGACAGTTATTTCTCAGATAGTCGAGTTATTTCTCAGATAGTCGAGCTATTTCTCATCATTTGTAACTAATGAAGAACATAATTTTTGTCTAAATGTCTAATAATCACAATTTGCCTGTTTATTTGAGTATTAAAAAATCGACCATTTTGATCTTATTTCTGAATTATGAATAAACCATAGATTTAATATGACAAAAACATAATGATTCAATACGTGTACTACAGCTGTCAGGGTACCAACCCTCGTGAGAGCGCGGTAATATTCAAATTTTCTTTACATGTACAAATAAAAAACTAAGTCCCTACTACTATGCGTGAGCTATATTTATTCCAAAGGAATTCAATTAAGGCTTAATTTCATTCAGGTATTTAAAAGAGGGTATTAATTCGAAAACTCTAATTATCCTCATTCAATGAGGTTCGAGTAATAAACGAGTTGAAAGAATATAATGAACAAGAAATCATCAATCAAGGAATGATAATGTAAAGTTATTGCTGATTTGTCTCATTGGTTCCAGGAAAGTAAAATAATAATTTGCCGAAGATACACTATCTGTAGTAGATAACTAATTCCGTCGTTACGTTAGCTGTTTATTAGTAAACAAATAGGTAGCTAGATCCACAAGAAGAACAAATCATAATCTAGTTAATTCTCAAATATAGGATTTGATTTTTGTAAGGTAGATATAATTTTAGTCGCATAAACCATATTTATATTTGTCTATGTATTAGATTGAATTAATCGTCCACTTATTAAAGAATCGTCTCCAATTACTCTGCCTGCAACAGTTTTAAACCATTCTCTTGAACTGTACCCACTATCACGTATGCCATGTTCCCGATATCGTTAATATCAATACAGGTAAACGTTTGATCAGGTATTATTCGCTGCTATAATTCGAATTGTAATTTGAAAGAACATTATTTTCTTGTTTTCTTGTGGACTGTTATTCTCTTCTACCATCTATTCAGTTTCCGTAGAGTTTGGACGTACATTACTAGTTTCCAAATTATAGATGTAAAATGGTGACATTGATATCAAATTAAAAGGCTTTGTCAGCTACACCTGCTTCTTTTTAAAATCAAAGTCAGAAGAAATCATTTTCAAAAAAAAAGCAATTTTTTTCAGATTTTCTCTATTTTTCATATTTTACAAATTACCAAACATTATGAGCAACAACATCGGCAGCATTCATAGATCGGCTAGCAGCAATGGTTCCCGAAGGACCAGCGACAACAGTATCGATTGATCCATGAGCAACAAGGGGGGACGAATAAGTAACGGGAACGCCAGAGTAAGCCCATGGAGCTACGACTCCAGAGTATGCTACTGGGACAGCGTGAGTGGAAAGGGTAGAGTATGCAAGAGGTGCAGCTGCGTAAGCTACAGGAGCAGTATGTGCAACTACTCCAGGATGGGAATCAGTGGTGACAGTAGCACCTGGTGCTACCGATGAGATGACACTTCCTTCGGGTCCTACTATGGTAGTCCGGCTACTGGGTCCTTGCAGAACATGTCCAGCATGGGCAACAGCCAGAACGGCAAAAAAGGCAAAAAAAGCCTAGAAAATTGTATAAGAATAAAATAGCTCAATAGTACTTATTGGAAAAACTTGATTTAGTTTATAAAATGCAAATTACCAAATTTGTTGTAAACCAACAATATGATATATTTTATACATTACTTACGAAAGAGTTCATTTTGTGTTTTGGTATACTAGATCGATATGCAATGAGCAACTGATGGATTCTTCAAAGAAGGCATTGTCTTTTATAATTCCATGAAGTGACCTCCAACATATCTATATTTCCTAGATATAAAGCAACATAGAATCTTGATCTGGGTGTAGTCAAATAATATTTAAGAAAATTTCAACTATTTTAACGAATACGGAAATGGTTAAACTAGTTTTTATAAATTATAAGCAAATAATTCGAATACTAAGTAATAATATTATGCTTTCTGAATACCTACTTTTTTAAAGGTTGTAGCCAGGTTGTCACCATCAGCTGACCAATATGTAGTCACCGGGCACGAACACTCATACTCGGACAATGTGACCTGACGTAGAATTTCGTATTTTATTTTTATTTTTTAGAATGTGACTTTATTTTACTATTTTTATTTTTTTTATTTTTTTAATTTTTTAATTTCATAACGGGATAATTTATTTATTTTATTTTTCAAGTATATATTTGGGATCGTTTACATAATGTTTTTCTTCTCTTAATTTTTCATCTCCATAACTTTCTATATTTCGATTGAAAATGAGATTGTACAATCTCGAAACATGTCTCAGTAATTAATCCTTAACAATAAACTGTGGAGAAGACTTCGTGCTTTTTTTTGGTATACCTACTTTTTTGTTATATTTGTGATATCTCAAATAGAATGAGTTGAAAAAAACAAATGCCCATAAGATGCTTTCAGTAATTATTAAAAGGTGTAACAATAATAATTAGAACACAATTGAGTTTCTGCAATAAAAGAAATATTTTGTCATTATTTACAAGGTCTAATACTACTATTTTAAACCTTACCAACAATAAAAGAAACGACATCTAATGTTCATTAATTACAATATCAGTTCCTAATTACAAATAATTATCTTATTGCACAATCTTATACGGCAAGTTATACAGCTGTTTTTCTGTCTGATTATTGGATGTCTATGTCTCAAATATAATCGATTCAACAAATAGAAATTCAATTCCAATTTCAGCGAGATGAAAAGGTAAGTGAAAGTTAGAGCAGGAGAAAATACTTCTGTTTTCTGCAAACCAAAAATATTGTTATCAGTTGTCAAAAAGTAGAACCCCATCTTTCAGTGTAAGTTTGAGGGGTTTATACAATGTGTATGATTGTGCTCGTAAGGTATTTTGTTTCTATTTTAATATAATCTATTATATATTAATTGATATAAATTTGTTTATTAAAGCCCCTTTCTTATTCGCCATATCGTTATTGAAATCAAGAATTTTCATAATAACTTTGTAATGAAGGTAAAATCGATATAAGAGCATGTAAATTAAATAGCTATGCTTAAAATCATCCGTAATCGATTATGTTTTGAATAATCGTTTATCTGGCTGTCAAAGTGACAATTATTTCTCAGATAGTTGAGCTATTTTTTTAGCTAACGCGTATGTAACTAATGAAGAACGTAATTTTTGTTTGTCTAATAATCACTATTTGCCTGTTTATTTAAGCATTGAAAAATCAACCATTTTGATCTTATTTCCGAATTATGAATAAATCATAGACTTAATATAGAAAAAGAACATACGTCAATAGATCAATACCAACCCTCCGGAGAGTGTGGTAATATTCACATTTTCTTTACATGTATAAATAGGAAATTAAGTACATACGCGTGAGCAATATTTGTTCCAAAGGAATTCAATTAAGAGTTAATTTCGTTTAGGTACTTTAAAGAAGACATTAAGATAATTCGAAAACTCTAATTTCCCTTATTCAATGAGGTTCGGGTAATAAATGAGTTAAAAGAATATAAGTAATGAACAGGAAATCATCAATCAAGGAATGATAATTGTAAAGTTATTGCTGGTTTGTCTCGTTGGTTCCAGGAATGTAAAATAATACTTTTTCGAATATACACTATCTGTAGTGGATAACTAATTCAATCGTTACGTTAGCTATTTATTAGTAAACAAAACGGTAGCTAGATACACTCGAGAACAAATCATAATCTAGTTAAATCTCAAATATAGGATTTGATTTTTGTAAGTTAGATATAATTTTAGTCGCATAAACCATATTTATATTTGTCTATGTATTAGATTGAATTAATCGTCCACTTATTAAAGAATCGTCTCCAATTACTCTGCCTGCAACAGTTTTAAACCATTCTCTTGAACTGTACCCACTATCACGTATGCCATGTTCCCGATATCGTTAATATCAATACAGGTATACGTTTGATCAGGTATTATTCGCAGCTATAATTCGAATTGTAATTTGATAGAACATTATTTTCTTGTTTTCTTGTGGATTCTTATTCTCCTCTACCATCTATTCAGTTTCCGTAGAATTTGGACGTACATTACTAGTTTCCAATTATAGATGTAAAATGGTGACATTCAAATCAAATTTAAAAGCTTTGTCAGCTACACCTGCTTCTTTTTAAAATCCAATGAAATCATTTTCGAAAAAACAAAAAAAAACAATATTTTTTATCAGATTTTCTCTATTTTTCATATTTTACAAATTACCAAACATTATGAGCAACAACATCGGCAGCATTCAGAGATCGGCTGGCAGCAATTGTTCCCGAAGGACCAGCGACAACAGTATCGACTGATCCATGAGCAACCAGGGGGGACGAATAAGCAACGGGAACGCCAGAGTAAGACCATGGAGCTACGACTCCAGAGTATGCTACTGGGACTGCGTGGGTGGAAAGGGTAGAGTAGGCAAGGGGTGAAGCTGCGTAAGCTACTGGAGCAGCATGGGCAACCAATCCAGGGTGGGAGTCAGTGATGACGGCACCACCTGGTGCTACCGATGAGATGACACTTCCTTCGGGTCCTACTATGGTAGTCCGGCTACTGGGTCCTTGCAGAACATGTCCAGCATGGGCAACAGTTAGAACGACAAAAAAGGCAACAAAAGCCTAGAAAATTGTATAAGAATAAAATAGCTCATTAGTATCGAAGAAACTTGATTTAGTTTATAAAATGCAGATTATCAAATTTGTTGTAAACTAACAATATGATATATTTTATACATTACTTACGAAAGAGTTCATTTTGTGTTTTGGTATACTAGATCGATATGCAATGAGCAACTGATGGATTCTTCAAAGAAGGCATTGTCTTTTATAATTCCATGAAGTGACCTCCAACATATCTATATTTCCTAGATATAAAGCAACATATAATCTTGATCTGGGTGTAGTCAAATAATATTTAATGTAATTTCAACTATTTTAACGAATACGGAAATGATTAAACTAGTTTTTATAAATTATCAGCCGATAATTCAGCTACTAACATTCACGCTTTTTGAATACCTACTTTTTTGTTTTGCTTGTGATATCTCAAATAGAATGAGGTGAAAAAAACAAATACCTTTAAGATGCTTTCAATAATTATTAGATGGTGTGAGACTAATAATTAGGACATTAATAATTAGAGCACAATTGAGTTTCTGCAATAAAAGAAATATTTTTTCATTATTTATAAGTTTCAATAGGTACTACTATTTTAAACCTTACCTGCAATAATAGAATCGACATTTAAAGCTTATTCATTACAATGTCAATTCCTAATTACAAATAATTATCTTATTGCACAATCTTCTAAGGCAGGTTTTTCAATCCTCAAATTAGTCGTCCAATAACTACCTAATAAATACCTAAAGTTAAATGGCTGTTTATCTGTCTGATTATTAGATATCTAATTCTCAAATTTAATCGATTCAACAAATAGAAGTTCAATCCCAATTTCAGTGAGGTGAAACCAATATATCGCCCAAGTAAAAGTTAGAGCAGGAAAGAGTACTTTTGTATTCTACAATGCAAAAATGTAATTATCAATTGTCAAAAGATAGAACTCCATCTTTCAGTGTGAGTTCGAGGAGTCTATTCAATGTGTATGATAGTGCTAGTAAGCTATTTTGTTTCTATTTCAATATAATATATTGTAAAATAATTAATGTATTTTTTTATCAAGGCTTGTTCCTTACTCTCCATATCGTTATTGAAATCAAGAATGTCCATAATAACTTTGTAATGAAGGCAAAATCGAAAGAAGAACACGTAAATTAAATAGCTATGCTTAAAATCATACGTAATCGATTATGTTTTGAATAATCGTTCATCTGGCTGTCAAAGTGACAGTTATTTCTCAGATAGTCGAGTTATTTCTCTTCGTTTCTAACTAATGAAGAACATACTTTTTGTCTAAATGTCTAATAATCACAATATGCCTGTTTATTTGAGCATTAAGTAATCGACCATTTTGATCTTATTTCTGAATTATGAATAAACCATATACTTACTTAATATGGAAAAAAACATACGTTAATAAATCAATACGTGTACTACAGCTGTCAGTGTACTACAGCTGTCAGTGTACCAACTCTCTAGAGAGCGCGGTATTATTTAATTTTTTTTACATGTACAAATAAAAAATTAAGTACTATCCGTGAGCTATATTTGTTCCAAAGGAATTCAATTAAAGGCTAATTTCATTCAGGTATTCAAAAGAAGGCATTAAGATAATTCTAAAACTCTAATTATCCTTATTCAATGAGGTTTGAGTAATAAATGAGTTTAAAGAATATAATAAATAAGAAAGCATCAATCAAGGAATGATAATTGTAAAGTTATTGCTGATTTGTCTCGTTGGTTCCAGGAAAGTATAATAATAATTTGCCGAAGATACACTATCTGTAGTGGATAACTAATTCAATAACTGTATTAGATTGAATTTCAGATTTAGTTTACAAAAAAATATTACAAAATTGATGTTGTATAGTGTGAAATTCCTAGTAGAGAAATAGAACTTACAGTAGAAATACAAGTAAGAAATCTAAATAATTACTTATTAAGGAATTGTCTTAAATTACTCTGCCTGCAACAGTTTTAAACTATTCTCTTGAACTGTACCTACTATCACGTATGCCATGTTCCCGATATCATTAATATCAATAAAGGTATCGTTTGATTAGGTATTATTCGCTGCTATAATTCGAATTTTAATTGGAATGAACATAATTTTCTTGTTTTCTTATGGACTGTTATTCTCTTATACCATCTATTCAGTTTCCGTAGATTTTGGACATACATTACTAGTTTCCAAATTATAAATGTAAAATGGTGACATTGGAGTCAAATTAAAAAGCTTCGTCAGCTACTTCTGGTACTTTTTGAAATGAAAGTCAAAAGAAATCTTTTTCGGAAAAAATACATTTTTATTCAGATTTTCTCTATTTTTCATATTTTACAAATTACCAAACATTATGAGCAACAACATCGGCAGCATTTAGAGATCGGCTAGCAGCAATAGTTCCCGAAGGACCAGCGACAACAGTATCGACTGATCCATGAGCAACAAGGGGGGAAGAATAACCAACGGGAACGCCAGAGTAGGCCCATGGAGCTACTACTCCAGAGTATGCTACTGGGACGGCGTGGGTGGAAAGGGTAGAGTAGGCAAGGGGTGCAGCTGCTGCGTAAGCTAGTGGAGCAGCATGGGCAACCAATCCAGGGTGGGAGTCAGTGATGACGGCACCACCTGGTGCTATCGATGAGATGACACTTCCTTCGGGTCCTACTAGGGTTGTTCGGCTACTGGGTCCTAGCAGAACATGTCCAGCATGGGCAACAGCCAGAACGGCAAAAAAGGCAACAAAAGCCTAGATAGTTATATAAAAATATTAATAATAGCTCTATATTCTAAAAAATGTACTGAAATACTTTATAAAAGCTACCTTGTAAATGGCATTTGCATATTTTTTAGTTAACTTAAAAGACGATATATTTTATATATTACTTACGAAGGAGTTCATTTTATGTTTTGGTATATTAGATCGATGTACAATGAACAACTGATACTTTCCTCAAAGAAGTCACTGTCTTTTATAATTGGATTAAGTGACCTTCAAAAATATATGTCCTACTCATAACACAACATTTTCTTGATCTGGGCGTAGTCTCCAAATATTTCAGGTAGTATCTATCAATTTTAATATATAAGGAAATTGGCAAACCAGTTGTGAGTAAACGCTGATCAATAATTCTTTCAACACCAAAATAATGGTATATGGTTCCTATAAGTAAGAAGTGTATCTTATTCACAAAATCTAAATCAATAGATACTGCATTGTGAATATTTATTAATTAAATATAGATACCAAACTGGACTTTGCAAGATAGATTCCTCTAGTCCAGAAGTAGGACAAGTACCTAATAATTTCCAAATTTTCATCAAATTCTATTTGGACAACATATTGTACAGGGTGGGCCAAACAAGTTGTTTTCTTACGGAAACACACCTTATTTGAAGAAATAGAAAATTTTCGACCCCCGCTTCTGCGGCTCGAATTTTAGGAGAAACTCACTGGTTTGAACGAAAATTGGCTAGCTGCAACTGTTTGGCTAGCTGCAACCGTTTGGCCAATAGAGGGCGTTTGTGAACACTCTGTAATTTAAACAATGCCATGTTACTTTTTATTTTTAATTTAAGTTAAATTTGAAAAAACATTTCTGAAGAAACTTTTTATGTAGAATACGAAAATGACAGACGTTTTGATGCAGGGTGTTCCGTTTACGAGTTATTAATATAAAATTTAAATTTTCTTATGAAGCCCCATGTATAATCTTCCTTCCATATTTGAAAAGAGCTTGAAATTACCTTCTTAACGATATAGCACACATTATATTTGGCCTCAAGAATTACCGAAATATATGTTTTAAAATTGTATACAAATTACCGTAAGTGATACAATTCACCCCGGTCTGCGTAGCAAAAGTAGAGACCATTATCTTTTGATTTATTTGATTTACTATTGTTAATAACGTAGTAGGCCATAAAATAAAATGTCAGGATTTTGCAACAACTGTCAGCAAAAAATGTTTATTTGATAGTTTACGTCTTGTTGATTGTTTGTTATATTCTAATAATTTTTGAACACTATGAAAAATGATAAAATGTTATCATGATGCCAATGAAAATTCTAACGCTGCCGCTAATTTATACCTTGAAAGGTATCCTGAACTTAGGCCCGCTGCAATTATTTTTAAACGGCTAAAAGCAAACCTAATTCACTTTGGCTGCTTTAAAAAACCAAAAAGCAAACCTGCTATGAATGATCAGAGAGAAGTGTTGGAATTAACAGTTCTTGGAACTGAGAGCGGAGCGACCAGATCTACAGCTAGGCGAATTTTAAACGGAAATCACTACAAGGCCTATAAAACCAGGAAAATACATTATTTGCTGCCAGAGGACCATAACAAAAGAATAGAATTTTGCAACTGGTATTTGCAAAAATGTAGAGAAGACCAAAACTTTGGCACAAATTGCATTTGGACCGATGAGACGTCCATAAGTAGTTCTGGCATTTTCAACAGATATAATTCATATACTTGGGCAGTTGAAAATTCTCACACAACTGTTGAGCAGAGGCAGAAGGGATGTTTCAGCGTTAGTGTTTGGGTTGGGATATTCCGGGGCAGATTAATTGGTTCTTATATTTATGATGATGTTTTGACTTCAGAACTTACCTATAAGGAAGACATAACCACTAGAGAGTTACTAGAAGCTGCAGTGCGAAGATCTATTGAAACTTTAACACCTCTAGAACTCCTTAATGCCGTCAACAATGTTAGAAAAGATGTCGGTTGTGTTTGGGCCAGAACGGTAGGCAGTTCGAACACTTACTTTAGGTTCATAGTTAATATTTAATAGTTTTCATGTTGTATTTATTCTTTTATGTTGCGTTTTTATTGTTATTGGAATATTTATATTTAATTTTATTAAATTTTTGTTTTCTCTAGACTAGACTAATTTAAATACAACCTGATACTGATACCTGATATTACTACTACTACTTATTTTTTCAGCGGGCAAAGCAAACTATATTGTGCGAATATGCGATGAAAAGTCAATTTGTATGCAATTTCAAAACATATTAGAGTATATAGCACAACCAAAACTTATTTACACCGATTTGATGCTCAGTGTCAGTTTGAAACCATAAGAACCTAAATATTTCTATAACTCTTAAGGCAAAATATAATGTGTGCTATATCGTTGAGAAGGTAATTTCAAGCTCTTTTCAAATATGGAAAAATATACAGGGTGCTTCATAAGAAAATTTAAATTTTAAATTAGTAACTCGTAAACGGAACACCCTGTGTAAAAACATCTGACATTTCCGTAGTCTGCATAAAAAGTTGTTCCAGAATTTTTTTTTTCAAATTTAACTTAACTCTAAAAATAAAAAAGTTACGTGGCATTGTTTAAATTGCAGAGTTTTTACAAACTCCCTCTACCGGCCAAACAGTTGCAGATAGCCAATTTTCGTTTGAACCAATGAGTTTCTCATAAAATTCAATCCGCAGAAATGGGGATCAAATTTTTTCTATCTCTTCAAATAACATGTGTTCCCGTAAGAAAACAACTTGTTTGGCCCACCCTGTACATCAAATTCAATATTTGTTATCGTTGGAGATTGAGGGCAAGAAGAATCACATGGACCAACTTTAAAATGATACATTCTCTTAGAAAAGATGCATAGCAAATTTACAATAAGGTTGATACTCTTAGACCGGTGCTATTTTTTTATATCTACTTTGAGTAAATATACCGTGTATTAAGGCGCATTTGACCTTAAGATCATACTGTTAGAATCAATTACGGTTGATGATTCTAGCAGTCAGCTAAGGCGAATACCGTTGTAACTTTAAAGATAGACTTAGTTATATTTAAGAAGAATAACTTCTCATTTTCAATGCATATTTCATGCCTTCCCAGTTTCAAGAACAAGACAACGCAATTTCTTGGTATGCTTCATTCAAAAAAGCCTTAACCATAAAAAAATCATAATCTGCTGCATATTCGAATATAGGATCTGAGGTTTATAAGGCACCTTGGAGGTATTTTTTGAACTAAATTTGTTTGACTTAGAGACTTAGAGAAAATGCATTAACTCGTTTAAATTCGTTCAATGAAATTTATTTATTTGGGTGATTTTCCAATAACCAATATTTAAGGATATATGTTATAAATACTTTCAACCCATATTTTGTTTTTCATTTAAAAATAATTCAATAATTTATCACTCTAATGTAACCACTGATAATTAGGTATAATTAATAATAAAACAATTGCCATATATCCGATATTGTCATTATCATTATCAATAATATATTAAATATTTTTTACGACTTTTCTGAAATGTTGTCGTTGTCGTATGCTATCTTGACATACGCCCCTGTTGAAAAGGATATCTGGTCTATAAATAAAGGCAGTAAGGATTTTGACGGACTTGGGCTGATTGTGTTGAGGCTTTTAGGAGTCTTGAAATAGTGACCGTTCCTTTTATTTACATCCTTGAGTGCCTCTTTTATGTTAGAAAGAATATAAATAAGTACAGGACTCACAAAGATGTCCATCAGTATAGCACTAGATGCAGGCACCAATTAATCCCACCAGACCAGCGCCTCAGATGGTGTCAGAGTCGCCCAGATTATATAGGCATTTATGATAAATTGCTCCTTAAGGTAAGAAACCTTTCTCTTAAATAATATGAAGCGAGACCAAAATTCTTCTTAGGAAAGAAATAAAGTTTTTATGACCTTCTGACCAAGGTCTGTTCGAGTTTTCAGGTCGCACAAGTGCCTCTGACGCGACCTTACGACTAGTTATGTAGCCAGGACAAACGGCTTAACGTGACTTCCGAAGCACGGAGCAGTCTGAGAAACGGAAAAATCGTAGGCCAGTACTCTACTCACTCAGCCACGAGTTGTTTAAGAAATCATTTTATTCTGGGTATGAATTTGTATGTGAAAATGTTAAATTTAGTGTGGCGTATTCATCTAACTTATAGGAATATTTTAAAATTCATAAATGATATACCTTATGACTTGACAAACTATACTTATTGAGAATAATTACTTTCTCATGAATTCAAAATTCTTCCTCTACTCCCATGTGTTCAGAAAGGAATGCTCCCCTCGACCTCAAACCCAAATTGTAGGTATTTCCAGAACATCTTTATTAACTACCCATGGGTCAATTTTTATCAATCTGCAGAGCTTGTAACTAAACACTTTACCAGTTTTTTGTTACAGATGTAGAGTGGAGACAAATGTAGGTCATGTTTATTAAAAAAAAAACAATATTTTATTTATCTTTATTTTTATTTATCATATTTTACAAATTACCAAACATTATGAGCAGCAAGATCGGCAGCATTCAAGGATCTGCTAGCAGCAATAGTTCCCGAAGGACCAGCGACAACAGTGTCGACTGATCCATGAGCAATAAGTGGGGAAGAATAAGCAACGGGAATGCCAGAGTAAGCCCATGGGGCTACGACTCCAGAGTATGCTACTGGAACGGCATGGGTGGAAAGGGTAGAGTAGGCAAGGGGTGCAGCTGCATAAGCTACTGGAGCAGTATGGGCGACTACTCCAGGATGGGAACCAGTGACAACAGTACCACCTGGTGCTACCGATGAGATGACACTTCCTTCGGGTCCTACTAGGGTGGTCCGGCTACTAGGTCCTTGCAGAACATGTCCAGCATGGGCAACAGCCATGACGGCAAAGAAGGCAACGAAAGCCTAGAGATAGAAATAATTATCATATTATATACGTTGAGAACAAAATTACATGGGCGGAACTATTTAAATATACTTACAAAGGAGTTCATATTGTAAGTGTACAAGTTTTTGGACAGTAGTTGACTGATAGTTTTATCAAGACGACAACAGTCACCTTCAAGATTATGTTCAATATTTAAACTAGTTTTTCAATATAAGAATACGTTTAGCGTATAATAAAAACATGTTTTTTTGTTGAACAGCAAAGAAAAAAGCTTCATGGTCGAGATACACAAATATATACATACATATTTTTTTACATAAGTATTGGAAAAAGTTATCAGCTCCAAATAATACATCAGCAGAATGAGGTGACCCTCCAGGTAAACACTTCCCACTAGCTCGATAAGGATGCAAAACTACAATGCTTTATAGAATTAACATAATATAAAAGCCAACAGAAAGTTGTATTTTACTTATTTGATATACTAAATTCATAAATTTAAATACTTTTTCAGTAATTGCTTTTCAAAAAAATCTTCCACAAAATATTTGCTTGAAATTTGTATGAACTAATCAAATAAATTTTCTGTACCATTTAAATCTTAGATCATTTTCTGCAGTTTTTAAAAACATTCGAAATCCGACTTCTCGAAACTACAATTTTAATCATAATGATTATCTAAATTTCTCAGCGAACTATTTTTGCACAAAGTTTCGTTACGATAGTACAGAATATAATTTTGACGGAAAACTAATCAATGTATCAGTAAGTAAGTTTGTTGATTAAAAGTTATAACCAGGTCGCTATCATTTTTCCATATTAGATAAATATTTATTGACAAATACTATTAGAAATATGAGTATACCAACTTCAAAAATACTAACAAAACAGAAATAATTAGATATATTGAGTTCAAATCAACAGAGCATAATTTAATACTTGCGCGAGCTGATAAAGGGAAAACAGTTATAGTGATGGATCGATCGGAGAATATTACCAAAACTAATAATTTTTCTTCAACTGGCAAGTTTCAAATTCTAAGTTCTGATCCCACGTATCTCTACCAACAACAAGTTAAGTGTTTAATCAAAGATATTTCTATATTCACAGAAAAAGAAATATATTATCTTAAAGTTATGAACCCCCAAGTTCCGAGACTATATTCTTTAATTAAAAGTCACAAACCAGAAGCTCCACTAAGACCTGCTCCTACACATAAGATTTCTTTTAAACTTATAGATGTTTTGCAGAGCTATGGCCGTTTTACTCCTAAATATAGTATTAATAATTCATACCGACTTGTGAACAAGATTAGGAACTTATATATTCCTAATAACGTGAAACTATTCCGTTTTACTCCTAAATATATTATTAATAACTCATACCAACTTGTGAACAAGACTAGGAACTTATATATTCCTAATAACGTGAAACTATTATAATTTCTCCCATTGATGTCATTAAAATTATCAACTCGATTCTCATCAAAAATAATACAAACCCTTTTATCGAAAGACATTATCTATGTTTAGAACAAAATTATTTCGAGTTTGATGGAAAAATCTATACTTTCAAAGAAGGCTTGATTATGGGCGACCCACTCAGTCCATTACTAGCAGAAATTTCCATGGATACTTTAAAATCTACTATCCACAACCACCCCATCAGTAAACATTTCTTATGCTGGTTTAGATACGTTGATGATATTTTAACCTACTTTACTAGTACTGATAGGAACCTCAGCAGGATTTTGATTGATTTTATTAATAGCCTCTATCGCCCTAATAACAGATGCTGTACGTTAACGTATACTAGTCGCCCAATAGAACTCGTGACAAAACACCTGAAAAAAGGCAAGACCTGAAAAAAGGCATGACCTGAGAATAGCCCTCAGATGTAACAATAGTCTAGGTAAATTTATTAAGAATAATAAATCCAAATAAATAAATCCAAATAAATAAATCCAAATAAATAAATCCATAATTCTCTACTACATAAAAAATAGAGAAGAAACGGTACAAGAATAGTATTCCATATTTACCTGGAATGTCGATATTTCTGATTTGCAAGGTAGTTCGGGG
The DNA here is from genome assembly GCA_958507055.1 of Crioceris asparagi. NCBI lineage: Eukaryota > Metazoa > Arthropoda > Insecta > Coleoptera > Chrysomelidae > Crioceris > Crioceris asparagi. The sequence continues at coordinate 14,938,488 of OY293829.1, read as the reverse complement.
GTTATATCAAAGTTTGTAATATTCTGTAAGCTTTGGTTAAAGAAGATATTGGTATTTCGATGACCATCGGGGCTTGTATAATAAACCCATCCGGTAATACAAGAGGCTAAATTTTATTATCTAGAGCTGTTGTAAAAGTACTGGTAAAATATAGTATTCTGTAAACTTTGGTAAAATGAAAATAATATATGGCATATTACTTGATAGCGGTCTCATAGTAATTTTATAATTGTTGAACGTTCGAAAAAATTAGCATAAATAAGAGTCTCATAACCATACTGTTAAGGGTGTCGGTCGAAGATTAATTATAAAACAGTTATATATTTCATCATTATACAATGACTTTTGCACTAAAATAGAATGTTTATTATTACCTAAAATAACAGATGTTTTACCACGTATGTCATTTGGCAAGAAAATATTTAAATTACCTAATAACTTACAACTAGCAGATCCAACATTTAACGTGTCTAGAGATATTGATATTCTATTAGGCTCACATGTGTTTTGTGGATTTCGTGTCAGAGATGACCTCCATTAACTATGATAAAGATCTCAGGACGAATGATCTAGTTTCAAAATTTTGGCAAACCGATTGGCAGCAAAATATATAATCTCAGCAGAAGAGGAATATAGCTTAAGACATTTTCTCGAAAATTCCGAACGTGATAGTGACAACCGAGTGATAGTCCAAATACCATTCAAGGTGAATTTAAGTGAATTAAGCAACTCAATGGAAAATGCGATGAAGAGATTCAATGCGTTCGAAAAACGGCTAAATAAATATACCAATTTAAAATCCAAATATATAGCTTTCCTGAATGATTATATAAAAATGAATCACATGACAGAGGTTGGCGATATTCCGAGAAATAATTATAATGGTTATTATATATCTCATCATGCAGTTATTAAAAATTATAGTTCAATTACCAGATGTAGCGTGGTATTTGACGGTTCATGCAAAACTAACTCGAGTTTTTTACTAAATGATATCCAGTATATAGGACCTTCGCTTCAAAACGACATCTAGACATTTAGAAAATTCAAATATGTTATGACAGCTCAGCGCAACCTGCACAAGTAAGCGCTAACCCCCGCAGGAAGATCAAGATGGGATGAACGCCCAGATTGTCGCCGCGATAAGACGCTGCTTTTCTCTCTTCTGTTTCCTATATGGTAATGAATAAACCAAATTACTGGTCCTTCCCGTTGCGGGCTTCATATCTAATAATCCAGACCCTCGCATATGTCGAGCTGGCTGCAGCAAGACGGAGACCATCATCCACGTCTTGGAGGTCAGCCCAGTCACCGATTGGGAAAGAATCAGATGAGAAGACTATTGCAGGAGATGATAGAGCGTCGAAGAAGAACCCCACGCCTGCTACACTTACGACACTCTACTTAAACCAGATATAGTGATCCACAAAACTACAGTAACAGTAATATGTGACATAAGTGTCAACTGGGAGGGTAATCTCTCTTTAGCCACTTCCACGCAGCAAAAATAGCCGTCTATAACCTCGAAAAAATTTTCAAGGTGGCTCGCCTGAGATGGCCAGGCATGGAACTCGTGGTTGAACGGGGCATCTGGCCTCGATTGAACGAGAATCTTTTGTATTAATCTAAGCTGTAGCATTCTTCAAATAGCAATTAACCGTCCTCCAAACTGAAATAACAATTTCACTCCTTTCTCACCCACCAACACATAACAATTGTACCAATACCGCCAGCACTTTATTCCTAGTAATACTACTAGTAGAAATATCACTACTTACACCGTACATACAAACACATAAAAACGGATATACTCTGAATACCTTGCAAGCCGGAGATTTTCAAAAATTACAACTTGGGTCAATTGGACCTATTAGGTACTATATCTTCATATTGGAAATAGGTAATATTGAGAAAATATTTTTTTCAACTATGCTCATCAACAATTACCAAATATTTGACGTGACGTATCCTAGATCAAGCGATAGAAAAGTAAGAAAATGAGGTCTTCTTAAGCCGTCGTCTCCTTGCGAAAGTTGACGATCCAAATAACTAAGAAGCCTATTTGCAGCAGCTAAACATATCTGTTGTGGAGCATCCGAACCGTCTTATAAGATGTTTTTAGCAAGAGTTTTGGCGTCTAGCTATCTATTTTTTGCTCTGTATATTACCCTCGATTATCAATTTCTATAGACTCGTTTTTTGTTGTTTTATTATCAATAGCAGTTCTTTATGTTTTCGTACACGCCTAAGTACTTCCTCATTTGCTCTTTGCACCCATGATATACGCATTAATCTTCTATTCAAACGAAGAAAATGAACTCATTACCAATGTGTGTTAAATGAAAATATGTAAGATCAATAAATATTATATTTCATCGGTATTGTTTTACAACGATATACAAAAACAACGTCCTCAAGATTTCGGAAACAATCAGGTCGTATCAAACACGGAAAGAACACGATATAATATAATGTTTGACTCATTGGAACTTTCATAAAATCATTGGCTACAATCATTAGAAACGGCGCATCCGCCAGAAAATGATATTTATAATTATTTTCTATCTATTCAATATAAACATTTGTCATACATAAATAAATTGAAAAACCGGAGAAAGGACAAATATAAAAATAAAAATACAGTATGCCATGATATTCCTTTAAGCTAATCTTTAACAAATTTTCTGAATCTATATCTGTCCAAGTATCTCGAAGAATTTTAGGTAAATGGTTGTATATCCTTTCGCCTTCATACATATTAGATTGTTTTCTTCAAAGTTAATTTTAGTATAGGTAAAAGAGTTTTTCTGTTCTGTCTGGTATTATGAGATAACCTTAGAACATAATTGAATATTTACTCGAGCTTATAAAGGGAAAACTTTGAATGCAATGGATAAAACTGTGTATATCAATAAAACTAATAGTTTTCTTGCCACTGTTGAATTCCAAATTATTATCGAACATCACACTGATATTTACAATAAACAAGTTAAAACCCTAATTAAGGATATATCTATATTTTCAGATCAAATATTCTTTCTTAAGGTTATGAATCCCCAAACACCTAAGCTATATTCATTAATGAAACGTCATAAGCCAGGATCTCATATGAGACCAGTTGTTTCCTTTATCTCAGCACCTACACATAAGATTTCTTTCAGACTAATTAATATTTTACAGTCATTGTCACTTCGTGCCTAAATATAGTATTTGTAACTTATAGATTGATATCATTTGATGTACAAAACTTGTTCCTATTGACGTCATTGAATTCCCAAAATAACACTAATGCTATTATCAAAGAAGATATTCTAGACTTACTCACTCATTATGTGCCTAGATCAAAATCACTTTGAATTCAATGGACAAATATACATTTCTAAAGAAGGTTTAATTATGGGTAATCCACTAAGCCCATTACTAGCAGAGATTTTTATGGATGCGTTGGAAACCACCATCCACAACGATCCTCTGATTAAACATTTTATATATTGGTATAGATATGTTGATGACATTCTAGCTTGTTTCACTGGCACCGATAGGATCCTTAAACATTTTCTGAATTTCCGTAATAGCATCCTTCCATCAAGTTCACCATGAAAGTAAAAAATAACAGGTCAATTAATTTTCTAGATATAACCATCTCAATCGTTAATAATAAACATGAATTTTCTATATTCCATAAACCCTCACATACAGATAGGTACTTGTAATTTATTACAATTCCAATCACCCACTTAAACATAAGCTAGCAGCCTACAATAGTTATATCCATAGGCTTACTAATGTTCCTATGTGTCCCATCAACTTCCAGAAAGAATTAAACATCATTAAGCAAATTGATATTAATAACGGCTTTAGGGCCGAACTAGTGGATAATCTTATATCTAAAATACAGTATAAGAATGCCCTTAAGACTCTTTACCCTATACTTCCTCTCCCAAATAACAAGTTTTGTACATTCACTTATATTGGTCGTCCTACAGAATCTGTGACTAAATACTTGAATGACCATGACCTGAAAATAGCCTTTAAATATAATAATAACTTACGTAAATTCATTAAGAATAGTAAATCAAAAACTTATAATAATTGTAAATCTGGTGTTTAAGAACTTACTTGTGGAGATTGTCCGAAGGTTAACGGTGGTCAAACTGGTAGAAATTTTCAACAACGTATCATAAAGATAATTCCAATTATGCTTCACATCTTATTGAAAAGAATCACAGTTTTAATGACAATTTTAAAGTCTTACATTCCGAAAATAAAGGAAAAAGGAAACTTATTAGAGTCATTAGAAATCAACAAACGGAAATGCTGAAACAAAACACTTCATTGCAACAGGTGTAACAACATCAGCAGAGAAACACATTTCTAATATTTATTAAATGAAGATACAGGTATAGAAATTGTTCATCTAAGTCACAAAGATCCAGATTTATGCAAAGTATAAAATGAACGACTTGGAAAATCATCTGACAAGAGACAAACACTTCCAAAATTACAGCAGAACAACAAAATCCAAGACCTTATAAGTTCCAATACCATTATTGAAAATTTGAATTTTAGCCAAAATAACCGTAATTCTCGTTCTTGGTGAACAATGGAAGAATTCTCACAAAAAAATTCACTCCGCTAGCAAATGCGCTCTGCTACGCAGTCAATTACTCTCTCGCATAGTGATTCCGCGAATTTTGATATGCAAATATACCACATACCCCCTTAGTGCACGATTACAATTCATTGATAATACGCGATACATTAAAGGAAAACTATGTTTCTCATTTCTATCTAATAGAAAAGCTGATCAATATTTGAAAAGAATAATTTTCAATTTAGGAATATCAGTTGATTGTACTGGATCCCAACATACCCAGAGGCATATTTATATGAGCAATATCAAAGTGTATAAAAGTGTGTAACTACTCTAAAAAAGTATGTCTTATATAATATTGCATGTGCTTACCTATTATTAGCAGATAAAATAACTTCTCAGTTTACTTCAATCAAGTTACTGAATTGGATTTTTCTATTAAAGAAAATTCCTCGAAAAAACTAAAATGCTAGAAATCACCCTTAGGCAAATTTATATACATATATCGTTCAAAGATCATGAAAGTGAATATAACTAAATGAACTGTTATAAAATATGTCTTATTTAATATTGTATATATTGAATATTGAAAGATAAAATAGCGTCTCAGTTTACATCAATCCGGTGACTACTGGAGTCTAGTATTTTTTGTATAAAATCCCTCGAAATCCCTCGAAATCCCTCGAAATCCCTCAAAAATATCGTTCAAACCATACGAAAGTGAATGTTACTAAATGAACTGTAATAAAATATGTCCTATTTAATATTGTATATCTTGAATATTGGATGATAAAATAGCGTCACAATTTACATCAATCCAGTGACTATTGAATTCTAGTATTTTTTTATTTAAAATCCCTCGAAAAGATTAATTTGGTGAAAATATACATTTCACCCTTAGGATCCTTAGGCGTATTTGTTCACAAACATCGTTCAAACCACATGAAAGTGAATGTAACTAAATGAACAGTAATATAATATGTCTTATTTGATATTGTACAGGTATATCGAATATTGGAACATAAAAAAGCTTCTCAATTTACATCAATCCAGTGACTACTGAATTCTAGTGTTTTTTTATATAAAATCCCTCGAAAAGATAAATTTGGTGAAAATCTATATTTCACCCTTAGCCGTATTTTTTCAAAAATATCGTTCAAACCACAAGAGAGTGAATGTAACTAAATGAACTATAATAAAATATGTCTTATTTAATATTGTGTATATTGAATATTAGTAGATAAAATATCTCCTCAATTTGCATCAATCAAATGACTCTAGTATTTTTTATTTAGAATCCTTCGAAAAAAATTATTTGGAGATAAGCTATATTTCACCCTTAGGCATATTTGTACAAAAATATCGCTCAAATATCATGAACGTGAATGTAACTAAAGGAACTGTAACAAAAATGTCAGCTATAATATTGTATATACTGAATATTGATAGATATAATAGCTTCTCAATTTGCATCAATCCAGGTACTGGATTCTAGAATTTTTTATATAAAATCCCTCGACACAAATAATTTGGTAAAAATCTAAATTTCACCCTTAGGCACATTTATACAAATATATCGTTCAAACCACACGAAAGTGAATGTTACTAAATGAACAGTGATAAAATATGTCTTATTTAATATTGTATATATTGAATATTCGAAGATAAAATAGCTTCTCAATATACATCAGTCCAGTGACTACTGAATTCTAGGATTTTTTTATATTAAATCCCTCAAGAAGACTAATTTGGTGAAAATCTATATTCCACCCTTAGGGGCCTTAGGCATATTTGTTCAAAAGTATCGTTCAAACCACATGAAAGTGAATGTAACTAAATGAACTGTAATAAAATATGTCTCATTTAATATTGTATATATCGAATATTGGAACATAAAATAGCTTCTCAATTTACATCAATCCAGGGACTAATGAATTTTAGTATATTTTAATATAAAATCCATCGAAAAGATGAATTTGGTGAAAATCTATATTTCACCCTTAGACGTATTTTTTCAAAAATATCGTTCAAACCACATGAGAGTGAATGTAACTAAATGAACTGTAATAAAATATGTCTCATTTAATATTGTATATATCGACTGTTGGAACATAAAATAGCTTCTCAATTTACATCAATCCAGGGACTAATGAATTTTAGTATATTTTAATATAAAATCCCTCGAAAAGATGAATTTGGTGAAAATCTATATTTCACCCTTAGACGTATTTTTTCAAAAATATCGTTCAAACCACATGAGAGTGAATGTAACTAAATGAACTGTAATAAAATATGTCTCATTTAATATTGTATATATCGAATATTGGAACATAAAATAGCTTCTCTATTTACATCAATCCAGTGACTAATGAATTTTAGTATTTTTCTATATAAAATCCCTCGAAAAGATGAATTTGGTGAAAATTTATATTTCACCCTTAAGGGCCTTGGGCATATGTGTTCAAAAATATCGTTCAAACCACATGAAAGTGAATGTAACTAAATGAACTGTAATAATCAATCCAGTGACTACTGGATTCTAGTAGTTTTTTGTATAAAATCCCCCGATAAAAATAATTTGGTGAAAATCTATATTTCACCCATAGGCATATTTATACAAATATATCGTTCAAACCACATGAAAGTGAATGTAACTAAATGAACTGTAATAAAATATGTCTCATTTAATATTGTATATATCGAATATTGGAACATAAAATAGCTTCTCAATTTACATCAATCCAGTGACTAATGAATTTTAGTATTTTTCTATATAAAATCCCTCGAAAAGATGAATTTGGTGAAAATTTATATTTCACCCTTAGGGGCCTTAGGCATATTTGTTCAAAAATATCGTTCAAACCACATGAAAGTGAATGTAACTAAATGAACTGTAATAAAATATGTCTCATTTAATATTGTATATATTGAATATTGGAACATAAAATAGCTTCTCAATTTACATCAATCCAGTGATTACTGGATTCTAATTTTTTTTTGTATAAAATCCCTCGAAAAAAATAATTCGGTGAAAATCTACATTTCACCCATAGGCATATTTATACAAATATATCGTTCAAACCACACGAAAGTGAATGTTACTAAATGAACTGTAATAAAATATGTCTCATTTAATATTGTATATATTGAATATTGGAGCATAAAATAGCTTCTCAATTTACATCAATCCAGTGATTACTGGATTCTAATTTTTTTTTGTATAAAATCCCTCGAAAAAAATAATTCGGTGAAAATCTACATTTCACCCATAGGCATATTTATACAAATATATCGTTCAAACCACACGAAAGTGCATGTTACTAAATGAACTGTAATAAAATATGTCTCATTTAATATTGTATATATTGAATATTGGAACATAAAATAGCTTCTCAATTTACATCAATCCAGTGACTACTGGATTCTAATATTTTTTTTGTATAAAATCCCTCGAAAAAAATAATTTGGTGAAAATCTATATTTCACCCATAGGCATATTTATAAAAATATATCGTTCAAACCACACGAAAGTGAATGTTACTAAATGAACTGTAATAAAATATGTCTCATTTAATATTGTATATATTGAATATTGGTAGATAAAATAGCTTCTCAATTTACATCAATCCAGTGACTACAGGATTCTAATACTTTTTTTTTGTCTAAAATCCCTCGAAAAAAATAATTTGGTGAAAATCAATATTTCACCCATAGGCATATTTATACAAATATATCGTTCAAACCACACTAAAGTGAATGTTACTAAATGAACTGTAATAAAATATGTCTTATTTAATATTGTATATATTGAATATTGGAGCATAAAATAGCTTCTCAATTTACATCAATCCAGTGATTACTGGATTCTAATTTTTTTTTGTATAAAATCCCTCGAAAAAAATAATTTGGTGAAAATCTATATTTCACCCATAGGCATATTTATACAAATATATCGTTCAAACCACACGAAAGTGAATGTTACTAAATGAACTGTAATAAAATATGTCTCATTTAATATTGTATATATTGAATATTGGAACATAAAATAGCTTCTCAATTTACATCAATCCAGTGACTACTGGATTCTAGTAGTTTTTTGTATTAAATCCCTCGAAAAAAATAATTTGCTGAAAATCTGTATTTCACCCATAGGCATATTTATACAAATATATCGTTCAAACCACACGAAAGTGAATGTTACTAAATGAATTGTAATAAAATATGTCTCATTTAATATTGTATATATCGAATATTGGAACATAAAATAGCTTCTCAATTTACATCAATCCAGTGACTAATGAATTTTAGTATTTTTTATACAAAATCCCTCGAAAAGATGAATTTGGTGAAAATTTATATTTCACCCTTAGGGGCCTTAGGCATATTTGTTCAAAAATATCCATCAAACAACATAAAATTGAATGTAACTATATGAACTGTAATAAAATATGTCTCATTTAATATTGTATATATTGAATATTGGTAGATAAAATAGCTTCTCAATTTACATCAATCCAGTGACTGGTGAATTTTAGTATTTTTTTATATAAAATCCCGCGAAAAGATGAATTTGGTGAAAATTTATATTTCACCCTTAGGGGTCTTAGGCATATTTGTTCAAAAATATCCATCAAACCACATAAAATTGAATGTAACTATCTGAACTGTAATAAAATATGTCTCATTTAATATTGTATATATTGAATATTGGTAGATAAAATAGCTTCTCAATTTACATCAATCCAGTGACTGGTGAATTTTAGTATTTTTTTATATAAAATCCCGCGAAAAGATGAATTTGGTGAGAATTTATATTTCACCCTTAGGGGTCTTAGGCATATTTGTTCAAAAATATCCATCAAACCACATAAAAGTGAATGTAACTAAATGAACTGTAATAAAATATGTCTCATTTAATATTGTATATATTGAGTATTGTTAGATAAAATAGCTTCTCAATTTACATCAATCCAGTGACTAATGGATTCTAGTAGTTTTTTGTATAAAATCCCTCGATAAAAATAATTTGATGAAAATCTATATTTCACCCATAGGCATATTTATACAAATATATCGTTCAAACTACACGTAAGTGAATGTTACTAAATGAACTGTAATAAAATATGTCTCATTTAATATTGTATATATCGAATATTGGAACATAAAATAGCTTCTCAATTTACATCAATCCAGTGACTAATGAATTTTAGTATTTTTTTATATAAAATCCCTCGAAAAGATTAAATTGGTGAAAATTTATATTTCACCCTTAGGGGCCTTAGGTATATTTGTTCAAAAATATCGTTCAAACCACATGAAAGTGAATGTAACTAAATGAACTGTAATAAAATATGTCTCATTTAATATTGTATATATCGAATATTAGAACATAAAATAGCTTCTCAAGTTACATCAATCCAGTGACTAATGAATTTTAGTATTTTTCTATATAAAATCCCTCGAAAAGATGAATTTGGTGAAAATTTATATTTCACCCTTAGGGGCCTTAGGCATATTTGTTCAAAAATATCGTTCAAACCACATGAAAGTGAATGTAACTAAATGAACTGTAATAAAATATGTCTCATTTAATATTGTATATATTGAATATTGGAACATAAAATAGCTTCTCAATTTACATCAATCCGGTGACTACTGGATTCTAATATTTTTTTTTGTATAAAATCCCTCGAAAAGATGAATTTGGTGAAAATTTATATTTCACCCTTAGGGGCCTTAGGCATATTTGCTCAAAAAATATCCATCAAACCACATGATAGTGAATGTAACTAAATGAACTGTAATAAAATATGTCTCATTTAATATTGTCTATATCGAATATTGGAACATAAAATAGCTTCTCAATTTACATCAATCCAGTGACTAATGAATTTTAGTATATTTTTATATAAAATCCCTCGAAATGATGAATTTGGTGAAAATTTATATTTCACCCTTAGGGGCCTTAGACATATTTGTTCAAGAATATCGTTCAAACCACATGAAAGTGAATGTTACTAAATGAACTGTAATAAAATATGTCTTATTTAATATTTTATATATTGAATATTGGAACATAAAATAGCTTCTCAATTTGCATCAATCCAGTGGCCGCAGAATTTTAGTATTTTTTTATATAAAATCCCTCGAAAAGATGAATTTGGTGAAAATCTATATATCACCCTTAGGGGTCTTAGGCATATGTTCGAAAATATCGTTCAAACCACATGAAAGTGAATGTAACTAAATGAACTGTAATAAAATATGTCTCATTTAATATTATATATATCGAATATTGAAGCATAAAATAGATTCTCAATTTACATCAATCCAGTGAATACTGGATTCTAGTATTTTTTGTATAAAATCCCTCGAAAAAATAATTTGGTGAAAATCTATTTTTCACCCATAGGCATATTTATACAAAAATATCTTTCAAACCATACGAAAGTGAATGTTACTAAATGAACTGTAATAAAATATGTCTTATTTGATATTGTATATATTGAATATTGAAAGATAAAATAGCTTCTCAATTTACATCTATCCAGTGACTACTGAATTCTAGTATTTTTTTATATAAAATCCCTCGAAAAGATTAATTTGGTGAAAATATGCATTTCACCCTTAGGGGCCTAGGCGTATTTGTTCACAAATATCGTTCAAACCACATGAAAGTGAATGTAACTAAATGAACTGTAATAAAATATGTCTCATTTAATATTGTATATATCGAATGTTGGAACATAAAATAGCTTCTCAATTTACATCAATCCAGGGACTAATGAATTTTAGTATATTTTAATATAAAATCCCTCGAAAAGATGAATTTGGTGAAAATCTATATTTCACCCTTAGACGTATTTTTTCAAAAATATCGTTCAAACCACATGAGAGTGAATGTAACTAAATGAACTGTAATAAAATATGTCTCATTTAATATTGTATATATCGAATATTGGAACATAAAATAGCTTCTCTATTTACATCAATCCAGTGACTAATGAATTTTAGTATTTTTCTATTTAAAATCCCTCGAAAAGATGAATTTGGTGAAAATTTATATTTCACCCTTAAGGGCCTTAGGCATATGTGTTCAAAAATATCGTTCAAACCACATGAAAGTGAATGTAACTAAATGAACTGTAATAAAATATGTCTCATTTAATATTGTATATATCGAATATTGGAACATAAAAAAGCTTCACAATTTACATCAATCCAGTGACTAATGAATTTTAGTATTTTTCTATATAAAATCCCTCGAAAAGATGAATTTGGTGAAAATTTATATTTCACCCTTAAGGGCCTTAGGCATATGTGTTCAAAAATATCGTTCAAACCACATGAAAGTGAATGTAACTAAATGAACTGTAATAAAATATGTCTCATTTAATATTGTATATATTGAATATTGGTACATAAAATAGCTTCTCAATTTACATCAATCCAGTGACGACTGGATTCTAATATTTTTTTTTTGTATAAAATCCCTCCAAAAAAATAATTTGGTGAAAATCTATATTTCACCCATAGGCATATTTATACAAATATATCGTTTAAACCACACGAAAGTGAATGTTACTAAATGAACTGTAATAAAATATGTCTTATTTAATATTGTATATATTGAATATTGGAACATAAAATAGCTTCTCTATTTACATCAATCCAGTGATTACTGTATTCTATTTTTTTTTTGTATAAAATCCCTCGAAAAAATAATTTGGTGAAAATCTATATTTCACCCATAGGCATATTTATACAAATATATCGTTCAAACAACACGAAAGTGAATGTTACTAATTGAACTGTAATAAAATATGTCTTATTTAATATTGTATATATTGAATATTGGAACATAAAATAGCTTCTCAATTTACATCAATCCAGTGACTACTGGATTCTAGTAGTTTTTTGTATTAAATCACTCGAAAAAAATAATTTGGTGAAAATCTATATTTCACCCTTAGAGGCCTTAGGCATATCTGTTCAAAAATATCGTTCAAACCACATGAAAGTGAATGTAACCAAATGAACTGTAATAAAATATGTCTCATTTAATATTGTATATATTGAGTATTGGTAGATAAAATAGCTTCTCAATTTACATCAATCCAGTGACTACTGGATTCTAATAGTTTTTTGTATAAAATCCCTCGAAAAAAATAGTTTTCTGAAAATCTGTATTTCACCCATAGGCATATTTATACAAATATATCGTTCAAACCACACGAAAGTGAATGTTACTAAATGAATTGTAATAAAATATGTCTCATTTAATATTGTATATATCGAATATTGGAACATAAAATAGCTTCTCAATTTACATCAATCCAGTGACTAATGAATTTTAGTATTTTTTTAAATAAAATACCTCGAAAAGATGAATTTGGTGAAAATTTGGTGAAAATTTGGTGAAAATTTGGTGAAAATTTGTATTTCCCCCTTAGGGGCATTAGGCATATTTGTTCAAAAATATCCATCAAACCACATGATAGTGAATGTAACTAAATGAACTGTAATAAAATATGTCTCATTTAATATTGTATATATCGAATATTGGAACATAAAGCTTCTCAATTTACATCAATCCAGTGACTAATGAATTTTAGTATTTTTTATACAAAATCCCTCGAAAAGATGAATTTGGTAAAAATTTATATTTCACCCTTAGGGGCCTTAGGCATATTTGTTCAAAAATATCCATCAAACCACATAAAATTGAATGTAACTAAATGAACTGTAATAAAATATGTCTCATTTAATTTTGTATATATTGAGTATTGTTAGATAAAATAGCTTCTCAATTTACATCAATCCAGTGACTACTGGATTCTAGTAGTTTTTTGTATAAAATCCCCCGATAAAAATAATTTGGTGAAAATCTATATTTCACCCATAGGCATATTTATACAAATATATCGTTCAAACCACATGAAAGTGAATGTAACTAAATGAACTGTAATAAAATATGTCTCATTTAATATTGTATATATCGAATATTGGAACATAAAATAGCTTCTCAATTTACATCAATCCAGTGACTACTGGATTCTAGTAGTTTTTTGTATTAAATCACTCGAAAAAAATAATTTGGTGAAAATCTATATTTCACCCTTAGAGGCCTTAGGCATATCTGTTCAAAAATATCGTTCAAACCACATGAAAGTGAATGTAACCAAATGAACTGTAATAAAATATGTCTCATTTAATATTGTATATATTGAGTATTGGTAGATAAAATAGCTTCTCAATTTACATCAATCCAGTGACTACTGGATTCTAGTAGTTTTTTGTATAAAATCCCTCGAAAAAAATAGTTTTCTGAAAATCTGTATTTCACCCATAGGCATATTTATACAAATATATCGTTCAAACCACACGAAAGTGAATGTTACTAAATGAATTGTAATAAAATATGTCTCATTTAATATTGTATATATCGAATATTGGAACATAAAATAGCTTCTCAATTTACATCAATCCAGTGACTAATTAATTTTAGTATTTTTTTAAATAAAATACCTCGAAAAGATGAATTTGGTGAAAATTTGGTGAAAATTTGGTGAAAATTTGGTGAAAATTTGTATTTCCCCCTTAGGGGCCTTAGGCATATTTGTTCAAAAATATCCATCAAACCACATGAAAGTGAATGTAACTAAATGAACTGTAATAAAATATGTCTCATTTAATATTGTATATATCGAATATTGGAACATAAAGCTTCTCAATTTACATCAATCCAGTGACTAATGAATTTTAGTATTTTTTATACAAAATCCCTCGAAAAGATGAATTTGGTAAAAATTTATATTTCACCCTTAGGGGCCTTAGGCATATTTGTTCAAAAATATCCATCAAACCACATAAAATTGAATGTAACTAAATGAACTGTAATAAAATATGTCTCATTTAATTTTGTATATATTGAGTATTGTTAGATAAAATAGCTTCTCAATTTACATCAATCCAGTGACTACTGGATTCTAGTAGTTTTTTGTATAAAATCCCCCGATAAAAATAATTTGGTGAAAATCTATATTTCACCCATAGGCATATTTATACAAATATATCGTTCAAACCACATGAAAGTGAATGTAACTAAATGAACTGTAATAAAATATGTCTCATTTAATATTGTATATATCGAATATTGGAACATAAAATAGCTTCTCAATTTACATCAATCCAGTGACTACTGGATTCTAGTAGTTTTTTGTATTAAATCACTCGAAAAAAATAATTTGGTGAAAATTTATATTTCACCCTTAGGGGCCTTAGGCATATTTGTTCAAAAATATCGTTCAAACCACATGAAAGTGAATGTAACTAAATGAACTGTAATAAAATATGTCTCATTTAATATTGTATATATTGAATATTGGAACATAAAATAGCTTCTCAATTTACATCAATCCAGTGATTACTGGATTCTAATTTTTTTTTGTATAAAATCCCTCGAAAAAAATAATTCGGTGAAAATCTACATTTCACCCATAGGCATATTTATACAAATATATCGTTCAAACCACACGAAAGTGAATGTTACTAAATGAACTGTAATAAAATATGTCTCATTTAATGTTGTATATATTGAATATTGGAGCATAAAATAGCTTCTCAATTTACATCAATCCAGTGATTACTGGATTCTAATTTTTTTTTGTATAAAATCCCTCGAAAAAAATAATTCGGTGAAAATCTACATTTCACCCATAGGCATATTTATACAAATATATCGTTCAAACCACACGAAAGTGCATGTTACTAAATGAACTGTAATAAAATATGTCTCATTTAATATTGTATATATTGAATATTGGAACATAAAATAGCTTCTCAATTTACATCAATCCAGTGACTACTGGATTCTAATATTTTTTTTGTATAAAATCCCTCGAAAAAAATAATTTGGTGAAAATCTATATTTCACCCATAGGCATATTTATACAAATATATCGTTCAAACCACACGAAAGTGAATGTTACTAAATGAACTGTAATAAAATATGTCTCATTTAATATTGTATATATTGAATATTGGTAGATAAAATAGCTTCTCAATTTACATCAATCCAGTGACTACAGGATTCTAATACTTTTTTTTTGTCTAAAATCCCTCGAAAAAAATAATTTCGTGAAAATCTATATTTCACCCATAGGCATATTTATACAAATATATCGTTCAAACCACACTAAAGTGAATGTTACTAAATGAACTGTAATAAAATATGTCTTATTTAATATTGTATATATTGAATATTGGAGCATAAAATAGCTTCTCAATTTACATCAATCCAGTGATTACTGGATTCTAATTTTTTTTTGTATAAAATCCCTCGAAAAAAATAATTTGGTGAAAATCTATATTTCACCCATAGGCATATTTATACAAATATATCGTTCAAACCACACGAAAGTGAATGTTACTAAATGAACTGTAATAAAATATGTCTCATTTAATATTGTATATATTGAATATTGGAACATAAAATAGCTTCTCAATTTACATCAATCCAGTGACTACTGGATTCTAGTAGTTTTTTGTATTAAATCCCTCGAAAAAAATAATTTGCTGAAAATCTGTATTTCACCCATAGGCATATTTATACAAATATATCGTTCAAACCACACGAAAGTGAATGTTACTAAATGAATTGTAATAAAATATGTCTCATTTAATATTGTATATATCGAATATTGGAACATAAAATAGCTTCTCAATTTACATCAATCCAGTGACTAATGAATTTTAGTATTTTTTATACAAAATCCCTAGAAAAGATGAATTTGGTGAAAATTTATATTTCACCCTTAGGGGCCTTAGGCATATTTGTTCAAAAATATCCATCAAACAACATAAAATTGAATGTAACTATATGAACTGTAATAAAATATGTCTCATTTAATATTGTATATATTGAATATTGGTAGATAAAATAGCTTCTCAATTTACATCAATCCAGTGAGTGGTGAATTTTAGTATTTTTTTATATAAAATCCCGCGAAAAGATGAATTTGGTGAAAATTTATATTTCACCCTTAGGGGTCTTAGGCATATTTGTTCAAAAATATCCATCAAACCACATAAAATTGAATGTAACTATCTGAACTGTAATAAAATATGTCTCATTTAATATTGTATATATTGAATATTGGTAGATAAAATAGCTTCTCAATTTACATCAATCCAGTGACTGGTGAATTTTAGTATTTTTTTATATAAAATCCCGCGAAAAGATGAATTTGGTGAGAATTTATATTTCACCCTTAGGGGTCTTAGGCATATTTGTTCAAAAATATCCATCAAACCACATAAAAGTGAATGTAACTAAATGAACTGTAATAAAATATGTCTCATTTAATATTGTATATATTGAGTATTGTTAGATAAAATAGCTTCTCAATTTACATCAATCCAGTGACTACTGGATTCTAGTAGTTTTTTGTATAAAATCCCTCGATAAAAATAATTTGATGAAAATCTATATTTCACCCATAGGCATATTTATACAAATATATCGTTCAAACTACACGTAAGTGAATGTTACTAAATGAACTGTAATAAAATATGTCTCATTTAATATTGTATATATCGAATATTGGAACATAAAATAGCTTCTCAATTTACATCAATCCAGTGACTAATGAATTTTAGTATTTTTTTATATAAAATCCCTCGAAAAGATTAAATTGGTGAAAATTTATATTTCACCCTTAGGGGCCTTAGGTATATTTGTTCAAAAATATCGTTCAAACCACATGAAAGTGAATGTAACTAAATGAACTGTAATAAAATATGTCTCATTTAATATTGTATATATCGAATATTAGAACATAAAATAGCTTCTCAATTTACATCAATCCAGTGACTAATGAATTTTAGTATTTTTCTATATAAAATCCCTCGAAAAGATGAATTTGGTGAAAATTTATATTTCACCCTTAGGGGCCTTAGGCATATTTGTTCAAAAATATCGTTCAAACCACATGAAAGTGAATGTAACTAAATGAACTGTAATAAAATATGTCTCATTTAATATTGTATATATTGAATATTGGAACATAAAATAGCTTCTCAATTTACATCAATCCGGTGACTACTGGATTCTAATATTTTTTTTTTGTATAAAATCCCTCGAAAAGATGAATTTGGTGAAAATTTATATTTCACCCTTAGGGGCCTTAGGCATATTTGCTCAAAAAATATCCATCAAACCACATGATAGTGAATGTAACTAAATGAACTGTAATAAAATATGTCTCATTTAATATTGTCTATATCGAATATTGGAACATAAAATAGCTTCTCAGTTTACATCAATCCAGTGACTAATGAATTTTAGTATATTTTTATATAAAATCCCTCGAAATGATGAATTTGGTGAAAATTTATATTTCACCCTTAGGGGCCTTAGACATATTTGTTCAAGAATATCGTTCAAACCACATGAAAGTGAATGTTACTAAATGAACTGTAATAAAATATGTCTTATTTAATATTTTATATATTGAATATTGGAACATAAAATAGCTTCTCAATTTGCATCAATCCAGTGGCCGCAGAATTTTAGTATTTTTTTATATAAAATCCCTCGAAAAGATGAATTTGGTGAAAATCTATATATCACCCTTAGGGGTCTTAGGCATATGTTCGAAAATATCGTTCAAACCACATGAAAGTGAATGTAACTAAATGAACTGTAATAAAATATGTCTCATTTAATATTATATATATCGAATATTGAAGCATAAAATAGATTCTCAATTTACATCAATCCAGTGAATACTGGATTCTAGTATTTTTTGTATAAAATCCCTCGAAAAAATAATTTGGTGAAAATCTATTTTTCACCCATAGGCATATTTATACAAAAATATCTTTCAAACCATACGAAAGTGAATGTTACTAAATGAACTGTAATAAAATATGTCTTATTTGATATTGTATATATTGAATATTGAAAGATAAAATAGCTTCTCAATTTACATCTATCCAGTGACTACTGAATTCTAGTATTTTTTTATATAAAATCCCTCGAAAAGATTAATTTGGTGAAAATATGCATTTCACCCTTAGGGGCCTTGGCGTATTTGTTCACAAATATCGTTCAAACCACATGAAAGTGAATGTAACTAAATGAACTGTAATAAAATATGTCTTATTTAATATTGCATATATCGAATATTGGAACATAAAATAGCTTCTCAATTTACATCGATCCAGTGACTACTGAATTCTAGTATTTTTTATATCAAATCCCTCGAAAAGATAAATTTGGTAAAAATCTATATTTCACACTTAGACGTATTTTTTCAAAAATATCGTTCAAACCACATGAAAGTGAATGTAACTGAATGAACTGTAATATTATATGTCTTTTTTAATATTGTGCATATTGAATATTGGTAGATAAAATATCTCCTCAATTTGCATCAATCATGTGACTACAGGATTCTAGTATTTTTTATATAGAATCATTCGACAAAATTTGATTAGAGTTAATCTATATTTCACCGTTAGGCATATTTGTACAAAAATATCGCTCAAATATCATGAACGTGAATGTAACTAAAGGAACTGTAATTAAAATGTCAACTTTAATATTGTAATTATATTGAATATTGATAGATATAATAGCTTCTCAATTTGCATCAATCCAGGTACTGGATTCTAGTATTTTTTATATAAAATCCCTCGAAAAAAATAATTTGGTGAAAATCTATATTTCACTCTTAGGCATATTTGTACAAAAATGTCGTTCAAATCACACAAAAGTGAATATTAAATGAACTGTAATAAACTATGTGTTATTTAATATTGTATATATTGAATATTCGAAGATAAAATAGCGTCTCAATATACTAATGTAACTAAAGTAACTGTAATTAAAATGTCAACTTTAATATTGTATATATTGAATATTGATAGATATAATAGCTTCTCAATTTGCGTCAATCCAGGTACTGGATTCTAGTATTTTCTATTTAAAATCCCTCGAAAAAATTAATTTGGTGAGAATCTACTTTTCACCTTTAGGCATATTTGTACAAAAATATCGTTAAAACCACATGAAAATGAATGTAATATTGTATATATTGAATATTGGAAGATAAAATAGCTTCTCAATTTACATCAATCCAGTGATTAAACTGGATTCCAGTAATTTTTTATATATATCTCTTGAAAATGTAATAAGATGAATTTCTACAATAAACCCTTAGGTAATATATGTATAAGTCTACAAGTTCAAAGAACATGAAGAAAAATTAAACTTCTCACTTTTGCCAATAATAGTTATGATTATACTGTATATTCTACGATCATAAGCAAACATTTTTCTATGACATTATTATATGAATTGTCATAAAGCAAGTAAAGCCCTTTAATATTTAATTACCTACCTGTATATTTCAATGTAAGAAAGCACCATAGAAATGTATCGTTCATATTTAATATTGGTTGTATATATACTTGTATAATATAAGGTACGAAACCAACTTGTATATTTCGGTCTGGGTAATATAAAGCTGAGTACTATATATCGATATTTCCAGTAAGCTCCAGAGAAATTTTGTTTTCATCTGAAAAAAGTTACGTTTTTTTTTCGAAAATATATAGAGAAATAAATTGAAAGGAGAAGAAATTATCTTCTGAGCTCGAGGGTCGCACCCATACTGCTGTTTTCTATAGCGTAGAATTAGATAGTCTTAATTAAAATCACCTTCATTTGCCTATTATGGACGAAACATCTGTTCGCATATCAACCCAATTAGGTACATATATAGAAATATAAAATACTTTTAAATATTCTTCCGTAATTTTTTTGGCTATTGTAAACTGATTGTAAACAATGCATAGTAAGTTGTAGGTACTCATGTGACGTCAAAACCTACGTTGTGAGTGATCAGACGGGTCCATTTACTCTTGTACCAATTTGGAGAATCTTTGGGCGGATGCTCGTGCTCATGAACTTGAAAAACTATGGTTAACGCGAGGTCGACGCCTCGTATATATAAAAGTTTAGAACAGGATATTGTTGCAGAGTTAAATAAATATTCCAGTTATCAGCAGTGAAACTGATCTTAAATAAAATGCTCCAAATAATAACGGTGAGTATTTCGTTGTTATTTAGACAACAAATGAAATTCAGTTTATCATGGTTCCAAAGCATTATTTCTTCCAATTACACAACGTCTATTTGATAAATCATTTCTTAGGACTCTAAAAAATACCTTTATGAATTAAATTTGAAATAATCAGTCTCAGAAATAGATATTTCGGCCATTTTCCAATCACATTTTTGATAAAACTGGTATACGTATTTCGAAATATATTTGCAATTGTTTTTCCACTACCTAAGTTCCAAACCCGAGTAAAAAAGACATCATACTTAAACATTTTTCTACAGAACTCAAACATTGCTTTCTCGCTTATTTTTATTAATTGTTATTTTTGTGTCATTCTACCACAGCTGTTACTTTTGGCCATATTTACATCATCTCAGGCCGGTATAGTTCCAGCTTTACCAAAATACCTGGAAGGCCCCAGCTCAAGAACAGTTCTCATTGGCCCCGACGGCAGTAAAATTGATGCATTCTTGCCAGGTGGAAAGATTCTATTGGAGAATGACAATCAAGGACCTGTCCTTCAAGGAGCTCCAATAGTATATGAGAAACAATCAGTACAACTGCACGGTATTCCAGTTCATGTGATTCATGAAGAAGGAATGGTTCTTCAAGAAACAAAAACTGAAAAAACTGCTGAAATTGCAAACGAGAAGGTGTCTGTGGAGGAATCAACTGAAGACTTGTCTGCTTCCTCAATTGAAGCAGTCACTTCAAGTGAAGTATCAGCTATCTCAGAAGAAGCAACAACTGAAGGAATGGAACTAACAACCCATCCAGAAGAGAATACTAGAACTGATAACATATTACAAATTGGAATAAATTCTGAAGTTTCTGAGAATCACAAATATCATCATTTTGTTAGAAATGATGATGAATTTGCCGCACCAATAAATGGTCATTTTGATCATTCATTCCAAGGACACTATGATCACCCATAAAACGAGGAACATAATTTCAACTTTTTCGATCACCATTATTGAAAACTTAACCACACAGACTGATCATAATTAACTATGTTATAAACATGAATAAATTATTGTAACAATAATCTTTGATTTTTATATGGCAGATATATTTAGGACTCGATTGCGATACGGAAGAGTTGGCTTCCATCTCTAGAACTACATTTTTGATTCCTTATTAAGTTAACGACCCTTCTGTATAATCAAGACTCCTATGGAAGTTTCTGTTTATGTCTACTAGTGATCCGCGAAATTTCCGAGATAACGATCTGGCTTGTAAGGTTAATTCCTGTTGGGTACCTCTGGTTTTTTCATCGAAACTACTTTATTATCTCTTTTTTATGTTGTAGACGATTCTAGAAAATATAATAACCAAATAGCTTATTATTTCTTCTTGTGGACAATAAAGCTATTAGAAGATAATAATTTGGTATTTGACAAGAGACTTTATTGATAAAATGTTTAAAAATGACTTCTTTGTGAGTAATTAACGAAAATCATTAAACAAGGACTGACTTCATTAGATCATTAATTTTAAAATGGGTGCAAAAATTCTTCTATAGCTGAAATATCATCTCTTGGCATCATCGCTTTATGATTTCTAGGTTAAGTGCTGTTATTTCATGCTTTTTAGTGAAACATGGAATGAAGTCGATGCCATAAAATACCTTTTAGGTATATGTTTATCAAATTCTCAATTATTTTTAAGCCTATTATCATTAACGAGTTCGCATGATACGAGTTCTACTTGCTTGTCAAACACCCCTTGGCCCTAATTCAGTATAAGTAATTTGCTTACAATGCGATTTTTTTTCAAACCCACCTGCCCCTCGGCCTTATATTATGAGTCATGTTAAATGATGAGGAAATCAATAATTAATTGTTCAAAAATTTAAGCGATTCTTCCTAGTTTTTGTTATTCCGGGAAGGTAGTACAAATTCGCTGTTTATCCTTGTAGGCAATTACCATATGATGTTGCAAATTTCACTTCCTTCTGTTACGCCAAGTAATAAATAATTAATAAACTATCAGTTTACATCATTCAAAAAATATTCGCATATTCGAATATTCGAGAAAGCAAAAAAAATATATATTTTAAATTATTAATTAAATATTTTATGTAGGTATATCACGTACTCAAAATGTACTTATAATTTGAAAAACAAAAAACTCCAAGTCATCTCCACATTTTATTGTATTTTAAATTAAGTTGTGACACATGTCTCGGTTATTTAATTACTTAATTTTGGTATTTTTGGGGTATTATGGACAAACGTTAAATAAATTTTTTCACTTTATTAATAAGGAATTTCTGAATTAAAATTATAAAAAACATTATTTCGTGTGAATATCTGAATAAACATTTTGTTTTATTTTGTTTTGTTTTTGTACATTCTTTTCACAATCTTTTTACAACATTCTAATATTTTATGATTTAATAACATTTTTAAGTTAACTTAGAATTTACATTAAACTGTTTTTATAGAACCTTTATTTGATTGATAATGGTGTTGTACAACACCGAAACATGTCTCACAACTTAATTTAAAATACAATAAAATGTGTAGATGACTTGGAGTTTCTTCTTTTTCAACTTATATTCTACTCCACTTTGAGATCATGGACTTTTACTTACAATATGTAGGTATCTATAATGTTTTGCTGTGCGGACTTATTATTTGAAAATATAGCCAGCTAAAAGCATTATTTCATGAAGTGGCAGGCCGTTGAAAATGTGAGCAGAATTAAATTGGTAACAAAACAGAAATACTTATTTGATACAAAGCTACAGTATCGGATTACTGTTTCAACGTGATATATGAAGATATATATACACAGTCGATATACACAGTCGATTACTTAATTTCTTACTTAGCAGCTTATTTTTTTGAAAATCTAGTGTATCCTCACACAAAGGACTCTCCTACTACAAAAAAAATCAATCGAATATGAAACCGTCAGATCAGTCAATTTAACCGTTAAATTTTTTCAGCATGCCGAGACAAGCAACATTGTTCAATATTGACGTAGGTAGGAGAAACAGTTTAGCCAGAGAATAAGAAAAAAATACCAATTCATTTGAATGAATGTATTTGTGCCCAAAATTACCCACCAGAAATGGTACACTGAGAATTATTTTTCGAAAATCTAGAATCTGATATGGCAAAATTTAGGACGGTCATTTCTGAAAACCTTTAACTTATTTTTCAAATATCTCGGACTCTGAGCATCCTTTGGGGAGGTAACTTTGTGAGTCATTATATTGTGAACCTATTACAAAATCAACTTGATTCTATTGCCATCAAATAGGAGACGCCTTAGTGACTTCTGGATCACTCAAAATGGTAAAATTAATAAATTTTCACAAAATTAGGATCGTCTTTATTAGATGAAAAAGACATAACAATATTTATTGTACTTGAAATAAAATTAATCAAAAATAGCTTCTTGACTAAGAAAGTGATACTTAACTTTTTAATGAAGAAATTCACTAGGATCAAAAATATTTGTCTTTGGAAGTACCCACTAGGTTATAAATTCATTTCAGGAATGGCCTATGTCATGTTGAAAATTAATAAAAATAAAACAAACATAAGGCTTTGTATGTATACAATTAACAAATTAAATTTACTACTGGCATTTGTAATTGATACGTCAAAAGATTATGAAGCTCTATAATACTCTAATGAGAAGAAAGTTGGATCACGGCTCATGTTCTATAGTACCGTAAATAAATTGCCAAAAAAAAACTCTACACTATTCTCCTTGGCCAATGAACCTCCTCTACATTTACTAAATTTACGACGGCAACAGCTGACCTTGAAATATGCACCATGAGTTTTATCAAACAAAAGTAGTTTAATATATTCGACCATGATGAAAGTGAGTGTGGTACGTGAGAATTTCTACGACAGTAACCTGATCAAATGCATCCCATTCCGGGAAAGAATACAACATAGTGGTTATGACGTTGCACAAGTACCTAAAATCGATAAATTACTTACAATGCTCCTGATAAGTTTCACAAATCCTCTTATCTTTTAAACTGTATTCCAAGAAATCATCTTCCTTCCCAATCACTTCCTTCAAATTTATACTGACGCATCTAAGACAGCACAAGGACATGCCGCAGTTTAAATTGGCAGTCATACTGGAATCACTCAGAATAGATAGTAAGATAATATCTTTCAGAGAAAGAAGGTATTCTTATCTCTTGCAAATATTCCAAACAACACTATTGTTCATAATATAAAAGAAACATTCCTTTCATGTTTTTGTCACATAATCTAACAAAGAAACAGACCACCGCCTGCTCACATGATCGATATATGCAAATTATTTCGAGTTTTTTCATTGTATTACCAATTCCTAATGATAATTCTATATCAATATCTGTATTGAAAGGTCATCGAAAGTATATAACTTACCATTCATCGTTCTTACTTCTGTTTAATAATAATAATAAGAGGAATGAATTGCGGAAATTTAATATGAGACATGTTGGCAAAATTTTGCAAGAATTCAAAAGAAAACTTATAACCTCGTTTTCTTTACTTGATCAATGTAAGTGTGAAGGATAAAGGAGATATGCACAAGAGATTTAAAGATCTTAAAAATCACCTTCACTGTGTCAATCACTAGATATTGATTGTATCACGAATATAAATATCCAGATTACTTATAATTAAGAACAAGGCAAGTTCATTAACTAAATATATTTTCCACATATATGTTAATATTGATGTGATCTAGCAAATATTTTTTTAAATAAGGAGGTACTCGCATTCTAGGCAATTCCTGTTATAATAAAGGACAATCAGAGATCATTGCAAAATCACAAGAAACACACTTATAAGTATAGAATGATTATGTAAATTTATGTATGTTTTATTGATCTAAGGTTACAGTTACAAAATTGAAGCATTTTGTAATCGCAATATTGTATATATTACGTTTAAGGTAACATTTGTTCAAGAAAGCGAATTAAAAAACAATATGAAAATGAAAATAGACTAACTGTGTAACTTAAAAAGTTAACACAATGCTGAAAGACACATCTTAATTCCTATGTAATTTTCAATGAAAAAGATTTGAATTACTGAAGTGACACTGACACTTGTAGAGAAGAGCAGACTGTTAGGCATGACAATGTATAATAGTAATTTATAATACAAGTGTGTAACATGGGCGAAATTTTAAGACAACATGAACCTAAGTAAATGTCAAATTCAATAAAGAATGAGTTTGGTTTATGTCACGACGAACAATGGCGAGTCGTAACAACTACTGTCACAGGTTTTATAGATATTTATTTATCGAGGCTCAAATATAAAGATAGTGTACCCCGTCCCCATATCCACGAGAAACTCCTCCAGCACCCCCTGATAACTGGCATTGCGGCATTACTATGCAAACAGTCGAGTTCAATTTTTATCTGTTCCAATTGCCTTCCACTTGCCTCCCAATTTACCTTTTCTGTGATCATCTAATCTACAAGGTTGTCCGACGGAATGTGTGACCCTGAGTGGGTACCCAGCATCTTCTACAATGGAAAAGCGCATGTTTCTTATCATCTTCTTCCACTTCACAATCTGGACAGCGTGCCTCCTCAAATCGTCGGAATCGGGAAAGATATGATGCCACTTCATTTTCCCAGATCTGAAAAATGTCTAAGTCTGTCTCCTCTACATCCCATCTCCCTTGTCAATTCCTGAGAAGGCGTCTTGGGCCTCTCTGGCTTTAATTTCAACAAATTTCTTACATATTTCCATATGTACGAGACGTATGCTCGCTACCACCATTCAGTAATGTGCGGTACTCAACAATCTTTGCGTTATGCTGATGATTCGCTATTCCTTACAAGAAAGTATCGAATGATGCTGATGGAGATTCGGAATTACAGGTTCAGGAGAAAGAGCGGGATAAGTATATTAATTTGAAGGACAATACTCGTATGCGTGTTAGGAATAAGCCAGCTGAACAGCGACAAGGAAGCTTATTTCTATAGTTTATTAGTTTGTCAACTAGCGTATAGGGACGAATCTAATCTCTTACAGAATAATGAAACAGCTGAGGAGTGTTTTTGCAAAGAAAAACTTATCTAAGACCACTCCAGGATAACGTTACATCGGAACAAATTGCTCATGCTGAACAAGTCATTCAGCAGGCCTTGGCTCATGCCGTTACAGTAAATGTTGCTCGGGATGAAGCAAATGCAGTAGATCCTACAGTGCTGATGAGAAAATAGTAATAATGGATGAGGATAATTTTTGTGGAAAAATTGATGAGTGATCAATCAATGTCAGACGATTTGTTCGTCACAAGTATTCGAGGTCTTAATGTATAGCGAAAGAACTTATTTCAGAATGTTATTGGCGTTATTGAGAAATAGTTGATTCGACACGATCATCAGATGTTGCTCTTTATGACGGGTGGTAATGGAAGCGGGAAGTCGTTTCCATTGAAGTCGATGAGTATAATGAATTAATGTTCGATCAGAATTCCAAAAAATATTGAGCATATATCATGAATTCTGTAGATGAGTCGAGAGAGATTGTAACATAAGTAAAGACACCACGAAATTATATTGTTCTAAATGATGTGAAAAATGTAGTGGACTCCTAGGAACGCCTAAATTAGTAGCTGCATGTCAGCTGGGCCAAAACTGAAATTCAATCCGCTTATCGTTGAGGGTACGGATAAGAGTGACCGTTCAGCTGGGCCAAGGGACCCTTTTCAAATTCTTCGAATCCTATTAATATTATTAATGAATTTTAAGAATACGTTGTCTAACTACCTCTTGATATCATTATATAAAGTGGTAGAAGACAAAACTGGTCAGCGCCAGACGGTCTTACGAATGGTGCCACGGGAGTTATTAAGAAATTCAAATGACACTAAGAAGAGAATTACCTGAAACAGTAATGATAAAATTCGATGATGAAAGATGCAGATGGCTGTATTGCAATAGCCCAAGATGACGCAACTTTCCAAGCGTAAATTTTGAGCGTAAAATACTTCTATTGATATTGACCTGGGCTATAACAGTTCATAGATTACAAGGAACCACTCTTGACGCGTAAAGTCCTTAGATGGTCTTGCTCTTTCGGAGTTAGAGCCCAACAAATTATTGAAATTTCCTCATGATGAGAAAGCGTTCACGAAAATGGTTAGGCTGCGAGGTTTATTGGCATCTCAATCGTGAATTGAATGTTCATAAAGGAGTGAGATATAATCCATATTGACATATAAATGATGATTTCTGAGCTGAGTACCTGAGTCTCTCCCTCGTTATTATACTTTAGTATTATGAGAATTCTAAGATATAAATAGTTAAGGCTATGAGAGACAAAATGTCCAGATCAAATGTTGCTGGATATGGTCTCTTCTTTAATTTGGAGTTGGAGTTTCCAAAAAATTAGCCCATTCCATATAGCGGAAACCTGTGATTTTTTCAAATGTCTGATTCAAACGTATCCGGATATGGTATCTGCTTTAATTTTGCTGGCCCAGATTTTCAAGTTCGAAAAAAAATGCCTTCACCTCTCAATTTGAGGGGACTCGCAATAGTCCTCATTCAAATGAAAAAAGAATGTTCAAAATCGGAGCACGTTTACCATGCAAACGCCGAGAGAGAACATCCATAATAAAAATGCAGACAAATAGTCGAATTCTATGCAGCCTCCGTTTGGAAAGTCAGTCAAAAAGGACCTACACTTATATGGAAAAAAAAACACAAAATGACGTCCCAAACAAGATGCTAAAATATTTTACACCTACCATAAATAACCCTCATTAGCTTCAATTTCAATATAAATACATAAAATGTATTTATATTGATATATTTAATCAAAAATTCAAGTCGCGCTTGGTAAGTAATAATTTACCGAAGTAATCATAGATCTATCAATGAAACAATCCCGTTGAAATGTACATTTACTCTTGCACGAAACACGAGCAGCGTTTTTGAACCATTTCAAAGAAGAAGAAAAATAACTTATCAAAACTATATCTCTTTCTACAGCAGAAAGCTACATAACTGCATCGGGCTTGGCGGCGATAAATTACAAACCACCTTTATTATTACTGTCCACTCTCCTCTCAGGATTTCAATGTTCACAGAAATTGTTGTACTTGGACATGATCATACGAGAGAAATACTACCAACAATGGGCCCAGAGAACGACATCACCTCACAGTCTAGAAGAATCTCCGCGCGACTCAACAGTACAGGAAGTTCATTGTATTATTTGAGAATACGTCAGACACAGACAGGATATAAGGAAGATCGAATGTACACATTCACAACTAATAAAAAAAAAGAATGGCAGCACACGACGAGAACGACGCTTAACGTACAAACGAACGAATACGCTAATTAATTTAACACAAAAAGGTCTTCCGCAAGGTCAGCAAATTATTATTATACCTATAAATGTGGTATAACTCAGCTAGACGAATTTAGTATCAGTTCTAAAATCGACGACGGTGAAGACACCACCACACACTCCTATAATATACCTAAAATGGATACCAAAACCAACAAATTGATAGTGAGTAGTAGTAGTTTGAGTTCAGTTCAGTTTCAGCGTGTTTACTATAAGTGACAGGACCACTGTGCATTTGTAATGATGTAATGTGTTTGTTTTTGTTGTTCTTGTTCCCTTCAGTTGTATTTAGAACCGGTCTTCTATTTATAATTTCTCGTCGATTCGTGATGGAATTTTAATTATATCCAATAGTTACACTTTCATCATTGATGATTTTAAATAAAATATGAATGTCGACCAGTTTTTGTCACATCGATCAAAAACAACTCGTCATGAGGTTTCAGAAAATCTGTAAGGATGCAAAAAATGGTTATCTGTATTTGGTGTCAAATTACTTCGAATTTTCCAGCGCCTTATAGTGTCCATGTAACAGTAAGATAAAAAAAATAATCACAAATGTGAAACTGGCACATTACCTTGAAATGTAAAATTAAATATTCTTAGAAATGGAGCAACATTATAATATTCTTCTGATATTTAAAAACAGTTAAAACAGGTTGAACCGTCTTTATCAAATCTTGTTCCTAAATGCTAGAGTATCCAGAAAAACCACACATCTTATTTGTTTTTTTATCTCAGAAAATCACATGCTCCGTACAGTTATTTGGTTGAACGTCAACACTTTATTATTTGTCAAAAGATAGAAAGTGTAATCTACCTGAAATGTCATCCAGTGATGTCATAGAGTCTGTAACTCCCTCAATAATTCTGGAAATCTCTTTTTTTCAGAAAAGCAAAGATAACGCGATTTTTAAATCAAATTTTCTAATGCAGATTAATTTTCTAGTGCAGATTAATGTATCCAAAGGCGTATCATGGAATTACAGAAACCAATTGATTTTTTTACATGACAACCTGTCATTCTGCTAGCAAATTAAGAATAACTCATCAAAAACATCACCATTTTGTTATCGAGTAAATCTCATTCAAATCGAAAGAAATTATCTGTTTCCGCCTACGGCGTATATTTTTATATTGTCAAAATGACTGACAGCTAATGCAGTAAATAATAACAATGTCAAATAAGGATTCGCTAGAGGCGGCTTCAGATTTGCTAATTTAAATGAGTGTAAGACAATAAAATGTTTTTGCAATACAATCATGCAATGCTTTGACTCTGAAGAATCCAAAAATATAACAGGTTGTCATTAAAAAATGTTCTATGATCAAAAATTTGATCTAAAAATGAACCTAACTTGTCTTTTTTACAAAAACAATTACTTTCCGAGTTACTGAGGGTGTTACAGACTTGACAATCTCACTGTATAACCAATTTTCATTTAGTTACTCTTCAATTGAAGTAAAATAAAGAGGTAACCTAGTGTGTACTCCGTATCTGAATGTATTACCTTGGTTACAAAACTCACATTCGTCTTTTACACTTGAATAAGCATCTGCACAAAGCATCACTCAAATTAAACAATAATTTTGATATTAAAACTGTTTCGATAATTCCGATAATTCCGATAATTACATACACTATCGATTCACAAGCGATAAATTAACATAAGTTATCAGCTAATAATAGTTCTCTTCAATTGGTGGATGAACCATCCTATAATAGCAACTCCATATTGGCAATAGGTATCAACAACGTTGAGGTATTTTTTATAAAAAATTGCATTTTTCAATTCAAATTTATTCTTCATTATTTATATCATCGAAGACAGTTTGCTGCTACGACACTGATCAGCTTACAAAAATTTTCTTACCATTAATCACAAATGATTAATAACAACGACAGTCTTGGATAGAATTGCTTAATTTTTCAAACATATTGAAATACCTATAATATATTTGCTGAAGGTCTCCCTTGATATTCTCTTGTATATTGTAAGATTCACTAGAAAATAAGCTCGATCTTGTACTATTTTCGAACCTTGAATTTTAGCATATTATATATTTATTGCTACATAATTACAGAGGATGTCCGGTCGTTTAAAAATACAAGTATTTACTTCATTGAACAAAACAGCCTTCGGGGATACCTCTTAGAAGATTATAGGAAAGTGAAAGAAGATTAGGAATAGAATCTACTAAGGTCAACAATTATAGCATATTAAACACAATTTCGAATTTAAAACCAATAAATCTGATACGCAGATGATAGATTAGTCTTATCTTTACAACATCAAGTTCCAAACGGAATGAAATTCAATGCAATTTTGAAAACACTTTTCTTTTAATGCGCACATATGATTTTTTCCCAAAACTGAAGCAAAGATTAGAAACAATCCTTGACTGAAATTTGTTTTTAAATTAGTTGCGAACATATCAAAATCGTTTCATGTAAAGGAGGCTATAATAAGCAGCACTGTTACCATAAATGACTCACTCATGTTCCTTAAAAGTAGATATAAAGATTTCATTCATATTGGTTTACCAAATGAAACTTGGTACCCCAAATATTTATTTAAAAATGAAGAACTATTGACTTCATTGTACGTCAAATAGGGACAGTAACACATGACATGAATGAAAGACAATTACTACCTGTATTTATATTGTTCTCATCTTATCAGGTGGTGATCGTACTGTTCGTCATTAGTACTACTGTAGTGTCTGCTGAAATCTATGAACCAAGCCTGGAAGGCAACGATCAATTTATCGAGCTACAGCAACAACAACAAGACATCCGGTATGGTGCAAGGGTGGTACCCCCCTCTCTATTCGTTCAACGACCACCAAGTGGGCCTAGTTTTTCACAACCCATCGCAGTTCCCGTAGAGCACAATCATGTACCGGATGTTGTGATGTACTTGACATCTCCCTAAGGTGTCAAAGATATTGTTGTGTAGAGTGGACTGTACTGTACATAGTTACCAACTTAAGTTTAATAAATTATTCTTGTTCCTCTAGTTATTATTGCAAATCTTGTGAGAAAATTTCCGATTTGATAAATTAAACTCAGAAATGTGAGTAAATCTTTGACATTTCCTAAGATATTTTAGGAAATGTGAACTTGTGAACTGAAAGTAAGTACGTGGTGGAGAAAAAAAAATACGTGTTAGAATTTCAGAATACTAAAACACTGAAATAGGAAATATATGAATAAATTTAATATATATGCAGACCCATCAAGCCATCAACAAATAGTCAATGATCGTCAAGATTGAAAGACACTTTTTCAATCTTGAGATTTGAGCGAAACGTCAGCTTCTTTATATTATGCCAAGCTTTCGAGAATGTTCATTATTTTCCTCAGGGCAAACTCAACCACATTAAGCTAAAAATTTAATATACCTTTATACCTGCAACTAATCTATAATCCATTGTAATCAAGAATTTTAAGTAATCTAATGTTGTCGGATATAGCCTATACATAACGCATTATCATTCTTATTCTTATTCTTATTAAATAAAGGATTTACGGAAGGAATACGAGTATAGAAGCAAGCTAACCCCATAAGCCCTTTTATATTTAACGCAGTGATGGAGTCATTGTAGTTGGCTCTGGAGAGTAAGTATCACAAATGACACCAAT
This sequence comes from Crioceris asparagi, assembly GCA_958507055.1. Lineage (NCBI taxonomy): Eukaryota > Metazoa > Arthropoda > Insecta > Coleoptera > Chrysomelidae > Crioceris > Crioceris asparagi. The sequence goes on along the minus strand of OY293829.1, from coordinate 14,905,764 downwards.
GATATAGTCTTGATAAGTGACGATTTACTGTGAAAAATCACCTAACCGAGACTAGCCCCGATTAGGTGATACCTAGGTATGACGCTATCGATGACTAAATGCACTGCATTCAACATAACAACTATCGAGTTGTGATTGACTTCCGGGAGGATCTCCTTGGGCTGGAGTTAAAACTGAGAGCATAGGGTCTCGTCTTGCATCATCGCTCAGAGGATCAAGTGATCGACGAGGGTGAGGACTTTCTCGTGCAGGGAAATAACTATTAGGAGAGTGAATCGGGGGAAATCATCCCTGTTATGGTAGAAGCTATAGAAGCAATGCCCAAGAAGACGCTAAAGTGCTTAAGCAAATTAGCCATTAGCGACAAACATACGTCCAAAACTCTTATTTGATAAAGTTACGCAGTTCCTTCGAAATTTATAACGAGCTCATGGACTCCGTCGCCAAGGGTTCAGACAACATGTTCCGTGAGACCCTCGACATCTTACGGGGTATTTTCTGAGCATATAATCACCCCATTTTAAAGTAAATCAAATGCTCATTTTATTTAGATTATTATTCTTGTGAAATGTAGATCAATTCTTATGCAATAATGCTCTGGTAGTTTTGATTAAGAGCTAGATTTGAGACATACATGAATGAGCTTTTTTACTTACAACGCCCAATGTCTTATGGACATTTTGTTTTTTTTTATTTACGTTATTATTTCTGCTATTATTTCTCTTATTAAACAAATAACACTCTTTTAAAGAAAACACTGCAAAGGTATAAACAATTAAGACAAGTAAAGGGGGAAAGTTACATCTTTTAAAGCTAATAAAAACATGATAATTTCTTAAGAGAAGAAAATGCGCTCATATCGGATGTCAATTGTTCTCCCAAGATTAATATTACTTCATTCAATTTAGATGCGTTTTCTCATTTCATTGGAAACGTGTTAATGCATTATAATACTCGACCGCATATCGCACGAATAATTGTGGGATATCTGAACGAAGTGGACTTTGGACGAAAGATTTTCCCATCCCATTGGACATCACTGGAAACAACTGCAGAAGCACATTCGACGACCTGCTTCGCCTGACAGTCTTCGGGAGTTCCGAAGGCATTACATACTACATAAAAAAAATGTTGCCGTTCCTCAAGCTTTTATTATTGATTTTATTAATTCGGTAATACGTCGACTGGATAAAGTCGTTTGGGTGAGAGGATGTCGAATGATATAGAATGATGACCGTTCTGAAGAGTTATCAAATACAAAGTGGGGGCTAGAAGAATACAGCGATCATTAGCGATTCAAAGACATCCACTAAGCAACGTTGCCGGGACGTTTTCACATAATATTAGAAACGCCACGTGGACTTTTTTTCATCTTAATTTTCCATCATATAGGAGCAAGAATTTTTGATCTCGCAGTTTATTAAATTAATTATAGAGTCCATGTTCACATTTTGTGTTTCCCAAACTCATCATTCGAAGATAAGTTAGATTATAATTACTTTCATCATAACTATGGAGCATTAAGTATGGATTCATTTTAATCATTATATTAACCTGAAAAAAGGAAAAGTTCCAAAAATTTCATAATGTTGCTTTTAGCCTTGCTCTCGTCTAGGCGTCTAGGTAATATGCGCTCATGAATATTAATCGTTTATAGAGAGAGAACAACTAGAGAACTAATTTACCTTCGAAACACTGCCGAGTGAGTTTTCCATAAAAATTACAAGTCGATTTTTCTGCTCGAGATAATTTCATTCAGACTCTGTGTAATGAAATTATCCAAAGCGTGAAGAGGAAAGTACACTGGGTTAATAATTAGGGCATATTTTGCTTTTGTGCTTCCTCCTACTACGATCTACACTTCAATGACCATATGAATAGAAAACTCCCGATACTGTTAACAGAGTAAAGAAAAGCTTTTTTGCACATGGGACATTGTTTCCATATTCCATATATTTTTTGATTTTGCTTCAAAACCTTATCAAAAAATTATCACAAAAGCTACTATCCCTACATTTATATGCCGAAATTAGGTAAGATTAATTCATAGAAAAGTTTATTAGCAAATATTGAATTTTCAATTCATTTTTACAATTAAGTAACTGCAAAAAATTACTCAAGTATTTTTTTAATAAATGTAGTGTTCTTGTTAGATTTCTTGTCATCTTCAGCTATTTAAGTTATTCTTGATAGTAACTTTCAAAAAAGTCCCTACACATTAACTAATTTTTGAAATTCCAGTTCATTTCTAAACACAGGTTGCTAAATATTGCATAACCTACTGGTTTTTTTTGTCTTGAATTGTAATCAAATGTTATTGTACAAACGTCACGAGAGATTCAACTTATATAAGTTTTCAAAACTATAAATGTAAACAAGAGCTATAGTGATCAAATTTGCACAAAACTGGTATACTGCAAGGTACAATAATTGGTCCGTTACCATTTGAATTCATTTCATACCATAACACCCAATTTTTTTCGTCATCAACATACACTAGATGGTAATTGGAATTGAGAACTTATTTATTTAATTGTATCAAAAATATGAAAGCCGACGTGAAATCTGAATAAAATACACCAGTTTTCTTTTACGGAGGGGATCTTCCAGACAGACAGACGACAGACAAGAAATGGAGATTAGAGAGGATGGTCCGAAAAAGAAAACCGAATGGCACATATATTTTCTTTTGTTTCTGCGAAACTATCAATCAACTGCTATCCTTGACTCACCTAGAGCATTAAGAGTATCTAACCTATCTTTTGAACTTATCTATTGTCACTGTATGTCCAGATATCTTGAACAAGGGTAAAATTGTGGCAATTTACAAAAATAATGATCCACAATTCATAAAAAATCTCCGACCAATAACCATAACACCTATTTTCTCTAAAGTGTATGAGTATGCATACATGGAGGGATTAAACGATTTTTTTAATTAAATTAAATAAATTTAAAAAAAACACAAACACAGCATTAATATCATTTAATTAGCGATTATTATAATTTATCGAATTTATTATATGGTATACGAGGATTAGCTATTCGCTCTTTTGTAGCTAAGACTCCATGGATCTTATTAAAGAAAATGGTGTTCCACAGGGCTCTATGTGTGTTCCAGTCTTACTTATTTTCAAGTATACTAATTTCAGATATATCTGACGATTCCCTGTTTCACCTAATGGTGTGTAAGCAATCATCTGTTTGTTAATTCTGATAAAACTAATATAATTCAATTTCATACTAGGAACCAAACATGTGGACCTCTGAAGTTTTCTGTTTTTAACAAGCTCAAAAACCAAAATTTCTAAAAATTACTTTTGACGAGTGTTTAATATGAAACGATCTCATTCCCAAAATGTAACAACTAAATTAAATTACGTATCTGTGTTAATCATGCACATGTTGCTAGTCGAATCAGCTGTGATATATGCCTTTGGTAGGTAGTTATTCTTGTGCTACAGAGGTCTTTATTGCTCAGAAAAATAGGTGGGTATATTACGGAAAATAGCAAGTGTATCCAGAACTAAAAGATACCGTGATATTTTCAAACAGTTCGGTATCCTTACATTATTTTACATATATTAGAATATATATAAGAAAAAGTAAATTTAAAACTTTTTTCAAGATGTCAACAAGTCCAGTACGCGTAACAACAGCGACTATCATGGTACAAGTATGTATATTTGTACCATGGCGACTATGACATCCGTTTTGTAGATATACAATATCAGATAACTGTCTAGGAGATTTTTCAATAATACTCCTTGTAATATAAGAAACTTATCAAACTTTAAATATTTGAAAAGAGCACTTTACAAATATCTTAGATGTGGCTGCTTTTATACACCGTCAGAATTTTATTATTTTAGTTGATGTAACTTTTTAGTAGATTGTGTTCTGTGTTACTTTTCATGAAAAAATATATGTATTGTATAAACTATCCCTATGCATATAACTCAGGATAAAATAACACTATGATTATTACTAACAGACATAAATATAACTAACTATGTAAATAACCAAAAGCATTATTTGAAGTGAGCGTCGTTATTATTGTTATTCGGTTCGTTATTGCCTGCTATATCATTAACAGTATTTATCTACTCTTATAAAGTAGTATTTAACAATTATTGAAGAATTCAACACGGTGGTAATGAAAAGTAAAAAAGTTATAGTGAAAATAAAAATGCGACTATACAGTATTTTCAACTTTTCTGATAAACAACAAATCTCAGATTTCATTTGAAAATGTGATCAAGATTCTGAATTAATCCTGATTGAATTTATTCTGGCACTTGAATAAATTTACCAAAACATCAATACATCCTGCTCAAATTTAGAACACACTGTATATCTCATAAATTAAACTTGTTTTATTATTAATACGATCCATATGACAGAAACCTAACAATTTATATACTATATATTTATAATTTACCCGACCTTGATAAAGACACAGATTAGAGTCGTAACGTACCAATTAAATCAATGTTACGCATTGTGAATGTAACGTATGAACATATATATATACCTATATATAAGAAGCAGGATCTCGAATTAAATAGATCGATCAGACTCTGGAGACAATTTTGCAAGAAACCGTCACAGTGAATTGCGAAATAGATTGTCATAGTTTTCAGGATATCTGCTTTCCGAATTATTGTTACGTTTTTTATTACGGGCATTTTATTATTCTTGATAAAATATTTATATTTCTGCTATGAACTTATCTAGATATTGTTCTAGAAGTCCATTTATATATTCAAATGCAGTTCTTGATATAATAATAATTAAGTTGTGAATCAGGAATTAACTCTAATATATATTTAGACAAATTACGCCAAAATAAAAAGAATGTGCCAAATGGTAACATATAATTTAAAAACTGTTGACAATTTCTTCATTGAATCATATAACACAACATTCTACAGAAATCCTGCGCTGATATTTTTGAAGTTGGTCCCAAAAATATTCTGTCTACCTATAACAAATAGCACAACTTCAAAATGACCAGTACCAACAGAATTAGTATTATTTTGTATTTTCCAGAGCACTAACTAATAAATTCGGTTCTGTTTTTGTAAAAAAGTGTGGTTCTTATCTAGCAAGTACATAAATAAATCTTCTTATCCAGATTTTCATGAAATTTGAACTGAAATTTCGGAATATGACACTTACAATTACAAATATACTTCTAACGAAAAAAAAAACTCACTCAAAGTGGGCCATGTAACTATGAAAATATCTCTTTACCTACCTCTTCTGAAACCTCATAATATTAAAATAGCACCTGTCACTTTCTGTATTAGAAATATTTAATAATCAACACTGTAAAAATATTTTATAACATTGGGAAATGACTGAAGTGAATTGATAATTTTGATCAATTCTCAATTTCAGTTCGTTTTTCTATCATTTAGTAATTCTTGTTCTAAACTTTCCCAAAAAGAGATAAATTGCTGCAGATGTAAGCAAAACTTGTCTATATATCGTAAAACATCTTCACTGGAGATAGATTGGATGCACAACATACAATAATATGCAGAAGTTAGCATTGGCAATAACATGGACAGGGCAGAACAGAGCTGGCAAGATTATGAAAAAATCACTATTATTATAAATATACACTTTTATATAATGCAGTTATCTTTTTGTTGAATTTTTATGAAATTAAACAAACTTTCAACACAAGATTCATTTAGATTCATTTATTATGTGTCATTATCACTGCTGCCGTCGACCGTTGGTTCGTTTAACTGGTAATCCAAGCACACCTTTTGTTTATCTTATGAAAACAAATATTCATACCTCTCATTTGCAATAGCCTAATTCAAATAACTTTTTTTTGGGTCGCTCTATAAGCAAAAAATCGCAAATTATATTTCATTAAAAACAATCTCAGTCGTGACATGTATTTGTACCCGAATTCTCGACATCATATTCAGTGAGCATACCTATATGAGCAGCCAAGAAGATCACGAAAAAATACATTCTCAAACTTTCCAAAAGCTAGCCTGATAGGTACACAAATATCCATAAAAATCTCATATCTGCAAAAAGAAACATGATCCTAGCTCATTCTAAATGAAAAAGCAATTCCTGCAAAAACTGGTAGAATACATAGAGTCATATCTATTGAAATGCATTTAAAACAATAATATTTGCTGCTTTTATAATGGCGAACCTTCAATATTCGTTTCAAGTAACTGTTTGCTCTCGTTCAAGCTCTTAAATTCACTAACAATGAAAAACATGACAAATCTTTAAACATTTTCAACTCTTTTATATTAATTTTATTATCACTCAATTCAGTGAATTATAAAAAAAAATATTTATTAGAATTATTTTTTTTACCAAAGTTGATGGGTTGCTTTCAATCAAATCATAACACGATAATAAAATAATATGACAATAATTTTGTATCATCTTTGATTAATCAGCCGTTGGTCTAATTATGGAGACACAGATAGATGGGTTTATTCGTACGGATCAAAGTAGGATGTATCAGATTCTGTTCAAGATATGCAGAGTGATTTGAATCTTGAGTCCATCATTGCTTCACCAAAACAGAATAGGGATATACCTAGCTTCAAGAAATTTAGAGTTTCTTGCAGGGTAGTATTGGGATATTATGCTGGTATCGTTTTTTTAATGTAAAGGGGGCATTATACTAGCAAGAAAGATGAACTGTTATTGGTACGTCACAGTATCACACGTGTAAAACACAGAAGCTGGAGGTATGTCCAACGAGAAGTCTTGTAATAACTATTCCAAGTACTCTCTGAATGGGTAAACTGTTCCATTTCCATAATGGAGGTTTGATTAGTTTGAATTTGTTATTTGAGTTATCCTGTTTACTCTGGCATTTGTCTCCAGGATTTCAGATTTGAATAAAGATTTAGTAAATAAGATATTTATTTCTTCTTTTGTCATCATATCTGCCTCCTCATTGTCTGTCACAACATAGTGAGTTGGTACCCATGGAAATCGGATAGAATAGTGATTATGTTGGGATTACAGTGTTCAGATTTTATAGAAGGGTAGGGTGTTTGGAGTATTATGGATTTAAGGCTACTAAGGAATTAGAGAGAGATCTAAAGATCTAAAATGAAATTTAACATGAGCTCACAGACATTACTTCCTTTATCTTTGTAGCAAACCTAAAGGAGCTGAAACTCTCTGAAAAATCCATTTCAAATGGGGATATATTAACTACTATCATAGTTTTAGAATTTTCACCCAAGCTGGACTGTAGTAAATATGTTAATTTTGAGTTTCTGTAGGCTATGTGTTTTTCCTTACTCCACAAAGCCAACATAACATTACCCAATTTCGATAAGCTCTTATTAATATGCTTTATCTCATTTAAACGTTCACCGCCAGCTGAACACTTGGCATTCTCTGATCCAGCGAGATCAACCAAGTTGATGGTACCAAAGCAGGCACCATTTACCGATATATATGTACCTTTTAAATAGATTTTGGTCACTGAGTGGGACCTCGAAATATACTCATTAAAAATGATCGCAGCTACTTTTCGATCACTATGTGCCAGATTCATAAGACTACGAAATTCATCAGCAGTTTCGACTTCCTTAAGGCTAAGGTTTGATACTGTTGTATCTTTTCCACTGTTGAATTTGATTTCAAGATTTTGATTCAGTTTTGGTCTTAACAAATCACTAACCATTTCCTTGTAAATTTCCAAGAAGCTGGCTTTCACCTTATAATCCCATTTGTTTCTTTTAAATTCTGGTATTTTGCTGAATACTTATTTTATTGCACGGGATATCATACCTATATGACACTGATCTTCTAAGCCTTGTATTGTGTATGTCTTTCCAGACCCTGTCTGTCCATAAGCAAATACACATACATCATAACCATCTAATGCAAATTGGACAAGTTGATCAAGTTCTTCAAAAATGTTTTCTTGAGTGCAATGTTCATCGTTAAAGTCGTCTACTAATAGCGTTCAAACTCTCTTTGCACTTTCCAAATGCAAATGTTACACAGCATTTGATCTTCTTCATTTTCAAGAGCAGGTATCATTCTACAGAACAGCTAAATGTTTCCTTTAAGATCCTGTACGGTATTGTGTAGAACTCTACGTAAATGTTGTTGTCTTATACAAGTCTTTTAGTAGGCTATCAACTTGAGCCAATAAGCTCCTATTAGATACATTTTCTTGGGAGATTTCTTTATTGATATGTTTTATCTCATTCAAGCTTTCTTCATATTGTATTTTCTGTTATTCATGTTCTTCAACCAAACATTTATATTATACAGATAACTCCTCTTCGATAACTTTAAATCTATCCATTTCAATATCTTATGCTGCTTTTTGAGCAAGTAGAATCTCATGACGATTCTTCAAAAACGTTAACTCTTCATTTGTCTTCTTGAAACGATAATCAAGCTCAGAGTTTAATAATTCAGATAATTTATTTATCATGCCTGTTCTGCCTCTGGTAATTATAAGGATATATTCAAGTTATAAATATTGAAGAATCTGGTTGACTAAGAATTCCCGAACATCTGAGAACATTCCAACCTGGACAGCCGCTCGCTGTCCACTATTATGTTATAATAAGGTTATCCTTCATCATTAACATTTATTATCATAATACTTATATTGCTAGATTAAGATATTTCCCCCAATTAAAATATCCCTATCCTTTACCTGACACCTCTACGTCATTACGTCCTACTCCTAGAATATAAAGGTATGCATGGACAATTCCCTCTTTCAATTTTGATAACTGATGACATTCCTTCCTCTTACTACCCTCAAATTTGTTATTACCAAGATGTTTTCCTTTTGGAGTCTTAAGTTATAGATTGAGAGATTCAATTTCGCAGTTGTAATAGCAACACCTATCGTAGACTTATTAGCTCCAGCAGCAACATACGTAAATGTTATTGAAAAAATACTTATATATAAATACACTATTTTCAAGAAGCGTCTTATACTTTTATATCGTTGAAACCATCGCACAGAAATATTGAATTGCCAATATTTTTAATTACCGCAACGATAAACTAATCGTGGTACACAGCAACGTTTGTGCAAGAAGTCTATGTTTCTCATTCAGCATTTTAAAACGTGTCTTATAATCTCAATCAGCTTTTGCTTAACGAGAAACTTTGTGTTTCGAAGCTTCATCTTTTAATAGTGCAGATCTTTTGACTGCTGAAGATGTAGGCTTTTTGATGAGACAGTTGTTTTCTCTCTTTAATGATGAAGTAGCAGAAAGAGGTTTATTTTACAGTATGGGTTTTAAGGCTGGTTGTGCAAAGATATTCTCATTTCTCATCTCCGATAATGACTTCGACCAGTGTATCTTATTTTGGATTAAAGGTGGACAGCCTGATGATGGTTTTGGTAGAGCAGAGGGCTTGGGTAAAGCGGAAGGCTTAAGTGGTTTCCATTCTTTCTCTCTAGCTCAAAGTAAGTATAATATGTCAAATATGTGTAAAAAATTATAAAGGTGTAATAATTTAATAAGCAAACACTGCAAAGATAAATTTTCACCATCACTTAAATGGTGGTCAGAGAGAACATACAATAAAATGGTGGTAAAGTCGTCGTCTGTTACAACCAAACTATCTCACATAATGCTATAATATAGAAATAAAGCTCAATTGAGAATTTCACTCTTAATAACAGCGTCATATTTATCTATGAAAAATGTAGTCAATAAACAAAAAACTAAAATATAATACAAACTCCAATGTAGATCAATTAGCTCAATTTAGCGACTTAACTATCATTTACCTGTTCATTAATTTAATTGTTAGTTCAATATTCAACAGATCAACAATTAACAATGAAATAATTATTTATGGAATCTGCTTTAGCTGCCATCCTTTGAAATATTGAAATAGACTCCCAGCATTACTCAAAATAGTTACATAATCTGGTTGAATATTATCATGCATAGATATATATCACACACAAACTATTCAAAAAGCCAACGCAATCCAACTGCAAGTTGCACAGTAACCCACATATGTCTACAACGGGAAATGATATGGGCCATTGGTCCTGAATCTTTTTATCAAACAACCAGCTGATGCAATATACCAGGAGAATAACGACAAATTCTTACAAGACTTCTCCAATACCAACGCCCTATTATTTATTATGTCACATGGAATATAGACAAGAAGTTTTCTTAGGGCGTTGTCAGACTATATAAAATACCAAGGCAGAGGAATCAACAGTATCATTTCTTGTTCCATATCAACAGAACAACATGCAATCCTTGGTAAGTCTTTTCAACCACATTTGCTATATTTACAAATATACATTTTAAAACAATTTCTTCCTTCCATATCTAATGTAATTTCACGTCAAATTTCCTAAAAAACTCTCAATAACAAAAAAACGCAAACGTGCATTTGAATTTTATAACTCCTGCGTTTTTCAAAGTTGATCAATCAGTCCGAAGACAAAGTTGGTGTTAAAAGTTTATTTTCTTTTAAATTATTCCATACTTGTTTAGTTTTCTAATTCATTGGTTTCTCTCATCAAATAGTTCCGTAATTTCTCTTCTCTATTTGTAGTCTCTTCATAGAATTAGATTCTTATTCTTTCATTATCAATATGATATCTTATGGTGTTTGCAATACCATTACAAAATTACTGATTTTGTTCATTAGACCGCTGCCATCCTCCTCGTCGCTGTGGCCTACTCCAGCGCCAGTTTGCTCGCATCTCGTGGAGCTCTTGAAGGTGCTCTGGGAGGCCAATGGATACCTGATGTACCAGCTCATGGAGCCGGCATCATTGGTGCCCCAGGTTTGGGTCTCGGTGCCGCCGGCATCGTAGCCCCCGGCGTCTTGGGCGCTGGTGCCTTGGGCTTGGGTGTACCCGGCTTGGGTTTGGGCTTGGGATTGGGATTGGGAGCTCATGGATCTGCCAGAGGCGCCCTTGAGGGAGCCCTAGGAGGACAATGGATCCCCGATGTGCCAGTTGGCCATGGCAAATAAGGTGGTGTTGATGTGTGACTGATCAAAAATAGCACTGTTTCTCTTTTTTCTGTGTACTGTTTCTTTTCGAAAATTCTATCTCTGTATCATATGTACAATGTAAATTGTTTCTTCCTCAATAAAATTTTCACCATGGACAATAACTTGTGCTTACCCATTACCCAAAGTCCTTGACTCACAAAAGAATTCCATCATCACCTTTATAGACAAAACATTTATCCAAAAAGTACCCATTTTAGATAAAACTACTTTGTTATATTGAGGGGAAAGTTTAAAGGCAGAGCCTCATTTTGATATATTTTTTTTTTAATTTGAAGACTATCGAAATCTCTAGTGGTTTCAAGTTTTAACAGGTTACAGTTAGTAGTGAAATTCAATTTTCAATTTTATTAATTTGCGAACTGTGATGGTAAGCATTTTGATGAATTGTTATTTATTCACTCTATCATTTGGTAAAATTCGAAAAGAACAAATAACCACCTAAAAATATCTGTTCAATTAACAAGAAGGGTAGTGATGTGCCAAAATCTGATGCAGTTTTGTGACATATGGCTTACTCTCACCCGCTAACTATTGCAACATAGCTAGATAACAATTCATATTTTTTCACATTTTTTTCTTTTCAAGAAATAGTTCCAATTATTATGTACTGCATATGCTTTATGCGTAATGATAGTTGCTAGTTCAATCTTAGGGGCGTTGGCAAGGTTGCAGTGGCCATATAAAATGGCAGGTAAATGCACTTAACAGTATCACTTGTTCCATATCAACAGAACAAAATGCATTCCCTGGTAAGTAACCGTTATAAAATATATAATAATATAATAAACATATAAACTCGAAACTAGTGAGGATTTTATCTAAATAGTCAATTTCAAAAGGCAGATTCTGACACAAAAATACTATTTTCTATTTTATCTTTACTTGAAAAATTTGTTTTTCAATACAGATTGAAAAGCTTTTTCTACTTGTCTTTTTTTTCTTTCTCAATTATCAAATTCATTATCATTTTTAGAAACATATCAAATCCAAAAATTATCAAAGACAAAATAAAAAACTATGTAAATTTAAATCAATTTAAACAATACTCCTCAAAACATATGCCGATATCATGGCTTCAAATGATAGATGATCTCTCAAGTTCCAGGTCTTATTTTCGAATAAAATTTAATTTATTTGCACTAGATACACAGTTATGTAAAAAATTAGGTATAGGTTTTCATATATCTCGGTATTTGTATTCAATCGATATAATTAATTATATACGATAAACATTTCATCTGTGAATGCTTTTTGTTTAGTAATATCAATCAACAGAGTGAACTTGCGAAAACATTCATCAGTTCTATCAAAATTATCATTGAATCAACTGAAATGACTGTAATTATTTTTTTATTGTGTATAGACCGCCGCCGTACTCCTAGTTGCTGTAGCCTACACCAGTGCTAGCGCCATCATCGCAGCTGGCCATGGTGTATCAAGAGGAGCTCTGGAAGGCGCTCTTGGAGGTCAATGGATCCCCGACGTACCCACCGGTCATGCTGGAGTTGGCATCGCCGCTGGTCCCGCTCTAGGTCTCGGCATCGGTGCCGGCTGGGGTGCTGGAGCCGGAGCCCTAGGATGGGGTGCTGGAGCAGGAGCCCTAGGATGGGGTGCTGGAGCAGGCTGGGGTGCCGGAGCTTGGGGTGGTGGACACGGACCATCTGCTAGAGGTGCCCTCGAAGGTGCTTTGGGCGGCCAGTGGATCCCAGATGTACCAGTTCATGGTCATTAAGTGATGATTTACTGTAGAATAAATCCACCATCACTATCTTTCAGTTTACTATTTTCCATTGTAAATTTTGTTTCTGTAATATATGGCTTAATTCTCTTTTCCGAATAAAGACTCTCTCGAAATGAAAGCTTTTCTTGAAGACCCAAAATAGTTTCCAAGTTGAACTTTTCAGAAAATAACCTTTATACATTTTCCTTGATACAAAAACTTGCAGTTACGACAAGGAGAAAAATATATTAATTTTTATCAATTATATTTTTGTATCTCAAATTAACCTTTCAACATTCTAGTACAGTGAGTTCTTATAAAGAAATCAAATAACAACACTCATCAATTAATTTTGGATATAAACATTTGTTCGTTTGTGGAGTAAATTTTTACTCAACAGTATAAAAACAATATTAAATCTAAATCAAAACATCAAAATAGGTATAGTTACATTAAGATAATTATCTAGCATTTCAGAACACAACAGCTGAATAAGTCCATGCAGCAATATATGAGTTTGTAGACTAGTTCGCTCAACCGCGAAATAAATTGCTAATTAAAGGTGGTTTCTGAACCAGAACTGCTATCTGTCAACTTGTGTACCTATTGTAGGTGTGGCCTTGACATTTTAAGTTAAGTAGGTATTTTATGAGAGAGACATTAATCCTAACAAGAAATGTATATGCAATGTATCCTGTATTATTGAAGAAATAGATCATTTATTTAGGTTTCGTAATATTTCGATATTTCTTTATGAATATGTGTAACCAATTCTAGTATGGCATACAAATATCCCGACAAGGTCAAGCGTGATTACTTGACACAGGAACTGAAGAAACTCTTAAGAAAAATAATATCACAACGCACAAGTCACTCATTCTTTGTTCTGACGCAAAAGTTTACAAATATCAGATGACGAAGTACCTTTATGAAAGCTTTGTTTAATGGCAAGTTAATTATGAAAGAAGCTCGTGCGTTCACCAAATGATAATTTACAAATTAAGTATATAAAAAACAATAGTTAATTCAGTGCCCAGACGTTTACCAGTAAGTGGGGTGCTATTGGTGATCAGTGAAAAAAAAATATCAACTTAAAAAAGGGATTCGAAATACAGATGGACAAATGTTATCGAAAAGTGGCAAAGTGGAAGGAAAATGAGATATTGGCATAATGTAGGAAAACACCAAAAAGATCGAAATTTTTGACAGATTGCGGAAGATATCTGCAAACATTGTTTGCAACGCAAGCATGTAGGTCTGATGAAGTTCTATTAATCAGTTCTGATAAATTTCCAAACTAGAAAATAATTTTAACGATTGGTACCTAATTACTTACTGCACTACACCTTCCTATTATTTATGAAAAACCAAAGCATTCATTCTGTTCAACATACATTGTTAAGACTATTTTTTACTATGTATCCCAATATTATGTAATAATCCACATGAGGATTTTCTCCATCCAGTGCCACTCTTTTATTGTGTAGTTATATAAGATTTTTAACTATTTTTGTGAAAAATTTTCAGCCATACAACTTCGGCAGAATTCCATTCATTCTTAAATCACTTTATTTATTATTACAGGATCACAACGATTTCATAGGGATGGAATTGCTCTTAAACGGTAAGAGATAGAAGGTTGGTTAAGTAATAATGGAATCTGCAAATAAAAAAAATCAAAGGTTCCTTAAATATGTTGAAAAAACCAAAAATCATCGATTTGAAATGTTGCATATGCAAGTAATTCACCAAGATGAAAATGATGAAATTGTTAGAAATATTTTATCTTTTTTATTTTGAAAAGTATGCTGTACGACTTTAAGTCTCTCTTATGGCCACCATATTTGTTTTTTATACGAATAAATGAAGCTAAAAATCTCCTTTGCATCAATGTATAGCATTTCGACATTTAAAGCCAGAAAGACATAGAGAAATGGTAAAAATATTTTCGATTATGGTAGGCCATAATAAAAAAAACAAATATTTCAATCACTATGACAACAGTACCAATACGTACTTCTTCAACATTCACACTCTGAGGTTTGCGAAATATTAAATAATGGCTTATGCATGAGATTTTGTTTAAGTTTTCCTGACACATGGATCGGAACTCTTGATTCTGTGAGGTGGCCTGACAGATCGCCTTATCTTAATGCAACATATTATTTTTATGAAAAATAAAGTTTATCACAATTAAGTGAATAGTGTTGTAGATTTGCGTCAAAGTATTACTTCCGCTTTTGGAGCCATTACACCTGGAATTGTATCGAGAGCAATGGGGCAGTTGCAATGAAGAACCCAAAAATGTATTAAAAAAAATATTTTTTTCAAAAAATTGGACCGACGTTATTAGTTGATGCACTGAAAAGTATAAAATAATATTAATTCTATTGGTGCTGTTCCTTTTGAAGTTGGGCAGTTGCAGTTAAATTGATAACTTTTGGCACCAACTTCATAAGTACCATCAGTGAAAATATTTATTCCACACTTTTGAGTGTACCTAACATTAGTCACCAAAATCGTTGAACATTCACTAATACCAATGAAGATAGTACTTATCCTATTACCCATTTATATTCTTTGCTTGTAGTTGTTATTATTGAGATCTCAACGCATCGCTGCGGAAATCCGCTTGAGTATTTTGTTACCATTTTAACACCGATTTAACTCGAAAACCGTAACTCTAAGGAAAAAATGTTCGTTATAAATGTTGCTACAACTAATTATATCTTTCATTTAGTATCAAAAAATTTTCAATTTTCGAAAGAAATTGCCCTCTCTACATAGCAAAAATACATTTTTAACATGCGTCGTATCTCGAAAACCGTAACACTTTTGAAAAAATGTTCAATTTAAACGTCTCCGGATATGGTCCTATTTTTAATTATACCAACTCAAATTTTCGATTTTCGAGAAAATTCGCCCCCACCACCCCTTCTGGGGCGGTTTTCGGAGGGAAGGAGATTTCGGATTTGCGTTTTTATGAACATGGGACCATTTCTCAAGCCTCCCCTTTCAAATGAATCCAAAATCATCAAAATCGGAGCTCGTTTACTATATAAAAGTTGGGCACGAACCAAAAAAAAATAAATAAAGCAGACAGTCGAATTGTATACCTCCTCCGTTCGGGGTTCGTCGGTCAATAATTACAGGCGCTTTGAGCAACACTTCCGTTGAGTTCTTAACTATTTTTTGTATTGGTCTTTTATTTATGTTTATTCAATTGTTCTTAATTTTTTCTGGTTTGTTAATTCTAAGTTTGTTATTTTTCAACAAGGAATTTAATTTATTTATTACTGCAGAGAGAATAATTTATGCTGTTGACATGGAAATTTGAATTTGTATTTTGTTTCCCCGTCATCATGGCCTTACCACATTTGAAAATATTTTTACCGTTTCTCTGTGTCTTTCTGGTTTTATATGTCGACATGTACATTTTCGCAAAAGACATTTTTGGTTTCATTTAATGGTACCTATAAAAATTAAAAAAGACAAAATATTTCCATCATTTTCATCTTGATGCATTAGGTACTTGCAAATAAAAAATTTTATCATTCCTCTCCAAGTATGAATTTAGAAAATAAATGAAAACAAAATCGATCATTTTCAGTTTTTCAACATATTTCCGGAATCATAGATTTTTAGGTAAATTTCTTATAGAAATGTACCTATTGCGATCGTTCACACTTTTGAATTTCGAAAAAGTTTATATATATATATAAATGGGATATTACGAAATTTGTTAACACGATAGAGGTCGCAGTTTTGAAGGTATCAAGTTCAAATTTGCTACAAAAATCAATCTCTCAAATATCTCGGCCGAGTTCGTTATTGGTCAATATCGGGTAAGTAGTTTAAAATGGCGACCGTTCAAACATTTAAAAAAATTATCAAAAAAGAGCCGTAGTGTAAATATCGTCAAAAATAATTTTAGGTTATAGATATAATTAGTACCTACAACTTTTGTTCAAAGCAATTTTTCATAAAATGCACAGATAAAAAAATAAAAATTAATAAAGAAAAATAACAAATATTGATAAAACATGAACACTCAATATAAATTTGATTTAATTGTACATTTTCTGGAGATCTTAATATAGAAACTGATTAAAAAAATATATAGTATATTTATTGAAAAAAAAATAGGCGAAAAAAAAAATTCTGCCTTGAAGTGGATCTCGAACCCTGTCTGCTTTATATTCAACAGCCAAAACAAAAACCTTTAGCCGCAAGGCTATGACACATACGACAATTTTATGTAATAACATGTAGGTATACCAATGAAAAGGTTGTTCAAATTTCAATTCAATGAATTGAAAAATTTACCTTTCCGCTGACTACAGGCCATCGGGATTTTTTTTATTTGCAAGACAGAATATTAAATATGTCTAAATTACACAACCATCCTTTATCTCTTACCGTTTAAAAAATATCTACGGTCCCTAACTATTTTTTTTATATTGTTATTGTTATTAGATATTGGGTCACTTCTCTCGAATCTTTGAAACCTTCATTGTAAAATATAGGAACAGGCTCTTGTAGACAAGTATAAGCATACTATATACTCGTTATTTTTTTAATAAACTATTTTATTTTTTATTGAAATTTATATGAAATTATAATACCATTTTTTATATATCGAAAACTAGTTCACAAAATTCATATTAATTGTATGATACGTGATAAATTTTTGGGCGTGCACACAAGGTTGTCTTCTGACTATAAAAAGGGAGGTCGGTCCAGATTTGGGTATCACACTTGTTTGGGTGCTCTCGACACAGCTAACAAGATACACATTACAAAATGAACGCATTCGTAAGTACCATTTTCTTATTTACAATTCAAGTCTTTGTTCTTTTAATCTCTAAAAAATATCTCGACTTTGCTTAACTTGCAAATTTCACAAGAATTTGAATTGTTCTTGATATAACGACAATAACAATTATATAAATTCCTTTGAAAACAATGAGTAACTTATTCGTTCAATTTCTTCCATAGAAAAATTAATTTCGTGAATATTTTCTATTATTTAGATATATCTGCGAATGAATTACTTCATTTCAAAATTCCAGATCTGCAACCGTTTCATAATGGTGCCTCAACTAATTATCTTTAACTAATTATATTCAAACAGTACTCTTTTTTAAATTCCTATAGAGTCACCTAAATAACCTGTTAATAATATAGAAAGGATATCTAAAACAGCTACAACCAGATGGTCTACGCGTTAACTATTTTCCATAGCTATCTCTTATAATTAGAATTACTCAAATTTGTTTAATCAAGAAGCTTCTTAGCAGTTCATATAATGAAAAAAATTATGTACAATTGGGCGTCATAAATTTTCTGGGCAATTATTTATAAGAAAATTAGTGGATTTGTTATATGTTAATCACTCAAACATAATTAATTATATATTTTAAATATTGTCATAGAAGTCAGTGTTAAATCTAAATAGACAACGATTTGCAATAAACATTTTTCCTCCGGCCTTAATAAAATCTTTGCTTTTACCCATTACAGGCCGTAGTTTTCGCTCTTGGAGCTCTCGCTGCCTGCGCCAGTGCTGGATTAGTTGCTGCCCCAGCTTACTATTCCGGTGCTTACCTGACCGCCGCTCCCGGACTGATAGCTGCTCCACATGCCGTCTCCTATGCCGCAGTCGTGCCCGCCGGACACGGCCTCGAAGGCCAGTATGCTCCCGACCATTTGGAAAAACTCTACGACGATGGTTCCTACAAACCTGAATTGAGAGCTGTACCCTTGGCCCCATCCCCATATGGACTTACAGTGGCGGGATCTGGCTTGGAAGGCCAATACGTTCATGACCACACTGAACAATTGTATGACGATGGATCGTACAAGCCTGAAGTGAGAGCCTTGCCATTGGCTCTATCACCATACGGATTGACTGTTGCCGGTTCCGGTTTGGAGGGACAATATGTCCATGATAATACCGAACATTTGTACGATGATGGATCCTACAGGCATGGACTCGAACACTACTAGACATGTTGCAATTGTACAGTTAGGTTAAAGAAAAAATAAAGAAAAATATCCAGAATGTCAAAAGTTTTTTTTTTCTATATACTTCTATAATTTGTAAGAAAATGTTAACCAATCTAATAGTTATGTCGTTTTTATAGAGAGTGAACGCCACCATCGAGCTCCACTCTATGAACTTCCCAGAAGATCGTTAATTCAATTTACGAAATAGGAAAAATGTGCAAAATCTTCCACTTTATCATCATTAGATTATTCTCTATGGGGATATCTCAAAAATTGCATTTACAAAACAAAACTTGATAATTCGGATGCTCTTAGAAATCTTCAGAATTGTTTGAACATCTTATTGAAGAAATATGATTTGTTATATGGGATTGAAAGTTGATGCATCTTAAGTCTTATTTCACTCGTTACTTGCCATAAAATTTATGTTCAGAGGTTTCAATACTTGTCAGAATGAATATTCGATTAATTGAGCAAGTTGATTGTAAAAAATTTTTGGGACTAACCATTGACAGCAAATTGAACGGTAACTATGGATGTGCAAAAAATGTGTCTTTTTGGGACTAGCACAATCAATGCTCAGATAAGGACTCATTTTTTATATCCTCATAATAACCACTGAATTCGACTCTAGTTTTATTGAAACTTGTACTACAATTTTCGAAAATCGAGTTCTTCTCAATGCATACTACTTACTTAAGTACTAATAAAGTTTCTAATCGGAATTTCATAGAATACTTGCAATGATTTCATAGCAGTGTATTGAAAAAATAGAAGCAAAAATTTTTCAAATATTCTAGCGTGAAATTATGTCAATCTATGAAGAATATTCTGAAGGCCATTAACTTAAGGGCATTTTTTAGTATTTTCTAATTGAGGCCATTTCGGAGCTTCAATCTATTTCTCACATTCGTACATGCGTGCATACGGCCTATGTAGCTAGGACACAGCCACAGCAGAAAAATAGTGATACCTACTTTCGTTATCGCTAATAAAGAATTCTTACGCGCGCTTGCTTGGTGAGAACAATCATTCCTGAGAAGTCACCCTGTTTCTTTTTTCTATCTCACCGCGATCAACATTATACCAGGAATATATTTATAAATATTTCAATATTCTTAAGTTTTATATAAGCCACGGAAATATCTAACCTGTTAATTAATCACTCATCTAGAATATTTGGCCTGATTTATATTCTCACATAATGTTCTTATTTTCAGGTGAGCAAAAATGCCAAGAACCCAGTCCAATTGATGAAGTGTCAGGTAATATCTACTCTTATATTAGATCAATATCCAAACAAAAATATTCCTACCCCTTTTATATATTATTATCCTACAGAATCATTCAGACTTTTTTCCTTTTGAATTCAAAATACCATGTGCAAGCTTTTCTCTACACTCTACACAGTCTTTAGATAGCAAAGTCTCCCACCGAAGTAGAATGATATCCAGAAGGGAATAATTGAGTGCACAGGGTTATCGTAGTGTTGTAGTAGCTGCATGAAATCCAATGCAATTTGCAGTTTGTTATCGTGTCTAGTGTTAGTGGAGGAAGGAGAAATAAAAGAAGTGACAGGAGTTACTTACAAGTCCTCTCTTTTTCCCCCATCAGATTTGTGCGCTATAAACACGGATATACCTTATGAAAGATACTTCCTTCTTTATTTAAAGATAAAAATACTTCAAATTGGATATCCAAGCTTTTATTGAATATATGGGATAAATACAGAAATTCAATCTTTTAGGTCTAGCAATAAAATCCGTAATTTTCATTGAGATAGTATGTGTCATAATGCGTCTGACCCTTGAGGTCAGACGCATAATATGTGCGTCTCAGCTGCTCTACACAAAAAATTCTAAAATAAGTAAAACCATCAATCATACACAAGAAAAAATGTAATCCCACTAATATATTGTTTAAACATAACAACTGTTTCGGCAAACATTACCTTCCTCAAATTTGAGTATAAATCAAATTCTAGGAGGATAAATGCCTGCTTAAATTGTGAGGATGGTTAACATAAATCTGAATGACAATATTATAAACTAATTAGGTATCAACTAGATATAGAATAAGTGGCAGAACCCTAACATCGATATGGTGATTGAGGAGATTATCGAAATGTGCGGGATTATTAAGTAAATTCGGTTTTAATCCTTTCATTTACTCCAAAGTATATAAGATTATGAAATTATCATTGAATGTGTGATTATTTTCATTGAGATGTAGCGCATAGTTTAAATTAGTTTTATGGTATATGAATGAGCTCTTATGTTTATTGTGAATTCATAAACACCTGATTTACAATATTTAGCTTGAGTTTTTGTGTTCTAATGTAATGATGTAATTAAAGAAACAAAGAACAAAGAATAAAAAAATGTTTTTGATACATTCGGGATAAAGATTTACTACAAATACCTGCAAATATGTATTACGCTAATAAGCGCGCGTTATAAAATATTTGTACTATAAAGGGCTTTTGGAGAATCGAGGCAATTATGATTACCTCCTACTGATATAGATAGTATAGAGGGAGAACATAAAGGCATATTTCTATAAGATGCTTTAGTACACATTGACTTGATCAATGTGTAAAACTTATACGAAAAGCCACACAGAAATTTATTTGGAATTATTAATAATGAAAATAAATACAGACGGGTTCTCTCGATAGCTGAGCCAAGGAAAAAAATTGTCATTACGCTTACATGGAGAATTTTAATATTTTCCTTTATTCAATAAAGTTAAAAATTGTTAGTTGCCACAGCACTAATAAAAGTCACACCCTCAATTGGAGAAGTAGAATTGTAGCAATAAACAAGGTCTTTTCGATCCAGTTCTTTAGCTCGTTTTTTCGCCAACTTATCTCGCAGCGACCAAGAAAAGTGAAGGTCATCCCGTTTCGAAAAGCATTCCACGCATGAGAGACACCATTTAAATAGTTGGCAGAATGTTTTAATTTATTTTTCATTATTTTTTTAATGCATTAAACGAAATTATGACGTAGGCATCTACTCAAAAGTCAACGAACGATCGAGGTTAACACCTACATTGTATGTTTTTCATGTACAGGACAAGATTTGTCATCTCAAATTTCATATTCAGGCAAAAAACACCATCAATATTTCTCTTAGAAGAATGTTCAGATGAAACGATATTGACAAATAACTAAATTAACAAATATCGGTTCAAATTTACATGAGAATTCGGAAACAGTTTATTCCAAACGGACGAATAAAAATTCCTAATTGACAAGCCCAGAATAGGTAATTTCTTAAAAATATCAAAACCTCTATTGGAGTTTCATGAGCAAATTCACAACTTTGAGGCCAAATCTTGCTGGGAAACTAGAGTTCTATATAATAAAGAAATGGAAACTTTCTAAGCAAAACCATTGTGTGACTAAAACAAATGAGAAAACTGGAACTTCGCACGTATATTCATGAGTTGATTCCTTTTTCTCCGACGCCTAGAAATAAAAATTATTTCATTCCACTAGCCAGTGGTCCAACTGGAGTGTTATATTATATAAATACTAATAACCATACGAAGAAAGTTATATCAAAACGAAATCAATATTTACGTTGTGTTATCATTATTCATTATTTCTAGGTATTTCCATTTGTCAATTTTATGGTTTTTAATTCGAAAGATAGCTCCAGACATTCCTCAACTAAATGGAAAAAATATCAGAGAATGTTTACTCGTAAACGGCCGCTAAGCTTTAACGTAGACTTACATGATGCAAATGTAATGTACCTACCCTTTCCTATACAAAATGAATTAAATTCTTTCTAGAAATTTATTTGGACCCCTTGGGGTAAAGGATTGCGAAATACTCGAGATTTATCACTATTCTCCCGACTTTTCACATAATATCCGGATTCATTAAAAAAACATAAAATCTTTCGAGCAACCGCCCCGCGCAAAGTTCAATATACAATTTTTCATATAGGCGCTATTTTATGTTTTATGAACTTAATATTTCATATGATATTAAAAATCACGCCTAATATACAGCTTATTGCTAGCCTTAAGCAGCTTACAGAAACAGGGACATGTCAAATGAGAAAAAAATTGTATGTTAAAAAAATACGGATGAAGGATCTCAAAATTATTATACAATCTTATAATTTGGGTTGTTCAAAACTTTTGTTTTAATTTAAGTTATTAATTTGACTGAACCTGCACATTCTGGCTTTTCTGAATAGATACCTACTACTGGAAAATCCAAATTCATACACTCAGTTAATTCTAATATAAATTAGATACCTATGTGAGGCATTGTATGCCCATAATGTTGAGTATTCTTGACATGTTAATTTAGGTTTATGATATTTATTTCTCCCGATATCAACCCCAAAAACCTCGACCTTTTGAAATATTGCCCAGATATGTAGGTGTTCTGATCTGCCAACCCTAATCGTTAGTTCAGTTTAAAAACGTGATCTATTCCTCGATATAACTGTCATAAATTTAAACTGTCGGTATATCATATTCTTGATTTTATACAATTAACTATTATTATTTAAAATTCGTTAGAGTAGCAGTAAATACGTCGAATGCGCATATATATATTTATTCGTCTCTACCAGCCTGTATGAGGTTTTCCTATAAACTTCAAATTTAAAAACTGTATTTAGAAAAGCAGTTTTCAGAACTAGCACGATATTGAGTTCTTGCCGTTCAATAAATCCAAAACTAACAAACACATAAAAACTGAAAAAGTGACTATATTTATTGGCATGGACATTAAATAAATATTTCATTACATAGGAAGACATTCGGTACTACAAAAACAAATAAACCAAAATCACCAAGAATTTCATGGATCAATAAAACAGTGTTTGGCGCCTGTGAACGCGGTCTGTAAGAACCATTATAGGACAGTGCTTCAGTGTACGTAGGCCCCATGTCCCGCCGCATAGCCGCCACCACCACCTAAGGCAGCACCCAAACCTACAGGACCAGTCAGTATAGCTGTTGGTACAGCTGGCGCCGCAGCTGCAGCCGCTGCCACAGCCGGAACCACTGCAGGTCCTGCCAAAGTATATGTCGTAGCGATGGAACCTGCTGGTCCGTTCACAATCAATGGAGGACCTGTGAAATTACGAACAATAATGTAAAAGTGTACCCAACAATATAAAATACTCCGCAAAGATCTATTCAAATCAGTCTGATAACATGTGCTCTAATTCAAGAACTTTAAATTTACAACATTGTGGATTTGAAACAAAAAAAATAAAGAATTTGGATATGAACAAAATACAAAATAGAGACATAGAAAAGGGCTTCTTTGGAACTTCAAATTATCTTCTGACTTTCTTGTAGAAGGTCTTTCTGTCGGTGGGTATCCAACCTTTGTAGGCATTGATCTGGTCTGGGATTGTCTTCAGGACTTTGTTGCCTTGGCCTTATTGCATGTGACCATTCTTGCCGCACTGGACAATCAAATTTTCCTTCTGGTGGTCAGTTACACTCTGGCTGTGGTTCAAAGAACACTGAAAATTCGACCACCTAAAGGGAGTAAAGGAAGAGACAAAGAAGAAGTAAAGATTATTAAGATAATCTATTATATTCTGTATTTTAGTTATGTTCGCGATCATTGCATCTAGAATCAAGTAGTGTTATAAAAAAATACATTTATAACTGTGGATAGAGTACTAACTTAATACCCAATGAACCCGGGTTCAATTAATTTCTCTTATGAGCTGTGATGGCCGAACTGCACCAAGTTGCCCAGGTTACATAAGCAGCTATTTGGTTATAGCATAGAAACAATAGTGACCTGAAAAATTTCTCAAATATACCTGTTATTCAAATAGCTATGATTTCACAATCCAGAAATAACCTTAAATAACGGGATTTTGAAAATAATAATATCAAATAGACATTTTGAAGTGAAACTGTGTAGGCATACTCCTAAAAACAAATAAGCAAACACATATTTCGTGATCTTACAAAAATCAACCACTATAGACTAAGAAATATCGGTAAACTGCTATACCTGCAGCAGGTAAAATTGCTGGACCAGCCGCCACAAGGCCTGAACCATGGCCATTGGTAACCAAAGTTCCTCCTGGTGCAGCAGCATCCAGGGCACTTCCATCTGGCCCATAGAGTATTGTCCGGCTGCTGGGACCTTGAAGAACTTCCACAGTTGGCACAATACTTGCGTGGGCAATAGCCACTGCTACAGATGCGAAAACAATGAGCTGCAACATATACCCATTGTTTGTTGTAATTCACAAGGACAAGTCAAGTTGCTCTTGAAAAACAAGTGTATTTTTTAACTAATTCCGATAATTTGACTATTTTATCTTTATTTGCAATCTAAGTAAGTTACTTTGAAAAGTTCATTGGTAAAATATAGTTTAAGAGAATTTTTGATAAAAATGACAGAAGGTTGTTTCCTGGGAAACCGCTTTTAAGATTTTAATCCTGCAAAACACTTGAATAGTTTTTTACTTTCATATCAATTTTCATTTTTGAACATCTTCAAAGCCAAACATTTACTTGAAATTATTCTGAAACCCACAGGTGAGACGTGATTCAAGCAGTTTTGAATTGAAATTGAAATGTTTTATTAGATAACAAAATCTACGTAATCAGCACATTCTATTTCTAACAAAAAGAAATAAAATGTAATGGAATACTATTATACTTAGGATATTTAACAATTACTCAAGATGTTAAAACCATTTCGGGTATTTTTTTATGGAAAAAACTCTTTCTGAGTTCTGAGTATAATTTCATCACATTTTTATTAAGATACTTGAAGTGGCTTCCGGTCAAGAAAAGAAACAATACGTTCAGGTTCATTATAATCAAACATATTATATCTTCTTTTAGATATTACTCAATTTCAACCAAACAGAATCCAAGTCACATAAATATACCGAGAGTTTATCAAGTAAATAAATAATCATTTATAGTCAAATGTGAGATGCGAGATGATATTGATCAACTCACCTTTAAAGCCATTTTCGTCGTCTATCACTGACTAAACTTTATCTTTTCCCCGTGACAGTCTTATAACAATTCCGTTAGCTAATAATTTATACCAATAACCTTGTGGAGTGCATTGGGCGAGCCTATATGTAATATGTAACATAAGTAAATAATCTATAGGTGCAATAAAATGTATAGATCATGTCCCTGATAGACGTATTTATTGCAAATGAGAGGAACTCCCTGTTCATAGACCCTGTTCTTATACTCACAATTTGAGAATGTACCTACAGAGAATAGCTTATAAATTGTATATTTATCGAAACTTTTTTTATTAAAAGGACGTAGGTATTGCAAGAAATATCTTACTACCAAAACTGTGTAAATTCTCAATTCCACTTAATAAAAAAATCTCAACAATAATGGTCAGGCCAAAAATTAAATTGACAAATTCATAATATTGACATGTTATATGAGAACCATTCGTTTCGTGTAGAAGTTTCAACAGTTAAAATCTCCACAACTCTTACTAAGCCATATCTATACAGAGAAAAAATATTTTCACAACTAAATCTAAATTCTTTACAAATTGTCTAAAAGCCAGAAATTATTTTTAATTCATATATATAAGTACCATTAGCCCTAATCTAAGAGCATAATCTCTCATTACAAAAATTAGGTCCTGTAGACCAACATATGGTACCTAAATCCCAAATCATGACTTCCTGAACATACGAGATGACATACGAGATGACATACTACGATTGCTCAATACTTGAAACCAATAATTTACATAATCTCAATTTGACAGCATCCGTCTAGTGCTGACAACTGTTTGCTTGAAGATAAAATTTGCCAAATACATAAACACAATCTCAAGATATTTTACTATAAAAATTTTGTCTGCATCACATCATTGAGACCTTAAACAAGTTTGTAAGTTGTTTTCTACTCAAACGAATCTATTTATTTTGATAATATTAAACAGGAACAATTATAACTCGATAGATTAACAAATAGTAAATGACTACCTTGACCTTCTCAGATTTTTTTGAAGATTACTCGCGACTATTGCTGCCCTAGCGCCAATTATTTACTTATCATTGAATGCTAAATCATTTTTTAATATAACCTTGCATTTGCACAAAAATGTGGTATTCCCATATACAATTTTGGAGCTGGCTGTCAAATGTATTTATTCTTCTTGCTATATAAAATATTTTAGTTTCTGGAGGATATTTAATAGTAAGGGCTTTTTCTCGCTTTTTCTCGCTTTCACCTGCAAACGTTTATCTTAGTATCTACCTATTTATTTTATTGAAGATTTTTTCATCGTCTAATTATATAGTGTGAAAAATCTTCTCAGAAATTTCCAAGAAGAAGAAAAATGACTTTGGTTACGTGTCGATAAAGAAAACACGAATTATGTAAAATATTCATGTGAAAAAATACTTGTCTTGTTTGTATATCTAATATACAATATTTATTTATTAATTCGCCTTGAAAGTTATACGGTTAACTTTTATATTTTCTCTTTTATTGTTGTATATGTAAGTATGTAAGCATAAAAACAATTTGTAAATGATGTTAATAGTTATAATTTTAATGATCTGTAATTCATTAAGTTCAATATCAAATCATTCTGGAAATGTCTTCAAAATGACGGCTTATTCAGGCTCTACATGATACCTACACAATGTATAGAGCATAAGTTGAAAGAATGCTAATATCAGACTATCAACATTTATTTTTATATGACACTAGCTTTTGCACGTGACTTCATGGACGTTGAAAACTGCATTCATTTCCACGCTCTAATTTTTGCGTGATTTGTGTACAAACATACAGATAGACAGACAGACGCAGTAGAATGGAACCTAAATTTGAAGATACGCCTCTAACAAGACATCGGTGAAAATTGCATTCAATCTCATGTAGTAGTTCTTGCATGATGCGTGTACAAACATACAGAAAAACAGACGGACGCGATAAAATGTAGCCTATATTTTAAGTTAGACCTCTAGTAATACATCGGTGAACACTGCATTCAATTCCATGTAGTAGTTTTTGCGTGATGCGCGTACAAACATACTGTAACGTTTAACCCTCTGCTAAGCATTGTGGGGTGAGTTCACTTCCATAATACTCCAAAGTTCGCACTTTGCTTCCAATGGTTTATTTCCAACACCTTGTACACCACCTTCCGTAGAGTTACAACTGTCACCACTTATCATCTTGACAATTTAAACTGTCACCTTCCTTACCGACTGAACTACTATTATTATCTGATTCTCACAGACTCACTCAATAAACTGACTGACTGTGATCCGTGATCGACACGGCTTTATATATCTGAATCTTGACATGACATTCTTTGAGAATGTTCCATGATTAATCTGGACGCATATAATAATGTTGTAGAAGCTTGTCAATTAGACGATACTGTGACAAACTGTACCTCAAATATAGTTTCTGGAAGATTCCAGGTGCCCTTTTACATATACATATATGTATATATTTTTTATCCAATGTTAACAAATGTTCTCGTTAAAATTTTCATATAATGTATCTATGATTTTTAATTAATATACTAATAATACCAAGAATAAGCCTTCAGCTAATGTAATAGAGACTCAACATAAATTGTTAAAAAATTAATGGTGCTTCTCCGGAAATATGTTTTGTCGTTGTGTTCCAAACAAATTTTAGTCGTTGGTAAAAGAATATTTGAAATTTTAAAACCAGAAAATGTCTTAGAAAATATTTGTTTTACCTTGTAGAATCCTGATGAAGAGGTAACGTTTTACCTTGTAGAATTCCAATGAAGAGGAGCATGTCCTCGAAACGTTGATTCAATAAACAGAATGTACTAATTTAATGGCCAGTAATTATTTTTGAGCCTCTTGTTCTCCCAGTATTCAACATACATATGTACACAACTACGTGTTGATTATTCCTTGCCGCCTGATGATAAAACGCTGAAGTCTTGAAACCGGTAGCAACAATAATGGAACTGTTTTATATGTACCTATGTTGTATTATCAACGCGAGAGTCACTGAAAATATTTTTAGTATCTACTTATAATTCCTAATTGTTGAATTTGAACATCATAAACATTTGAAAAATTAATTTATGTCAATGTCTACTCGACCACGATGACGTCCAAGCAAAAGATCTAGATAGTCGAAAAGACTCAATATTTATTGTCTCAGACATTGATCTCGTAATTAGTTTGTAGATATAAATAAATATAAAGCCGAGTATCAAGCAATAGAGATATGGTGATGAATCGTCAAAGTTATCAAGTCTAAATACAAACAAATAATATTCATACAAAATAAAAGTAGGTATAATGATCATTAGCGATGCTGGTATAAAATAAAATGACAAATTTGCCCATGAACTTGCAATTTACCCAAGTAAGTAATCCAACAAGTGCTCTACCTACTCATACACGTATTATGTGTAGGTATATGTATCTATCGACATAGTCGTCTGTCGGGTTTAAAGTGAAAGTCTTCCGCAGCACAAGGCACAAGTGTGATTTCAAGACCAAGGACTGTGGTGCCGCTGTGGTTGTCTCTGGCCGCTGCTGTTAAATTCCGACACGCCAGGTTTAATGGTCCATTTGGCGGTTACACAAATACGTAATGATTATATTATCTATGGATGTGAACAGAGGCGTAGAGTTTTCCCATTTTCCCAAGCAACGTGCTTCTTACGATGGACCGATGTCGGCAATTCAAGTGTTTGATCTAATTTGTCTATATGATTCCTGGTTCCGATAGATGTTTCAGTTTACTTATAGTCTAAAAAATGAACATATTCAAAGAATTAGGAATAAGGATAAATCATGTTCAATTAACACATATAAACAAGACTTTTTAAATAAGAAACGTTAAATAGCTAAATAAACTATTGGAAATGGGAAGGATCATCTGGACATGATATTTATAAGATCAACGTTAAAATAAACAGGTTTTTCTCTAGCCTTACACTGCTTTCAAAAGATCCTTTATTAAACTAATAAGAAATGGAAAAAAATCATCTAGATATGATTTATGTAGCCCGAATTTAAAAGAAAACGAAAAGTCATCTATGCCTACGTTTAAAGTCATCAACAAGGAAAAATGAAAATGTTTTCCTCTAGTCTCAGGTTTCAATATATCTCATGTCATGGTCATATGAATGGGCCACAACACAGAAAACGAAAAATGTTTTTCCTTGATTACGACAGATACATTAGTCCATAGATGAACGGAGAACGAAACTATTAAAATATGGATATGATTTCTTCGATTACAGATTTGAAATGAGAAACGTCAAGTAGTTGTACAACTGAACCGCAACAAAGCAAACGGATGTTTTTCCTTGTTTCTCAGGTTTCAATTTAGTGGAAAATGAACCTATAAAAACAATTAGAAATGGGAAAGATCATCTGAACACGATTTTTGAAGCATGAATTTAAATATAACTACAAAAGTCAACGTAAATATGGCCACAAAAAAGTAAACTACAGAAAAGTATAAATGTGCAGGGTCATCTGGGCATGAATCCTTTGAATCCAAATTTGAAATGCGGAACGTAGTTATATAATTGGACCGCAACAAAGCAAACAGAAAATCTCTTCCTTGTTTCTCAGGTTTCAATATATCTTTCATTCCATATATTGGCGGAAAATGAACCTATAAATACAATGGGAAAGATTATCTTAACACGACTTTTGCAGCATGAATTAAAAATACAAACGTCAATTGTATCTACGTCAAAATGAGCGGCAAAAAAGTAACCTGTGTGTATCCTTAATTTTTTCTATGGCTTCTACAGATTTTTTGGTTGATAAATGGGTGGAAATTGAACCTATTAAATCAAATAGAGTGAGGAAGATCATCTGTTAATAATTTCTATAATCACAAATTTACAATAAGAGACGTCAATAGGTTCCAACAAAGCAAACTGAAGATGTTCTCTATTTCTCTCGAGTTTCAATATACTCATCATTTATTTCATAGATTGGGGGAAATGAACCTATAAAAACAATTAGAAATGGGAAAGATCATCTGAACACGATTTTTGCAGCATGAATTTAAACGTAGGTACAAACGTTAACTGTATCTGCGTAAAAAGGAGCCACAAAAAAGTAAACTGTGTTTTCCTTTATTCTTTCTCTGGTTTCTACAGATCATTTGGTAGATAAATGGACGGAAATTGAACCTATCAAATCAAATAGAATAAGAAGGGTCATCAGCAAATGATTTCTATAATCACAAATTTAAAATAAGAAACATCAAATATATAAATGGGTTGCAACAAAGTAAACTGAACATGTTTCTCTCAGGTTTCAATATCTCCTTTATTTTTTAGATTGGCGAAAAATGAACCTATAAAAACAATTAGAACTGGGAAAGATCATCTAAGCACGATTTGTGCAGATCGAAAAAAAAAAACAAACGTCAACTGTTTCTACAAACAAAGTAAACTAAATTTTCCTTCAGTTTTTGTCTCGTCTCTACAAATAATTTGGGTAAGAAATGGTCCGGAGTTGAACCTATTAAATCAATTACAATGAGAAAGATCTTCTAGACAAAAAAAGTAAATATATATAAGAAATGTCAAATATTTGAATGGTTCGCAACAAAGTTAACTGAACATGTGTTCTCTATGATTGCAGTATACCTACGCTTTATTTCACATAGCTCGGCGGGAAATTAAATAATAAAAACAATTAGAAATGCTAAAGATTGTCTAGACGCGATTTCTTACATGAATTTAAATGAAGAAACGTTCTTTTAGTTTTTCTGTGGTTTCGGTAGATCATTTAGTTTATAGATGGAAAACTATACTATAAAAACAGTTTAAAATGGGAAGGGTCCTGCATCATTTATATGGTTACAAATTTAAATTGAGAAACGACCGTACTAAAATAAATGCAACGAAGTAAACTGGTCAATTTCCTATAGTTTCAATTTACGATTTAATGCATGTTTTTTCGGGAAAACGAACGTGAAAACAATTAAATATGGGATGGATCATCTGGATGTTTATTTATAATCTCGAATTTAAAAAGAAGAGACCTCAAAAGATAAAACAATGGAAATTTAGTTTCTATGTGGTGTTTTAATATATTATTCGGTTAATACACAGGGGGAAAATGAACATTTTAGAACAAATAAAAGTAGGAAGGATCATGTGAAAATGATGCTTACGCAAAAAACGAGTTCAGAATACGTTTGTTATCTGTATGGTTTCGATATACCGACTTACCATAAGTTCATAGATTAACAAAAAAGAAATCTAAAAACAATTAAAAATGGAAAGAGTCATCTAGAGAAGATTTTTAGAATTATGAATTTGATGACAACTAGAAATATTTTTTTTTAGGTTCTCCCTTTTCTCTCTCTATTTTATATGTTGGTATTTCCGTTTATTTTAAATTTCTAAACAATATACTTCATTATCTTCTGTATATCTTCATTCATTCATTAATTACTGATAAAAGATGAAATAAATCAAACAATTCGAAATTAAAAACATAAGTGAACATAGGCCTATTACTATTTTTTTAGAAAATAAAATACATTCAGAAGAAAAAGTCATATCATTGAAATGTGGCCCATAAAGTATCGTCTAATAAAATTTATTTTCTGTTTCAAGTCGATGTTCTGTTAGTTCCATGCTTAAATGTAGTTCATATTCAATACAAGATACATTTTAAAGCGAAGACTAAATTAAAATGTTGTGGTTGTACTAGTTGGAATTTGGAATAAATAGACAGATATGCATCTTATTCAGGTTCCCCTTAAATTTATATAAACATATAAACTAATCGGATAATGTGAACAGACATATATAACCAAAATGCATTAACTTCATCAATTTCTTAATTACCTACTTGAATAAGGGAATTCATTCACAGTTGAAACAGTTTTAATATAATGGAAACTTTATCAAAATCTCTTCGAAATTGCAAACGAATTGTATACCGCAGATGGTGCTGGTTTTCTAGGAATGGCAGTATTACTAAAACGCGGATTTGAGAGACATCACACTGTAAAAACATTGTCTTTTTCAGTTTTAGTACTGCTAGTTTAGTTAACGTGTTTAAAACTAAAGAAAAGATGGTGCCAAGCAACAAGAAAATCATCTTTATCACCGGTTGTGACTCAGTCTTAGGATTTTCGCTAGCTCTACATGCAACCGACATAGGATTCACTATTTCCGCGGGATTCATGTGCCTTGAATCAAAGGGAGCCAAGGAAATCCGTAGTTTATATAGAAGTAAAATAGTGAAAATAAAATTGGACATCACAGATAATGCCAACGTGTAAGTAGCTGTTAATACTATAGAACATTATTTCAGTCAAAATCTTGGATATCGTAAGTGCTTTATGCCTAATTGTATGATGTAGCGATATTTGTACCACCTTAAGGGTATGAATTATCTTTCAAAAATTACCGTAGTTCTACATGCTGTTATAAATAATGCAGGGGCGATTATTTTCGGCGAATTTGAATGGCTGACAGAGCGACTCATTCTGCTAGGCTCGTTTGTTTTGTAAAGCAGTATTATGTCACCTCAATTGCAGTACGTTCAGGAGATGCACGACTCTTTCACCCCCGAACAACATAGCTTTTACAGTGGCTACTTCAAGCGCTACAATATTTATTTATCTATCTTTCATCATTGCACCTCCCAAGCCAATCAAAATTGACGATGATAATAAAATGTATAAAGTGTTCGAATGCACTTTACTACATTAATATCCGAATGCGAAGTACAAACATGAACCATTCAGATATTGGTTCTAGCATTTAATGTTCAAGATCAGTCCTTGGAATACATACGCGATCGTTTAGTTTCGTATTTCATCCAGATGCCAAAATATATCTCTGGAGGAATTGAAGATTCTGTTAATACTTTGGAACATTATTTCAGTCCAAATCTTGGATATCGCAAGTAGTTTATGCCTAATTGTATGAAGTGGCCATATTTGTACCATCTTAAGGGTGTGAATTATCTTTCAAAAATTGCCGTAGGTCTACATGCTGTTATAAATAATGCAGGGGTGATTATTTTCGGCGAATTTGAATGGCTGACAGAGCGACTCATTCAGCAACAGGTTAATGTTAATATTTTGGGCATATTAAGATTCTCTAATGCACTGTGTCCCTTAGTGAGACAGCATAAAGGTAATGAACCAACAAAGATTTCTAACACAGTAAAAAGTCCCATCTTGGAAAGCATCCTTCAAATAAAGCTTCATATGTTGTATGTACAGAATGTTGAAGTCCAACTACAAAAATAGAAAACACTCTTTACTCAATAAAATATAAAATGAAAAAAATTTAATTATGCATCACATCTTATTGAATCCAACCACTCATTTAATGATAGCAGCCAAGAAAGCCCAACACACTGGATCTAGGAAATGGATAATAGAAGATCGGAGAGTCCAATATAGCAAAAGAGACATTCTTAAGGTAATACATTCGGAATTATTATTTAGACTATCTAATATAAAATTCGATATATTGGATAATGATACTCGTTAGAAAGTGAATAATTTAATTTTGGACAGAAATCTAAGTTAAATAGGCTTATTTATAAGAAATCAACCACCAACAATTCTAATTTTACTCAGATCATGTCATTTATAAAAAGTTTTCAAACCTTAGTTCTGTTTCATTTTCATCTGAAGAAACTAACTTGTTGAGTAAAGGTTTTAATTATAATTTACATTCTGTCAATAATAAAAGAAATTTACAATGTTTGGGAGTAGAGGCCGGGTTAGCTTTGCGAGAGATCTGTAACAGTGATCTAGACAAACATATATTAGCAAATTCTATTAGAAATATTAATACACCATTTTCGAAAAGGGTAACAAAAGATTTACAATTGATTAGATCTACAAAAGCTAAATCTGTCGAACATAACTTAATATTTACTCGGGCTGAAAAAGGAAAAACAGTTATAGCTATGGATAAATTAGAATACATTAATAAAACTAATAGCTTTCTTTCATTTGATAAGATTTAAATTATCAGTTTTGATAAAAAATATAAATATATAAAAAACAAGTTAAGGACTTATTTAAAGAAGTCTCTATTTTCACAGGAAAAGAAAAATTCTGTCTAAAGATTATGACCCTCAAGTCCCTAGACTATATTCTTTAATTAAGCTCCAACACATAAGATATCTTTCAAACTTATAGATATTCTGAGTAGCTATTGCCGTTTCACTACGAAATATAGTATTTCTAACTCATATCAACTTGTCAATAAGATCAAAGATCTTAATATTCCTAATAATGCGAGACTAATATCGTTTGATGTACAGAATTTGTTTCCGAGTATCCCTCCCATTGACGTCATTAAAATCATCGATTCTATTCTCACAAAATACAATACAAATCCTATTCTCAAACAAGATATCTTAGATCTACTTATCTTGTGTTTGGATCAAAATTATTTTGAATTCAATGGAAATATTTATACTTCCAAAGAAGGTTTGATTATGGGTGATCCACTTAGCCCATTATTAGCAGAAATTTTCATGAATACTTTAGAAACTACTATCCATAACCATTCACTTAGTAAACATTTTATATATTGGTATAGATATGTTGATGGTATTTTAGCATGCTTCTTTAGCACTAGTAGGAACCTTAACCGATTCTTGAACTTCATTAATTCCCTTCACTCATCCATTAAGTTCACCATGGAAGTAGAAAACAATCATTCAATTAATTTTCTTGATTTTACTATCTCCAGAGTAAATAACAAACATGAATTTTCTATATACCATAAGCCCTGACACACTGATTCTGTCATCCACAATCGTTCCAATCATCCATTCAAACGTAAAATAGCAGCCTTTAAAGCTATATCCATAGACTTGTTAACATTCCCATGAGTGCTAGAAACTTCCAGAACGAATTGAATATCATTAAACAAATTGCCATCAACAACAACTGTTGATTTAGTAGATCACCTTTTATCTAAAATCCTCAAAAAAAATCTGTGAATATGGTTTACCCTACACTTTCACTAAAGGATAAATTATGTACATTTACTTATTGGTCGTCCTACCGAAATAGTGACAAAACATTTGAAGAAAAGACATGATCTGAGAATAGCCTTTAAATGTAATAAAACATTAGGTAAATTCATTAAGAATAATAAATCAAATATTACCGATCACTGTTAATCTAGTGTTTACGAACTTATTTGTGGAGATTGGTTGAAGGTTTACATAGGTCAAACTGGTAGAAATTTTCAAACCCTTATCAATGAACATAAAAGCTCTTACATTCATCAGAAGACCAATTCAAATTATGCATCACATTTTATTGAATCCAACCACTCATTTAACGATAATTATAAAATATTACATGTTGAGAAGAAAGGATTAAGACTTAATCTTCTTGAGTCCCTAGAGATTAATAAACGAAAACATTCAGGTAATCTCCTCAATGACCAGATCAATTGCATGTCTATTCCATAGTTAAATATATAATTATTTAGAAATTAGTTATTAATTACCATCCTCCGTTGTATTTATATAGGTACTTGTCATCTTAGATTCTAGTTGTTACTCACATTTGATAAAGACACAGTGTGTCGAAAAATTGTCATGTGTTTTTGTTAATTGTTTATTAGTGGAAATATATTTATTTTTTCATTTTATATTTTATTTAACATGAATTTCCATCAAGTATCTTCCAATACAGTTATAACTCTTTACTCATTTATAGACAAGACTATATATGATCAAATATATAGATATAAATAAATATAGATAGCACAATGGGCCGAATTGGCCTAAGTACCCGCTCTGGCACCCCTGTGTCAAAAATAAAAATATAGATAGTCCCATTTAGAAAACTTTGGGTTGATTGGAATGTCCACATATGTTTTGAATTACTAGTCCAATATATCATTAATGATTTTTTTAGTCCTATCCGAACAACATAGCTTTTACAGTGGCTGCTTCAAGAGCTACAATATTTATTTATCTTTCATCATTGCACCTCCCAAGCCAATCAAAATTGACGATGATAAAATGTATAAAGTGTTCGAATGCACTCTACTACATAAATATCCGAATGTGAAGTACAAACATGAACCATTCAGATATTGGTTCTAGTATTTAATGTTCAAGATCAGTCCTTGGTATATATACGCAATCGTTTAGTTTCGTAATTCATACAAATACTCTCATTTGTAGACAAGAATATATAAGATCAAATAAATAGATATAACTATAGATCGTTCTATTTAGAAAACTTTGGATTGATTGGAATGTCTACATATGTTTTTGAATTACTAATCCTAATCAACTATTGCCAGTAATGATTTTAGGGTGATAATTTTAAATTGAAGGTATTATCGAGGTTCCACAACAAAAAAAAGAATGAATGTAGTAACACACAAATATTAAGATGAACTTCAACGAATTCGAAAGCAAATCTGGTGTGTGGTGACTTTTGTACGGTCTCATGTGAATTCCAGTGAATATAAAAAAAATATATTGCTACCAATGATTTATTTTCTGCTTTCTAAGAAAAACAACAATGATATTTAAGAGTTCATTTAAGCATACGTTTTTCCAGATTTTCATTTCAACCAAACCGTTAGAGCCGTTTTCGTGTAACAGTCTTGAGCAAAACACGTTTTGCGGCTGTTGCCTGGCAACTAGTGCGAGTAGGATAATAAACAAGGCAACAAAATTCCATTCGCTTCTCGGATATTTTCAAAGCCTGAAAATATGTTTGCCGACACCAAAAATTCTAAATGATTACAATTACTTCATAATTAATTTCTATACTTTATGCTATATCCTCTATACAGAATCCATGATGCTAATAATAATATTGATATTATATTGCCGAAAACTGAAAGTAAAGTGAATGTTTCTTTACTACGCCACTGGCATCGGAATAATGTGTGCAACTGCTTGGCGACCTTGCCGCAGGCGCGTTCTTTTGTTTCTTATTATTTGCTCGGTCATGTATGACTATGACATTAAAAATGTTAGCTACATTTTTTACTCATAAAACTGCACCATTTACATACGACCACCACTATCTCCCACTCTTAAATGACTGTTCTCATTTTCAGTTTATAGACCATGGTTCTCATTCCTTCCATATAACATGATATATTGAAATTCTATTACTCTCTCTACACCTTTTATCTAATAATTATAATGTGCAGATGTGTCAAAAATGATCTGAGTTTCAGTTCATAACCTTGACATTACTGAATAAAATTGAGAATAATTATAAAAATCTGGTAGGTATGTCCACTCACACGACATTCCCACCGAACTTAAACGAGTTCCATTGAATATAAGAACCATCTGATAAGGCCGTGTGACCCTTCATTATTTTCAGTGTGCCAAGACAAACGACTAATGATTATACTCATTTTTGACGTAGGATGGACCATTCAACATAACTTGTTTTTTTGCTTTTTCTCAGATATACGATTTATAGCAGGAGTTAAAGAGCTTTGTGCTGTTTTAGACAAGTTTCATCAAAATCATTAAGACGGTTTTAGCACCACAGTCTTGCGAAAAGAAGGCTTTTGCTATCAAACAGCGCGAGCAGGATTCCGAATGTGTCACCGACAAGCGGCATCGATACCATACAAAACATGAAAGAAAGTAAGGAGATTAGTCTACTTTCCGTGATAAGATTGGCATAGATAGATCAATGGCTAAAATATGTTTTCCATATGTCCATATCTCACTGACCGTTATCGATTATGATTGCCGATTCCGCAATTCACGGTTGCCGTCTCAACACCCACTAAACTCTATATTTTTGAGACATTAAAGTGCAAGCATGTAATGTCAAAGTTAAAGAAGACTTTACAAATTAGCTGCTATGTGAAAGTTTGTCTACCGCTCGCAATCGTTGTCTTTAATCGCAACCAGAACTACAGCTGTGCACTTATTGGAAGAGAGTGCCAATGGATTCGGTAATCGTAACCTACAGCCACTTACAACGGTGAGTCAACTGTCAAAATTCCAAATGGATCGAATCTAAAATTTGCCCCGAGAATGATACTCCCTAATGCCATTCAAAGAAAATCCCAAAATGCTGGTGGAATCTTTCACCCATTATTCCCGGGAGTACGCCGTAACAATCTAAATTCGATGTTTCCGGACTTTCCTATATTCATGTTTCAAAGTGACAATAATTGAACATGGCCAGCAGTTACCTACAGGGGTAAAACATATCGGCTATAAAACAAACGGATTGTTAAAAAATGGTATCGATGTACCCAGTTAAAAATATCAAGAAAAATATGTAGCTGAGTGTCTCTCAATGTCTCAAATCTTTGCGATAGAAATAAATATACTTCAACGCGAATTGTTGGAAATAATAATACATAAAT
Source organism: Crioceris asparagi (assembly GCA_958507055.1). Lineage (NCBI taxonomy): Eukaryota > Metazoa > Arthropoda > Insecta > Coleoptera > Chrysomelidae > Crioceris > Crioceris asparagi. The sequence goes on along the minus strand of OY293829.1, from coordinate 14,866,636 downwards.
AAAATTCCAAACGTTGTTAATTCTAAAACTGATGTCAAAAAACTTAGCCTAATATACAAAAATATTTTATCTCTCAAAACAACTATAATTATTCTCACTTTAAAAAATTGATGTTCCAAGGTTTTTCCAATAATGAATGCTGTCAATCCCTCCCAATAATATCAAACATCATTTGTCACAATAATTTTTCATCATTTTCTCTGCCAAATTTCCAGGCCCACTATTTTTAAATAGTATACTTGTTTCGATGTAAACAACAATATCTTATCATCGACTGGTCGAAACGTTTTGTAATAACCACGGACACGAAATAAATGGCATTTATTTCAATATTTTATTTTGAGCCCAAACCCCAAGAAGCCCTCCAGATAAATAAATATATCTCCGAGTTCAAGAATCTACAAATATTTTCAGATGTTCTTGGGGATGCAGTCATGTAATGAATAAAATTATTTTGAGTTAAGTCGAGCTTTCGAGAATGTTTATTCTTTTCTTCAGGGGTCTCGATACCCAGGTGTAGGTGTATTATATATCTATTTAACGTCTCAGAGGTGAAGTATGAAGATTGATCCACATTATATAATATACCCCACAACACTTAGTAAATGAATTACAGATAGTGTAAAATAATATAAATAAAAATATGTTCTTGGAGATGCAGTCATGTAATTAATAAAATTCTTTGAATAAAGCCGAGTTTTCGAGAATGTTTATTCTCTTCTTCAGGACGAAAGTCGTGAATTAGGAATAAATTAGCTAAAAACAGGGAAGAATTCATAGCCATCAATTACAAATGTCATTATTTATATTTGTAATAATAAAAATTTATGAAAACAAAAACTAAAGTTAAGGGATTGAATATGTCTTTTTACAACCTTCACTTGAATCAATGAACTTAGATGAGGGTAGGCTATTCGATGACCTTAAATTATTTTCCCGTTATTTGAAACCAAAAAACTCGTTATATACCAGTAACAGTAACCTCCAAGAACCATTCAATGAATTTCGTCTCCCTTTCTCCCTTCTTCTTCCTCTTATTCTTCCAAAACGTCACAAAACGTATTTCTTTATTACGATTAATACCAGATTTCATTCCTTTTAATTTTTTTATCTTAAAAGAGTGATTCTGTACAGAAACCCTTTTGCCCCTTTGATGTGTGATATGTCATTCAGTCAAGATGTGCATTCTTGCGTATCTACCTAAACTGGAATTTTGTTATGGGGTTAAATATGCTCAAATGTGTAAGAGTGTGTATTCTCTTTGATGTTTGATAAGAATATTTACCCTCTTGACACTACTTCTCACAGTCTTTTAGCAGATGCTTTCCTTCCTTCATGTGCATAAGATATTGAATTTCAACAGAATAAAAAATCATTCTTAATATGTAGGAATTGTCAGTCACAATGCGGACGACCGGCATTTTTTGTTTTTCATTTACACAGGTATATGTTCAACGTGTGGTCCAAACGAAGTAGTCAATTTTGTAGGTAGATAAATAAAAAAAGATTGTTCCGACTTCATACATATTACACTAAAAAATATGAAATATCTATCACATTATAAAATATCTGTATCGTTTTTCTGTCTTTCTTGGTTTAAATTTAGATACGTTATAAATAATGTGAAGAGTGAAGAATGAAGAGAATTTTTAGTTGTATTTGCAAACTAGAATCTCAAAGAGGTTTAATTTATACAACTTTTCTCCAATGTAATTATCTTTCTATCTATAGAGCAGCCATGCTGAGAGGGTACAGTACCGGATTTATGGGATACTTCGTAAAGTACGTTAAGCAGTTGGTTCCTGCTAGTAGTCGTTAGATCTTGTCAAAGGCACTTATACGATCTGAAAAAACTCTAAACAAACAGACTTGGTCTGAAGGTTAAACAGACTTTACGTCGGGACTCTCTATAAAGATTCTGGTTCATCAACGGAGAGCCAAAACTAGGCTAGAATCATGAAATTTGGAAAGAGTGTTGAAATTATTTCAATGGCACCACTTTGTTGTATCTTGCCACCAAATGGGGACAAATTTCATCAACTTCTACACCGTTTAACTAGTCACTATGAAAATTAATACACGTATGTGTTTGAAAATTCAGAATACTATAGCGCTAGGATCTCTCCACTTATAATGATATCCCTGTTTACGTCACAGCTCCGTCTCTTTCTACATGCCGCGCGTCGACAAGAGCCATTGCCATTATAGTGTTTTCCATCCTTCTTCTGTCATGCCGACGTTTTAAAAAGTAAATTTGTTGGAATCATAGGTATTCTTCGGATTAGAGCTGTCTCTCCCAATGCCTGTCCAGTAAGAATAGTATCTTCGATGACATTATCACCCATAGCTTTGATATGTAATCTTATACCATTATATAGAGTAGATGGATGAAGATAACGTAATAATATTATTGAAACTCCAACTTTTATTTTTAAAACATGAAAAGGAAGTCCTGAAGGATTAAGAGAGCTCAAACATTATTGAGGATAGTGTACGGCGGTATAAGACTCTACAACTGTATCGGTGGAGCAATATTCTTTGACTTCCCCTTGCAATTTTTCTAAAATAATTTGATTGAACTCTGCTGCTGACGTATTTCGAGGTGTTATTTGATTTGTACAGGAAAACAAATCGCAAGGATAAATTTGTAAAATTATTGCATTTTTAACGCATTATTCAAAATTCAAATGTAATTTTGAATGGAAATTCATTTTTTTATATAGTGTACACTATGTATTAACCATGGTATTTTTTTACATCATAGTATTTACCTAATACTATAAGGCTAGCTACAGCAGTCGGTACAGTAGAGACTCGTACATATCACATTATAAAAAACATTCAACAAAAAAAAACATTTTAGAGCAAAAATTAAGGTTGAAGTAGTTAATTTTTGTTTTCAACTTCAGCATAAAAAAAACAACGTAAGACATAAAGAAAGTTACTATAGCAATCACGAAGTTTTTCAGCTGTCGATAGACGCCGTAACTTCGCATTACCTACGCCGCTGAGAAGTAGTCCCAATTTTTATTTAATTATTTTAGAAAAGCTATATGAACGTAAATGATTCCTATGTCACCCACGCTAATATTAATTTATTTATTTATTTGCCATAAAATCTTACAATAGAACAACAAAAAATATAGGACAACGTAATCCTGCAGAGATACATAATATTATCTGTACGCAGTTATGGCTCTAAGAAGTAACTAAAAATAATAATACAATCTTGTGTGTTTATCTTAAGTAAAACTAAACTAAACTCTCTTAACATTAGATATCTCAAATAAGGAAAATTTCTAGAAAACAAACTTTATTTAATGCTAAAAACTAGTAACTTACTCTATATTCGATATTATCCAATTTTTCATTTTTTTTTGTTAACATTTTTTAATACTATCTAAAGTCTTGAGCTCATTTGGGAGTGTTGAATATATTAATTGCTGTAATACAATAATTTTTATCGCTCACTCGTTTTAAAGATTTTGGAAGAGTAACCAATTTATATCTTGTCACACTGTCTGAAGCAACGTAACTTTTCTTTATATTCTCATAATTATAGTTTAAGGATTCAAAGGCAAATAGTTGATTTAGATTCATCGATTTTTTTCACTGCGTTTGTTTTTATGTACAAGTTTTATGATCCTTTTCTGAAGTGATTGCAACATGTCTAGGTTGTTTTTATAGGCACCACCCCAGGCTATTATCCCATAAGTTAAAATGCTATGAAAAAGAGCATAGTATATCATCCTTGATTGCATAAACATAGATAGTTTGTAGAAAATAAATATTAAATATTTTGTTTTTTGAATGATGTACTCTATATGTTTATCCCATTTTAAGTTGGAGTCAAGAATAACACCTAAATATTTACAGTTTTGGACTCTAATTAAACTTTTTCCATTTATTTGGATATTCATATTTTCTGGTACAGTATTACTATAGTTTCCAAAACAAATTTATGTAGTTTTGTCAATGTTTATAAAATATAGAAAATTTATTAAAAAAATATTGAAATCTGATATGTAGTTTTTGAGATTTCTGTGGTCATACGAAAAGTCGTTACTCGTTTATATTAGTTTAGATAAGACTTTTAAAATTATTTTGGTAATCGACTTAGTTTTACTCATAACTTTTCTTTCCAAGATAAGTTCAGGAAGCCCCTCAATGGCAAAAACGGACATTGCAGAGTTCCTCAGCCACTCTTACAAGATCGCGACAGCAGACAAGAGTCTGGTGAACCATCATTATTTGAATCGAACAACCATTAAGTAAATCGAAAAATCATTAAGTGAATCGAACAATCATTATATGAATCGAACAATCATTATATGAATCGAACAATCATTATATGAATCGAACAATCATTATGTGGAAATAATCCATTTGCTGGAAAGAATCTCATAAGTTTATTTAAGGCATCAAAATGGCTTATAAAATGTATATAAGAATATTTTGATGGCGATTGTATACATCACTGACAAAGAAAACAATTTGATGGGTTCTGTATTTTGAGCTCTTTTGATTCGCCATACTCCAAAGTGTTGTTTTTGAATAGTTTGTTTTTTTCTTGCAGGCTTGTCCAGATTCGCACGATTTTCGTGAAGATCAATGCTCCGCCTTCAATTCATCCCCCTTCGAAGGTACCCTTTACAATTGGTTGCCGCACTATGAGGACGATGATACCTGCTCACTAACTTGCAAGGGTAAGCCTGCCAATGTGGTAGGTTTCAACGAGGACTATGTCTTGGTGGTTGCCAGATTGGCTAATAAGGTGCACGATGGCACCAGATGCAGACTAGGCAGTCTGGATATGTGCATTGATGGCAAATGTCAGGTATGTTGAAAATATCATGAGCATATTACCGGATTCAAAAGAAAGAAACCTGAATTATTCACTCAGGGTATACATCAAGGACAAAGCCCATGCGAACATATAACCCTCATAGCATAGCATAGATCACACCAATTTGAAATTGTTCACAGAAGAGCACATGTATTTTTCTCACAACATATTTGTAATTACCAGTTGTGAATTCATTCATTTGTTTATTTGATAGACAAATTCAGCAGTAGTTTGCAGAAGATTTTGTTAACAGACAGTAGCCATACTAGACAGCTGATCGAACTGCTGATCAAACTGCTGATCGAACTGCTGATCGAACTGCTGATCGAACTGCTGATCGAACTGCTGATCGAACTGCTGATCGAACTGCTGATCGAACTGCTGATAATAAATTCTGCTTATTTTGGTTTCCCTTTGTTCGCCTTCTGTTGGGCTTGGGTGTATACATAATTCTGTAGCTATAATTAGCTACTTTCCATTTTATCGCTTTCCACGACCTTATTGGTTTGTTGCACTTTCATATACAATCTTCATTCTTTGTAGGTATATTTCTACGAGTTGTGATTCTAGTGACGGGACTTGATAGTCCTGTCTCCTATCTTCAATTATCCATATCTACAGCCAGGATTTGACTTTACTTCTACATCTAAATAGGTTGTCACGCAATTCAGACATGATAACAGTCTTCTACTTAATTCAATCATTAACATAACAAGAATCATTCTATTTATCACTTATGTGATTATATGATTAAGTAGGAACTTATTTTTATTTTTGATAGCTGTAAACGATTCATCTTGAAGATTTTTGCTGATTCAAATTTTTTTCACTTTGATAAGTAAAGAGACGGTACATTTTTATACTGAATTATTGCAACTCTATATACCTTATAGATTTGAAGTTAGATATATTTCACAATTTTGTATTTTAAACAACTGTGGCAATCTTAAAATACCCTAGCTTAGCGTGCTATCGATCTCATTCTAGTCTACAAAGTGCACTAGTGCAAAATCTAACTTTTTATTTAGGATAAATCTCAGTAACCTCTGATATACTCAAATTTATTCAAAACAAAATCAGGATGACTACGGTTCTAACAAAAATATGTCTGAACATTAGCAAACAGAAATCAAATAAAACCTACAAATATAATTTTTCATTAAAGTTATCTAAAAAAAACACCATCTTCTTTTATGCTATTGGACTTGTTTTAGAATTTAGATGAACGATAATACAGAAAATGTATATATTTTTTGTATATCTTATATTCGAAATCTAAATACCAAGACCAACCGTCTGAAACGTAGATGCTAAAACACTCCGAAGTAGATATTAAAATTTAGATTTTCTGATATTTACACTGTCTATAATTTTCTCAAAGTTTGGTGGGAAAAAGTTGTGCTGATAAGAAGATACTAGGGAGGAAATAAGATCTAAACCACCACAGGGAATGAGCTGTTGTTGTATGTACAATTCTATTGTCATAATAGAGCAAACTTTTGTGAAAGCATCCAAATGACAACACCACAGAGAAATTCCTTAGTAGTCAGTTAACTCTCAACTGTTCCACCCATAACATGTGCGCAATGCACACTTAGTTGGTCAATTAATAAACTTTACACAACAAAACCATCATGATGAAGTTAGCAAACTATCAAAACAATCGTTACTGTTAACGTTAGAAGCGCATAACATCGTATTAGGAAACTTTCAATGGTGACAAGTTTTTATGTACCAAATTACCAAATAATATGTGGCTTTCTACAAAAAATTGGATCGACTTTATTAGCTGGTGCACTGAAAAATAATAAATAATACTAATTCTATAGGTAATGGAATAAGTTGTGCTGTTAACTACAACCAATAGAATTAATATTATTTTGTATTTTTCAGTGCACCAAACAAAACATTCGGTCGAAATTTTTGTAAGAATATTTATTTCACACTTTTGAGTGTAACATTAGTTATCAAAATCATGCAACGTTAACAAAAGAAAATAAGACGTTGCTTATAATACTCATTCAGAGATTTCAAAACAAAAATACGGTTATATTTTCTTTAAATATCCAATTCAAATCCTGCTACATATAATCTCTTTTCTAATACGGCCGTCTTATATTTTCAATTTTCTTTAGACTTTACCACTGCTGTAATTCGGAAACCTATATTTTTTTGAAAAATGTCAAATTGAACGTCGGATATGTTATCTTCTATAATTTTGTCGTCTCAATATTTAAATTTTTGAAAATAATTGCCTCCTCCACCCCCTTTGGAAGAAGTTTTTGAGGGGAAGGACATGTTGAATGTCTATTTTTTTATTCAGTAGGACCAACTCTCAGTAGTTCTCTATCAAAAGAAAAACAAATGATGAAAATCGGAAAACTTTTACTATTTAAAAGACGCGAATATCTCACATGCAGACAAATAGTCGAATTGTACCTACTCCTCCGTTTGGTTAGTCAGTCAAAAAGTAGAAAATAAAGTCGCTATCCATATCTGTCTGTCCTCATTTCTGTTTCTCTGGTTAACCCCGCAACGGATTTTGATACAGTTTTTGACCGACTTCAAAAAAGGAGAAGGTATACAATTCGGTTGTAAGATTGCTTTTCACTAATCATTTAGAGTTTTTTTACAGATGGTTTGTGTGTACAATACATTGTAATTAGGTTTAGATTTGGTAAAGAAAATTTGGCTGAAGAATTGTATCTCTTCAAAAATCTTACAAAAAAAGTCCGTCCATTTATATGACTTTCTCTATCCTATTTATCTATTGTATTTGTATATTTCTGTCTGTTGCAAGCAAAAGCTAGGAAAATAATAACAATAAGAATACCATCTTCTAAATTCTAAATTATCCCCCAGACACTTGATTGCCGATGTCGGCGAAATGTGCAATTGAATGTGCAAAAGTTTGTAACTACAACGACTTTATACATACATATACACACAAAGTTTCTGTGTCAAACTGTTTAATTAAACACGATATACCACCGCCATCTACGAGATGAGGCGGCTGTTTTGCCGTGTGCCACGCGCACGGTTGCTAGCATATGTCTCCCTGTTTTAATATATCTGTGCTTAATTTATGTATGGGGCAAGAACAGCTTCCGAAATTATCCAGAAACTACTCAGTTAATTGTGAGAGATTTTATAAAGTAATTAATTGAAAAAGCAGTAGCGTACATGTTAATTCAGTTGAACTTTTCTCAAAATAATACAATGACTAACTCAACTAGGTTGATAAGGTAGGTACCTACCTAATTATCGCGTGGAGTCATTTTTTTCTAAATCGATATATAACTTTTCTACCTTTTTAATATGGGAAACACACTTGGCCCAGCTGCTATCAGGAATGTTTGCAGTTTCTTGTTGAATAAGACCACCACAGATGAACTTAATGTTGAAAAAGTATTATTTCTTCGAACGGCTGATTTAAGCTGATGCCATATATGTTCAATTGGGTTAAACATATAGTGATAAGGAGGAAGTCCGAGCACCCTATTTCCCAAGCTTTCAGCCAATGAATCACAATAATATTTCTTTTGTATCGAATAAACATGTTCAACTTCGTGTAATTGTTTTTCTGTGTACTTTTACTCATAGTACATGTCATTTGAACATGGTACTTTATCAAATGTGTGGTAGCTAGCATTATCCATGACGATAAAAGTGTTGGGTGGAATATTTGGTACGAGTTTATTGTGGAACCAGTCTTCAAATAAATTGGCAGTAGTATCATCATGATAATCTCGACTAAGGGGTCGTTAATATTCTTTGCCGATTAAGACAACGCATTTGGCATAGAACCATTTTCGGTTCCTGCATCTATCGTAATGCGTTTTCCTTTATTAGACGGCGCCTTGTTTTGGCACAAGTCAGATAAGTCTACCCATTCTATGTTACTGTAAAACCAATTTTGCGAAAATTTATAAATATAATAGGCATTTTATATGTTTCTCTTGGTAAACAGTTCATTCATTTACATCTTAACTTAGACGAAAAACGTTTTTCAGCGCTAAGTCGGCAACTCAATCTTTTTTCCAAATATAAATTGTAAAATTAGCGTGTAACTTTATGCGTTTTTTTTTCTTTCAGAGAGTTGGTTGCGATCTTCGGATAGGATCCACAAAGCAAGTGGATGAATGTGGAGTTTGCGGAGGAGATGGATCATCTTGTTCAAGACCTCTGTACCATTGGACCTTTACCTCATCTTCATTATGTTCTGCAACATGCGGTGGAGGTATAATAGACAATACTGTTTTTATTTGCTACATTCGTTAATTTTTCCGTCAACTTTATGTTGAATCAATTGAGAATGGAGAACCTAAGCAGAGCTTCAATTTTCCTAACACCCCACATTTAAAACCTCTAAAAATATTGTATATAACGCAAGCAATATAGCCAACAGCAGGCTCTTGTCATATTAATTTATTGCCAATAATGATACTGAGTCTCCTGCAACATGTTCTTCGTGCTTTTATGAGTTAAATGAAGTAAGGCATTTGTGTTCGTTTCAATCCCAAGTTCCGTACAAACTTAGTCTGTCCCACGTTGAAACTGAAGACCATTTCATTTCCATTTGAAGTCGATCGTAGAAATATTTTTATCAAAGAAGAACATTTTGACTCATCCAAAGGTGACTGTCGGGTGAGTCATAGAGTGGTGCGCCGTACGAGGGACGAGCAATAAGTGATGTTCTCATGAAAGAAATAATTTTACTGCGGATTGTGAACTTTCATCATTAAAATAGCAAAACAAGTGAATATTTGCGAAATTACTTCCCGGAATTAGGTAGCTACCCGAGAGTAAATCGGTACCTCATACCATTCTTCTGTCTGCGCATGATGTGAAGACATGTTCTTCTTTGATGAAAACCCCTTTAGTACAAAAATAGTGAGGTTATCCAGTCTCGGTGGATTCTCAAGTATTGACAAACCGTTCATTGCATTGAAGTTTAGGCCTTGTACATTGTACAGTCTATGAAGTATTTATAGTAGACTGAAGTCTTGAGAGTCATTTAAGACTCTTTTAACTTCTTCTTTCTATTTGAAAATCATACTCAAATTACCTTTTTTTATTTGATTTTTAGGTTTTAAAATGTCCCGTCCCATCTGCCAGAATCGTGTAACTGGAGAAGAGGTAGAAGATGAGCTATGTAATATCGCACAGAAGCCCAATTCTGCTGTAGTTAGATGCAATATTCACAACTGTCCTCCAAAGTAAGTGTTGAGATTCGCTATTATAATTTGAATATTCGAACACTTGAACTGTAACTAACATACCTACTACCATCTGTTTTATATGATTTAATTTTAGTGAAGTGAGATTTGGACATAATCAAAGTCTTCACAATAATGTGAAATTACATATAGGTACAACAAAATATATATATTGTGAATTGGACCAAGTTCTGACCCTTGACTCACGGTATGAGTCAGAGTTAATACCATAGAATTACCTTTACAACTTTCGATACTTCCATTTTGTGCTTAGGACACAACTATATACTTTAACTATTCTAGGATATGCAAAACTTGCAAATAGCCAGAAAAGTATCTGATGCCGCTGCTGCAAGCATCAGCTCGTGCCGCTGTATCGAATATCATGAATATAATCCTTAAGATGTTGAAAATTTATAACACGTTCGCAAAGTTTAGTCCATATCCGCGCGTCGCATCGTACTATCATATTCTTATAGAAGTTCTAAAACAACTTTATGTATGTATGTACCTTGAACAGCTACGGAATTTGAAAATAGTTCTAGAGCGAAGAAGAAGACGAACAGTCGAGCAGAGAATAAGCGACGTCGGGTATCATCCGAATAAAACTTTTATATTTCATCTGAAATGTGCACCACTGTTCTTTGTAACGATTTATTTACACATGAAATACAAAACACTTTTGATAAATTTATCCTGTACACAGACAGAATATTTTTTCGTTAAAGTAAAATGAATCGCATCTCCAGCATAGTATGGCAATGGCGAGAATCTCAACAGGATTATAATAAATGTATTTTATTTTGAAGATGCCGGGATGGCGATGCAGAAGTTTAGTATGGAATATTTTACAAATGAGTCTTACATAACCTATTATATTTTCTATTACATCCCTCCTAAATCTATCGTTACGTTACGGTATGAATATGCAAGTAAATCTTCATCAGCTTACGTCTTGAGTCAGGACGTGTTCTCTGAATAGCTGGCAGTTGTTTCACAATATACCACTAAATCATATACTAGTTCACAAAAAAGTATGTCTTTTTTCAGGTGGCATACAGGAGATTGGGGATCCTGTTCAGTAAGTTGTGGAGGTGGTTCAAAAATACGACAAGTCTACTGTGTAGAGGAAACTAATAACACACGAATGCGAGTAAGTGATTTGTCTTAATTATTTCATCTTAGATCCAAGCAGTACTTCTGAGAGGACTTCAAAACAATATACTTTGCAGGTGGAGGACATAAAATGTGGAGGTAACAAACCTTGGCATCAAGATGCCTGCAACCAAATGGATTGTCCGTCATGGTTTACTACCAAGTGGTCAGGCGTAAGTATAAAGTTCATATTATTCAAAAAAAAATATCGTAATATTACTGAAATTGTTGACTTTAACACCGACTTTGAAATATTAGAATTAATTAGCCTGTTAATCTAATTTTGAAAAAGGAACATGACAAATACACCAAACTTCACCTGGTTCAAATGCTGTTTTCAGTGCTCAGTCTCTTGTGGTGAAGGTATGCAGGTCAGAGGAGTCGAATGCCGAGACTCGAAAGGGCAAATGCGTAATCTTTGTCCACCGGCAGCTAAACCCATTGACACTCGACCATGTTCAACGGGCATCCAGTGCCCATTCACCATTGATACCAGCGATGAGCTACTGCCTGGGCTCTACCATACGCAACCGTTGGTGCAACCCTATCCACCAGCTCCAGTACCAGAAAGGCTAATTGGGGAGCAGATAGTGCCTTCAGAAAGCACGTGAGTATTGATATTTCTTGGTAAAAGAAGAAAATTCAAATATATAAAAAATATAGTGTCTCTACTATGAGTTCAATGAAATGATAAAGCATATATATACAGGGTGATTGATTATTGTGATTGAGCTATGTAGGTCCATTATCATAAATGTTATAAAAGAAAGATAGTCATAAAAATATTACAGGGTCTTCCAAAATATCGTGCCAGATCAAAGTTATTTTTTTTAAAACACCATGTTTTTATTTGAAATTAAAAATTCACCTCACTTCCCTATTACAACAATAAAAATTTGTAATTTGTTATCCAGGGTTTCCAAAAGTTAAACCCATTTTCAATGAAGATCGTTACGTTCAACGCCCTGTATAACTGGAAGAGCAATGATCTATTGTAGCCATAATTTCTTTAGGATCGTCAAAATTTATAAAAATTATTAATTTTGCTAATTTGCTAATTTTTTCAAATGGATCACCCTATATTTAGGAATATCATAGACATAAAGTGGCATCATTTTAGTTTATTTTTTCTTAAATATCCCTATACCTCAAATGGTTAGTTTTCGAGATTTACATTCATTTTGTGGAAACTAAAATAACATCGAAACAAATATTGTCATTAAAGCAAAACGAATTCATTTTCTCGATTTTTTTAAATCACCCTATATTTTATATCGTACACATAAAGTACCATTATATTAGTTTTTTTTCCTTTAATATTCCCTACACCTCAAATGATTAGTTTTGGAGAATACCATTCAATTTGTGAAAACTAAAATAACACTGAAACAAATTTTGTCATTAAAGCAAAACTTGAGTATCCAGTTCTTGAGTTTCTGCTTGCATTGTAATTTTTCATAGCAAATCGATCAGAGCATAGGTCAATTTTCTTTTAAAATAGCAAACCACAAACAATACAAAATATCTGTAAGATATATGTTTAATTTGGATTATATCTTGAACAGGTCAGCTGAAGTTATTCAATAAGGATCTGCTTGAAACATTTTCAATTTCATCCATATCAATTATTTAATATCAGAGTAATTTTTGGTTATTTATTAATAACAGATAATATGTCAAGGAGAATTTAAATAATTAGAATATTGCATTCGACTCCAAAACTAAACATAGGTATCATGAAGAAGCATTATTCTTGTCAAATTAATATTTAGAACGATGAAATATTTGAGACACTGCATTTATAACCCCAATTTTCTTGATGCCAATCAAAAATAATGTAATATTGTAATAAGATTAATTTAGGTAACATTTTGTTAAAGAAAGTCAGTCATCACTCATATGACGTGCATGTTTTTCACTGCTTATCTTTGTGGTTTCACATCAATAGACACAATCACTCCTTCTAATGTTTGATATTACCAATTCTAAAACTTCCGACTGCGATTATAATGTAACACATGCTTCACATCATCAATATCGGTAAAACCTCAATTAACTTTATCATTAAATTTATACAGTTCAGATAACAGTTTACATTTATTGGCGAAAATCTGTGTAGGTAAATCCAATTTTGATTGGTTATCTGTTCTGTACGTGATGTTCGCATATATGCATATGTGGGCCCAAACACTCCTCGAGAACAATCTCATTTACAATTCATTGTTCCATATATATTATGCTGATTTCCCATTGCTTGTCTATGTGTCTGCACCGCTGATCATTTCAGACCAGGGGACATTATCATACGTGTACCAGATGAAACACCAAATAACAGTTTCCATATAAATTCATCAAACATGATTTTCACATTCTAAATCAGTAGATGTAAAATCTGTAGAGCAGGTTTTATCCACGTACATACGAGTTACCATCTGTTAAGCTCTAAATACGTGTCAATCTCCCGAACAACAGGTTGTTTGATTCTGATAAAATCATCGAGAGAAAATACCTAATATTTAGAAAAATTGAAGGATTAGAAGCATATTGCTTCTTAAAAAAAAGCTAGGTATCATTTTCCTGATTGTTCATTAAAAAGATTTTTGTTGTCAATACAAATTCAAACATATTGAGTAATGATGAATATTTCAGTAAATTTCCGATAGCATAATACCGATAATTTAGATGTATGTAAACTATTGAAATTGTATAGACACAAGTTCTTCTTTACCTACATACACATCTATCTAAGAATCCAATACTTATGTCCCCAAAATACCATGTCCATACGAATGCTCATTGTGTTTTCAGCAATTACAAAGTGTACTTTGCCTGCGGTTGGGTTTACCTGAGGTACTCTGTATAAAACTTTTTGATCTATTCCTATATAACATTTCTTTAGTTTTATTTTTTTTATTTCACATGGTCTTGCACCTTACAAACACCTTAAAGTGCTCGAGAATTAGCTACTTCGAATATGTTGTAGGATGGTCTTTCAGTAATTGTCAAAAATATACCTCTAAATGAAAATGATGAAAGAACTAAAAGCTCATTTTGAAAAAATATTTTCAAAAGATGTAGCTAATTCTCGCAATCTTAACACCAGCATTAAAAATACGCTTAATTTTTCTAAGGCACCAGCTATTCCACAGCACATTTCAGTTCCAAATCCAGTGAACTATAGCATAATTATTGAAGTCATTTCAAATCGAATTTAATTTTCCACAAAACTTTTCCATGGAAAATTTGATAACATATTCACTGGATTGCATTGCTGTTTTAAACTTTTCTATATTAAAGAGCTTATTTTTGCTTCTTGTAACTACTTACATTACATTACCTCGGTTTCTCTTCACTTATTCGTTTGTCAACTTAAAATACAGTTTTGTTTAGCTTCAACTCTATAGAAACATATTGATCTATAGAAACATATTGATCTAAAGAAACATTTTGATCTAAAGACACATCGTTGTGAGTAAATTTCCAAACACAAATTTAATAATCCTCATATGGTGTTCTACCCATATATATTAAAATAGTTATCTTCATTTATTTTCCATTACCAAGGATTCCAACAGTTTAATATTGTAGTTCGATTCTCTCTATAAATCCCAAAAGAAAGGAAGATAATTACTAATGCATCTATTTTAAGCTATGCATCTGATGAAAACAACAGGGATTGCCTGAAGTTTGCGGCATGTAGTTACTGCATTTTGACACAACAATAACAGCACCGATAAAAACCATCTACATACTTAACAATTCTGTTGCAGGTTTATTCCAGACGAATGGGGCCCGTGCAGTGTTACATGCGGCGAAGGCATAAGAACTCGAGAGGTGCATTGCAAAATCTTCTTGGAATTTTCAAGGACCATTGCCAAACTGCCTGACAAACAATGCACGGGGCCAAAACCGGTTGAAAAGGAAACGTGCTACATGGAACCTTGCACTTCGGAGCGGATAGGGGTTGATATCAAAGATGATCCCTTCAGTAGAACCGATATCAAAGTGGTACCAGGCTCGCCAGCCAAATCTTACTCGTGGAAGGAGCAAGGTTTCACCCATTGTAGTGCCACGTGCCTTGGTGGTATTCAAGAACTCATAGTCAATTGTGTGAGAGACGATACACAAAAGGTCACGTCACCCTACATGTGTCCCATTGAGCTGAAACCTGAAATTCGCATACAAACTTGCAACGATCACCCATGCCCGCCCAGATGGAACTACTCAGAGTTTTCACCATGCTCACAAAGTTGTGGCATTGGTATACAGACTAGAGAAGTAAACTGCATACATGAAGTGACGCAGGGAGGAGGTAACACAGTCATTGTGCCCAACAATATGTGCCCACAGCCCCCTCCACCAGACCGGCAATACTGCAACGTGCTCGACTGCCCCGTCAGATGGAAGGTGTATGAATGGTCCAGATGCTCCAAGAGCTGCGGTGGTGGTGAAAAGATGCGAAAAGTCGAATGCAAGCAGGTGATGGCGCAAAATCACACTGTAGATAGACCCCCAACAATGTGTCCGTCTCCGAAACCACTGGAAACCAAACCATGCAACACCAAGAGCTGCATTGTCGAGAGTGACAAACCTCACATTGATGTATCCAACAGTACATTCATCCAGCACGACCCAAAGAAGAAAAAAATATCTTTAAAAGTCGGTGGTGCTGCCACGGTTTTCTTTGGTACCACTATAAAGATAAAATGTCCCGTTAAACGGTTCAACCGAACTAAGATACAGTGGATCAAGGACAAAAACTACTTGCAGAAAACCAAAAAGTACAAGACATCGAAAAAGGGAGCACTACGAGTATCAAATTTAACACTACGCGATAGTGGCTTGTACACTTGCGTTGCTGGCAAGTCTTCGGCCAGTATACGAATATCAGTTCGACCAAAACCGGGTGAATTCCCCACATCCGAGGAGATCCAGAAACACGGATACAAAACAGACAAAGTGGATCTGATATCTGACGTGCATGTCAATAGGGAAGATGGACCAATATACAGCGACGATCACTCACACGAACAACGCCCTGACGGTATAAAGAACAAGAAGCCGCCAACATCAAAGACAAGACTTTTTACTCCGACACTTCCATCGCTTGTACTGGATCCCAACTTGAACGGGCACCAGAGCACTCTAGACAAAAACAATGATAAGGTAATTTTCAATTGCTTAATATTGCGCAATCTCGCTATTTAAAGAGATGTCCTTGTAATATTTATTTGATTTATTGCTGCCCAAAAAGGATCAGCAAACCCATTTGCCGTCAAGCTCTTCTGAATACGGTAACTCAGCTCCAAGTCCTGGAGATTCCACTAGTTCAGCTAGTCGAGTAATGCCCAACTTTCAGAGACTGATTTTGAATCTACAGGTTAGGATTATATTTGCATAATCTAAATGTGGTTTAGATATTTATTATAATATTGGTAGAAAAGACTCAGGGAGGATCATGCAGTGTTTCTTTCCATATAGGTATATATATTACTCGTAAGCAAAAAAACTTCGATTTAACATTTGCCTTATAGTGCAGAAACACTGAATCATTCTCCTCAACTGAAGTGGCTATTTCGCAATAGTCAATCATGATGCATGGTACAACTCATATATAACTCCTTATATCGATTAAAATCATTCCAATGAACACGATGTATCCACATGACTGCGTATGACACTTTTCTCGGTGTAAAATCATTACATTATTACATAATACCAAGCATGTATAGAATAAAGTAGCACATAAGTCTTACTTACAATCCTGAAATGTTATTCAGATGAAGAGCATGACTCACAAAAATTCCATAAAACGTCATATAAACACAAATAAAGCAACAACATAAAGAAGGAAAATGAAACATGATTTTGAGGAAAATGATGAAAGGTGCCACATGCCTAAGATTTATTTTTTTGTGATATTCACGATTTTCAATAATAACTTGAATCGATTAAAATTATTTTTGTTTTTCTATTTTTTTGTTTTTCTATTTTTGTTCTTACGTAAAGATGCACAATATCTAAATGGAAAATAAATACATATATATTCTTATGGAAAAATGCAACAAGCAAGCAATTGATTTATTTATTACGCAATATGTTCCTCAGTTAATGTAAAAACAAGATACTTCATACCAGAAGATGTTATTGTAATCAGATTATCGATTCTTTACGAGACAATTTGAAATTCACACAAGACAATGTGAAGCTAACACGATATGAATAAAGGGATTATAACTGATAAAACAATTATAAGAAATTATCTTACAAGAAGTTACTGCAATCTGACAGCAAGTTGCTCACTAGACAATATGAAACAATATGAATCAGGTGATCATAACTGATACAACAATCATGAGAAATTATCTTACAAGAAGTTACTGCAATCTGACAGCAAGCTGCTCACTAGACAATGTGAAACTATATGAATCAGGTGATCATAACTGATACAAAAATCATAAGAAATTATCTTACAAGAAGTTACTGCAATCTGACAGCAAGTTGCTCACTAAACAATGTGAAACTATATGAATCAGGTGAACATAACTGATACAACAATCATAAGAAATTATCTTACAAGAAGTTACTGCAATCTGACAGCAAGTTGCTCACTAAACAATGTGAAACTATATGAATCAGGTGAACATAACTGATACAACAACCATAAGAAATTATCTTACAAGAAGTTACTGCAATCTGACAGCAAGTTGCTCACTAAACAATGTGAAACTATATGAATCAGGTGAACATAACTGATACAACAATCATAAGAAATTATCTTACAAGAAGTTACTGCAATCTGACAGCAAGTTGCTCACTAAACAATGTGAAACTATATGAATCAGGTGAACATAACTGATACAACAATCATAAGAAATTATCTTACAAGAAGTTACTGCAATCTGACAGCAAGTTGTTCACTAGACAATGTGAAACTATATGAATCAGGTGATCATAAGTGATACAACAATCATAAGAAATTATCTTACAAGAAGTTACTGCAATCTGACAGCAAGCTGCTCACTAGACAATGTCAATTTATATGAATCAGGTTATCATAACTGATACAAAAATCATAAGAAATTATCTTACAAGAAGTTACTGCAATCTGACAGCAAGTTGCTCACTAGACAATATGAAACTATATGAATCAGGTGATCATAACTGATACAACAATCATGAGAAATTATCTTACAAGAAGTTACTGCAATCTGACAGCAAGTTGTTCACTAGACAATGTGAAACTATATGAATCAGGTGATCATAAGTGATACAACAATCATGAGAAATTATCTTACAAGAAGTTACTGCAATCTGACAGCAAGTTGCTCACTAGACAATATGAAACTATATGAATCAGGTGATCATAACTGATACAACAATCATGAGAAATTATCTTACAAGAAGTTACTGCAATCTGACAGCAAGTTGCTCACTAGACAATGTGAAACTATATGAATCAGGTGATTATAACTGATAAAACAATCATAAGAAAATTTCTTACAAGAAGTTGCTACAATCTGACTGCAAATTGTGCACTAGAGAATATGAAACTATATGAATCAAGGGTTCATAACTGATAAAACAATTATAATAAAATTTATTTCAAGAACTTGCTACAATCTGTCAGCAAATTATTCACTAGACAATGTGAAACTAACACAATGTGAAACTAACACAATATGAGTTAAGGGATCATAACTGATAAAACAATAATAAAAAAAATTATTTCAAGAAGTTGCTACAATCTGACAGCAGATTGTTCACTATATAATGTGAAACTTAATCGAAGTGATTTGGAAGCTTCATATGCTATAACACGATTGGAAGAAAAATTGTTACAAGAAGATGATAGATAGATAGATAGTCCACAAGGCAATGTGTTTTCATACAAGAAAAAAATACAAGATTCATAAAAGAATCAAAAATTTCTTAAGACAGGATGCTATAATCAGTTTGTGAAATCAGGTGAATTCAGAAGTTTATGTTCAATAAAAAAAAATCGCAAGAACTAGACATTCATAACTGAAAGAAAAATCATAGGAAAATTCCTTACAAGAGACAGTTGATTGTTCAGTTTCAATCGAAAGAAAATTGCTTGCGAGAGGATGCTACAATCAGACTACAACTTATTGACTAGACACTCTGAAACTCAAACGAAATTATTCAATAAAAAAACAAGAAAATGTGTCACAAGACTACAATAAGACTTTAAATTATTGTTCACTAAAAGAACTTAATACTCACACGAGATAAGAAATTGTGTTACTTCGACGGAATAATTAGAGAATAATGCATATTCAATAAAATTTACCCACTGGAAAAGTGAAATAGAAATCTTCTCGAATGAATGCCAAACCTTTCAATATGGAATAAACATTTTTCGCTTTACCTTCTGTTCACCATTAATTACATTCACCCTGAAAATTAAATCGATTTCAATATTCTACAAAAGTTACTATGCTTAATTTTACTTTCAATCCACCATCATCAATATTAGCAACTATACACGCTAATTTTTCAAGTAAACTTCATTATTAATAAGAAACGTAGCAATTATGGCCTTTCCAGACATTCAGCAACTCCCGTGGACATAGAATGATTGATTTTCCACACCATGACGATGACGTTAACGGCATGGAGACAACTTCTTCATTTTCCAATGCTCTAGAGGAAGTAGCTGATGAAGAGGACATTGTAACAACTAAAATAATGGAGGACGATGCAGGTGTGGTACTAGGTCAGGGTGATAGAGAGAACCTAATCTTTGAGTGGAAGAGTGGTAGCTGGTCAAAGTGCTCGGAAACTTGTGGTGGCAATGGAATTCAGACGAGGGCGCTCAGGTGTATAGTGAGGTATAAAATCGATCTTTGATTTTAATCTTCTACATTTTTCCAAACAGTATTAGCTCACCTCTAACTTTCAACCTATGACGCCTAAAATGAAGCTGATTTTTTCTCAGTTCAAAGATATCATAGACACTAATATTTATTTAAATTTATTTATTCGTCAAACAATAAATAACCTTTTAGAATTTGCACGTGTGTCCTGTTTATCACCCAGTTACTCATCTAAGCTTCGCCAAGTATGCTCTGCTTAACTTTGATTTTCGAAGTTGGTCAGTATTAGTCCGCATGGACGCGCTTCTCTTTGTCAATTACCATTATATTAATATTGTCAAAATTTCAATTTGTCCTATTTGTAGTAAGTAGTCTCAATTTCAACTATTTTTTAGGTGTAATGAAAGAATATAAATCGAAATGTAAGATAAAATATTATTTTTGAATAATTTTTGAACATAGAAAACCACCAGCTTCTCATTTATGATTTAAAATTATAATCTCTCGATCTAAGAAAATTAACTGTGACATCATAGGTTTGAAGGTTGGGGAGGTTGAATATCTAAATAAAAAAATGGAAAAGTAATATGTTAATATTTCAAAATGTATTGAAGTGTTTTCACGCAATGTATAAAAATGAAATAAAAGAACAACAATTTTATTCTTGTATATTTCATAGGCTGTATCAACATCTCGAATAATCCATTTAATTTCCTTCAGGCTAAACAATTCTACTCAGAGAGTTGATAATTCCCTATGTGAAGAGGCACAGCTGGAAGTACCAAAGACAAGGAGGAAATGCGGTTTCGATGAATGTCCAGAATGGATCGTATATGATTGGACCACTTGTGAGAAGTCTAAATGCTTTGCATACCACAAAGGTAAAAAAAACAATATATTGTGAAACTCATTTTTATCCTAATTTTCAAACTTTTGACATAATAGTTTAAATATATATTTATCATTTCTAGCCTTACAAAGAAGATTGGTACGATGTGAGATTGGACGGAATCTAACGTTGGATCCAATAAAATGTGAACTAGATGAGAAACCGGTGGACAGACAGGAATGCTACAATGAAAAGTGCGTCGGAAAATGGAAAGTTGGTCCATGGTCTGAGGTAAAGTAGATGGATACCCATATAAAATTTCATCTCCATCGAAACTTATAAATTAATCTTAAATATCCCATTTTAATGTCTTGCTCCTGGCCCCCAACCAGATATGATACCTGATCCGAAACTAAGCTGTTTTTTGCTCTTTTATTTCAGTGTGCGGCCGCTTGTGAGATGCAAGGTGTAAAATATAGGATCATACAATGCGTTTGGTATGGAACAAAAAAATCTGCCGGTACAGCTTGTAAGGATATCCTCAGACCACCTGTAATGAAGACCTGTAAAGGCTCTCCATGCATTCCTGAAGGTTGGTATTGAGCATTAGCAGTTAAAAAAAACATTTCTCTTAATCATTCATATAATTTTTAGAGCCGGTATGCAAGGACCATTCCATGTTTTGTCCCAACGTCAAGGCAATGAATATGTGCAGGATAATGAGATACCAACAACAGTGTTGCCAAACCTGCAAGGGCTGAGAATAAGCTCCTCAATAAACTCTGCGGAATATAATGCAACAAACTCCTGATATCTTAAGAGTGTTCAAAAATAACCAACTATGAGACTTGTTATTTGACGTCATTCCTCGTTGTGTTAAGTGTTTTCAAGTGCCGGTATGTTTCGAAAATGTGTCATTTAAACATGGGCCTAATTTGGATCTATATCCTGCCATAATATATTGATCACTTGTTAAATAGTACCTAAGGGACAATCAACTATTTGATATCTGATCAATTAAACGTTTCATTTAAGAATGAACGATCCTTTCCCCTAAAAACAGTTTTCGAACATGTGTCAAGACCTGAAATCCTGATTTATTGAATCGTGATCATTTATTATATAGAAATTATTTCTAAATTCAAAGTGGCATATTCAAGACTGAACGGAGTTTTTCAAAAACATTCAATTAATAGTTCTTAAGTTTCTCTTAAGTTTCTCTTACATTCCACTAATGCTAAGGTATATAACCAAAAAACAGGTACCACACGTAATAATTGTAAGCATACATTATTTGAGTTATTGTTAAACAAAAATATATCATCTCCAGTTGCTTCAATTTATACAAAAACCATTTGTTTGATCTAGTTAGATTAATTTGAAGTTATTGTACCCACATGTCAGAAGAGTACCTACTACATATAAATTTTAAATAAATAGTCAAAATTATCCCTCAGATTCTTATAGAAATTTCGAGTGAAATAAATTGAACAATCTCTGCTTATTATGTAGTTTCCATTCTTCACGTTAGAGAATTGAGGCAAAATAAAGAGGTATGGAATGGGCAATTTGTAAATTAGAATATAATTTTATGATAAGCAAATAATTGTAAATATTTATGTCCAATAATTATATTGTATAAAAATTAATTATTTTTTCTGAAACTATGATTACAGAATCTTATTAATTATTTGTATTAACAAAAAAGTTGTTTAATAGATAAATGGGAGAATAGAAAAACGTAAGCCATTAATATAATTAATGTAATTTTACGTTAAAGATGGTAGCTTTATATTATATATAGTTTGTTAGCAAATTAATTTTTCACAATATATAAAAATGCTTCTTTACAAAAATAATAATTATATATGTATAAATTGAACATACCATGTACATTGTATATTATATAATAGATCATTATATAGATAAACTATTGTTAAATTATTGCAAATGAGAAATAAACCGCTTACATTGGACAAAAATATATATATATATATAATTTAATATTATTATTGTTCATATTATGATAAGAAAAAAACAATGTTGAAAATTGTATAAATGAATCTATAATTAAATGAGCATAATGTGAAACATTTACGAATGTTTTTTTGTTATTTCTAAAGCCTTTTGCCTTCTCAGTTGTATTTACCACTTAGTTTGTAATTTTGTTACATAAAATTTGATTGTTTCAATAAAATAGTTGAATGGAAGATTTTTTTTCTGTGAGTTGGACGACAGTTAGAACAATATTTGTTATTGATCCTTATGCTTACAACAACAGCTTACTCTCTTGAATAAAGAGAGAGAGAGAGAGAAATGCTTTATTGTCGAAAAAATATAAATTTTGTAGACAAAGCAAAATAAAAATATCAAAATCTAACAATACAAAAACAAAACAAAGTCAAAACTAAAAATTAAATTAAAATTAAAATTAAATAAATTTATATAATATAAAACAGAAATATAAAAATATAAAGATGTAAAAATATAAGATAAAAAGTATCAGAATAAAACCTACGGCTGTATATTCGGTTAGAAAGTAAGTTAATATACAGCTGTAAATTCAGTCAGAAGGTAAACACTAACTAAATCACAAAACAAAAACGAATTTTGTACAAACAATAAACCAGTGCGTGAGCTGAGCAGAAACGTGCCTTAGTGAAAAAAGTCGTTAACTGCATAAAAGGCATTATCCTAGGTAGTAGGTATTTAATTGAATCTGGGATAAACCGTTATAATAATTTCATGTGACAGATGATTTTACATTACAAAAGACCCTTAGGATATCAAACATCAAATAATATTCACTAAACCAGTGGGTGTAAGAAGCTTAATATTAAGTATTAACAATTTCTAACAAAAAAGTCGCTTACTGCATAAAAGGCTCTCTCCAGTAAGTATGATTTCAAAACCTTTCGAAATTCAGGAATAGATCTTATGGATTTGATTTCAAATGGTAGATGTGCATTTTTTTGCATTGTACAGTATAGAGCTTTTAACCAACTCTGAGCGAGGGGTTGGCAGATAAAGATCATGCTCCGTGTTTCTAAGCGGATAGTTGTGAGATGGCCTCTCTGGAATAGAAGATATGTGCTTGCGGATTAAGGATACAGATTCAAATATGAATAGGGATGGAAGAGTTAATATTTTAAATTTTTTGAAGTAATCCTGGCAGTGAGTCCTACTGCTAAGTCTCAGTGAATACCGAACAGCTCTCTTCTGCAGTTTAAAAATACGTTTAAATTGAGTCGCACAACACGTACCCCAGAATGGAAGGGCGTATCGGAGATGCGACTCAAAAATGGCATAATAGACAGTTCTAGAAGTAGACAAGTTGAGCTCCTTGGAAACTGATCTCAGCGCGAAGCAGGCAGAACTTAACCTTTTTGATAAAGCATCGATGTGCGAGTCCCATTTTTAGCGGTTGTCTACAATAAGCCCCATGAATTTCACAGATTCAACGGCCTCAATAGTGGTGTTATTAAGTAAAAAAGATTGCAATGTACTTTTATATGATAAAACTTTTGTTTTAGAAACATTGAGGCATAGGAGATTTGAATCGCACCAAGATTTAATCGTGACTAAGTCTCTAGATACAGTCCTATGAAGTGTCGTAATATCCGGGTTGTTCCACGTGAAACTAGTATCATCCGCAAAGAGGCAGATTTCACCGCTAATGTTCAGACTAGCAATGTCGTTGATAAAAAGCAGAAACAAAATAGGGCCCAGTACTGAACCTTGAGGCACTCCATATTCAATTGGCTTGCAAAAAGACATCGACGTATCAACCCTCACAATCTGACTTCTGCTGTTGAGATACGACTTAAACCATTCGAGAGACACTCCTCTGAAACCATAGTACTCCTATTTATTAGTTAATATATTATGATCTACGCAATCAAAAGCCTTAGAGAAATCACAGAAAATTGTTGCTATAGAGTGATGGTTGATCAGGTTTGAGTATACATTATTAAAGAGTGAAAACATGGCATCATTTGTGCATTTGTTACTTAAAAATCCAAATTGATGGTTAGAAAGTATATTATATTTAAAGAGAAAAGATAGAAGCCTTTTTTTAACCAATCTTTCGATGATCTTTGATAATGTGGGAAGGAGTGCAATTGGGCGATAGTTCGAAGCTTGATCTTTATCTCCTCCTTTATGCAAAGGAACAATTATTGCCGTCTTAAGACAGTTTGGAAAAACTCCACTTTAGAATGATTTGTTAATTAAAGTAATAAAATGATTCAATGTGCATTCCGGCAGGTTCGAGCACATTTTCAGAGTAAGTCCATCAGCTCCAGATGAGGATTTGTTTTTAATGTCATTAATTCTACTGTTAAGCTCTGCTAATACTACGGGCGTAAAGAAGAAACTGTGTAAATTCATATTAGCCTTAGGGAGAAATGAGAGGTGGTCATCGGAAGGAGTTATGGTGTTCTTTAAATTTTTTGCTACATGTACAAAGTAATTATTTAGGTTCTCGGGTGAAATAGAGATTGTGTTAGATGAAGAGGTCTTATTTCTTAAGTCATTCACAATAGACCACATTTCTTTAGCAACATTACCGGAATTGGCCAGCCTCCTATTATAATAAATGTCCTTGGCAGCTTTTATAGTCTTATGATAGATTTTTCTGTAACGTTTTACGTAAGCATGGTAGAAGACGCTGTCCGATGATTTTTTTATGTAGGATAGTGAGCGCATGTTCTTTGCAGATGTACGTAAGCCTTTAGTAGACCAGGGTTTATGTTGTTTGATTTTTAGAGGCCTAAGAGGAAAGGATTTGAATGCCAAGTTAGATAAAGTTTTAAAAAATCTCGGAAATTCGATATTGACATCGTCAGAGAGGACAAACCAGTCTGTTGTTAGACATAGGTGCTTGAAATTACGAAAATTTTTATCAGAAAAAATACGGCATAATTTGCGCGAAGTATTTTTGCACTTAGATTTAGCCGAAAATTTTGTTAGTATTGCTTCATGATCCGAGAAACCTGAATTAAGGACAGTACAGTCAACGAATTTTGGATCGAAATATGATACGACATAGTCTATGGTACTAGAACTAGTTTTAGTTATTCTGGTTGGTGAGTCAACATGCATGATTATGCCAAAAGAGTCGAAAATGGACTGAAGAGATTCTTGAGCAGCACACACATTGGAAAAGTCAATATTAAGGTCTCCACATAAAATTAACTTGCTTTTTAAAGGCAGGGATTCAAGCAAGCTCAGTAATTTTTGACTGAATATATGCAAGTCAGCGTCAGGTGTTCTGTAAATACAAACAATATAAGGATTTTCTGTTAATGTGTACCAGTACCAGTGGCGTTGTTCGAAATATTGATTGAACGTACTGTGAATCTGAGTATTTACTCTGTGATTGCAAAAATGAATGAATCTAAAGTTTGATATGTTTGTGGCGTTATGCTAAAGGCTGTTTGCCAAAAAGTAATGGCTCATATAATACATGTTTCTCATTTACCCAAAGTAACTCAGAGTTCTATCACGACCAAATTTTGCACACAAGCTTATCATACTTTCATCCCATAAAAAAAATCGGTCACAGGATGCTGTTATAGAAGCGTATTATATTTTTTCTTTCCATTATAATCACTGCCAAGTTATTTTTTCCACATTGTACAAATAAAATATATAATCCGCAAGTAGAATTATTGATGAATTCTAAATTATCTTTACCAGTCATATAGGTAAGTCGGGGAGCTGTAGGGGTGTGGAGGGAACGTGGTCAGTTCTTTCTGAAAGTTGTTAGGACTCACAGGTCTATGAATATAACTATTAAAGGCTGCTGATATATTGAAAATTCATGTTTAGTATTATTAACTTTACTTTGATGTGGATGATCTTTCCCAATGCTCAGTACTATTAGTGTTGAGATTTACTAATAACAGAAAATATAAATGAATTATTTCTTCTTACAGGACTTATTTAATTACAACTTTTAAAAGACATCAATCAATAATCATTGGTCGTGTCCACTGCCGTCTCTGATTACCAATCGATTAGTAATAAGTAATAAAAAAAGTATCTTGTGGACACGACTGATTACTGATGCATCGCTTAGCTCATTTGTAAAACTGACATCTGTCAGGCTGACTGCCAAATGAATATAAATATTACTATTATTTATTATAAAACGATAGAAAATGGAAGGAGATACTTTATTGTCCGTAGAATACCTATATTTATAAAGAAAAAGATTATTTAATGCAAGATACAGTAGAGGTCCATAATAGAATTGCTACAGGTAGTTTTTCTTGTTTATTGGAAATTTCAGTTATTTCAATATAACTTATACCTGCAATTAGTGGTGTTTCTGTCGGTACTTGTTCGTATATTCGCCACAAAATCTCCCAACGTTTCAATTTCATCATCGTGAATAACTCCAGGACCTACAATTCTAGATAAATTATCCATAATATGAAAGATTTTTCCAAACTATCAAAGTTATAAATGAAAATTAAGAATGAGTTATAGCAAAACTAGAAATTTAGGTAAGTAGATATTTCACAACAAATATATAGTATCTCTCAAAAAGCAATACGTAATTCTGAATCTGCCTCAGTAAATCTCCGGTTCAAACGGCAAAAATAACAGATATAAAAAGATAGGTTATGTTATAATTGTTTACTGATAGCTGATATTAAAGACGTCAACCCTTTGATTACAGATTAGTAAGCGATTGCAATCAGGTACTGCTGTGGATACGACCATTGCTTTTAAAACAAAAACTTAAATAGGTCCTAAAAAAATCCCTCAATGTACTTATTGTAACGGGCATATAATAAATATTTTTTACAAAAAATTGGACCGACTTTATTAGTTGGTGCACTGAAAAGTATAAAATAATATTAATTCTATTGGTGCTGTTACTTTTGAAGTTGTGCAGTTGCAGATAGATTGGTAACTTTTGGCACCAACTTCACAAGTACCAGCCCCAATAGAATTAATATTATTTTATACTTTTCAGTGCACCAACTAATAAAGTCGGTCCAATTTTTTGTAAAAAATATTTATTTCACACTTTTGAGTGTAACAGTAGTCACCAAAATCGTTGAACGTTCACTAATACCAATGAAGATAGTACTTATTCTATTACCCACGTATATTCCTTGCTTGTAGTTGTTATTATTGAGATCTCAGAACATCGCTGCGGAAATACGCTTGAATATTTTAGTTGTTACCATTTTAACACCGATTTTACTCGAAAACCGTAACTCTAAAGGAAAAATGTTCAATATAAATGTTGCTACAAATAATTATGTCTTTCATGTACTGCAAACAGATTTTCAATTTTCGACAGAAATCGCCCTCTCCACATAGCGAAAATAGGTATATTTGAGAATTTAAAATGTCTCTATGTCGAAAACCGTTACTCTTTTGAAAAAATGTTCCATTTAAACGTTTCCGGATATTGTCCTATCTGTAATTATGTCAACGCAGATTTTCAATTTTCGACAAAATTTGCCCCCTCCACCCCCTTCGGGGGCGGTTTTCGGAGGGAACGCGATGTCGGATTCCCGTTTTTATGAATATGGGACCATTTCTCAATCCTCCTCTTTCAAATGAATCAAAAATCATCAAAATCGGAGTACGTTTACTATATGAAAGGCGCGCACAAACCAAAAAAAAAAAAAAAAAAAAAAAAAAGCACACAATCGAATTGTATACCTCCTCCTTTTGGGAAGTCGGTCAAAAATAACTGGGATTTATTTATTTACAACAGTTTATTTATTTCTACACTAAGTATTTATATCACGGTCTAAATATCCATAACTATATACAATTTATATTCACCATTTATCTAACTTAACACTACTTATATTTACACTGCACTATTTACAACTCGAACAAAGAAATGTCTTATTCTGATGTGTTTCGTGTGTTTGTGAAATTCTGGATTTTGAGCAAATTTAACAGCTGCCACATTGTAGGGATGCGCAAAATTCTTGAAACATCGATGTTTACATCAAATGATACATCGGATGAAAATATCGATGTTACGAAAAATATTCATAGTAGGCATTTGAAATGTAAAAAAGGGTCTTTAGGTATTAGATTCAAGGGTAATAGTCTAGTTTAGGGGCTTTTGCTATAAAAGCCCTAAAAAATCAAATGTTAGTAAAAATACATATATGGTAACATAACTTTTAATAAAATTGAGGCGGAAGACGCTATTTTTAATAATTTATTACAAAAAATAGCAAAATATGGTGGTTTCGATTTGGAAGTTTCTTTTGAATCCTAAATAGTATATAACCATCCTTGTATTCTATTTAATACTAAAATTGTTCAAAATAAGCAAGAATATGCGTGAAAATATAAAATATAAGTTCACATAAAAATGATTGACGGTTGATTTATGTAGTATGTTTGACGACACGACTTGACTTTGACAGCATTGACATACGACAATTTCAACGTTGCCAAAATTAAGTAGTAAGATTTTGAATGTGTAAAGGGTTAGTTCTATGTTTAAAATTTACAAAAAATTCATTTTTCATAAATAATTGCATTAAAGCAAAAATAAGATTCATCATTATGGCAACTTTTGATATCGAAGGTGACAAGTTTTGTCTTCAGGCTTTTGAAAATATAAATTCATTGATTGCTTTACAAGAAGATATTGAGAAAGAAAATAGAAAAAGAAGAGATCGCGCATACTGGCGACATGTTTCTAAAGTACCATGGGTAATGATGCAAGAGTTAATTGGTAATGCAGATAAATGGCCTTGTTTTATTAGAAGAGTGTTTTTTGACAAAAATTTATGCGATCATAATCGAATGTTAATAGTAAATTTCTGTATAGCGAATGGAGTTAGTGAAAGTTTATGTCATGATGAACTAGAAAGTAATCTTGGTGAACATTATAGTAATCGTAGGCGTTATGAAATTTCGGGTATGTTTAAATATTTACTTAATCCCAATGAACCTGCACGATGTGCAAAAGCTCATAGTTATGATGTAGTACTTCAAAAACGAGTTTATTTAAATGGGAATTTATATATTAAAAAATAATAATTTGAAACTCAAAATAAAATTAACAATTACAAAACTAAATCTTCATTACTTTCGTCTGACTCATCCCCAGCCAATCTCTCCACTCTGTTCTTAATATTATTCATATTTTTTGGATTGTATAAAGATCCAATTGCCTTAAACATTTCGCAATATCGATGTTCAGCAATTGAAAATTTACGGCAAAACAAATACTCGGCCAAATAGCCTTCGAAATGCTGTTCATTTCGACCAAATCTAGGAATTTTTTCTCTAGCGTCCCTCCAATTTCTCTGTATATTTTGTGTATGAGCGGCTGTACCAGGATCCACAAAGTTTTCTGAATGGTTTACAGTTGTATATTCATATTCTGGACAATCTTTAAGTGCATCATATGCGCGCCAACAGTCACTAATAATTTTTGTTCCTGGAGCAACTCTTTCTTTTATAATTCTTATTAATGTGTTCACTGTTCTATCAGGCACTGCTAATATAAATATATTTTTTGATTCTCTTTCAATTCCTCCGAAAACCCACTGTCCGTCTACAATTCTTCCTCTATTATATTTCCTTGCCGAATTTCGCTTCATCAAATTCCACAGTTTTACCTGGCCCACCAATAATTTTAGCACTATTCTCGTATGCCCAAAAAACAGACACTTATCTAATAAACGATATCCAATCTATTACTGTTTGTCTTGCAATTTTGAATTCATTTCGAAGAATTTCAGTTTTGGGATGATTAATAAATAAATAAATATTTCATTTAGCTTTTGTAAAATAATCATCTGCCCTGAAGTGAAGAGAACACACCCGTAAAGAAGGAGCTACTTTCTTTCCCATTAATAAAACTTTTTCCCAAGCTAACCGCCTATCCACTTTCTCGACCACTCCAAAATTGTTGGTAATATTGACAAATCTCGATCCTTTGATGGGAAAGCGATGAAAATGGATTGTCCTGTCCTTATTTTTTCTGCTGTGGCAATTATATACACAACAGTTCGTGTTGAAAACAGTTTTATTCGGCATGATGAGTGCAATTCACGTGTTAACAAATACGATTGTAAACAAACGATTACTTCTCTGTTCTCAGTTAGCACTTTTACCGGTAGAGGGCCAATGCTTGGCTGGATTCGCCTATTATTTTTGTGATGAATAATTAGATTTAGCTAATCAAATTTTGCCCCAATTATTGTTTGTATCAAAGAGTTATTTAGACAATGCTCTAGTTACTAGTTACTTCCATAAATTATTGTAATAATGTGTTTCCTTACAAATAACTATATTTAAGTGGTTATACAGTGGATATTTGATTTGCCGATTTATTCTTTGTTTTGTAATTTTGCAATAATAAAAAATGACCTAAAAATATTAATTTTTTATATTCTTGTTTACCCCTCATAGAGCAGAACTATTGAGAAAATAATAAATATCTTCAGAAATTTTTGGATTGATTTTTTGAAAAAATCTTTCAGCATTCATATTACATTTTTGATTACATTATCATGAAAAGTAAAAAGAATAGTCTCGAAAGTTATTTTCAATAAATTTCCTTCAACAATTTCTGAAGATTTTTATTCCTTTCTCTACTTATAAGCTACGATAATACTTTTACTATACTTTGAAACTACCACCATAAACGTGTTAGTTTGCGAGTAAGTGCTTAAACGCTAGTTGTATTTCAAGGTCAAGTCAAAACATGGTGAACGAAATTAACATGGGAGTTACCATTCATTCTCTTGGAGGTACCGTGCCTCAAAAACCTACATATACCAATTTTCATGGGATCGGTTAAATATTTGTAGTAGGTGAAGCACTGTTGCGCGATTTATCTACAAAGTAGATAAGTGTAGAAATTGACGCCCTAGCAAAGTCTATCTATCTATCTGTCTATCTATCTATCTGTCTGTCTACCTATCTATCTCCTTAGATAGACTTTTGCCCTACTGGCGAATTACAATAAAATCAATAACGTTCAATTACTTTTAGTGCTCAAACATGTAGGTATACTAATTTTCATGGCGAAGTTATGACAAATAAGATAACACAAAAACGTTCTCCTTGAAGGTTTACATATCTTAGTCGATTTCCATGGTAATCGGTCCAACGATGTGGGAGAACACTGAGCATACATATACCAACATTCATTTTTATATACTTACTTATAAGATTTGTAACTAATTTTGTACTTATATTTATATAAATATTTTGTTCACTGCAGTTTTTTGTTGTTCTTTTGGACAATAACATGTAGTTGGATGTTTTTCATATTCGCATCATAGGCTTTTGAGATTCTAATGTAAGTTTCTTTGTTTTAAAAAAAAATTAAAAGCAATTCAAATTCCTTTATGTCAATCAATCAATCAATCAATCAATATTTTAACAACAAATTAATCTATTCCGGATTATTATTATTAGCAACCTTTAATTTTCTCATATTACCACCATTCTTATTTTTTCGGGCTTTAAATGTTCACATTATTGTTTTCTTCAATACTTCAAAAGCATATTATATGAGAATTGAGACATTCCGCTTCAATTACCTAACGATTTAAAAATATCTATATTTTTTAATATACATTGTTTTACCAGATATGGCGTCATTAAGTTCAATTTTTCATGCTTCGCCAGATGAAAGTCTCCGACGAGAGTTTGGGGACTAATCGTTAGGTAAGCTATGACATAACTATCCCCCAAGAGGTCACGGTGGCCTAGTCACTAGGCACTAGGCCCTAGTGGGTTAAGACACTGAGTAAACTTTCGGAAGATATAACCCAAGAAATGAAAATATCCCCCAAAATTTTATATTCTCAAAATGCTACAGTATAAAAACGTATTTTGATTGTATTATTTTAATGCATAACAAACTGGTAATATTTTACAAAATTCATTTTAACTTTGATTGAACACAATGTGTCGCCACTGCTTCAAAAGTTCATGTTCAGGTATTTCCATCAGCTGTTTCAGAGTGCTCCATCCATGCGCAGCAGTGCTCAGAATATATTTGTTTACTGGGTCTTTGATGCTGGAATAAGCTCCCAAAACTAGTGATTGGCATAGGCGAGCCGCTATGCAAACCTAATACAGGAGAATAATATGAACTAATTTGTATTATGCTGCAAAACTGTAAATAACTAAAATTCTAAAAAACGATGTATACTTCTTTCTAGAAAAAGCACATTATCAGGGTTCCGTTCTTCTATAAAAAACCCCAAGTAGATTAGGTACTGCAACGAAACAACTATGGATGACAAACGGTAAAATATATCCTAGGTAAAATTACCAAGATTATAAATAACCCGTAGAAATTCAGAGAAAACTAAAAAATACTACTACTACTGACTACAGTCACAGAATAAATAAAATAACTTTATTTTGTGCTATTTCTCAAAGTAGGTGATAATTCCGCCTTGTGAGTTGGGAGGACGATGCAAGATGTTTTTCGTTAATATTTACAAACATCTTTTACTATGAGTGAAAAAACCAATAGCCAAGTCAGTTTTATCAGCAATTAAGGCCGATTTAGATTTTCAATTGAATAGGCAAGAGGTTCTTTTCAATATATATTTATTTTTCATTATCAGACATAGTTCAAGTATTTTTTTCGTTGAATTCTAATATTATCAGAATACCAGCTAATTATATTGTAGCTTGAAGATTAAGAGATTTAACATTTAATAATACATTTAATGATAATTTGTGAACCCAAATAGGGTTATTAAACTACATCATTAGCTGTGAGCAAATTTTGTATTATAATTACAAAAACAGAGGTTACACCCTTGAAGAGTGAATGCCTCTGTTGACCAATCAAACGCATTTTCAATTTTATGTCAAAATCATTGGTGCTGTAAGTTTACCCTACCTAAATCTTTGTAATTTAATATAAGCAGCATTTTTATAAAATCTGGGAGTCCAGGTTTAACTGTCAGCGCTCTTCAAACATCGTTCGGCAACGTGCGAGCTAAGAGAAGTATCAGTACGCGTCGTACATAAATCTTCGAGATACGATTCTCTAGTTTTATCTAACTCTCTATCAAGTCAATTTGATTTATCGAAAATCGCAAACAACGTTTTCGTTTACTGAAAACCACAGTAATTTACACTAGTAAAGTGTGTTGCCACAGTCTTCGTTCTAGCAAAACGCAGTGTTTGTGCAAAATACAAAGAACAGAATACCATCCTCAACCAGAGCAGAGATCCCACCTGTATAGCCCATCTACCGTTGAGTCCCCGGAGGGGCCCGGTATTATAAAAACCTTTATAACCATATCATTCAGATTGTGCAGTTACAATTAAATCATAAGCTCAAGAGTCAACCAAATCCAAGAACCAACATAAACCAGAATCAGCTCATCCAACACGTAGCGTATAGTGCCTTACGCTTACCTATATCCTCAAGACCCAAAATAAAACGCTTATCGTTTTATGTCTCCATTGCCACCAATAAAGCACTCATAGCTAAAGGTACAAGACTAGAAATTGCAATCTTTCCAACTCATCGTTAGCTTCTCATTAGCTCACACTCAAGTTGTTCAGTCTGAATCCTACTCATATTGTATTGTACCTCGTTACCTACAAATTTATTTACATTATTGTTTGACACTGTGTTCCTAGAAGGACCAAGCCCACTCATCATATAGATTGTGCAGTACAGCCAGCCTTGAAAATAAGCTCTTCCAGCCTACTATCAATATGTAAAGCGCCTAACGCCAAGCGATTAACAGTTAACCATCAGAGAGTGTTTATTGCTAATAGCTCACCATAACGACGTCTCAGACTACTAAACGTTATTAAATCACCACTAAGTCGTCATTAGAGCAGCGTACACCATCTAAAAGCCATTGACATAATAACGTCACAACTCCGCCTGCATGATCACAAGGTGAATTGAGTAGATCTCTGGTTGTGTTGCCGGTCCCAAGCCCGGATAAAAGAGGAGGGTTCATGGAAACATGAAAACACTTAACAACAAGGAACACGTAGTCACTAAGGAACTTTGGGACAACATGATCGACATTTGTGCATTAAAAGAGACAAAGAAAAGGTCAAAGGCTATATGGTGATTATATAATCATATATAGCGGAGTAGACAAAAATGAAAGAGCAAAGGTAGGAGTGTAGCAGTGGCAATACATAAAAAATATGAAGAACAATTGGAGGAATGTCAATATATATCCTCACGTGTAGTATTTCTTGAATTCAAATAGTTCATTGTTATGTCCATAAAGACAAAAAGCCAAAATACTATTGAATCACTACCGCAGAATCAACCAATGAAAGCACTAGGAGATTTTAATGCACGTATAGGTAATAAAATAATTCCAGGTGTAAAACAACGATTTAATGAAGAGGTACTGAATGATAATGGTATTTTTTAAATATCTGCTCACTCAGTGATTTAAGAATTAATAACACCTTCTTTGATCACAAAATAAACTACTAATACACGTTCAGGAATACCCGAGAACAACAATCGACATTCGACTACATTGTAACTAACAGGTGTGTACACCCGACACAAATATAGGATATAACAACCTCCTCGCAAGAGATGGAGCGACAACCTCTCCAATAAATGAACGGCAGAGGACACGAAGAAAAACAAGCAATTTGCTTACATTAAGAAAGAAGAAGAAATTAGAATTTATACGATCATGTTATAAATGAAGACGATCGTGGAAATAATCATGCAGAAGTTGCTCATTGACGATTACAATCGGAGATAGGTATTACCAATCCAAATATTTGGAAATTAATTGTTGTATAAAATTACACTTGAAACAAGCATACCGTACCGTAAAATTCAGAACTTAGGTTTAGCACAATTTTAAAATGATAAACAATCCGAATAGGAATATAGATTAAACACATCTGTCTAGAACTAATGGAAATTATTCCTATCAATGAAATTTAACTAAATTTGCTAATCATTTAGTAGAAAACCACATCGAAGACGAAAGCTGCTCTTTCAGCGAGCACAACTCGAACCACTAATTCATGTATATGTAACAACTCTAATTACTTTCCAAACTTTTAGCTATGCAAAATTAAAAAGCACACGGAATTATAAGAAAATTTTTAGATCCGTTGTACAGAAGAAAGAAGATACTTTAAATAAATTGATTGTACTATTTCAAAATCATATCTACACATTACAATTCGTAAATGCCTCATGTCAATATAATTTACTCATGTGAATGTTGTTAATAAATCTATTTATTTTCTTATCTATGATAATTGCGCTACCACAATCTAGTAAGTGTCGCCGTAATCCCCGATAATCTCGTGGAGGAGGAGCTCATCTGTTGCAAAGGGGTATTCAGGTAAGGAATTGACCGCCGGGCGGAAGTCGGATACAGTATACAGTAGTTCAGACGTTCAGACCGAGCATAATCACATAAATACTATCCGCTACCTGCTGCAACCGAAGCTTCAAATTACTATGCTTCTCGGCACAATAACTCTAAATCATGATAAAGACCAGTTCTTTTCAGAGAAAAATTATCACAACTCCATGCAAACAAAAAGCCCAGGAGGACATATCTGAGAAACCATCAGAAATGTATTCTATCAACAAATTTACCAGAGGAATTGACTACCACGGTTATACACCTAATACAAAGAAATATGTATAATAGGCGTCGTAGACTCTTGCTAACCCTGTATACTGCACTTGACATTTATTCACCTAAAACAACAACCGGTGAACATTTCACCATTCATGGCCTGGAAAACGGGCACTATATTCCTCTTTTATATTGTCTGTTACCAAATAAGACTACTGAAACATAAATTAAATTGTTTGTGTTGCTTAAATCTCTGGGAAGTTTTTAATATGGTTTTTGTCATTTCTTGATTTTGAAATAGCAATACATACCGCACTAAGAAATGTTTTGCAGGAACGAAAATAAGTGGATTTCACCATTTAAGCATGGTACAGAAAAAAACAGTCATTACGGGTTACCTGATATATAAGAATTAATATTCTGAAGAAAGTAGATGTCCTACAAACCAAACAATGAAATGTTGGATAAATACGCAGACTATTTATTGGATAATTATTTATCTCGTGATTCGCAATTTCCACCAAACATTTGGTTATTTATTTATATTTGACGAAAATCCAACGATAAAAACAATGACAAATGCTTGCGAATCATTTTATTCCAAATTTAATTCTTCATTTTCACTTGTCACCCTTTCATATTTATTTTTGCAGAAAAATTGAAAGAATTTCAGATCGACGCATATTTAAAAATAAAAAGTTTACATATTCCCGCCAAAATAAAAGATAAACATGGAAGTAATAAATTAAAATTTATTGAAAATATGGTCAATATACTTCCGACTGAAAATATTTCAAGTCTGTATCATATACCTAACTTTTAAAAATAAAAATATGTCTTTAATTATAATTTTTGGATACAAATGTATAATTACCAATATTTGTAATAATATGTAAGTATGTATAATGTTAAGTAATATTATAAGTATAGTTCGTTTCAAGTGAGAACCAGACGTATTTTCGTCAGAATAACTTTCTACGCCTCATTTTGGACACTTCCAGAGGCTTGCATACTTTGAACATCTGAAAATTGCTTTCAAATTTAATAATACTTTGGGTAAATTCATTGACAATAGTAAATCAAAAACTGATAAAAATTGGAAATCTGTAGTTTACCTACGTGCTGCACACCAAATGGCACAGAATCCAACTCATCCCAAGTCTTCCTCAGAGGTCGGTTCTTGTGTTGTACAACGCCACATATTATAATGTTTATGATAAGATGTAGCCAACAATGGCTACGAAGAAGGCGAAGATGGTCGAATGTCTTCAGAATAAAGGAGTTACTTACCGTAGATGCAAGTTCGACCAAACTGGAGTTGTATGATGTAATAAAAAACACAAGAGAAAGATCAGATTTTCTGCCGCCATTTTATTACCGGAACATGGTCACACCGTTTTGAGGCTGCCTTCTTATCATCCTGATCTAAGCCCCATCTAAAAAAGTATGGGCAATAGTGAAGAAATACTATGAAACACTACTTTTTTTTGAAAGTGGTGGAAGAACTAACGAGACAGAGGTTTGGAGAAGTTGGTCCTCAGAAGTGATGGAATATATGTAAACATGTAGAGAAAGTGGAAGTGAGAGTTACGAAGAAGTCTTCCGATCGATAGGTAATAAATGCGTGTGAAAAAGATAACCCATCTTTTACTCCATCTGATATCACGTGCGACTTTGAAGAAGAAATACACAAGGCGGCATGAGCTTTATGACTCAACATCACAATAACTGGATGACACCAACAAAGAGAGCGAAATAGAAAAATGTTTACTTTGGACACGCGCAACGCGATCGCCCCACTGACCAATCACAAGGCCGGAAAAAAATTCTAAGCCAATGAGAAAATTCATCAAAATTTGGGCCAATACAATAATTCAATAGCTGTCAAACACAATTTCTCAATTCCAGACCAATGACAAGTCTGGAAAAAAATGTTAAGCCAATGAGAAAATTCATCAAAAGTTGGGCCAATACAATAATTCGATAGCTGCCAGTACAATTTTTCAATGCTAATTCCAGACCAATCACATGTCCGGGAGGTCCCCCACGTCGTCCACCGGGAGGTCCCCCACGTCGTCCACCGGGAGGTCCCCCACGTCGTCCACCAGGAGGTCTTCCAGGTGGTGATCCACCAGTAGTACCTTCGGGTGGTATGGCACCACGCGGTCGTCGAGGTCGTCCTGTTGCCGGTAGAAGATGTAATTATTTCATTACCATCCCATTCAGGGAAAGCGATAGGAACATATAGAAAAGGCTAATTTATTAACAGCTTTAATAAATTATCCTGGCAGGAATGTCCATGAAAATGGTCCTATCGCTTTCCCTCACGAACGGGAATATTATTTTTTACCGGCAGCAGTTCAACATCCACCAGAAGAGGCTGCTGCATTAAACGTCAATAACAACAACAACATCAACGACAACCAGCGGCTGCGGCTAGTTTTATATGTTATCGCAGCCGAAAACTATGATAACGAAACGGCATTGCAGGAAGGGTTGGTTTATCATATTCACGCGTATGTTAAATATGACTCACCTACTTTTATCAATGAGATGTGTCAGTATATTTGGTATCTTTATCCGGGAGTTGCCATTGATGTTCAAAATCCGACAAATGAAAAAACAACTATCACCTATATAACAAAAAAGGACAAAAATCCATTGTACAATTGTTCCTCGTCGAAGCTACATTTTTCATATAGGCTCTATAAATATTGCCAGGATACACGGAACCAGCCATTTTCAATTCTTGATGACTTTGTAGTCGAGCATGACGCCAAACATAGATTCATTCAGCAATACAAAGCGGCATTTGATAGCGCTTTGCGTGATATTAATATAGACAATTTCGTGTATCCAGCAGTGGTTTTCGGGCCAATATGTAATTGGTGTTTGTCAACATTCACCTGGTACAACAATTTTATTTCTAGGCCTGATCAACACAAAAGACCTCAGTTATATTTATATGGGGCACCTAATGTAGGCAAGACCACTTTTATCAAGAAATTCCGGTTGCAAAGCAGATTGAATTGTAAATTAACATTAGAGTGTAATATTGGAGATGATTTCTTTTTACAGAATCTTAATTCTACCCATAAATTCATCAAATTTGATGAGTTTGATCATCCAACATGTAATGTAGCTCATCCAACTATGCTGTTCTGAAAACATTATTAGCTGGAGAGGCTACATGTAAGAGGATTAAACACCTTCAAAGTCAGACCATCACATTTAAAGGGCCGATTCTAATCATCTCCAATTATGCACCGCCTCAAAATATACCTGGGTTCTTGGAAAGGTTGCAAGTCGTTCATGCCGATGAGCCATATTTCGATTACGTTCATCGCGACTTGCAGCATTTCATCCCGATGGTCAGGCCAGTAATTGTTCATCAAGTGGATGTTGATGAAAACAATGATGAGGACTAGGCATGATGGAGATTGTTCTCATTTGTAAGATTGATTTTTTTAAATTTTAGCTTTTGTAAATCTTTATATACTTACAAAATCACTTATTATCTATTATATTATTTTAGATAATTTGTGTATTTTATTTCATAGATTTACCGAATATGCATTTATTTCATTTTTATAAAGTAGGTGATTAGGTATTCATTTTAATTTTAAAGCATTTTTTTGTTCAGTCAATTTTACTATTATTTGTGTTTATATAAATATTTTATTTTTATAGGATGATAGGGGGCTTTTTCGTCTATCGTCTATCTCCAGTATCACTCCAATAGTTGTTTGCATTTTAATTTCGTAACGTTAATGCTAATAAAAAAAGCAGTAGTTCATTTTGTTTATTAATCAATTCTCTATCGAAAAACACTAATCACCGGAATCACTGGAAGACACCGAAGTTTCTAGCTTTTTTGTATAACACCTCATGGCTACTGTGCCCGCAGACCTTAGGGTTACCGCTTTTTCTGATTATTTAACGGAGAATTATATCATTGAGTCAGCAAGATTTCTACCAGAAATAGGGGCTTCATATTCGGCGAGTAGAGAAAGAAGTACCAACGCATGTGATTGGTTTTATAGACACTTCAACGCTAAATTTTACTGTATTCATCCAAATACATATATTTTAAACGAATTAAAAAGTATCTAAACACAATCTTATATTAAATGAATTAGTGTTCATTCTGAAAACAAAATTAGAAATTCTAATATTACTAATACTAACTTTATTTTAATTAGAATCAATTATTATTTCTGGTATGTAAATAACAACGTTCACCTCCATGTGAGTATCCAAACTGCCATTTTGTTTTTGAACTTTTCTACAGTTTTTCACAATTTTACAATGTTACATTTTTGCCTTATTTATTGTTACAGAACTTTACAATTGATAATGGGCTTGTACAAGCCCGAAACAGGTATCAATAAAAATGTTGAGATGACTTTGAGTTTCCTTTAAACTAATATTCCACTCCACTTCGATATTATGGACTTCTACTTACAGTAGAAATACTAATTATAAGAAACGTTAAGCATATATTTTAGATTTAATTAACCTTTATAAATGCAAAAATATTTCTAGGATTGCTTATAAGACCCATGCTGGGATGCCAGGTTCTGCGCCCAATCGGCATTTGCCCTTATTCGGACCAGTTTATATGACCTCTTCATGTACCTACCTGGCTATATTCTGGCCCAGACTACAATCGTCCATTCATAATACCTTTGGAAAAATGATAGATGGAGAGAAGATAAGAAAAATTCTGATCATAAATAGTCGAATGGAAAAAATATTTTAATGATATCCCAAAAAATAATATGGAGAACAATAATTATCTAAGTAATAATATTTAGGAAAGTTGCATTAGTTTGTATAAAACATTTTTGTTGATAAACTATCCGTGGTACTTTGGCACTTCAGAGGAATGATCATCGAAAGCCGCTGAAACTAAGTGTACCGTTTAAATCTGTACCGTTAAAATCTGTACCAGACAAAAGTTGGTGGCTGAAGCCACTTAGATGGAGCATGCTGGCTGGCCGTTGAAAATGATCCACAATGAATGTTGCGATCTGGATGTGGATCTGCCTCAAGAAGGACAGACGGAATTAGGCCAAGAAACGTATGGTAAAGTTCAGAAGGATTTTTTTTAATTAATAATTTTTCTTAGGAATAGGTATTGTCCCGAAATGATCGTGGATAATTTCAGCGCTCGTCAAACATATATTGAACCTGGTGGGCGAGGCAAAATTATCTAGATCGACGAGTCCAAATTTGGGAAGAGAAAATATGAACAGGGACGCATTATTGAAGGCCACTGGGTACTAGGAATAGATGGCCGTGAAGTGAAGTAGGAAAGCGGCGACATTACATCATTAAAACGTATATTGAACGCGACACCGAGATCCAAACAGCAACTGGTTATACACATAAATTATTTAACCACAGCGACATCGAGCAC
Source organism: Crioceris asparagi (assembly GCA_958507055.1). NCBI lineage: Eukaryota > Metazoa > Arthropoda > Insecta > Coleoptera > Chrysomelidae > Crioceris > Crioceris asparagi. The sequence goes on along the minus strand of OY293829.1, from coordinate 14,824,741 downwards.
AGATTTATTGGTAAGATAAAACAGGTCACCAATGACATTGACTAATTAGTTCTTTTTGTTTAGCTGAAGATGGTACCCACACGCAAAGAATAAAGGCAACTTGGCGACCTGCAGAGTATTGGTTTCGTCAACGCCGAATTCCCAGTGGTCAGTTCACTGAACATGTTGAGTACCTCTGGCGACGTCATTGCAAAAAAAGTTATATAGATTCGATGAAAGCTCTTTTGGACGCGGTAAGCCGGCAATACAGAGATTCCCCCCTGTAATTTAAATCAGGATTTTTTTGATTGGGTTTAGGTTAGGTAAGGTTTAGGTTAGGTAAGGTTTAGGTTAGGTAAGGTTCAGTCAGCTAAGGAAAACGTGATGGTGAACAATATGAAGTGGTTAAAGATAGACCTGCAAAAGCACCTAATTGAAGTCATAACTACTGGAACTAGTCACATATCAACCACAATGAAACCAAATATGTCAGCATCTGCCCTTAAAATCCCAACGCCGTTTGATTTCAGCCAACCACAATTTTGGGAAAAATGGCTGTTGTATGTTTCTGAAAAGGAGACAAAATATCAATAAGTCAGTAGAAGACTATATCGAGGCCCTTAAATTGCAAGCTAATGGGGCTCAGTATGGATAGGAAAGAGTGTATTATTCTGCTTCTACACAGGTATGCGTAGAAAGAATAAACCCAATTTAATAATTATACGAAATATCCAGCGCTTTACGTTAGTCTATTTATTAATTTAAATACTCCTGTCACCCACTGACAGTCCTTCCTCTATACAGGTCTAACGAAACATATTAACCATTATCACAACGTGAACGTATGTTACGTGATCAGATGATAGTGGGATGTAAAAATCCAGAATGGACGGAGAAGTTACTACCCTGAGATGACTACAAAAAACAATAGATTTTTGTAAAAATCAGAAAACAGCAACTACACATACCGCAGCTATAAGAGATCGATGTATATACGGAGTATATTTATTTAGTCAGTAATTTATGTATATCGTTCTCGAATAGATAACTCACTGTTCGTTAAGATAAAACTTAAGCTTTAGTTACCATTAGCATGACATGACATTATAATATATCCATATGCCACGCACACTCTAAATATAAATAAATATATACAGAGTGAATATGGCTACACCACAAAAAGAAAGAAATTCAAAGCACGGATTGACCATGGGTTTGTACTGAGTGGCCGAGCCGAAAAATCATGCTGTGTTTTCTGAAAACTTCTTAACCAAATCAAATACAACTTAGACAAAATATCTACTGTCGGCGCTAGACAAAATTTTCCAGTCAGAACGGGTTAAGATTAGCTATTCTCCGCCAATAGCACCCATTTTCTTTGATGCTAAATTTCATTTAACTTCAAGTCTAGAAGCCTACCGCTACTTATTCTTCATTTTTTAGATATTTATAAACGTCTCAGTCGAGAGAGGGGTGGAGGTTTTAGTGAGTGGAGGTTTAGTGTGAGGCATAAGGACTGTAGACACTCAGATGATCGGCGGGAAATGTCCCGGCGGGAAATGTCCCGGCGGGAAATGTCCCCGCGCGATTTCAATAAGGAGGATTTCATCCAACTCGGAGAAAAGCACATCTAAGCTAAGTCCAAAGCGCATATTCTCTTAGAGAAAAAGCAATAAAATAGTTGTAATGATTCAGAATAATACTTTTACAGTTAATAAGACTTATTCATAATATCTTCGGGAAAAGTATAGATGGAGAGAAAATAAGAAACACCAGAAAAAATCAAACGTAACAAATATTTTTAGTGATAGGTATTCCAAAAAATAATAAGGAGATCTATAACAACTTGGAACGTTTGTTTACGCCATATACAATGGTTGTTACCAATCAAATAGAATAATATTGCATTTTATTCAATTGGCATTATTTTCATAAACAACAATATACTGACCAGTCGTCGGCAGAGTTGAAGAACCTTCCCTCAGGAATCGTCTTTTTGCATTGATACCGGGTCTGGAAATTCTCAGTCAATTAATGCCAAACCGACATATCACTTCAAAAATCTTAAAAGGTTAAGGCTAGGATCACAGCTCATATTCTCTTAGAGAAAAAGCAATAAAATAGTTGTAATGATTCAGAAAAAATATTTTACAGTTAATAAGACTTATTCATAATATCTTCGGGAAAAGTATAGATGGAGAGAAAATAAAACACCAGAAAAAATCAAACGTAACAAATATTTTTAGTGATAGGTATTTCAAAAAATAATAAGGAGAACAATAATAAGGAGAACAATAATAAGGAGAACAATAATAAGGAGAACAATAACAACTTGGAACGTTTGCTTACTCCATATACAATGATTGTTACCAATCGAATAGAATAATATTGCATTTTATTCAATTGGCATTATTTTCATAAACAACAATATAATGACCTGTCGTCGGCAGAGTTGAAGTACCCTTCCCTCAGGAATCGTCTTTTTGCATTGATACCTGGCCTGGAAATTCTCAGTCAATTAATGCCAAACCGACATATCACTTCAAAAGTCTTAAAAGGTTAAGGCTAGGATCAAAGCTCATATTCTCTTAGAGAAAAAGCAAAAAAATAGTTGTAATGATTCAGAAATATTATTTTACAGTTAATAAGACTTATTCATAATATCTTCGGGAAAAGTATAGATGGAGAGAAAATAACACACCAGAAATATTCAAACGTAACAAATATTTTTAGTGATAGGTATTCCAAAAAATAATAAGAAGAGCAATAACAACTTGGAACGTTTGTTTACTCCATATACAATGGTTGTTACCAATCGAATAGAATAATATTGCATTTTATTCAATTGGCATTATTTTCATAAACAACAATATAATGACCTGTCGTCGGCAGAGTTGAAGTACCCTTCCCTCAGGAATCGTCTTTTTGCATTGATACCTGGCCTGGAAATTCTCAGTCAATTAATGCCAAACCGACATATCACTTCAAAAGTCTTAAAAGGTTAAGGCTAGGATCACAGCTCATATTGTCTTAGAGAAAAAGCAATAAAATAGTTGTAATGATTCAGAAATATTATTTTACAGTTAATAAGACTTATTCATATCTTCGGGAAAAGTATAGATGGAGAGAAAATAAAACACCAGAAATATTCAAACGTAACAAATATTTTTAGTGATAGGTATTCCAAAAAATAATAAGGAGAGCAATAACAACTTGGAACGTTTGTTTACTCCATATACAATGGTTGTTACCAATCGAATAGAATAATATTGCATTTTATTCAATTGGCATTATTTTCATAAACAGCAATATAATGACCTGTCGTCGGCAGAGTTGAAGTGCCCTTCCCTCAGGAATCAAAAGTGTTAAAAGGTTAAGGTTAGGATCACAGCTCATATTCTCTTAGAGAAAAAGCAATAAAATAGTTGTAATGGTTCAGAAAATATGTATATTGGTATCCTGATAACGATGGGAGCACATCATTCCAATAATCAACATGTAAACGTGTTATGGAAGACATATTCGTATCCTTTGTATCGAGCTACAATGGGAATCTATCGATTTCGGGAGATATTCCTCTTTATTGGCTTTGATAACGAGAACACTAGAAGTTAGAGAGAAAAAAAGGCAGCTGCTATAACGGATCTAGGGTTGATGTTAAATGCTAATCTATCATCCAACTATATGCCAACCGATTGTGTGACAATAGATGAGCAGCTTTTCCCTTTCAGAGGCAGGACAAGATTTACTCAGTACATTCCGTCCAAAGCTGCAAAGTACGGTATAAAAGTTTGGAGGGTTTGTGATGCACAAACATCGGATCTCTATTATACATTTCCTAGGGAAGATATGCATTAAATTTTCCTAAGAAAATTGACTCATTAAGATAATGTGTTCATGAGATACAAAAAAGAGAAACTGGTCATAAATGACTAGATGATTTTAAACTCATTCGAATGAGAATCAGGTCCCTAAAAAATCAAGAATAACTTAGGGTAGACAAATTACGTTTCTGTCACAAATCAATAATTGACATGCTCTTACATACCAAGAACATTATTGACATTACTCTGAGCCTCTAAGGCTTCTTAGGCTTAGACAGTTTATATTTAGAATGTCAAGTGAATAGGTAAGCGGTTCTATCTAATATATTTTTTTCCATTTTTTTCCATTTTTTTCGATTTTACCATCATAAACATTTGGGAAATGCACACTCTTATTGTCAGACTTAGACCAAATATTTTTGTTTGAATTCTAATATTATCCGAATAGCTGCTAATTATATTGTAGCCTAGAGATTGATTTATTATAGGGCTTAAGAGATTTAACGTTTAATAATATATTTACTGAGACTTTGTAAAGGCAAATAGGCAAATTTTGCATTATAATTACAAAATCAGAGGTTACACCCTTAAAGTGTGAATGCCTCTGTAGATCTATCAAACGCATTTTCAATTTTATGTTAAAATCACTAAAGTTGAAAGTCCACCCTACCTTAATCTTTGTGATTAAATATTAGCAGTATTTTTGTAAAATCTGAGATTCCAAGTTTAACTTTCGGGGAGTGAACGTTTTCGCACCCAACCATTTGCAAATCTTCAAGAAACATTCCATATAATAATTAATATTAATTGCTCAAAGCCAGCGTCAGATATTATCAGAAAAATTCCTTTGAGCAATAGTTCTGTGCAAAGACGAATTGATAAAATGGCTGAAAACATCGAAGAGTCATTGTGCGGTTATGTGAACAAGTCAATTTTCAAATAAATTTTTAAGTCAATTTTTGTTTTAACTGGATGAGTCTACTTTACCAAATAATGAAGCATTGTTATTGGCATACGTGAAGTTCATTCAAGATGAAATAATGTCTCAAGCACTATTATTTGCAAGAAATTTAGAGACCAAATACGAAAAGAGAGACCAAATACGAAAAGAGAGACCGAATACGAAAAGAGAGACCGAATACGAAAAGAGAGACCGAATACGAAAAGAGAGACCGAATACGAAAAGAGAGACCGAATACGAAAAGAGAGACCGAATACGAAAAAAGAGACCGAATACGAAAAAAGAGACCGAATACGAAAAGAGGGACCGAATACGAAAAGAGAGATATAAAATGACATTGCCTACTTGACAGACTTGTTTAATTATTTCAATCTCCAACTTCAAGGTGATGACTTAAACTTAATTAAAACAAAAAATGTTATTGCTGCTTTCGTAGCCCTAATTCTCTTACAAGTGAAAAATATTGGCAAACATGAGTTTCACAATTTCTCCCAATTTGTCAGCAGCATCCTTCAACAACGACAATTTGCTTGTTTACTGCAAACCTAACCAAACCTCCACAGTTATTTCAAAGATTGATTCCAGGAAATTTTACTATTGGAAATACCGGACTGGATGTTGGATCATTTATCAAATGTCAGTACTGCTGGGTCATGTAATTTGGAAGAAAAACATAAAATTTACAACGATCTAGGAAATAAAAATCAAATTTAAAAATGGCTACCAAGACTTTTGCCACAAAAGCCAATTCCATAGTTGTACCCGGAATTGTGGTCGATTGTTTCCCATTAGACCAATACTAACTGTCCCACGGAACTACCTGGACACATTAATCCCAAGCACATACTGCCTCACCAGCAAGAAAGTGGGGGATTAAATTGTAATGATCGCAAATTAAAAAACTAATTTGTCTTAATTTGGGAAAACCATTGCTGTTGGTGTTTGTTTCGCTCTGTTACTATTTGATTCGTGCTGTTAGTGTCTAACTTTGAAATAGCGAATCCAACGACGATGTTTGGTCAATGGGGAGAACTTTTACTAATAATTAATAAATATAAATATTTAAAGGCCCATATCTTCAAAGATGGAAAAGTTAGGTTAGGTTAAGTTAGATTAGGTTAGGTTAAGTTAGGTTAGGTTAGGTTAGGTTAGGTTAGGTTAGGTTAGGTTAGGTTAGGCGATGCATCAAAAATGGGTGTCACAAAAAAGGTGTCAAAAAAGGTGTCAAAAAAGGTGTCAAAAAGGGTGTCAAAAAGAGTGTCAAAAAAGGGTGTCAAAAAAGGGTGTCAACAAAAAGTGTACACAAAGAAAGGTGATTAAAATTACCTAATTCTTGAAAAAGCATCAGTGGAGCATAATCATGCTCCAGATATCCACGTTGACCGGCAAATTTTTAGTAATTCTGCAACACCTCCTCCTAATTGATGATGGCCAGGAAGACCAAATATTGGTATTTTCAAGCGATGGAGGACGGCTGACAGAAGGACGGAACATTTAAAAGTTGTTCGTCCCTTTTCGACACGCTGTACACAATCCATGTAGATTTGGGAAGTGCCGAAGTAAGCACAAACATTGTTCCCGCTATTTATGCGCTTCTACCTGACCGAAAAAATGCCACGTTCATAAGGTTTTTCAAATTGTTACAAGAACGCACCAAATTTGCACCTAAAAAAATCACATTGATTTTGAACTCGCGGCAATAATGCTTTGAAAGAAGTGTTTTTAGGTGTACATATTCAAGGATGCAATTTTCACTTTAACCAGTGTCTGTAGCGAAAAGTGCAAGAATTGGGTCTAGTTGCTCAATACAAACAAAATAATGAGATAACATGTTCGTATGTGCGCATCCCTTCCACATTTGTCACTAGAGTTCATTCCTGACGCATGGCTCCTCATAATGGAGAATTTCCCACATGAAGATGCTCTGATTTGGTTCAACGACTATTTTGTGGAGCAAAGGCTTGAGAACTCTGACTTCATATGGGTATGCTACAAGGAACGACACCGCACAACAAATTCAGTAGGAGGTTGGCACCATAGGCTTAATAACCGTGTTGGAAAAGCACATCCCAATATTTACCAACTACTTAAGATACTTAAAGAGGAAATACAGTATTACGACCTCATACAAAAACGAGTTAAATATGAACACTTCAAAACGTGCAAAAAAGTACATTGTCTTATTATAATAAAATCGCCCTTCCCATTATCATATTATGTGAACGAGGATTAGTGCTGTGGCAACGTTGCTGACTAAAAAAAGCTATCGTCTGCATATTACCGAACGCGGTGACTTGAGGATGTTTTTGAGTAAATTCGTGCCGGATATAAACAAACTTGTTAGAAACCAACAGATTCATCCCTCACATTAGATTAGTCTTATTCTATTTAATATTTTTTGTGTTTAAATATAAACAGAAATGTCTTTCATTTTGATTTCAATAGAAGTTTTTCTGAATATTATTTAAGAAGCTGCATTTCATTGCAAGGATGTAAGTGTTACCTCAAAACATAAGATTCATATAAAAAAAGTAATTTCTGGGTGCGGTAGAAAATAATTGATCTTCATTGTGGGTAGCAGACGAAATAAGTTTGAGAACCTCTGCTCTAGGCGAACCATAATCTGGTCTGGGGGTATGAGCATCGTTTGTAGTTTTTGAGCATCGTTTGTAGTATTTGAGCATCGTTTGTAGTATTTGAGCATCGTTTGTAGTATTTGAGCATCGTTTGTAGTTTTTGAGCAAAGTCCCTCTTATTCTCACTTTATATGTCACTTTATATATAACAGGGACACTTACCACCAATAGTGAATACTCCGCCTCGGGAACTTTTCTTACAGTTTCATAACCAGCTAGAACATATCCCCCAGCCCATAGGTCGCGAGCCTGCAGAATCATATACGTCATGGTGATTGCCAATTCAAAAAGGTATGCAGATTTGTGACAATCACCAAAGTCGATAATAGCCTTTATTTTTGGATGACCAACTCCATTGACAATGATATTTTGTTCGTTCAAATCGCCATGGATTACACCACACGTAAGTTTTTTAATAACAGGTTCAACGCGATCTTGGAAGTTTTCAATGATTTTCATAAGAAGATTACGATTTGTTTCAGTTTTGATGGCACACAGATATTTTGTCAGTTTTGGTACCGACTCCAGCTTCCACATCGAGTCAGAAGAATCAAATGCATGATGGTGAAAATCCTGAAAATATAACTTTCTTAAGTATATAAATATTTGGAAACGTTTGGGAATGTGTGCACACTAAAACGTGAGTTGGAGTTGTGGAGAAAGAAAGTAATGAACTCCGAGAGAACTTAGAGACTACTCAAAAAATATAGAGATATCTGGCAATCGACATCTCAGAAAATGTTCGAAGGCAACAAATGCAAAATTCAACCATCTAGTAATACGGAAAAGAATAACTTTTATGTAACGAATGAACATCATTAAAATAGCTAGGACAAAAATTATGCAGCGTACAAGAGTGGGCGGCATACAAGAGTGGGCGGCATACAAGAGTTGGCGACATACAAGAGTGGGCGGCATACGAGAGTGGGCGGCATACGAGAGTGGGCGGCATACGAGAGTGGGCGACATACGAGAGTGGGCGACATACGAGAGTGGGCGACATACGAGAGTGGGCGACATACGAGAGTGGGCGGCATACGAGAGTAGGCGGCATACGAGAGTAGGCGGCATACGAGAGTGGGCGGCATACGAGAGTGGTCGGCATACGAGAGTGGGCGGCATACGAGAGTGGGCGGCATACGAGAGTGGGCGGCATACTAACGGGGGCGGTATACTAAAGTGGGCAGCATACTAGTGGGGGCGGTATACTAAAGTGGGTAGCATACTAGTGGGGGCGGTATACTAAAGGGGGCGGTATACTAAAGGGGGCGGTATACTAAAGGGGGCGGCATACGAAAGGGGGCGGCAGGAAGTGACAATTTATTAATTTGGAAAATGTAAAAAAATGTTACGTACGTTCCAAGCAACAGGGTAAGCTAGCATGCGAAAGACAGGCGGCGAGCATGGTGGATTCGAATGCAGCGGAAGTGACGATAACGCAAGCCTATAAGCCACAAACTGGCAGCGAGTACTAGTCTACAGTCTATAAACTTACTTATTGTCTTACTTCGCAAACATCGTCTAGCAAGTAAAGTACATAGGAATAGAGGTAAGTAGGTACTTGGTACAACTTTATATGGTTCTTAACTTCAAGATTTCGTGTTAATTTTTAATATTCTTGTTCTTCGTGATAATAGCACTGAGATAACTATTATTCTTCTACATTCAAAATGAGTTGATTGGGATTTTAGGAGATTAAGTTCGTCAAGTCATTAGGGGTAGAGGGGCGAAGGTAAATATCAATTCCAGCTCAAATGTCAACTTCTTTGCAGGTGAGATAACTATTGTTATCCGGTGCACCCTGCTATAAAACTGACGAGGCTCTGACGACCAAATGATAGCTGGAATAAGCTATCCTCCTCATGCCGTCATCGGCCGGCTGAGTAAGGGCACTCTTTTGACCTGGGGTTGAGAAAGGAAGGCAACGGCAAATCAACGCATTAAAGGCTTAAATGCATCCCTAGAACACTGATATGCCAGTAATCAATGAAGTTATATGGGAAGAGGATGCTAAGAATCCCCGGGTGTACAAAACGTATTGCAACATGGAATGTTACCTCAATGTTTCAGGCAAGAAAACTCCGAAATGTTATCCAGGAAATGAACAGATTGAACAGATTGAACATAGACATACTCGGAGTTAGCGAATCAAAATGGCCAGGCACATGTAAAATAACACAAGAAGACAGTGCTACCTACTACTTCGGTAATAATGAACCTCGTCAAAGAAATGTATAATAAAGAAGGATATAGCCCATAATATCAAAAACGGAGTGGCATTTATAATAAAGAAGGATATGGCCCATAATATCAAAAATCTAGTAACACTCTCGGTCCGAGCTATAATGCTACAACTTGCTGGAAAGCAAATGGACATAACATCAATACAGGTGTAAGCCCCTACTGCTGGCAAAGAGGACCAGCTTGTAGAAGAATTCTATGAACAGATCGTTTCGTTTCGTCCGATAGTGAAGAAAGTGGTGAGACTGTTTACAGGAAGTCGCATTTAATATTTGTAGCCAAATTTGTGTGGGGTAACCCTATTATTCTGAACAAAGGGAAAACTCACACAATAAATAAAAAAAAAGACTCCGTAGCCACACTTGAACAACAGTATGAAAGTTGGTTATCATGCCGTAATATAAAATGTTGTAAGTTAATTATGAAAACGTTATAGATAACTTTGAAAAACCTACCGATGCCAAAAAATTATTTAATAAAATTAATAACCTGAAGGCACTAGTAAGAAAAGACGGATGCCAACATAACTGGGAGTAAAAAAAAGTGCAGCAGAACAACTCATGTACACGGCACTACAGGGGGATCAAGAGGAGTGCAATCCTGTTCTCTACAAAATTCCTGGTAAAATAAGTAATTTTTATTATATATAAGCTAAAGTAAATATCTCGTTTCAGAGCATGTTGCAGTTGGAATCCCTTCTGACGGACAAAAAGAAAGACAATCCGATGAAGTGGCAGGTCCGTCAGTCGCTTCAGTTACCCATTCAATACTGCCACTGCCACCACCGGTACCTGCACGTCCAAAGCGACAAAAAATTCTAGGACACTACGAAATTGAGGAGACACGTATGTTAAGCACCACGGAATTACAAAGATTGGTGCTTTTGAAGCAACTGCATGTTCTCAATATAAAAAAGGAAAAACTGGAGAAAGAATTAAATAAAGCTTATGTTCTAAGAGAAGGATATAAAAATTATACTATTTTGTAATTTAATTAGATATATTATATTTTTCGAAGTAATAAAACGTTAGTTATTTTGATTAGCGTAAATAATTGTGGCTAAACGGTATGACTTGTCCTTCCCTTCGAAGTTCAAGTAGTCCAATAGATTTTTCATCATCGATGTTATCATCTAAATGTAAGCCTTCTTCAAATTCAAACACTTCTTGATCTCTTAAAAATTTTCCAATATTATCAAGAACACAACATGCTGTCAGAATGGATGGCACTTTTCTTAATGCCAATCTAATTTTATTCTGTAATAAAGGGAATCGTTAACTGTCCGAAGCATCTTTCAATAATAACACGTTCATTTTTCAAAAGGTTGTTATATGCACCTCCTTCTGCAGTTCTTGGCTCTCTAAATGGGACCATCAAACATTGTTCAATAGCATATCCCTGATCTCCTAACAATACTGCATTATCAAATGTTCTGAGTACACCACAGATGTGACTTTTCCTCCAAACCCTGTCATGTACAGAACATGGCCATTCTGCACTGACACATGTAAATAACTCATCAGCGTTACATGTTGCTTGTACCTTTACTGCAGGAAATTGTTTGCGACAAATATATTCATTACCAAAATGATTTTCCCTAATTAATTCGTATCAACGTACAATCAATTGCACCTATAGCAGTTCGAAAGTGAAAATTTGCTTGCCATTTGTATTTTTCTTGTTGTATCGCTTCATAGTCCTACGGTTTTAAAGGTAATTATCAAATAGATAACAAAGAAAGTACAACCTTACATGAGAAAACAAATATGAGATTTTTATATAATTTTCTCGCTTACAAGATGTACCTCATTTGATACTGTTTGTTGACTTACACCAATTATATTCTGCTACACCAATCTGGAAGCCTAAAGCCAAATATATAAGACAGTTAAATACATAACATACTTATTTTAATATTTGCCAGTGTGCTAAGGAACGCAGAAGACCCACCAGGAACAGCAATATATCTTAAAAAGATTTTCATTTTGGTGATATTGTCTATAGCACCGCCTTTGGTTTCCCCGCTATCAGTGCTAAAAAAATATGTCGTTAACCACGCCACACTTTCGGGGTCAAAACGAAACAGTTTCACATAATCTTGATCACGAGGATCTTCTCGTCTGTTTTTATAAACTTCTCGTTGCACGACAAACATTTTCTAAATCAATTAGGAATGCAGTTTCATCAAGCATTATCAGCATACTAAGAAGCATACTTAAAAATGTATAAGAACATACATACTTTGACAAGTATAACCTATCGTTTATTAATATAGATTTATGTCTAACTGGTCAGCATAATTACAAACTTATACTCTATCAGTACATACTTTAAGTATCAGATTTTACTTAAACTTTATTAATATACATTTAAGTATTAACTTGTGAAACCGTAAGTAATAAGTATCTACTGATTTTTATTAATACAACTCATTGATATGGTAGAAGTCAATGATATGACAGAAGTCAATGATATGGCAGAAGTCAATGATATGGCAGAAGTCAGTGATATGGCAGAAGTCAGTGATATGGCAGAAGTCAGTGATATGGCAGAAGTCAATGATATGGCAGGAAATAAACAGATTTAACATAAACATGCTGGGAGTCAGCGAATCAAGATGGCCAGGCACATGTAAAATAGCACAGGTAAAATATCACTGGTAAAATAACACAAGAAGACAGTGTTACCTAGTACTTCGGTAATAATGAACGTCATCACAGAAATGGAGTGGCATTTATAATAAAGAGGGATATAGCCCATAATATCAAAAATATAGTTACACTTTAAGTGCTAGTATAGCAGATGCGTTAGAGACCCTAAATAAGGAATTTGAATTAGAAGAATTTAAAGGATGTGAAGCAACGGTTTATTTTATTGATCTTTTTAACCTCTTGGAAGGAAATATGGATATGCAATCTTGTAGTAACATATGAGTAAGTCTGAACCAAACTATACGGGATCAGTTATACGAAATACCTACTATTACTAGATGTTCCCGTATGGAAACAATTATTTTACAATTAGTTGCAATGGCGACTTTATCACAAAGATTGGTGAGTGTCCCTGAATGTGCATATAGATTGAGTAATTTGCAATTGGTCAATTTTTATTAATAGTTGTAAGCCAAATGGGTGATTTACACTGTTAAGATTAGAATACGGTAACGCACCGTTATACAATAATATTTTTCAGCGCTATGAAGTCTGCCAGAAGACAAAGCGTGCAAAGTACATTAGATTAAAGGACAATACTCGTATGCGTATTAGGAATAAAGCAGCTGTTATTCGCACTGGATACTATAGCCTCAACAGTGATAAGGAAATTTATTATTACAGTTTATTGGTTTGCTATTGTGCTCTTCGAGATGAATCTCAACTTTTACGGGAATGTGAAAGAGCGGAAGAATATTTTTGGCGCAGAAAAAGCTAATTAAGCCTCTATTACACAACAACAGGAATGAGAAGCAACTACTCTGCCATCTTTGAAATATTAGTCCAACTTTATGGAAATTCGCTTACAGTATTTGGTTACTAGATGTCTCTGTGATAGGAAAACTGTAAATTCAATTTGTTAGGTACTAAAGCTAATGTTTGACTTTCATTGACATTTTATTAGCAAAACATAAGTGCTTTTACAGATTTGCAGGTAAGTACATATTTTTTTATTATCAGATCTAATTGTTAACAATAGGTTTGTGACATATTTTATAGAATTTATTGATTATTGTCATCACAATATGACATACCATCTGCGTTCCCGTTTCATCTGCGTTCCCGTTTGGGGACAATATGTATAGGAGGTTCTAAAAATAATTGTTAGTTTTTAATTATTATAGATAGATGGAACTGCCTCCAATAAAGTGTAATTTTTTATGGCCGAAAGTGCCAAGGAATTATAAGAGACATTCCTTCTGACAGTGAAGATTCGGAATTGTCAGATGACGGGGATGAAGGTTTCATTATTGATCTGGTGATTGTGAATTCCTGGTTACTTTCAAGAAGAATAAATATATAACTGAATAGACAAGAACATACATCGCTACTTTAATTCAAGAAAATTCTGGCTCAGGACTGGTGTTCGGATGGCAAGATAATGGGGAAAAAGATGAGGCGACCTAGTACGCATAGCCCTTCGAACTCTCCCATTCCCACAACTTCAAAAAAAATACCTTTGGAGCCTCGCCCAACAGATTTTGTAAGACGTGATAACATTTGTCATTGGAAAAGAAAATTTGCGATAAATGCAAAATGCACTTATGCCTAAATAAGGAAAACAAGTTTTTCAAAAGTTTACATTCAGACTAGATCCATTCACTTATTTTACTTTTATACGCATTGTTCCCATTTGGGAACGCAGAAATATTTCTTTTGTTTAAATACATTAAAAAAAAAACAATAGTGCAGAATCATTTTCTTAAACATTTTAATAAAAAATTCCTAACATTTTTTTCATAATTCATGCAATTGAGGGTTAAGATCTCTTCAGGATAGTGACAGTGAGGAATAATTTTCTCATACTGAACAAGTAATTCAGGAGGCAAAATAGTTCAAGCCGTTGCATTGAATATAGTTCGAGATAAACCAAAAGAACTAGATCCACCATTAATTTGTGCAGGTGAGCAAATTGTTGAGGACTTAATGTTTGCAGTAACTGAGAAAAAGTTTGCTAAAAAAAAATCCAAATTAAATTGTAAATTAAAAAAGTTAATTGGACCTAAGAAAAAGCCTTCTCGTCTGGAAAACATAGACAGTATAGAAAATTGCGCATCGCAAACTTTTAATAATAATGAAATAGATCTTCTTAATAAAGGATTAAATTACGTAATTCCAAATGAAAGGCTCAAATGCAATAGAAAATGTTATAGCTGGGATTGAATCATCAATTCGATCCTTCCCCAAAAGTACAAAAGGTTTTGTTAGGGAATCTTGCAGAAATCGTTTATCCAAAAATTTTATAAACGAGAATCATTCCAGGACAACGGGAATCATTCCAGGACAACGGGAATCATTCCAGAGCATCAGAAAACACCATAAAAAATATCAAAAGTTTACGATATAAAAAATGTAGGTAAAAGTCCATTTTCTCAAAGTGGAGTGAAGTAAAATGTAGAAAAAATGTTTTACATTAAAGCAGATAAGGGTGCCAAATGACTTCAGAACGAGTTCCAGAATTTCTCAGTTTCTTTCTCTTCTTATTCTGTCGAAAATTCCGTTAATAGGTTAAGAGGTATAAAAGTAAGAAATACAGAGATTATGGTATCTTTCGATACTCTTTGTTTCCTAGTATTCCCATTAAAGAAACCATTTATTTTCTTCATGAATTCTTTATCCTGAACAAAGTTCCTTTGAGCAAGACAAAAGAGTATATGATACTTATAGAATTTTGCATGGATCAATGTTATTTTCAGTATAATGAGAATTTCTACAAACAAAAACAATGCAGCGCGATGGACAATTGCTTATCACCTTTTTTAGCCAATTTATTCATGAGCAAATTTTAAGAGCTTTGTCACAGACAATTTGGTCATTTTCGAACAATATGGTTCAGATATGTAGATGATATTTTTGCAATTTTCGAAGAATCACGAGCCTTAGTCAGTGACTTTATTGAAAAGATTAATAATCTATTCCCATCCATTAAGTTTTCTCATAAATCAGTGAAAAACGGACAAACTCCCTTTCTTGATGTTCTATCAATTAGAAATGATGGTAGTCTCGAGTTTGATGTATATAGAAAAGAAACCAGCACCTTTAGGTACATCAAATTCAACAAAGGATGGCGAGAATAAACTTTCTAGTTCATAGGTTATTAACTTCTCACTTACTAGAGAAAGATTCAATAATGAAAATAAAATAATTAGGGATATAGCTAGAGTTAATGGTTTCAATGATGGCTTGATAGATAGGTAATTAGAAAACATAGGTTTAAGGAACTTTTGAAAGTATCTTCAACTTTTCAAGAGATTGATCAGCACAAAAATATTATTATACCTTATGCTACAAAAATAACTAGAGTTTTTAGAAGATATCTGGAAATATTCGATTTCAGAGTCATCTACCAATCAGGCACAAAATTAAAACACATTCTTGGCGACCCAAAAGACAACATTGAGGTTCCTAACTGAAAAGTCGGTGATTTATGAGATTTTATGTAATGATTGTGGACATGGTTATGTGGGTCAAACTCGACGGTCGATCATCCTAACCCGACAATAATAATTGTTAGATATATGTATATGAAAGTATAAAGATTGCAAAAAGGAAAAATGTCCTCAATAGCAATAATGGTCCCTCAGAGGAGCCTCCTTTTCCCTTCTTCCAAAGAGATTAAGTAAATTAGTTCTCAGAATGTTCATTAGTTTAATGAGTTTAATCTGTTTACTATTTTTGCTAATTACTTTTTAACATTGGTAGGTAGTATGTTTTTCAACATTTTTTTCTATAATGATTTTTTGGTTATAAAGAAGACGAAGATGCCAACCTTGTTGGCGAAACAATTGTCAGGTTCGACAAAGTGTTGGTATAAATAAAAAATAAAAATAAAACGATGTTATGGCCCCACAGAAGATATATTATTGAGACCAAGATCTGGAAGGCGCGTCGTTGTCTGATGTAGCTGCTGGTCAAATTTATAGTAGTACTTTGCATTCTCTATTTTCACTTCCTATTGAAAAGGACAAGACAATACCGTGTAGATGCATTACAGGGCAAAAACTTGAACAAGAAAGGCGTAGTTGGCGTTATTTTAGCTGGCTGACAATTGATGAAATATGAATGGTTTCCTATGAGAATTTGAGGATAATTCATTTGAAGCTGCAAAAATTTAAAAACAACGAGAAATTATTCGGTGGTGTGCATGTGCATGCCTTACTTTTTGGTAACATTTTGCAATGGCCTTCAGGTGCTTTCCTCAACCTTCTTGGTTTGCTGATGAAGTAAATTTACGGAAACAATTCTCATTTTGTGAACTTTCTATAAATATGAATCAACGAAATGATTTAGACTTAATTGATTTACCAAATGATTTGCGTGGCGAAGAGATAACATCATCGCAGCCTAACGGCATCAGATACCTTTTTTACAATTAAAAAAAATATTAAGGAAAAACAATTTAACAATAATATTAACAAAGGGCAGTATCATATTTAAATTTCAAAACAGTTAAATTTGCACCTAGATTCCTAACAATTGGTATGTGGAAAAAAAAGCTTGGATTTTAGTGATGGTGCAGTTATAATATCTATATCCTACCGTGAAACAGGTGGGTGATTATAATGAAGAAATGGTCTCACGGAATTCAAAAAGATATCGGGCATATAGCATAAATTCAGTGGATGAGTCGAGAGAGATTGCAACATACGGAAAAACGCCACTGAACAATGTTATGCCAAATGAAGTCAATAAATGTGGTGGGCTCTTGCCATTAATAAATTAAAATGGCCTGCTCTGAGAAGAGAGCAGTTAGAGGAAGGAGAGCAGTTAGAGGAAGGAGAGTTATGATAAGATTCGATGATGATAGTATTAGGTTAAAAGATGCAAATGGCTTTATTGCAGTGAAGATTTTTTAAATCTCTGGGAGGGAAATATGAATGTGCAACCTTTTTTAGGGAACGTAACAGCCGTCTCTTTTTATATTGCGAAATATGTGAGTAAGGGTGAACCAAGCGAGCGATGAGCAAAATGCAAAATAGCAGGGAGTGTTATCGTCAATAGGCTGAAGGATGACACAGAAGAACTGGACGTATCCCCATCAGAGCAGTTTGGGTTAAGAAAAGGCCACAGCCAGAAACTTGAGCTACTTAGGATCGCTGAAGGGGTCACACGCGAACCACAATAACCACAACAAGAACAACGACGAAGACAACGACGAAGACAACGACGAAGACGAAGACAACGACGAAGACAACGACGAAGACGAAGACGACGACAAAAACCACCAAACGAACAACTAGAACGGCATTCCTAGACATTGAGAAGGTCTTCGACAGAGTATAGCAGAAGGGACTCATCCACAAGATCGTCTCCTTTGGATACCCTGTCGGACTCACCAAGATCATCCACTCCTTCATCAGCGGAAGAACAATAAGGGCAAAAATTATTAAATTATTTTCTCTTTTTCGCATAACAGGGACCAGAGTACGTACCACAAGGGGCAGTGCTCTCCCCACTCCTCTTCAACATCTACACTACAGACGTCGCAAAACCCAACCACACAGAGATTGCCTTGTAAGCAGATGACACAGCAATCACGGAGGCAATCTCTAAAATCAAAAAAGGGCCATACACCTAATAACCGTGTGGCCGCCACACGACATAGAGTGGAAACCCAATGTCAAATACCTTGGAGTCACCATAGACAACCATCCCCCAGCACTACCACCATCGCCATATTAAGAAAGTATTTTTTTGTTTTGCCGTTATTTCTCAATATTGTTAATTCTTTGATCATATTATTATTTTCTTGGATTCCTTTATAAAGCTAAATAATTAAAGTTTCCTTTATAAGAAATCTACAAAATTATTTGAGAATTTGATTTATTAGATAAGATGATTTCAAATTACGAGCTATTATTACATTTTAAATTTGCCGCCGGCCAGAAATTTTCCAATAAGTTTTTAGGGCCATCCAGAGATGGCAGTGAAGTATTTAAATTTGGGATAAACTTAACATTATAGAGTTGCCTGTGAACTGTAGAACCATAGAGTTGCTACTCTGTAATCTATAACCTATTTGCCTATTCACTCTATAGCGTAATTTGAATTTGTCTGTCTAAGCCATCGGTGGCGAACATGCACATCAAAGCATTCAAAGCCGATAAATAGTAAGATACCTTCATTGTATTGTCTAAGTGAGCAGCAAACTCGCCCACTTGATGCAGCAACTTTTTGGTGCATTCAACGGTGATTAGAATGTTGCCTTCAATATAAGTTAGTAATCTCACTATATGTTCAACATTATCAATTTTGATCTTTTTGATAAACTCCCCATTTTTTGTCAAAACTGGTTTGGGACAGCAGATTCCTTTTGCACCTAGAATGGCATATAAAAAAAGTCGTGGTTAGCCAAGCTAGCATAAAGACATGAAGATTCTGGCGCAAATGAAATATCATCTCTCACTTAACAATTACCAAGTTGGCAACCAAAAGAATGGAAACCAAAATGTTATTTTATCACTTAAAGGTTTGGTCTGTTAAGGCCGAAAGAATCAAAGCAAGCAATAAGCACTAGTCGTATGCAGCTTCGGCTAGTTTCTCAGTAAATTTTAATCCACCTTTGTCGTTCAGATGTAATTATATATAATATACAGGGTGATTCCAATTTGAGGTAAGATAGTGATTGGGTAGTTCTCCACAAGATTTGGTGGCAAAAAGTGGCCATAAATTATTTATGTTAGCTACGCTTATGAATTTTTTTAATCTTTTTTCAAAATGCTCATTTATAATTTTGTATCGCACTGAGAATTTACTTCTGCGACCTATAGATTTTCGTATTCTGGGAGTACGGAGAATTATGTCACAGGCTTCCATATTTTTGTTTTGATTTTTTGAGACTATCAACATTACCTACTGTAGACGCATAAGCTTACCTTTTTTTCAATGACCAATAAAATCATTTAGATCCAAGTCTTATGAACGGGGTCAAAATATGTCAGATACCTCGACCAATCCAATAACCTCAATATAGGTTGAATAGTTAAGTTACTAATAAGTAATAACTCAGTTTATAGACCATGGGTAGCATCAACGTACATAGAAGATATCCCTAATATACCTTTTAAGGTTATGCCGAAATACACAAGAAATATCAATAACTGATAGAAAATAGTGATTCATTGGAGTTATTGAAGAAAAACGATTAACCAATAATACCACAGTCTAGAATTCAAAGAACTCGTAATTAAATAGCTATCTTACCTTCAACACTTAAAAGGGTTAGGTAATTAATTTTCATCCTTATTATTTACAAAATATGTTGAAAAAAGTTTACTATATAAAAGGTATTCTCAATTAAAGATTATCGGATAAAAGATAAAGTGTACAGTTGTAAAATGAGAATGATATTCTATTATTAATCGAAAAAGAGGATCTTCTTCCATCATTAGATGTTATTATTAATTTTCTGGAAGCTGGAGGATATACAAACCCCAGAGTCCATCTATGCCCGTTGATTTCGATAGATTCTCAATGACCTCTGATCCGTGATAGAGTGACAATTTACAACTGCATAAATATTCACATATGCCTTAGCAGTAGCGGTGGATATTTATTTGACTGCAAAAATATTCTAAAAAATACGGTCTTCATAAGAAGAAAATGATTAATTGAATGTGTTTATTCAGGGGCCACCGAAATCATATCCCTAGTAGGCCAATCATATATAGATATTAATTGCATAGTTTCTTATTATAATGAAATATCTACTTAATCGACATGGTGTTATAAGTTTTAAGAGGCTCCCAAATGTATTCATCTATTTATACCTATAATAGGAAATCAGGTATTCAGAGAGACATGATCGAACAAAAATTCATACCAGGTGATTCAGTTTAATATTCGCACCCTTGTATTTTTTTATTTCAACAAAAATTGTAGAAAGCGGCTGATGTAAATTAATAGTAATAAAGCAGGAGATTTTAGTAACTGTTCAGACATTCAGTTAGAAAGAAATCGGGAGTGTCCACTCTCAAGACTTTCCTACATTCCTACCGCTCTCAAAAAAATTTCATCGAATATAAAAATCGTTTGATCTATGGTCTTGCGCCAATTCATTGTGTTGAGCATCTCAAGACCAAAAAAATGGTCATATTCAATTTCGACGTAGGAAAAATTGTTTAGACAAAATATGAATAAATAGAAAATTTTCCACTTCATTTGAGCATAACTTTTTTTCCTGCGTTTTCTCTTGAGTTAGTGGTGGAGAATTTTAAAACTATAGACAATTTCCATCAAAATCATTACAGCTGTCTTCACTCTATAGTCTTTAGCAAAACATATTTTTAAGCTATTGCTAGCAACTAGTTCAAGCAGGATGCCAAATCTGTAACACATTGTATCAATACCCTACAAAACAATAAAAAAGAATGAAACAAAATTGGTCTATCCGTTTCTGAAATAATCTTGGCGCAAACAGACCAATGGCTGAAAATTTGTTTTTTGGACTAAAAACCGTTGTTAAAAACCGGACAAAAAATTTTCAAACAATAACCACATCCTATAATAATTACATTAAATGCAAAGTTAGTACCAGATTATTGTAGAGCATGATAAATAACCAATTTATGGTAAATGTATGATTCATACTTTCTTTTCTGAGATATGGAATGCAATGCTTATTTTCTCTACACTTTCATCATCCTTTAGGTAAGTAGGTACCCTAATCTCCATATGATTTCTGCATCAACAAATGTTATGAATCACCAACATATTTTTTTACCTCAATCGGGAATCACCCTATAAATACTTAGATAGGTACCTACCTACTACATATCTAATTGAGTTCAAAATAAAATTTCAGTTGTTATCAACTGCGCTCAATTATTATGAATAAAATAATAACACATCGGTCACGATGTTATCACATGACAATAATAAAAAGAATTAACGAATGTATGTCTTATAATTGTTGATAGAAAAAAAACAAGTTCAAGTTCTCTGATCTTTTCATTCAAATGATATGCTAAGTATTGTGTTCTAGATTTATTGTAGGCCTATATAAATAGTACACAAATAAATATATATTTAATTATTCATCGTTCCCTTAAAATTTAATAATAAGTTTCTCACATCATTTTAATTCTAAAGATAAATAAACTTATCGAGACAAAAGAATATAGGTATACATGTTGCTTCATTTAGACAAACATAACCTTAGACCGTAAAGAAAACGAAATTTTTACTTCAGAACGAGAGTGGATTCCTTAGGAATACTTTATGGCAATATAGTTCATCTTAACTCACTTGTCTAAAAAAATATACATTTCATAAAATAAAGCCAGTTCTGTTTTGCCATAAACAATAATAGGAACTACATCAAAATATGATTTGAATATCTGTATTATCTACCATATAGCTACTAGCCACTTACCTAAATGTTGTAATAGCAAACTTTGGGCCTCAAACAAATCTTGATTTTGTGAATCAACTGAATTGATAACTTTGAAAACATAATGCGATCCCTCCTCCTGTATATCACTCAAACGTACTTTGTAGTTTTTGTCATCATAACCGTTCAATTCACAAAAATCAAAAACATGAAATCCATACAAATCAAAAATTATTCTTTCCACATCCCTACGTTGTAGGTTAGCCTTGATAATATTACTCAAACTATTCTGGAGTATCCCAGTCATCTTAATGCCAATAATAATAATAACAATAATGCAATGATGAGTGATTTTATAACGTAAATTGTTTGAAAAAGCAGTACCGTAATTGCGAGCTTGATGTAAATTTTACATCACTTAAAAACTTAAAAAATCTGGTGTGTCCACTCACACGACTTTCCTACCGCTCGCAGGCAAATTCCAGTGAATAATAATAGCGGCAGTAACGTAAAAATCCTCTGGTAAAATCGTGCTACCACTCATTTTTTTAGCATGTCAAGACATTTTTTCGCAAGATGAAATGTTTCGTCAGAATCTGAAGAAACGTGTTGAAAATATGGAATTTTTTTTAACCATAACTTTTTTGGGCTTTTTCTCAGAGATGGCGCAGTATGTGGGTGGTGGAGAGCTCTCAGAAGAATATTTTAGGGAAGTTTAATCAAAATCCTTAGAGCTGTTTGTGCGCTACAGTCTTGAGCAAATCACGTTTTTTTGGCAAAGAAAGCAACAAAATATACTGATAGTTCCCGAGATAATGCTGTCACTGACAGACAGACCAATGGCTGAAAATATGTTTATTAGACTTAGAAACGTCATCATTTGCAAAAATCTCGATACTACCGAAAATTTCACACAATTACAGTAAGTACTTTCCTTAGCTACTATAGTAGCGTAAGAAAGTAAAAATGTTTCAAGTTATCTCATCAAAGTTTTCTTCATCAAAAAAATGTTCATCCTCAGTGCCACAATAACCAACTTTTCATGTTCATCCTGAATTCATGAACTAGTACTAAGAAGATGAACAAAAACGATTACGTAGGTTCAATTTGATTAATCTATCAATCTATGTTTATCCAATAAGAAATCCCTTCTGACCATAAGTTCTTCTAAATTCTCTCTGATCAATCCAGGAATTGTAAATACATATTTTGCCCCTTTTCCACCCAATCCCCAATGCCACCCCAAACAAATAATAGTTATTCGGCAAAATCTTAAAATTTTGTGGAACAACTAGAAAAATCCCAAACTTAGCAAGGATTAATGCAGTAACAGAATACTTCCGATACCACCTTTTGCCCTTACCATATTTACACCAGAGAAACGATGTTTATTACACTATCCAATACTTTTCCAATGCGGTCCTGACTCATAAACAAGCATGTCTCTTTCAATCTAGTTTATAGGCATCAGGCCTACACTTATTTAATTGATCATGTACTGAGATAAGTAAAATAAATATCATATATATACATATATGATCTATCTTATCTTACAGTGTTTATCTACAGTGTTATTAGATTAGTATAAAGATCTGTACGTATATTTTCTAACATAAAAATTGGAGATTATAATTTAAATAGTAAAAATAAATTCCTATTTCACGGATTTCAAGGATGGATGTTGCAGAAACCCCCAAAATAAATCATTATCATAACATATAAAAACTATCGCCGCAGCAGAGCTGAAGCTCTCCACGACATATTTTTTTATAAGTTGAGAAAATTTCCCATAACCTTTATTTTTACCAGCTACTTCAAGTACTTCCTCTTCAACATCGGCAGAGTTCACTTCGGGTTGGAAGGAATTTGAAAAAAAATTCGTACGGGTAGTACACGTGGTACGTAGAAGACTCGAGAGAAGTCGATTCCTAAAAAGGCTTTGTTAGGTTAAAAGCACGTGGTAGCGTGGTCTGGCGGAGGCACGAGGAACACCTTGCGGATAACCTCAAGGGCGTGACAGTGACGTTTAGATCAGAGCGAATTCCTGGCCATCTTCTTGACACGTTCATTGCATAGAAGTTTATGAAGATATATTTTAAGTAATTAGTGATAGTGGTATGGTCTAGAGCCAGACAAGCCACTGTCACCCTGAATGAGCTGGCCAACTTCCAGTCAGGAAAGGCACATTTTAACGGAAAGAAGAAGAAAGAAGAACAGCTACTTCAAGGAACTGAAGCAACTAAATCCTTAACAAAAATAAGAAACAGAATGAAATCAAAATACCTACCTATAATTTCTCACGAAAAATAACTTAAAAAAAACTAGGACCTACATAAAAAAGTCATCAGTCAAAAACAATAATTTCTTAAAAAATAAAAGAAAATATTGTATGTACAATAAAGGATTATAAAAACAAAATGTGATATTTTGCACAGCCCACCAAACTCATTATATATTATTTAATAAAATTTATACACACATAATTACAAAATATTCACCTGAATTAAAATGAACGGTAGAAAATTCTCACTTCTCTTAGCTAGCTTTCTGTACATACCCACTGCAAAGTCTTCTTTGCTACTGAATACTGAAATCTGCTGAAATAGAAATCACAGTTGTCGATTTACTGAGATTGTTGTAGCAAACATCTGTTTGTCAGAGCGTAAAATTTGTTTTGGATACATTTTCTAGAATTTTTCATAAACGAATCGAAATACGAAAAACGTGCTCGTTTGCTCTTATAGTGAAGTATTTTGACATAAGATTACAAGAACAATTTATTAAAATTTAAATTATGAATGTAACATTTTTATGAAAAAATATTATTTATTTCTCATTATTCATTATTCATTCATTAATCACGATATCAAAAATACTTACTTCCGATGATATTATCCGGTTCTGAAATATTCGCTCGAATATATTTCTCATATACAGGGTTAGTAAAAAGTACAAAATTCTGGAGGTTTTCCTGCAAAGTAAATTCACCACTGCCTACAACACTGTTATAATACCGGATTCCCAAATTGCGCTAAAACCTGTAGTATATTATTATGAAAAATTCCATTGATTTTTGTTGCTATAAATAAATGAGACATTCTATCCATGAATAAATATTTCTTATAAAAAATTGAACCGACTTTATTTTTTGGTGCACTAAAAAATGCAAAACAATATTAATTCTGTTACTGGTAATTTTGAAGACTCTTGGCACCAACTTCACAAGCACCAGCACTGGAATTAATATTATTTTGTATTTTTCAGAGCACCAACTAATTAAGTCAGTCCATTTTTTCTAAAAAATATTTATCTCAATTACAAAAAATGTTATTCATGATATTCAACCCTGAATCATACGATGGTACCAGTTTTTCCAGAAATTATGTCCTCCAAAATTATCAGTCGAAGGGAAAACAGTTTTTTCTCGTTTTTATGCTGTAGTTTCCAAAATTAGGAGAAAATAAATAACTCGTGGGGAATTTTCATGAAAATAGCAGGAGCTATGTGACACACCAAATATCGTTTTTTTTATTTTCACTTAATCAATGTTCTGTGTGACAGTTAGGTCACGAATGACAATTAATTGATTTATATAAATTTCATTATACCTAATCCAAAATTATCGTGCCAAACATTTAATTCTAAATTGAAAATATGAATGTATCCAAAATACATGACAGTCTTAAGCCCATAGAATGGCTATTAGGCATCTGGAAGACAAAGAATGGTATTATTAATTATCCAACGATGAAATGCCCAATAAAATTCAATGAAAGCTTATCTTTCAAGACTTGGGAGGATCCAACTATTCTAAATTACACCTCAATACGTTGGAATCCCAAGGATGAACAACCTACAGATTTAGAAGGCGGTTTTCTTAGACTAAACAACGACAAAAAATCCGTATCGCTGTTAACCAGTCAAAATGATGGTATAAGCACCATTGAAGAGGGTACAATGAAACATGGATCCATGTTTGTGGCAAGCAGATGGATTGGAAGTAGTAAATTTGGTAAAGACAAACTAGTCGGTTTAACGCGTAGTTATCGTCTGAATAAGAAAGGACAACTCATTTTCAAAATGGAGATGGCTACGCCTGAAGTGAGGTCTTTAACTGAATACATATTTGCTGTTTTCGATAAAGTTACTAATATACATGAAAAGGAATACTGAAATCATCAAAAATGTGTTTATCATGGTCACTGTCCAACATACGACTAGTTGTTGTTCTAATGTACTTATTTATTTGTTCATTGATAAATATATATTATTAAAATGAACTTTATAAGCACAAGAGGGACAAATATTTACATTCACCATAATATAAATATGTATTAGCACCACAAGATTTTTCCCTTTACTTTTTTAATGGAATACTGTCGAAGAGATGAGGCTTTCCAAAAGAGACAAGAAACAGACGATAGAATATGTCAGGAATAGCAAAAAGTGATTCTACTCCATAGAGAAATATATTCACCTATCTTTTTGTTTATGTACTACTTTTTACTAGATTATAGGAAATTGTTCAAAAAAAGTCCTGATCAAAATTTGATTACAAAAATTGCTAGTTAACTAATTCGATTTCTGCCTACAATTTCAGTGTTTTTTTTTTGGTAAATCGCCAAAATATTGTTACGATTCTAGAGAAGAATATATCCGCATATATATTAAATATTTTTCACCAAAAAATGGACCGATGTTATAGTTGGTGCACTGAAAAATACAAAATAATATTAATTCGATTGTTGCTGATACTTATGAAGTTGTGCAGTTGCAGTTAGATTGAACATTTTTGGCAACAACTTTACGAGTACCAAAACCAATAGATTTAATATTAATTTGCAGTTGCAGTTAGATTGAAAATTTTTGGCACCAACTTGACAAGTACTAAAACCAATAGAATTGATATTATTTTGTATTTTTCAGTGTACCAAGTTATAACTTGTTATTATTCAGAAATCTTAAAACATTGTCGCGAAAATACGCGTATTTTAGATTTTCAATTCTCGAAAGAAATTGCCCCCTCCACATAGCAAAAATACCCATATCTGAGATTCAAACATCGCTGAAACTAGAAAACCGTAGCTCTTTTGAAAAAATAGGCATTTTAAATATTTCCGTATATTGTCCTATCTTTAATTCTACCATCTCACTTTCGAGAAAAATTTCCACATCCACCTCCTTCGGGGGCGTTTTTTGGAGGGAAGGAGTTTTGGGATTTGATGAGTTTTTACGAATATGGGAACATTTCTCAAGTCTCCTCTTCCAAATGAATCAAAAATTATCAAAATCGGAGTACGTTTACTATATACAGAGGGCGCACAAAAAAATGAGTTCGTCGGTCAAAAATACCAAATACATAGTATAGAGTTTATGTGCGGCCACAAACCTTTACGTGTCCTAGAAATTGACAGACGCATGTGCAATTCGCAAACGGAGGAGGTATACAATTCGACTGTCTGCTTTTTGCTTTCCTACAGTATACTAGTAGCTGTATAAGTATATTGTAACCGTGTGAAATTTTCGGTATCGAGATTTTTACAAATGTTGACGTTTCAGAGTTTTTTAAGTCTAATAAACATATTTTTAGCCATTGGTCTGTCTGTCCGTCTGTCTGTGACAGCATTATCTAGGGAACGAATCGGTGTATTTTGTTGCTTTCTTTTTTATTTTGTTTGGTACCAATACCACTCGCCGGTGGCACTGAATGAGAATCCTGTACACACTGGGTGTTGAGCTATAGCCAAAAAACTTGATTTGCTCAAGACTGTAGCACGAAAACGACTCTAAGGATTTTGGTTAAACTTGCCTAAAGTATTCTTCTCAGAGCTCTTTACCACCCACATACAGCGCCATCCCTGAGAAAAAGCACAAAAAAAGATATGCTTGAATAAAATTTCATATTTTCTACATGTGCCTTCTGATTCTGGCTAAGGGGTTCATCTTGCAAAAAAATTAATATAACCATTGTTGTTCATTTTGATCGGATGATTTTTTATTCACAGGAATTTGCCTGCCAGCGGTAGTAAAGTCGTGTGAGTGGACACACCGGATTTTTACTTTCCCACGCTACTATAGTAGCTGTATAAGGAAAGTATTGTAATCGTGTGAAATTTTCGGTATCGAGATTTTTACAAATGTTGACGTTTCAGAGTTTTCCAAGTCTAATAAACACATTTTCAGCCATTGGTCTGTTTTTCTGCTTGTCTGTCTGTCTGTCTGTGACAGCATTATCTTGGGAACGGATCGGTGTATTTTGTTGCTTTCTTTTTTCTTTTGTTTGGTACCAATATCACTCGCCGGTGGCACTGAATGAGAATCCTGTATACATTGGGTGTTGAGCTATAGCCAAAAAACGTGATTTGCTCAACAAAAAAAAAGTTATGCTTGAATAAAATTCCATATTTTCCACATGTTTCTTCAAATTCTGGCTAAACGTTTTATCTTGCGAAAAAGTGTTACATGACCATTGTTGTTTCTCTTGACATGCTGGAAAAAATGAGTGGTAGCACGATTTGACCAGAGGATTTTTACTTTCCTACCGCTATTAGGTATCGTCGCAATGTAAGGAAAGTATTGTAATAGAGTAAAGATGTTCATTCACTGGAAATTGCCTGCGAGCGGTAGGAAAGTCGTGTGAGTGGACACATCAGATTTTTTTTGTTGGTGCGTGCGCAATATATACCTATAGTAAATGGTAGTAGCAAATTAGCATTACCAATAGAATTAATATTATCTTATATTTTTCTGTGCACCCACTAATAATATTTATATACCATTGGCACATCTTTTGATATTTTGAACAGGACATTTTGAAAGCGCGGGCTTATTTAAATATTTCAAAGCCCAGTCAAAGATAGATAGAGACTGGATCTTATGTCACGATGACAAAATTGTCCGATTTTGTTTTCAAATTTATAATATTTTTACATTTATAATATTTATATTTCAAGAAGAAATCCATTCTCAAATTGGAGTAGTGATGAAATTAAATAAAACAATGTGACATCTCCACAATTTATAATTAAAAATTAAAATTTATTAAATTAAATGAGACATGTTTCGGGATTGGTAAATCCCATTATCAATCTAGATATAAGGTTCTGTAAATAAAGAAATATAATAAATAGATTAAATGTTGAGAAATCAAAATACAATTTGCTAATATGGCTATTATGGAATGTTACTCACATGGTAAAATAAACATCTTCGGGAACCAAATGTAACCAGTCAAATTATAAAATTAGTAAAAAATAAAAATAAAATAATTCAAAAAACTCACACATTATATAAATTACCCCGACAAATAACATAAACCCGAAAATAAATTAAACATATTTCTTACAAAATAAAATTTTAATTAAATTCTAACGGAAAATTTTTTTTGTGGTCGATGCGAGAAAGAAGGAGATTATATTGAAACATTGTATATATAGTTAAGTTAGTAGATACATCTATTGATATTTATAAATATAAATATACTACTAACTACTACTACTACTTTTTGAGAGAAATTTTGAAACATTTACACATTTCTTATTATTTATGGTGTGTCAAGAGAACAGAATCCCAAATAGACGGTTTTATAAGCTGAATACGAATTACCAATACCAATGACGACTGGATTAAGATGGAATTTATATTTTTCTCATTTTTGGAACTCAAGGACGCGCAATCCCAGTACAGTCACTGATAATATGGTAAGAGAAACAATTATGCGATAATTTCAAAGCTATGGGGTAGATTTCCCAAACACGTTGCTAATCTTCACATTATATACCTATACCCTCTCCAGTATCTGATTGTGATGGTCAGTCAATAGGTGATATAAATAATATATTTTTAAATTGCCTCTCAAACAGAAATGAATCTAAAGCCCTTATACAAAAACTATTACATAAATATATCCTTGTAATATCCCCTTGAATCATAGAAATATTTAGAAAAGAAAATCAATTTATTAATATAACCACAGTATATCGAGCGATCCACAAAAAAATCATCCCCAGTAGGCCTTTGAAAATGAGAACATGTCTTTGTTAAACACAGATAGAAAGTTAAAGCACCGTATAAAGAATTTATATTGTGCTCAAAGTGAAATGTGATGTTTCAGTCAATAAATGCAATTGCAGATGATTCAAGTAAAGACGAACCAGCGAGAAGACGTGACAGGGATGTCTCCAAACACACAGAGACATACTAACTGTAGACTGTAGCAGATGTTTGTAAGAATCAGTGATCCAGAAGAACATGAGAGAAACATTAGATGCGACTATTGTTGAAAGTGGTATCGCAACCGTTAACTTACATTTGCAATTGATTTTGTTATTAGGTTCAGTTTTTAGTGACATATGCATATATATTTTGCATAATTAATAGTACCCACTCATACTGTCACTACTGGCCGAAAACGTCTGAAGTGGCCCAGTGGCAAAGAAGATTGTATGTTCTCTCTGGTAAATATTCAGCGTGTTCCTAAATAGAAACCATTAAATTATGTCATATGCCTATATTGAGTCCGTATACCTATATATGATATATATATATATATATATATATATATATATATATATATATTTATCATGGGATGAGGTTCAAATTGATAGTTTAAAGATTAAAAAATATTTATTCTAAGACGTTTCGCTTTGGGGCTCCAAAGCTTCATCAGTTAAAAAATCACTAAAAAATGTGGTAAGGATTAACATTATAAATTATTTTATGGATATTTTTCTTTACCATAAACGCACATATACAACAGGTATCTATTTGTAAAAACATCATCTTCAGTTTCTTTTTCGTTTTAATTATTTTATGTCATGACTTTTTTGGTTGTTGCAGGAGTGGCAGGAATGCGGGAGGACAATTTTGGACATAAGACATACATTTGACGTGAACAAGGTGTCATGTGTTCTCGTTTTATGTATTTTGTTATATTGTTTTGTGGAATTTATGTATAATGTATGATTTGAAATACGAGGGGAAAATGTTTATATTTGTGAAATCCAGTATGATGGTTGTTGATATCATAGTCAATAAAAATTAATTAAAGGTTTAAATGATTTTGTGGTATATTCTGCTGAGATGTTTTATGTCGGTTTTTTAAATATATATATATATATATATATATATATATATATATATATATATATATATATATATATATAATGATGAATTTTTAATGATTGGGGTTGCAGTCAAAATGCATTTTGACTGCAACCACAATCATTAAAAATTCATCATTAATTAGACAGTCAAGAATTTACAATTCATATTATATATATATATTATTCTTCAATGCACGTGTCAAGGTGAGTCCAGCAATGTGCTTCGATCCGAGTATAACCTTCTCTGTCACGCTCCTGAGGTTATCCGCGAGGTTTTCCCTCTTGTCTCCTCCAGACCACGCTGGCACGTGCTTCTAACCTCAAAAGTTAAATAGGAATCGACCTCTTTTCGCGTGCACACCCCGAACTACGCTCGATTGTCACGGCCGAGACTTCCCTGTCCACCTCGGGGGCCCAGCACTCACGTCCTCTACCAGCGTGTACTTCCCGTACGGAAATTTTTGATTTCCTTCAGACCCGAAGTGGACTCTACCGAGGTTGACACGGAAGTCCAAAATTTCTATTTAATGAAATAAATAAACCATATATTCTTTACATCATCTGCGTTATTTTATGTCCCATGCTAAGCTCTCAAAAGCACGGTCATACAGAAAGGTCTTGAAACGAGCATGAAAAAAGTGGTTCGGGTAGCGTCCAGTCTTTTCAGCTTCCAATTTCAGCCGCGTGGTTCGTATTTGAAGGGGGATGCTGCTTAAAACAAAATTATATCAATTCAAAGAATAATGCAAAATTGTATGA
The DNA here is from genome assembly GCA_958507055.1 of Crioceris asparagi. Taxonomy (NCBI): domain Eukaryota; kingdom Metazoa; phylum Arthropoda; class Insecta; order Coleoptera; family Chrysomelidae; genus Crioceris; species Crioceris asparagi. The sequence goes on along the minus strand of OY293829.1, from coordinate 14,793,195 downwards.
TAATTCAAACTGTATGCGATAACATATTTCCATCTTGATAGGCGTTTATATTGTATTCGGCGCTCATAAACTCATAATTTTTCAATAAGAATAAGAATAATGTATTTTATGTTCTAAGTAACATCCCCTTTTCTCCATTTTGCAGTACTATCGTTAACACCTGTGATTCTACGACAGTGCTCAAAAGTCAATATGGTAGACTTTTGGCTTTTCATCCAGTTCAGTATTTTTTGTTCCGTAACCAACTTCAGGTCGGAGACCGTGGTCACAATCTGTGCCGTGATGAGGTATGTTTTCTCTGGCCGTGGTTCTGAGTCGAGTTGAAAGCTTGACAGCTAGACAAGGCAGTTTGACAAGAATAATCTGAAATTTGACAGTTTGAGAGTCGAAATGAAAATACGAAGAACCGAAGAAAATGTTGATTACCACGTAGATTATATGTAGTAAAAATCCATTTGGTTGAACATAAAGTGAGCCTTTGAGGACCAAGCTCTCGACTTAACTGGGAGGTGGACAAATGTTCCTTTCAAGTGCAAAAGTAGAGGTGACAAATATCTTGAATGTCATCGATAAATTCCCAGTCGGTAGCTATGGACGTTGATGGTCCTAGCACCGGACCCGGCACCCTCAAGAGGTGTTCCAGTGCCCCCATGATTAATGAAGCTAATACCGTGGTGACTACATCAAATGCATCTACATCAAACAGGTACACTCTTCCTATAATAAAACCTATTGTAGATGATGAAGAAAATGAGTTTGTGGTCATAGGATCTGTTATAGAACACCCTCATACCAGTCAACGCAAAATAGAAAGAGAAACAGGTATTAGTAGGAGAAGCATTTCAAGAATATTGAAAAAATATCGGTTTCATCCTTACCATATTCAGATACACCAAGAACTTTATGAAATGGATTTTAATCACAGACTTGAATTTTGTGTTTGGACTCTAGACAGATTAGGCGATAATGAACTCTTTCTAGATTCAATTCTGTTTTCTGATGAATCCACTTTCCATAATAACGGCCTGGTGAACAGACATAATTTCCATTATTATAGTGATGAGAATCCTCGAATTTTTCGAAATACTAATTACCAACATAGATGGTCAGTTAATGTATGGGGGGGTGTTCTAGGGTCCCAATTAATAGGTCCTTACTTTTTTGATGGCATTTTAAATGGACAAAAATTTCTAAGATTCTTACGTGATAAACTACCCGAACTTTTAGAAAATGTGCATTTGAATATCAGACAGCAGATGTGGCTGCAGTTGGATGGTGCTCCAGCCCATTTTCAAAGGAATGTTAGAGAATTTCTTGATAGGCGTTTCCCAAACAGATGGATAGGAAGAAGCGGCTCGCAAAATTGGCCACCAAGATCTCCAGATCTAACATGTGTGGACTTTTTTTTATGGGGATACATTAAAAACATTGTATATGACACCCAGCCCACAACAGCTGAAAATATGAAAGAGAGAATAAGAGCCGCTTTTCGATCCGTGACACCACAGATGTTGAGGAAAGTTAAAAGATCTTTTGAAGAGAGAGTTCAATTATGTATTCAAGAAAATGGACGACATTTTGAACATTTACTCTAGTGTTTCTTATTTTATTATATTTTTATACTGTTATTATTTTTATATCATTCAATAAATGTCTTGTTCTTAATACTTTTATACCGCTACGCCTAGTAGCTGTGTAAGGGAAGTATTGTATTCGTGTAAAATTTTCGGTACTCTGTTTCTACGTTCCAGGGCTTTTTGAGTCCAACAAACATATGTTTTGCTATTGGTCTGTCTGTCTGTATGTTTCTCATATTCGTCAGTATTTGTTTGAGAGAGGTAGAAAAGAAGTGTGAGTGGACTTACCACATTTTTCCTTGGGCTTTCATAATAATACGTTATCAATAAATACTTATAGGTATTTCTTTACGTTTCACAGTATCTATGTTAATGTAAAACGCTGATATTCCAAAAAAAAATATATTAATGGAGTAGTTGTCTTTTAAGGGTAAAACCGACAGCAATAGAATAGTATAGTATCATTACCCGTCAGTTAATTATTTCATATGAGTTTTGAAATTCTAGGAGATTGGATAATAATCGTGAATCAATTAGTACTGTAATAATAATAATGGAATTTAACTATAATAATGATTATTTTAAAACGTCATCCCAATCATAATGGCATTGGGAATATAAGACAGAATTATTAGAGAAGTGCGAAATTGAAGAAATTCGTTGAGTTTAGTTATAGGGAACCCTTATACAATTCGAAAGAGGATTCAATTCTGCATTAAAATATGTAATAATATAGAGGGTGTTCCATTTAAGATAACGAAGTTTTTCAATATCTTATATTGAAATTTTACAACCATATTTTTCCAACACCCTGTATGATTTTTGACATTAAAATATGATACAGGCTATAACCTTGACCTTCATCAATATGATAGAAGGTATAGCTCAAGTTCAAAATGAGCAACTTTGGAAATTATAGAAAAATAGTTCATACCTTACATTTCAACAAATCTTTGGATATTTTCAAAATGGAAAGAGATAGGTATAGGGAATACTGAAGAAACTCACTTTTATTTTGACTCTTATATCCGAAAATAATAAAAAATATAGGACATTCAATTTAAGAAAACATAACTTTGATATGTATGTTTTTTTTGAATCACCCTGTATGTATAAAAATAATTTTAGATTGTGGCCAGAAAAATTCTGCATCTATTTCGTTTATCATAAAAACATTATATTGTATGGATTCCCCTTGAGAGACCGTGTCGTATACGGTGCCCCACCCTGTATATATATATATATATATATATATATATATATATATATATATATATATATATATATATATATATATATATTCCACGGCCATTTTAACCCTGGCCAGCCTAATGGTTTGTACCGACATTATCACAGTATAAATAGTTCTTTATACTGTGATATTATTTAAAAAAATGCTTCCCGTCTAGACTTGTTCAAATAGCTGATCAAACTTTCGAGTTTCCCAAGCCTGTTTTATCACAAACTATTCCGAGAAGGCTAATTATAAATAAAACAACAACAACAACTGTTGTTTTTCGACACGCCAAGAATGCACTGTTGTCTAGCAGGCGGGCGAATGAGCACCGACAAAGAACTGCAAAGAACCGACCGTAATTTCTCAACTTAGATTTGACCTACATCGTCGTGTAGTATTTTGAATTTCTATCACATCTCAGATCTCAGCCCGATCAACATTCGCAGGTCTGAAGGAAAAGTATTTCAAAGTTTTTGCCATCGCGGCGACCTAAATCGAAAGGAAGGCGTGTGAATGCCGGAAATGTTTGGGATTCCAGTATAACGTTTCTTCCCGCCAAACACGTAACAACCATTTCTCAGCATTCCTGACCTTACTCAACTCGGATTAGACAACAAAAATGTAATATTCTGATATGATGAAGCATGATTTTCATCACTAGTATTAAGTATAAACAATTAATTTTTAAATGAGTTCAAATTGGCAGGTGCTACTTCCGCTAGTTCATTCACCTGCCATTCCCCGACAGTTGCGCGGGATTCGAATTAGGGGTTTCATAGATGCCAAGTCTCTAGTATATCATGATATCCCAATATTAATTGTCGATTATACTTTCTTATACATAAATTCCAGACGATTATATTATTATTGACAAAAATATCATCCAATATTGTCAGAGGTTAAAGTACTTTGGATGGAAATAAACTATAATAATTGGGGATTTATATGAGTGAATAATGCAATAGAATGCACACTAGCTTCAGTCATGTGGCAACATTGTATTCCACCATACCTATCAAAGGGTGGGGTAAGCAGTAGTAAACAACACAGACCAAAACATCGTGTGCTGTGTTGAATTTCAAAAAAATGGCTCAAAACGATCGGATAAGTGGTTATTTGGACGTTAAAATATCATCGAAATCACGAAGAGGCTTCACGCCATGGAAGGTACGTTTGTAACATAGGTTTTTGATTGAAAGTCTTCAGGATATTTACCTATAAAATTTATCAGGCATGGCAAAAGCAATGGTGTGAGCTTAGACGTCTAGACAGCATTGAAAATGGGGTGGAATTGAAATTGAAATCTAGCGAGGACGGCAGTATTTTGAATTGTGTTTTACTACCGAGATCTTCAACGATATGCAGGACAGAATCTAGAACGAAAAGTTACGCTTTTGGCGTTTTCAATTTGGGCCGAAATAAAAAACCCATATTGTTTTTGAGTGGTGGTTCTGAGACAGATTCGCAGGAATGGATGTTTTCAATAAGGAAAATGCTCAGCATTGCATCATACATTCCAGGTAAATAATAACAAGACGTGTTTTTGTTGTTTAGTTTATCGTCATAAAGTAAGAATAATATGATTGATCGAAGACATATATATTATATTGATATTTTTAACAAAATGTATTCATTTCAAGGTAATAAAACAATTTATTGTCGAATTATTAAAAGGTTATTTAGCGAAAATTTCACTGGCTTATAGAAAATTGTACTAGAACCAATGTACCACTGAAAATATTTTTCATGAAAATATTCACGTATACCAATACAATCGAAACTGCAAAACTTATCGCATTCTGATTTTTATACCAAAAAATGCATTTTTGATAAGTTATTGTGGCTAACCATGTTAAGGAAAACGGATTTGATTGTACCTATAATGATTAGATCGAGTTAAAATAATTCCGCTGTTGAGATAAAGCCTACTTTTTATATAAGTAGAACAACAGAGGGGAATAGTCGGTTATATGGTAACCTACCTTTATATCTCCCCAGTACCGCGTTAAAACTTGCGCAAGCATGTCAATCCTGCTCAACGATACTTCAGTGACAACAACAAACAAGTCACTCAACCTTTTAGGGTTCCGTTCATACAATAAACCAAACTGAACCCTTAATAAATTTCTCTGATGTCTGTCACACAAATTATAAAAATAAATATGAATGGTTTAGATTTTAGAAGATATCGAGAAAACAGATGACCTTCCCGCCTTATCTTCTAAACTACGAGTGTAAAATTTTGAAAAATACAGGATATAGAGCTTTATTCAAAGTTTACAGGAAAACTTATCCGGAAATCCAATGTATGGAACACTATAGATTTGAACGAGAATTGTGCTTGACCATTTTTTGAATTTTAAGTATTCTTATGTAATGTACTTACACTGTAGCAAAATTAAATGGTTAACTAGTTACACTTCCGAATCGAATTAGTAGTCTGATTATTCCGATAGACTAATTTATACCAACAGGTGATTGAGGACAGTTTACTATCTAAGAGTGTGATTCCTCTGGCAATATGGCAAACCAACATTTCCACAATGTTGGGTGTTCCATATTTTCTGCATTTTTTTTCATAAAATATAAGTTTTGAGCTCGGTTTTCAGTTACTTTGTTCTATTCATTTAAAAATAAAATGCAATTGATTATTTCTTATTACTCGCTTATTCTATTATAGAAAATGATTTTATATTTTTAATTGAAAATTGGGCATCTAAACCTTGTTTTTGTAACATGAAATCCTCAAAATATATTAAAAACACACTAAGTCGAATCCACAATGATTCAGGATATTCCAATATATCAGGGTATTATTTTAAAAACGACGGCACCAGGGACATTTCCCTTTCAGGAGCACCTCGACCTTAAGATCTTTTGTAGATTTTGTACCATGTTTATCCAGTAACGTTAAATTGAAATTAGAAATGGAATACAGCCATTTTCATTATCAAAAAGATAGATGTTGATATAAATTAAAAAATCAATTTTTCAGGTGAAATAAGTTTTCCTTCCTGGCATTATCAAAGAATAGGTGCATTAGTATTCACGTAAATACGTTTTTAGAATAGTTTTAAGTAACATAAGTTATTTGATATATTTTCATCGTTTCCTTTCTTTGCTTTATCTAGTTGGAGAAAGCAATTTCCGGGTCTCTCTAGTAGACAACAATCATTCACGATCGGCTGGCCTACTCGGTACATTTGGTGTACTTGGCATCAACAATCAAGAATTGGTTCTCAGTGACCCGTGTACAGGGGAACCGAAAATAACATGGAAATGGTTTCAGTTTCACCAGTTTCATTTGCAAGCGCCTGCTTTGCCAGTTGACGATAAAAAGATTTTGGTTATGCATACGAGTGGGTAGGTGCAACTGAACATTTTTGAAAGACTGAATCTCTAAATTTTGGACATATTGTTTTCAGTGATTTTCCTTCCGGTCCGGGTCAGTTGTATCTGTACTGCAAGCGAAGCTCTCGCCTGCTGCATTTTCTTGTTGCCAGGGGTCAGCTACAGAACGAGTCGTCTCCAGGTCTTATTTGCAAACGGTTAAGCCGTAGTGAGGGCGACTTGTGCGGTGGAGGCGGAATGAATGGCGGTGCCACAAATGGCTGCACGCCCGACAGTCCTCTATGCTTTCGCAGTCAAGCAGGTAGCGAGGACTCTGGTGTCAGGGTATCGATAGCATCCGATGATTCAGAGTACACCATCAAATCTAAGGTATGACCTAAATGAAAATACCATTTGAAGAGAAATTCAGATGTAATATTGAGTTTTCTTCTAGAATGCATCGAGCTTGGCCAGTATTGGAATGGCAATAGTGACTAAAACACCTGGAGGCAGTGAAACTGAAGATTCATCACAGGATCTCACTGAAATTTCAGAGTCAAGCAGGTAAGTGAACCTCTTGGGTACTTCAGGTAATAAAGATTTCTAAAAAATATATTCCACAGAGGAGAGTTGAGAAATGGTCCCATATTTATAAAAACTCAAATTCGAAATCTCCTTCCCTAAAAAAAGGCAATTCAAAAGAATTACGCTTTTCGTGTTTACAGCAGTAGTCTGATATATCTGCGGCGCGATGTCTGATTTAAAAAAAAGTACAAGCTAAGCCTGTACATGAATAAATAATATCTGCTTTGGTATTAGTGAATGTTCAACAATTTTCATGACTAATGTTACACTCAAAAGTATGAAGTAAATATTTTTTACAAAAAATTGAACCGACTTTATTAGTTGATGTACTGAAAAATACAAAATAATATTAATTCTATTGGTGCTGGTTCTTTTGGAGTTGGCGCCTACAACAACAAACTAAAATGGCACAACTTAAAATCACCAGCACCAATAGAATTAATATTATTTTGTATTTTTCAGTGCCCCAACCATTAAAGTCAGTCTAAGTTTGTGTAAAAATATTTATCTTTACAGCTCTTGTAGTTGAAATATTTAGCTCAAATTTGTAATATAAGTTAAGCTGTAGGAATTACATGATTGGGCATAAATGGTTGTGAGAATCTACCTGGAGATATTTTTAGGGGTCATGTCTCATTTTTTCTCTAAACTCTGTGTTACGCCTCTGGTAGATTCTATAATACAATATTAATTTTTTGTTTCATTTAGAATCTTTTTAGCTTCTTTTATGTTTTTACCTGCAACCTATTTTTTGTAATTCGCTGGATTCAATTGAACATTTTTAAAATTGTCTAGAAGGCTCCAGTTTTATTTGGATAATCGCTTGTTATTTATTTTTACATCATAATGTGTTTCTGCATATATTGAAGAAAATAAACCTTAAAATTTCAACATCCTTGTAATCTGTAAAGAAACATTTTCGGACCTATGATTATATAACCTTTTAGTCATAAAAAAGCAAAAGATGGACTCCCTTGCGTATGTTGGTGTTCCTAAACACCCTGTATATTAAGAGTAAACGAAGCTTGTGAAAATTTCATCTTTCGAAGCTAAGACATAATACAGGATTGTTTAAAAAATATTGTGGCCTGCTACTAGCACTCTAAAAATCTATCTTTTTATTTGTAATAAATTTTAAATTATTTAGGAACTTGTTACAATATAAGACAAATACCTCGATAGTCTTTTTTGGTCTTGCACTGCATCAATAAGATCAAGATCCATATTTTCTATACTTTAACTAATCTTTGTGACAACGTAGGCTCCGTCTCGCTAGATCATGTGTTTGGTATTTTCGTAATACATCTATCTCGTAGGGCAACCAATAGCTGATAATATACTTTTTAGATCTTTTGAACTATGTGAACGTCGAAAATATTCACTATTAATAATAATATGAAATGCTGTTGTAAATTTTCCATCCTTTTTTGTTGTATTATGTATGATTATAAAGAGTACGGTATTTTCAGGAGAGACACGTGTTTGCCTAGGAACGAATCTGGCGTTTCATTGGCATCGGGAATATACGAGGAAATTCCCGAAGACGAGGATGACGTTATAGACCAAAGTATCAAAAATGCAGAAAAGCATACGAGTCATGTGTATGAAAATCCATTGGATTTGATTTTGGAATGTCGCCGCAAAGACCTGTTCAAACCACCGCCTTTGCCGCCAAGAAGACTGTCTGAGAGGTAGGTAAAGTTTTTGAAAAAAAAAATATAAAAGGAATTGTCAACGACGGTAGTAAGGGAAGGTTTACTTGGCGTCCATTTATTGCACCTTCAATTTTCGGCCTCATAGTCATGTGCGAAAGAGACATTATATTATATCATGTTTCTGTCTTGTGCTCAGTGCATGAGGTTAGTCTCAAAATACACTCCAACCACAGCGCCACAAGTTGGCAGTCGTGGGAAGAAAGTATTTGTATTCGACCGTCTTTTCAAGACCTATACCACACCTTAACTAACAAGTGTTAGGTAAGCTGTGTCTGTACCAAAGCTAGCGTGTTGAAGAACGAAAAAAAATCTAGAAGCTCTATCAGGATAGACTTTGTATATGGAGAAAAATATGCATCAAGTTTTTTCCAATTATTTTTATTAAATGAACGTAATATCTAACATTTTTTTATGCAGTGAAGCCAAAAAATCTGTCGACGAAGATAACATTGATATGCCTTCGACTTCATCGTCAAGCTTCTTCAAGCAACGATGCAATACACTGCCTGCCAAAGATTTATCCAAAATATCGCAAATGTTCTCAACCGAGTCCGAATATGTCGTAATGAGCCCCACAAAGGTTATAATTGAACAAAAGACGACAACATCGACATCATCATCGACTGTGGAAAGTTTTTACATGCCCATGTCACCAATCAATCACATCAAGACCAAGCTGGAGAGCTGTTACATGAGTATTGGCTGTAAAAAGACTTAAAAGAAGAATGATTATATATTCTTCTCTAGTTTGTTAAATTTCCAAGAAGACTGCTTAAAATATTATTAACGCTATGTATAATATCTATTCGGTAGCAATGTTTGACTACGTTATTGTTGGAGAAAAGATGCGCGTGCTGTAGGTAATTTTTTGTTTGTTTTTTTATATGACAAAATTGGGCACTTTAGCTCGAATAATTTGTATTTTGTTTACGTAACACACATTTACATGTGTGATGTAAAGAAATATTTCTTGTTGCTGTTGTTGGATCTAGTTTTTTTGGAATCTAGACAAAATTTAAAAAAGAAAAGAAATCTTATGATATACACACAAAAATGAAACACATATCAGAATATAAAGATCGATTACTCATCTCAGCTGTTTGGGAATATTTCACGTGGTAGTAGAAAACACTAATTGATGGATCATTCAAAACATTAAGTTCACTCTTTATTACTTGAAAATAAACAAAAAATATTTTTTGTATCTACTCTATTATTAGTTACAATTAAATAAATATATTTTTTTGCAAATTTAAAACTCATTTAGTAGGTATATTCTTTTCTAACTAATACGTGACATATTTCAAATCATTTTGAAACACAATAATCTTAATGTGCTTTTGCTCAATATTTAATATTCAATGTAGCTTTTGTACTTTTGTATGTAATGAAATGAAAATACCCAATTATTTATTATTATGATAATCTAGCTCTCATAATTTTGTTGATGAAAAACAAGGCTTTGAAAAAAATGTGTACATTTGTTTTTGCCTTTGCTTTTCACTGTTGTTATTGTGTAAAAAAAAAGAAAATTGAGAATTGGTCTGACGTTGTCTGTTTTTGTGCCGATTTGAGACTTTTTTTGTTGAATCTCTAGCGTGTTTTCGATATATATTTATAAAGACTGTTTTGGAGTATCTGTTTCTCTAATGTATGAATGTACAATTTTATTGTTTGCTACACATTATTTTTAATAAAGAGTTTGGATTGAATATCATTTAAAACAAAAATGGAATATCGGGTTGAACAAAATCTGACTGAACTTTACAAATCCACGAGACTTTTTGCAGTGACTGAATTTTTACATTGTTTTTTTTAAGATTGAGAATTCGAAATGCCATTTTCGCCATATAATTAATATTTGAGTAATGAATTTGACGTTATCGACGTTCGGTAAAGATTGATAAAATTGTAAAAGTTATAAAAAATGACAATATTATTTTCTATCAGAAAAATAGTTGAAACTGACTGAATTTCAATTCTCTACCTTTTTCAACCTCAGAATAAGGCATTTTTAGATTGTAATGGAACACCAACCGATCTCGACAGCATTTTTGTAATATTAACAGCAAAAGACATGTTCCATTATTGATACTGTTTTTATAATAAGCTAAAAAAATATATTTACAGTCTCAAAAATAATGTAATTTTTAGTTCCAGTTTTTTTACGCTCCCATGTCAAATTAAGCTGTAAATAATAACAATTCAATATTTTTTGCGAACCAAAAAATTGTTAAGTGTATAGTCACATGATAACTGAATTTGTATTTTATTTTAATTTATACTTATTTATATTTACAACTACAGAATCACAAGTGTGCAAAGCCAGTATTATATATTTTTATAACATCGCTTATTATTATCCAAAATATCTTATTAAAATATTGTTTATTCAATTTTGGCGTTTTAATCATTCAAAAATCTATAATATCTAATAATAAGTAACCGGCAAAAAGTTGAAAGTAGAAATATATAAATTTATTTTGTTTTAAATTGGACAGACTTTATTAGTTGGTGTTCTGAAATATACAACATATTATTAATTCTATAGGTGCTGGTGCTTTTAGAGTTGGTGTCTACAACAAATCAAATCACAGAATTAAATTGGTATTAGATTACTTTAAAGGTTTCCTTAGATAATTTTCTGTATATTGTAATAATTTTTTACTATTAAATCATCATTTTTCACGTCACAGAAAAAAATAGTGTATTATACACGGAAAGAATATTAGATTTTAGATCTCGGACCTCGAGCTAAGAACTAATACTTTTTTCCTTTGTATAATAAATTACTATTTCTACCTATAACTTTGAATGCGTTCGAAATTGCGATGGGGTTGTAATTAAAAAAATATATTTTTCTTAATTCCGCATCGAATGACATAAAAATACACAAAGATTCAATATGAAATAAAAAAAATCCCGATGGCCTGTAGTCAGCGGAAAGGTAAATTTTTCAAAATTCATTGAATTGAACAACCTTTTCATTGGTATACCTACATGTTATTACATAAAATTGTCGTATATGTCATAGCCTTGCGGTTAGAGGTTTTTAGGTTAGAGTTCAAATTTGCTGCAAAAATCAATCTCTTAAATATCTCGTTATTGGGCAATATCGGGTAAGTAGTTTCAAAATGGCGACCGTTCAAACATTTAAAAAAATTATCAAAAAAGAGCCGTAGTGTAAATATCATCAAAAATAATATTAGGTTATAGTCAGTACCTACAACTTTGATCCAAAGCAATTTTTCATAAAATGCACAAATAAAAAAATAAAAATTAATTGAGAAAAATAAGAAATATTGATAAAACATGAACACTCAATATAAATTTGATGTAATTGAACATTTTCTGGAGATCTTAATATAGACCCTGATTATAAAATATATAGTATATTTATTGAAAAGAGATAGGCGAAAAAAAAATTCTGCCTTGAAGTGGAACGCGAACCCTGTCTGCTTTATATTTTACAGCCAAAACAAAAACCTCTAACCGCAAGGCTATGACACATACAACAATTATATGTAATAACATGTAGGTATACCAATGAAAAGGTTGTTCAAATTTCAATTCAATGAATTTAGAAAAATTTACCTTTCCGCTGACTATAGGCCATCGGGATTTTTTTAGTTGTTATTTTTCTATAGTGATTATCACTGAACCGATCTCAATAAAATCATAGGACCATGTAGATAATCATAAAGGGGTACCAAAATAAGCAATAAAATGTGTGGCATTTAATTTATAAAATTGTCACAAGTAAATTGGAACGCCTGAAATTTCCAGCGTTGTTAAATCGTAAATTTTACACTAATTAGATCACCTGGTTACTTATTTAATAGGTTAATATAATCATTTGTCACATTCGGCGTTCAAAGTATTTTGTGATGATTTCGAGATGGAAACACATGGATATACTTATAGACTCAATATAGGAATATGACATTGACTGATATAATTTACGCCTGGCTTGGCAATGGTATGTATTTAGGAACAGGCTGCTTCTTACAAACATGAGAATCGCCCTTGATATGTTTGTAATTTTGTAGACGTCAATAATAAATTGATTTGACAACTCACAACTCTGTAAAACCGTATCCGTTGCTGATGATGTAATCACATTCCTCATTTAAATATACTATACCAATTTCTCAAATATTCAGTCTTTCATTTGTTTTACATTATATCTGCGCTACTTTTGACTTTTAACACATTCCACAAATACTGACGTAGATAGTAATCAAAATTATATACGCATCCTCAACCTGAAAGCGGGCGATATTTTGTCGGGAAAAATTTGGTATCACTTCAATCTGCTCAAATAAATAAAACCATACAAAGAATTATTTTCTATTTATCACTCACAATAAATTATGAATATAATTTTATCACAACTTTTATACAGTATAAAACAATTGAATTACGATCAAGTAGTACTAAGAAGGTACATTTATATAGGTAATAGAGATGAGGAACATGAAAATATTATAAATAATGTCTAGTAAAGTCACTATTATTTTAATATTTGATAAAAAAATATATAGTGGTGCTCATAGTATTTAAAAAAAACTTACTTAAATCAATAAATGTCAAAAGGCCAAGAATACGCTCTGTCTATGGTACCCGATCGAGTTTAGCTTCTTTCTAGTGGCTGTTTTTTTTTCGAACAAAAAAATCAAATTAAAACTATTAAGGTTGTACTGGCACGAAATTTTAGTCTCAAAGACGATTTTTATAACTCTATGGAGTGTAGCTACTGAAAAAAAAGTTATATGGTCTTCTATGGCATAGGTATTTATTTTTTTATATTTTTGAATTAAGAAATCATACACCTAATGAAGACAATTCAGTCGGTAACTAGAACTGGACCGTGGCAGTTTAAACCTAGGATGTTGAAATATTATATAACTCTATAACAATTTTCTTTAATCTATATAAGTATAAAATGACATGAAAGTCAAGTAATATATTTTCACAAAACATCCAACCAACCTTGACTCAAACTGAACAATGAGTCACTTAGAATTGGCATTGCCACGTCATCCTCATGTCATGAACAAATGATTTAGTATTCAAATTATTCTGATGAAATGCTTATAATTTTAGAGGTATTCAATATATACTTGTTTTAGAATTGAAATTGCATATTATTATACACTGATTGATTTTGGCAATCATTCTGACATTATCACATTTAATTTTTCAATACTTATAGTAAGTAGGTACCACAAAAATGAGATTGAATGTTCAAACCGGTACAACCTCCTTAACAGACAGCAAAGTTAGGTTTGAAACATATCAGCACCCTGGAACGCCGTGTCTAAATTTATTGGTTTCCTGTATAAAATAAAAATCATTTATCATCATCAAGTGCCCCTTCACGTTTTTCTTTCACCAATAATATAAATTCATGTAGAGCTAGATGATCGATCGCAGCCATCTTGTTGCTGTTGTTGTTGCTGCTGCAATTGCTGTTGATTCAAAAATGCCACATTGCTGGACTTGAGCCGTGCCGCAGCAGCGAGAAGAGGTGAAGGTGACATACATGGTGTTGAACTTAGACTGGTGCTGATATCGCACTGATCTAACATGTGTAACAACTCTTCCGGAGATGGGCCCCCATTTGTTTTATCTGAATCAACGTCTTGATTAATAAATTATTCATGAACTTTCCATAACCCCCACAGACAATGGTCTAATCGCCGCGAATCTGAACGGAATGTCGTGTTTGACTATCATGTTTAATCGCGTCAAGTAGAAAGAACCATGTCGCTGGGGGATATAACACAGGATATAAACAATATAGAGTTTGAATACATAACGACGTAACAAAATATAATAGATAAGAAAATAAGCAAAACAGCTCTATACGGAATGGCGGCGCTATGTTCCTGATTGAAATTTGAAGCTACTAGCGACAAATGTCAGTGTGATTGATAGAAAAAAAGCGTTTTTGTCGATTGTAACGATATTTCGTAACATGACCGCATATGTCACATTGCTCGGCAATCAATTAATCGTATAGGCAGAAAAGACGGTAATTTTGGGACATGGTACTCAGTATAACCTATATACATCTGCTTACCTATGTCAGTCTTTTCAGAGAGATCAAGAGCAGTCGTTAAATCCCACATCTGGATAGTACCGTTTGAATGGCCAGTAAATATGAAACGTCTAGGCCTGGAACCCATGCGACTGGAACCTTCGCACTCGTGTACACAGAATGCACTCACTGTACTTCCATCGACAGCTTTTATCACACAAACTCTATGGGGAAAAAATAAACAACTGTTGATGGATAGCTCAAACGCTACCTACAGCAATATATCGAGTATAACTTTGCTTTACTTAAGGTTGTATTGACATGAGATAATTTAAGTAGTGATTTCTATTTTCTATACTTTAGCATTACCGTGCTAACGTGTTAAATTTTAAAGAGAAAAATCATCAAAATTCAATTGACTCGAAAAAAAAATGCATTAAAGGCGGCAGAATTACCTTTAAATTTTTAGTACTAATTTCCTATATATTGAAACTACATGTTTTTTTTTTTGATTTCTCTTCATTAGAAACATATTATTTTGATTAAAATAATGTAGGTCAAATTTGATCATCTTTTTTCCAAAAAAACGTCTTTATAAATTCATATTAAAATTAATTCTAGTCTCTCAGACATCGTGCCAGTGCAACCTCAATAATTTTCAGTTCCACTACTGTGTTACCTTTTGCCATTACTGGCCAATCGGACAAACAATTGATCAGCATCTGGTACAACCTTTTGTACAAACACCTGCACGTCATCCTGCTCACCGAATGGACCACATTCTGCACCGGGAGCTGCTTCGACCGCCTCCAAAGCGACAATCTTGAACGATGCCTCCGGTGTACTGCCCGGCTGAGTACTCAACATACCTCGAAATCTGGTAACACGCCAACTGCGTACATGATTGTATTCGGAACATACGGACACTAAATATTTTTCAGAAAGTGTCACCTATGTGAAAAATATTTTATTAATGAAAAATGATTATTGCCAATCTACTAGTACAAAAAAAATTGATTTTTAAATAGACAATAATTGTCGAAGAACAAAACTAGACCTTTAACTTTTACAGTAATGGAGTTCAAATTTCAGATCTATAAATTTAGTGGTTTCTTAATAAAAATACAGAATATATGTTTTTGTAAAGTAAGAATAATAATAATAAAAGAGTTATGGAAAAATCATCTCTCACCTTTGTGACCTTGCTCTGGTGAACAGTGAATGTTTGGAAAAGCTGCGGACCATGACCGAGTGTTTCAGGATGTTGAACGATCACTCTGACAGCTCCTGATGTTGTACCATAAGCTATTTCTATCCAATTACCGCAGAGATCTGTCAAAATTTTGATGTATGACTTAAATATATATTTCTCAAATTTGGACAATTTGTACTAAACATAAGGTACTTGACACTAAATTTAAAATCTTTCAAATTTCTTAAAAATGTCTTGTTTTACAAAAAAAAACTTTAATTTCGCATAAATCAAAACGCCAACAGCCATAATTCCATTATAAATATAAATAATCTGGTGTGTCCACTCAAGTGACTTTCTTACCACTCTCAACCGAATTCCATCGAATAAAAAAATGTGACGACTCATCTTTTCAGCATACCAAGACAAACAACAATGGTCATATTCAATTTTGATGCAAGAGGAACCGCTTATCCAGAATAAAAATATGAACAGTTAGTAAATTTCTCAAAATTATTTTTAACTGTCACAGTAAAATCCACATTATTCATTTATTTGTTTTCTATTTCAAAATAGAGAAGACTCATTTAATTTCAGATGGATTCAGAGTTTTCAACAGAAAGAGAAATACTTGCCGAAAACAGAAAGCAGTTCCTATCGCTACTCTAAGTAGCCTAGTAAGGAAAGTATTGTAATCGTGTAAAACTTTTAATGTCCCGTTTTCAAAAAATATTTACTTTGCAGAGGTTTCTGAGGTCTGTCCGTAAGTGAGAAGATTGTCTCAGAAACGAATGGACCGATTTTTTTGCTGTTTTATGGGGTATCGGTAGGGCTCGCCGATAACACAAATTGGGCACCCTGCTTGCACTGGTTGCTAGACCATAGCTGAAAACGGGTTTTGTTCAAGTCTGTGGCGTTAAAACGGTGTAAGCGATTTTGATTAATCTCGTCTAAAACTTTCTGCTAATAGCAATTCACCATCTGCTAAACATTTATCTTTGAGAAAAAGAAGTTTTGTTCAAATAAACTGCAAAATTTTCTGTTTATTCATTTTCTGGTTAAACGGGTATTCATACGTTAAGATTTCCACAGTATATAAGTAAACGTACTCTGATTTTGATTATTTTTGTTTCATTTGAAAGAGGAATTCATTTGAAAGAGGAAACTTGAGAAATGGTATCATATTCGTAAAAACTCAAATCCTAAATCTCCTTTCCTCCAAAAAACGCCCGCGAAGAGGGTGAAGGGGACAATTTTTCTCGAAAATCTGAGATGGGAAAATTAAAGATAGAACAATACCCGGCAACTTTTAAATTCATTTTTTTCAATGTTAAAATCTCAAATATGTGCATTTTCGATATGTGGAGGGCAATTTCTTTATAAGATTGAAAATCTGAGGCAACCAAAATACATGGGTAATGGTATAAATGAACGTTTTTTGTGACTAATGTTACACTCAAAAGTATGAATTAAATATTTTTTACAAAAAACTGGACCGACTTTATTAGTTGGTGCACTGAAAAATAAAAAGATAATAATAATTCTATTGGTGCTGGTACTAGTGAAGTTGGCGCCAAGCGCCTTTTATTTTAACTACAATTGCATAACTACAAAGTTACCAATATCAATGGAATTAATATTATTTTGTATTTTTCAGTGCACCAACTAATAAACAACTAATAAAGTCGGTCCAATTTTTTGTAAAAAATATTTATTTCTAAGCAATTCAAAATATGTCAATTTTTTAATTGATTTCTTTGTATAAGTTAAATTTTTATTATATTAATAAATAAATAACAAATAATATACGTCAATCGTTAAAATCGTATTTTTATATCATGTGTCTTAAATCGGTTGGACCAACACAAAATGATTTCAAATGGATATTTATTTCAAATATACATTAATCAATGCACTATTATCTTATCAGGAATATGTATATTGAGACTGTTCTTGCAGCTGTTTTGACTACTTTCCTCGTATATATTCGAGAAACTCGTCGTTTCACAAATACATATATGGGACCTACAATTTATCGTCGGTTCCGAACCGCACCATTTGAGAGGCATTACTAAGCAATAGTAAGTCGTGGTAGGTTGCCAGGTCTTTTCACGAGATGGCCACAGCATAGCTTCGTGAAAATATTCACGTCTGAGCCGGAATCGAACCCGAATCTCATCTCTTAATCAGTAGTAAATACTTAGTGTCAAGAACCCCATTGTAGTTAATAAAAGCAAAACTTGATGGATGAGGCTATAAGCTATTAAAGTCATATAAAAAACAGAAAAAAGATTGAGTATTGTCATCTCTGAGATAAAAATTTTCTGATAACTAATTGACTGAATAAGTTTCTCAAGCTTTTCTCTCATTATCATAAGACGTTGGCATTGCAAAGCAAAAGAACCTTCTGGAAGCTTGGTTTCCTTGTGTGGCATACCAGCAAACCATAAACAAACATGGTACAAGAATAATTATATTTCCACCAAACAAACGTCTCCAATGAAAAAAGTACGAAAATGCTTCTTGTCCAAAATTTTATATATCTATATTCTGGTGGAACATAATTCTTCTTATAATTGGAACTGTCTGATTTAAATATAGCAAAAAATTCGTGTTATAATGTTGTATTTTGTATAGACAGCTCTCGATATCTAAAAGTTAATAAAATATGATGTTCACAAAATAGTGTGTTAGTATGAGAAAAATAAACAGTGCCCATACCTTCGCGACCTCTCTCAGAAGCTGGCATGAAACACAAGGCCTAAGTTACTGAATTATTATCACTAAAGAATTGTAGTGAATAGCCCCTGCACCTCTACCAACTAGTAGGCCAATTCAGTCAAAATCGTCGAGATTGGGGTATTTGAGCTCAAGACAGAATATCTACAACCCGGTTCTACCAATGTTATGAAGATTGACTTTGAGTGTGAATAAAACCAATATTTTCGGCTCCCGTTGGAAATATTCGATTTGTTTCGACACTTTGTAATCCTTCCAAGTACAATTTTGTTTCTACCTCATTTTTTTAAGTTAAAACTGCAATTCTGCGATCGGTTAAAAAAGTTAGACAGAAACTAAATTATAATATTATGTTCGTCGCAACAAACGATTCCTATAATCAAAATAAATCTGAATGATCATTTCCATTAGTCAGCGTGGTCTAGAGATTGATATCTTATACTCCAGACGATTTGACGGTTAAATCTAATGGCCAATGCCAGTATAACATCCATGTATCGTAGGACAGATTCGTCAAACTGACGACCGTTACATTAAATTTTTCAATTGAATGAGATTTTTATATCTGGCCTCGATAGTTTCGACAGAATTGGTCAAAAACCAGTCATAGCGTTGTTACGTGTATGTAGGGCCGTTAAGAACTTTCGAAAGACACCCCAGCATAGATTAGAAGTAAACTCTGAGCAAGGATTTTTTTAAACAAAAACATGATTTAGTACTTTTTAATAATAATTGTCTTCGAAAGACCTTTAACCTTAAAGGTTATAGAAACGAGCATGAATGAAACTAAGCTAAGGTGAATTAAGATACTAGCAATAAAAAATATATTAGGTATTGATAAATATACCTAGGTGTAACTTACTTGTTTTTGGAGTTAGATAAACTGAGATAGCAGTAACTGGATCATTGTTTGGATCTTTATATAATTCAGTCACTAAGAGATCATTATCTTTCATCCGTAAGGGAAATTTTTGCATATCTAAAATATGATTAACGTTAGACTATATAGTGTTACTCAATTAAAGATAATAAGAAATGATTTCCTACCAATATAATAAATACAGCCATTATTGCAACCCAGCAACAAAATCGAACCGGCAGTATCAAATGATGCTATAGGCATAACATCTTGCGTTTGCCAATGTTGTGTCATTGCATGCCATACGCCTAATTTTCCCAATGGTGAAAGGGCCACTAACTGACTCCCAATAAAGAAAAGATACTCCACTCTTACGTGCAAATTGAAGGTACCTGAAATATGAAAAGAAAAGTAATGGACAAACTCAAATACAACGACTAACGCTTCTGGCGAAATTGAAAATGAAATGAAATTGAAAGTTGATGCCCCCCTACTAGGGACCCATCGAACTACCGGACTGCACCGTACTCTGGTGACCAGTCGAACTAACGGACTGCACCGTACTCCGGCCTCCACCGTACTGCCGATCTCGAAGGACTGCATAATACTGCCGGTCTCCACCTTACTCTGGTCTCTCGTTTTCATCGTACTGACTCACTCCACTGCACTATACTGACTGACTGAGTGCTGCACCAGACCAACTGAACTATCTGACTGAACACCGCAGCAAATCCTCTAGAATATATAGGCAAGTTCCCTCTATCTCGAACATTCCACCAGCAGCGCGAACTCACGGGATATAACTTTACCTTTGTAGGTATCGGTGACCAATAGCAGTATCCTTATACTCATACCACCCGGCCCCACCAACGTCCGCACTCGTCAAGATGCTCCGCTCTCTGACGAATCACGAATCGCATATACTTCCTCATAATGGCATCCGCGCCCTCTATATATAGCAGACTCGTTACATGGCCCCCTCCTTAATTCTGATCGTCCTGGTCAGAAACATATTCGAGTATCAGCCATCTTATTCATGCAGGCAACACGACTTCTTGGCTACAATCGACATCTACGTGGTGCCAATAACAACAGCTGCATATTGTCGCCAACCTTTGACCCCCAACAGCATTGACGGACACTCGTTGGTTTCCGCCAAGTTGAACGGCACCTTCTTGTTGAACTCAACCACCAGGCTTCAGTCACAGTCCAACATGGTCTCTAATCACAGAATGAGCAACTGTAAGCTGGAATTTTCATGGCCACGTTCTCGAATATTTGCCTGCAATACCTTGGATCTCATCAACTGAGATGGCTCGTTTTCATCAGGGAATTTTCTTTAAGTTGCCATATATTGTAAATTAATGCCCATTGTAACCACGGTCTCGTTCTCCATGCCTAAATTCTGCTCACCTTGACCACAACAAATTCTATACTGCCTGTACCTTCCGCCCAGTAGTCAATGCCCATCCATACCGTCGGCATCTTCACGTCGTGCACACCTCAGAGCGATTTCTTGGTTCCACCCACAGGAATCTTATCACCAAGTCTAGCAAGCTACCATGCCATCCGACCATGTGACACAGCTTCTAGACATAGGTACATCTGCACCACTAGATATCAATCAGGACTAGTTTACATTTAAGGTTTAGTTGGCCTTACAACCACAGCATCTCCACGTCCTCCGCTATCCCACAGGCAATTCTCGGTGACACCGAAATGAAACTTGTCAGCAATGTTCAGCAAGTTACCACGCCACCCGGCAATGCAGCACCACTTGCAGAATTGCATCAGCACCACCAGATCCTTACCATTGTTCCATGCCCAGCGTCAAGGACCTTCTCCATGATGCCGTCGTAGACGCCAGCAATCAGATCCCAGTAGCTCTTGAGTGCTCAGAAGATAACGGTAGCCACACCGTTTAGGCTCTTTGAGGTCAATGGTACCTTATGCCACATGGTCTTCGGAAGCTGGATACTGTCATAAAATGCTGGCAAGACAACGAACGTGCTTCTTAATCAACTACGAGAAACTTTTACAGCACCGTACACTGCTTTCCTCCATTCTTCATATTTATTTTTTCAGCTCAGGATCGTCGCCACAGCAGCTATAACAGCATTTATCTCAACATCCGTTCCACTATCAGCAGCACAACGAAGACACCGAGCTGCATCCCGTTATCGCAGCCATCTCTTTCTTGATAACGTTCGAATGAGTATTCCGGAATGTTCTAAAAGGTCACTTCCGAAAAACCTTGAAGCCTGTCACAGTTCCTCGCGAAATCGGCAGTCACACAGTTCAGTCCGATAGTCATTCTTCCCAGTCACCATACCTTTATAACCCGTTTAATACACCATACTACCCCACACCTGACACCAATGTAACGGGCATATAAAAATGAATTATTTATTTTTCAAGTGTTTTTATTTCGACACTAAAATATAACAGACTATTTATATCTTACACCAACAACATAAATAAATAACGCTCGGTCCAAATACGGATGTAAATAGTTTAAATAACATAGTAGTCGATAGTGTAGTTATTGTAAGATATAAATAATGTATATAAATACTCTGTGAAATTTTAATGTAGAAATAAATTAATTTGAAAAATAAACAATTATTGAAAAATAATGTGATATGAAAGCAAGATATTTCAGGTAATTTGACTCAGTTGATCAATTTCTTAACAAAAAATATTTTTTCACACTCACCAATGTTAGTTCTTGAGCCTGCATCAGAAATACCCCATAATCGTACTTGACTACCATAGGATATGGCGACCATTTTTGATGTTTCTGTAGAGCCCATTTTTGCATTTATAGCAATACGCTCAATACAGCTTTCAATATATGGGCTTGTGAATGCCTGTTGCCACCCGCTAGAGTCTTTCAATCTAATATAGAAATAATCAACCGTTTAGAAATAATATTGAGAAAATAAATTGAAAAAAGTCATGGAAATAAAAGACTACAGAATGACGGAACAAAATCACGTACCTGTAGCAAACTACAAAGTGAGCATAGGCAACCACGATCCAGTTGTGATGCGCTTTTATGATCTGAACCCTCAAAGGGTCTGCCCAGCCTAGATCTACAATGGGAAAAATTATAAAGTAACCCGAACTGAATAAAACACTGTCATATATCATATACTCACTTGACATACCAAAAACTAGACCAACATCATTTCTTATCAGCTTATTGAGATCGGCAGACGAATTTCGGGCATGTCTAAGATCAAGCGACGCTGTCCTAGAGTGGCTTCTGCTGCTAGCCAATCCACGTAGATCCTGAGAACTGCGACTATAGCTAGCGGACATGCCCAAACGAAGCTCCAATGATGAATTACGCGAATGTCCTATGACAAAAAAACACTGTTAAATAACTTCTCAGTATAAAGTTGTTATTGTAAAATTGATGATCCGATTACCACTTCTCACCTTGTGGCCTATTCTGTACCAACGCAGGTTGATTGTTATTCTGATATTGTTGATTAATGGGGTTACTCGATATATCACAGTTATCCGATGCTGAGCTCGTTGAAGCTTTGATATCACCAGAACAATTCCCGTTCGAACTGACACTTTCAGGAGGTAACCTCACTGTGGTACCTGGACGGGCTTGATGAACGGCTGTCGTCTCCACATATGTTTGAGAGTTATTTCCAGAGTCTTGTATAGGAATATCTGGTACAAAAAGCATGATAACAAAATACATTAGGATATGTAGCAGACTTACAAGGTGCTGGAAGAGCTCCATAAAACAACACATCCCCACAAGTGGATTGAGTCAGTTCTTCGCACAGCATCAACCGACGTACTAACGGTGCGATATTGTAATATTCAGCCTCATGTCGAAGTGTTCTAATATCAGTGCCATTCAATTCAATCTCCCTAGCCCGTAGATAGTTTAAAATTATCGAAAATATCTTGGGATCCCGATCGATGAATATAGCCCCCTTTTCATCTCTCAAGCTGGATATTCTGCCACTTAAAAGAGCCGTAAAGAAAGTATCCGGAATGGATGTTAAGGTTTGTTTGGATGTTGAAAATCTTCAAGAAGATACTCATTAGAGTTAGGTTTATATTGAAGAAATTATAAATCCACTTACCTTTTTCCTCCGACATTCAAGTGCAAAATATCGCCGAAATAGCCTGATTGTTGAAACGACATATTTAATCTTAATTAATTAAGACTACTGATTTACTGATGTTGAACAATCTGAACAGAAAAAACATTTTTATAACAATAAACAATTCTTTCAGAGAACACTCTGAACACTGTCAGAAGTGTCAGATTGGAGCAAGGAGACGAAATAAGGAGAGTAAACTTCTGATTGCTTCTCTACGTACTACGTAGCCACATGAGATGATAGATGGTTGTCTGTTGTGTCTGATGATAGAAGTTGCATCAGAGACAACCATGTTGCATATCATAGCGTGGCCTCATGTACGAAGAACATTAACGAACATCATAGATAAACTATTTATATACAATATAAACGAACATCTTGTAATTTCCAGTCTTGTATTGAAGCGTATATATTCTCTGATTGAAGCATTGGCGGATGTCTCTGCTGTCAGATACTCCATTTTTTTAAGTTGTCACTGTTCTGTTGTAGATTGTCATTAATTTGGCAGATAACATTCTAGAGGCGCCTGAAAACGCCAATGGATGGCGTTAGAGGTGAAAAACAAATAAATTGGAAAGGAGGAAACGCGTCAACAGCTATAAATTTAAAAATCTTTTGCGGGCTAGATGCAAGTTTTGTCTCCTATGTACCAATCTTTTGAGAAAACAAACACTGAAACGTAAACTCATAACTCAAAGCATCTCTTGATGTACGAAATAATTCTGTCTAACATAATAATAGAAATAAACCACTTCCTGAGAGAGATACCAGTAGAAAATGGTGAAACATATAGGGTCAATGTGCCTATTTTTGGCCATTTAGTGAACTGAGGAGCAGAAATCAATTATAAAATATTTATTTTTACAAATATGGTAGGTACTCAAATTTTAAATATAATTCTTAGAAACCTTTAGTCTACTATTATGAATCCGTATCAGTTGGATAAATAATTGCTTTCACCTTCAAAACTAATAAAAACGAAAATTTACTCATTTTCCCGGTTTTCGGCCACTAGCTTCTCAATTCCGGCCAGTACGAAACCACTTCTCGGCCGGCGGAAAATAAGTATTTGATTTACTGGATGACCGGCCATGACATACCTACTACATGTTACTCAATGAATTCACCACGGAAAATACAAAATCTTTTATAGGTACAAAACTATAGTAGATATGGTAAGGTCTAAAACATTACATAGTTTAGTCACTCGTTATCACAAAATATAGAAACTCAAACAAAACAATAAAGAAAACGATTATTCTTGAAACAAGTTGGTACCCCTACATTCCATGAACAACACTCGCACTTATATTGTTCGTAAGGCGTTCCGAAAAATTATGTACCTACACCGTATGTGTATGTGGTACTACCGCGAACAATGATTCAATGATCGCATCCTATGTTTTTCTCGTCTTCATCTTCAGCATCGCTGAAAAGCTCTTCTGAACAACTGCCGCAACAGATGATCTTCTTTTCAGGTTCTGATGGCGGCAGCATGTCAGTTTCTTCAGCTTCTTTTGATTTTTTCTGATGTAGCGTCTCTTCTTCACTCCATTTTTCTGCTTCTTTTGTCTTGCAAGTCTACTATTTTCCTTTCTCTTCAAAGTCTTGTTTTCTTTCAAATTCAAATCACTGTTTTCCTTATAGAATTGTCTCCATGTGCTTGATGATTTTGCTTTTACATTGTTGGGTTTTTTATGAGCTCTGGATAATTCAGGTGTTTAGCAAAAGGGTCTTAAGATGTAAGTAGGTTGCTATTGCTGTTATTAATCTCTCCTAGAACATCCACACAAGTTAGTAAAACGTTCGCTTTGCTGACGCAATGGTAGAGGGTCATCTTCAGGTTCCAACACAGGAATTGCTCCAGAATTTACACTATTATCTCCATTTTCGCCGGTAATTGTTAGATTGTTATCACTAGTGTCCTGAACAATTCCCAGTATTTTTGCCGGGATTTACCAAACTTTTGCCATTTAACCAATCTTGAATGGTACATTTTGGACTCCCAAATTGCTTGCTGCCCAAATGTCCATTTTGTTGATTGGCCGGTTAACCGGCGAAATGACCCTATGCGGAAAATATTATTTAACAAGAGATTTGTTGTACTTCTTTGTCACTTGGGCTTGGGATACCAATAGGAAGAGCGGTGTGAGTGAATATGTAATGTAATTAGATTAACGGGTAAAATAGATGTTTTCATAGAGGAAATAGGTTGGGTCATAGATAAGAGATGTTGATGTTGCATTTATACTGAGGTTGGGTTGATGGTTTGTTGTTCACCGATATTTGGTCAGTGGTGGCTTGGCACATTTATTGCAGAGGGGGAGAATTATACAAAATTACTAAAAGAATACAACTTGCAATTTTCCACACGACCCCTGAAGGTAGTGCTACGGCACCTTACATTTTTCATGGTGGGTCATTTATCATTAGTGAGAGAACCAACGTCTTAGATTTAATACGCACCTACGTCAAAAATATGAATTGTAGAGAAGGCATAGCCTCCTCTGAGGAGCCGCCACTGTTTTGAGTAATTCCTCCTGATAATAGATGGCGTACACTTCGTTCACGATCGCCAATACTCTTTGGCAGATACCTAAGGTCATGAACAAATATAGGGAGGACAACTAACACAAGTAGTGGGAGTAGCACAAAAAACATCGGGCTATCGTATGTCATTTTGTTGTGTTGCGCAAAATCGCAGAGCGCATCCTTATGTAGTATGTGCGAAGGAAGCTTAAATACAACATTAGACAGTAGAATTCTGTGTAACATTCCAAATTGACAACTTATCACTATGTTTTTTGTGCTACTCCCACTACTCGTGTTACTCGTCATCCCTATATTTGTTCATGCCTCCATAGCTGATACCATTGAGGTAATATAGTATAATACTACCTCAATGGCAGATGGCAGATACGCAGAAGTCAACCATGGTTGGATGTAGTCTTTTCTGAACAATGGTTGTCTCTGACTTTGGTGTCCTCTACACCATAAGATCAGCTGTTCTATGAATTATGCGAAATTCTACCTCACTACTCGCTTGGAGGTACGTTTTCTCTGCTACTCACTACGTCCTACGGTCGTACGTCACTCTCATCGATTTGAATGACATTTTACGCATGTTTATTTTGGACAATTCAATTTTTCTCACCTGTTGTACGAAAAGCAATTTTCTGTGATATTAAATTAGTATTATCTTAATTTATGTCATAAATTATATAAATATGTCTCAAAAAACGTAAGCATGAAAAGGAAATTTTGAAACATCTATTTATAAATTCAAATATATTTCTCTAAACCTAGGTATGGAAGACAGTACAAATATTTCATAAACGAGGTATAATGAGATTACATTTTTTACAGAATACAGCCCTGCTCAAAAAACACGATAGGGCTTCCTAAAGTTATGGAGAAAAACACCGACAAGAAATCTGTAAGTACCTAGTTTCATTTTATAATTTACTTAAATGAAATAGAATATTCTCCATTTTCAAATGTCTTTTTAGAAAATATAGAATATTCAGTATAAATCACCTGGATGAATACTACAATAATTAAAATGTTTCTAATTAGAAATTGGCTTATTATCCAACATAATCCTTATCAGAAGGTTATCATATTATTATTTGAATTGATATCCTCAAAATATAATGTTATCTTTAAATGTTCATTGCAAAGAAACATAACTCTAGGCTTTATACATAATCATTTTGGAAGGTTAATTTATCACATATTATTGTATTGTTTTAAAATCAAAAAAATATTTTTTTTATTCTTAATTGTGGGTAAGATAGGTACAACGACTAATTTCTTCTTCTAGCTGAAAGAACTGATTGCAGAGAAACGAAGAAAAGCTGGGAATTCAAGGAAATCACATAAAGAAGAAGAAATAATCATGGATCCCTATGAAAATTCTATGCAATGTATTAATAAGTTTGAGGAGAAGAAAACAGGATTTATAGAAGTGGGAAGTGCAGACCATTTTTGTGTGTGGGATGAAAATTACCCTGAACTCCCTGGTAGAGTTTCAAGACCCAGAGAAAGGTTGGAATTAAGTTGCATAATATTTTATTAAAGATAAAATCTACTTCAAAAGCTATTGATAATGGCTTCAATGAACTCATTTAGTAATTTCCAGATTAGATGAATTAGGCTTAATTAATAAATGCGAGGTTATAGAACCTGAGGTTTTCTCCGATGAGCTTTTCCTTATAAAACATACCAAGGAGCTACTAGAACAGTTGAAAAAGAGCGCTTCATTACCACATGATCGGTTAGCTGAATTTTCTGCTCAATGGGATTCCGTCTATTTTAATAATGTTAGTGAAATGAAATCATTAATTATTAGGAATGTCTGTCTATTTCAATTCACTCCTAATAATTTATCTAGGCCACATATAAAGGTGCCAAACTGGCTGCTGAAGCCGCCGTAACGTTAACAACCAAGGTAGCTACCGGTAAGCTGAAAAATGGATTTGCTTTAATCAGACCACCAGGACATCATGCTATGGTCAATGATTTTTGCGGTTACTGCTATTTCAATAATGTGGCCATAGCTGCTGAAAGGATGATAAACTTGGGCCTGGCCAAGCGAGTATTGATTGTCGACTATGACGTTCACCATGGCCAAGGGACACAGAGAATGTTTTACGATAGAGACGAGTAAGTTTTTGTTTTTATTATGTGTCTATTAGAGGGGCCACGTGGCTTAAATTTTGACTGACCAAAAGTGTAAATAGGGTCGTATAGCAGATTTTTTGTATGTTTATTGTGATCCTCGAGGTCCACTCTATTTTTTTCGATGTGATCCTCGAAGTATACACTAGCTTATTTGGAGATGGCTCGGAATATTTGATAAAGTTTGGCAGCAAAGGGTTCTCAGGGTCGAGAAATCGATTGATACTGTCATATTTTATTGGTTGCCGACCAAATTGGCTATTTTGGAAATGGCTCAACAAATTTCGATAAGAATTTGCATCAAGGGCTTTTCGGCACATTTTATGGCTGCTATCTTTTCCGAGAATGGCTCAGTAGATTTCGCTAAAAATTTGCAGGAAGTGGTAGGTATTCGGTGTCGAGAAATTGTTTGCATATTTCATTCGTGCCACCCATTAGGTCACACTTTTTTTCGAGAATATTGCCAGGGCCCAGGACTTATAGAATTATTATATTATCTCGTATTTGTCAGTTCACCTACTAATAGAATCGGTCCTAGTTTTTGTGAAAAAATGATTATTTATTATACGTATTAATTAAGCGTTTCGCTCTTATCGGGTGCCCCATAACATCTCTCACCTTTCTTATTTTTTTTTTTATTTTTGTTCTCTCATCGAATAAAATAAACCATTTTATTTCTTTATTTTCTCAACTATTTTGAGATTTTTGTTGTATAAAATCACTCAACTATATCTTCGTTTTCTTAGTGTCCTCTATTTTTCAATACACCGTTACGAGCACGGTGAATTTTGGCCAAATTTGCGGGAAAGTGATTCTGATTACATTGGTGAAGGCAGAGGAAAAGGTTATACCATCAATATACCCTTGAATGAAACTGGTATGGAGGATATCGACTATTTGGCGGTGGTGCTGAATATACTTCTTCCTGCTGCATACGAAGTAAGTGTGTTGTTAAAAACTCGATTTTTGTTTCAAAACCACTTCCTTATTCTTCAAAAAATAGCATAGGTATTCAGATACATACATAAATAGATTATCGAAGATATTTAAATTAGAGCATATAAGAAACTAAAACAAAATGATAATAAATTTCCACTTATATATTTAAACACATGACAATTGTTTCGGTACAATGTACCTTTTCAAATGTGAGTCTTAACTAAACTTAAAGTTTAATTAGGACTCACATTTGAAGAAGATACAGTGTACCGAAAAAATTGTCATGTGTTTAAATATATAAGTGGAAATTTATTATCATTTTGTTTCAATTTACAATGGATCTCCATCAAGTATCAGCCAATACGGTTTTACATATAGGAAACCATTATTATTATTGAGTTGAATATATATTTATTACAACTTTCAAATTAGTATTTTTATGGAATTTCTATTCTAGTTTCGCCCCGATCTTATACTCGTATCTGCCGGGTATGATGCAGCTATCGGATGTCCTGAGGTAATTATAATATTATTTTTATGATTTTTTTCTAGTTCAATCCCGAACTTGTAATTGTGTCAGCTGGCTACGATTCTTGTGTGGGTGATGAGAAGGTGAGATGAGTCACTAAATATATGGTCTCACGTTTTTTATTTTTTAAAGATAGCCACACCTATTTCGATATTTTTTTATTGGGAAGAGAATTGCTAATAAATAAAAAAAAAATCTTTGTCCTTTTAAAAAAAATGGTGAAATCAGAAAAGAGGATATCTTGAAAATAACAAAAAAATATATAAAGTAAATAATATAGAAAACTCTGTGCGAAAATCATAAAGGAAAGGAAAGGACTTCCAAGTTATTGGTTTGTAACTAAAAATATTTTGAATAGAGTTTTGTAGACTCTCGATATGTTTTACTATGCTTGCTTTTACTCTCAATTTGTTATGCATACATTTATAATACAAATAGAAAGATTTGCTTCATATTATATAACAATTCGTTTTTCAGGGTGAAATGAAAATCTCTCCCCACTTCTACGCTCATCTAATGTCATTACTATCTGGCCTGGCCAATGGTAAAATTGTTGTATGCCTGGAAGGTGGTTACTTTCTTGAATCGCTAGCAGAGGGCGTAGCTTGTACCCTAAAAGCTCTATTGGGCTACAATCCGCATCCCATTGATGTTAATCCTGGCTCAGTGATACATAAAAGTCTGCAGAATGTTATAAATAATGCCAAATATTTTCTAAGAGATTATTGGGAATGTTTCAGGTGAGATGGTGAAAAGAAATTATATTTAGCAGTACATAATTAAAGATTTTATGAAGTTATAATACAATGAACAACAATCCAGAATTGATAATTTTTTCTTATTCTTATAAATATTATTACTTTAGGAATGACGTTATCTTCGACTATCCTAAAGCTGTCGCACTGGAAGACAAACTGAAATTTGATGATGAAAATGAGCATGTAACGTGCCTTTCCTACAAATTTATTGAAGTTCACAAACCAGTATTTGAACTCACCGATTTTTATCCAGTACAAAGTCAGCAACAAATCAAAGAGTTTAAGGATATAGTTGATAATTATAGAAAAAGTAAGCACAGGTATAACTGCAGTTTGCAAGATCTAATAACTTCCCATTAGACAGTTAGTTGTATTTAATGTGGGATTGATTATCTTTCCTAATGTATTTTGAAATACTTATCTATAGGGATATTCCCAACGGTGTAGGACCACTATGGTCGCACCTATGCTTCTATTAAAATCATATAGCCTGTCTTTTTCTAGACTACTTGAGCATAAATGAGAGCACCAAAACTGTCGGTTATGTATATGATGAGCTACTTTTAAATCACAAACCGACTCAAGATACTGGAAAGTCTCCACCTGAGAGACCTGAAAGGCTCTTGGAAATTATGGATACTTTGTCGAAATTTGGTGTTAAAGAACGCTGCAAACAAATTCAGGTTAGAGGGACTAAAAGAAAAGAGATTGGCCATTTTGTATTTTTAAATTCTTATTGGCTTGTTTGACTAATAAGCGCATATAGCCACACTAATAGGCACGAACTATTTAGCACACTGGATTAAGATTGTACTGGCATAAAATTTAATTTAAAAATTGTATTTTTTAGTATAGGTTCTTATGAAAACCTTACCGAAACTACAAAGATATTCCTCTCTATCTTGTTAAATGAATATACGGTTGTTTCCAAAAAAAAGTATACACAACGTAGAAATCCAAGTTTTTGAATGATAAATAAAACCAAAGATTGACGACCATTCTAATGAATAATTCCAGTGTGTGTTAAGAAAGACCAGACAAATTCAACGCGCGCGCAATTCATATGTATCAAAATTATGAACAGTCTCTCTTCTTATTGTCTTTCATCCAAATAAATATTTTTATGAAAACAAAAGCTAAACACAGAAAATGTCTTTTATAGATATCTGAGTTTGATAAATTGGCATGGTTACGACAAGTGCACGATCACAACTACCTCGACAACATCTTGAATAGAACAGTAAGTAATCTCGAAGAGAAACCAGATTGGTATCACAATGAATTCACGGCTCGCTGCATTGAAAAATCCATCAACTCTTTGCTGTCACTGGCCCAATGTATAGATGTGGGTGAGGTGAGAGCAGGAGCTGCAATTGTTCGACCGCCAGGTCATCATGCGGCCAAAGATGCAAGCTCGGGATTTTGCTTTGTTAATAATGCCACTGTGACGGCAGAGTATTTGATCAAGGAAAGGAAATACAAGAGGTATGCAAGCATTTTTGATCAATAATATACAGATTGACCACTATTGATTGAAAACTGATACCTAAAATGAAAATTTAAATTTGAAAATGCGTTTTTCCAGAGTTCTAATCATAGATTTTGATATTCATCATGGCGACGGTACTCAAAATCTCACATACCATCGATCGGACATAATGTACATATCTGTACATCGTTTCGATGGTAGAAAGTTCTTTCCCAAAAAACCAGAGGCTGATTTCGAATATACTGGGACCGGTTCTGGAGAAGGTTACAATATAAACATTCCATTTAACAAGGTAGGTAATATTTTCTATTGCTAAATTACTTTTAAATTTGTATAAATCTTTTGATATCACATACGAGCAGTCTGATGGAAACACCGATATCACTTTTCCGATAAACAGCATGCTCTGTGCTTCGGAAGGTATGATAAGCCGCGTAAATCCCGTCTATATAAGTATAAGAAACCGCTGACAAACAGAAACTTTTACTACTAGTAGTCCATACGATAATTTAAATCTCATATAAATCAAATTGGTACTGGATACAAAATATGCTTAAATATTTGCAATACAGATAGAGATATATGTTTTTCGTACGAACGATTCTCCTAAATAATCAGCGTGGCCAATTGAACTACTACATTTTAATCGACCAAGTAAATACAAAAATTCAAACAAATTGCAAGCAAGTCATGAAAGCTAGCTTTGAATTCAAATCGAGTACAAATAAAACAAGTTTAGGGTCTTAATGTTGATGCCGTATGTATATAGACCGTAACTGCACCTAGCCCTTTCCAAAAATCGACGTATTTATATCGTCATCTAGGGACTTTCTTATAGACCGTGCAAAACATAGGCTTTGACAACTTTGAGAATAAAGACTTCTAAATAGGCCAATAATCGAACCCGGTTAGCTATACGGAGATTAAGCACGTTACCTCTACACCATCATAGCATTTATTTTCATGATCCTATTCATCCGTACTTGCATTATTCCTTAAATGGGGTCCAAATAATTTTCATCTGATATTAATATGTAGAATATGAACAAAGCTTTTTGATGGTCATTTTTTTAAATAAAACTTTTTCTCTTATTTAAGGGTAGTAAAAGTGACATGGACTACTGGATGGTGTGGCACAGATTGGTGCTGCCACTAGTTTACTCATATAATCCCCAATTTGTGATTGTATCGGCTGGGTTCGATGCTGGAATTTACGATCCCCTTGGTGGAGGTTACAAGGTGACACCCGAACTTTTTGGTCATCTGGTAAATACACTAAAGGTTCTGGCTGCGGGCAAATTACTTTTGCTGCTGGAAGGTGGCTACAACATTGAAACCACTGCCCTATCAATGACAATGTGCATAAAAGCTTTGCTTGGTGGGTGACTAGTTTTTATTCACGTTAAAATTTATTAATAAGTTTCTTATTGAAAATTATACATTCAACTCCATGATATGTGTATCATGTTCAAGTCTTGAAATGTGAATATCGTATGGGGCGCTAAAAAACGAGCTGCCTTAACTTGACTTCATCATTGAAATGATCTTACCATATAAAGTTAATACAAAAAAATAGGAATGAAATGTCAAAAAATATTGATGTATCTTTGAAAAATAAGAGGAGACAGATGTTCTCATTAGAACATATGCTGTTGTTAAACAAGGAAGAAACACCCTCATCGATTATCTACTCCATTTCCACTTACAGTTGCGCCTATGGCATTCATACTCTTTTTTTATCTCGATGTCAAACCAATACATAGTTTCAAATAAATATTTTAAATTATAGATAAACATATTTTTGACGGACGAACCAAACGGAGGAGGTATTATATATGTTCAGCCTTATAAATAGTAAACCAGCTCCGATTTTCATTATTCTTTTTTCATTTGATAGAGGACTACTACAACAGTGGAAAAGTCTGAAATATGTGTATTTCTGCGATGTTTTAAAATCTCTGAATAAGTTTAAGCAACTAATAAAGTTGGTCCAATTTTTCGCAACATTTCGAGTAGTATCGGAAGAAAAACATGTATACGTCTCTATTATCTGGAATTAAGTGAGAGATCTATTTTTTTATTGTAGACCTGACTTTCAGGTGATCCACTACCAATGCTGACGTTTGCTGAAAAACTCAAGGAAGATACAATGGAAACAATCTACCGAGTTGTTGCCACACACAAAAACAAATGGCCTATTTTAGAGCTAAATAAAAAGTTAGCCAATTTTTCTTGTATGCTACCACAGCGAATGGAATTGGAGGAGCTGATTCGAAATGGTGCAGATGAAAAGTTTGAGGAAATTATAAAAAAATGTCGATTACCTTCTTAGCAATTTTACATCAGGAAATTATAAAAACTTTTTTAAAGTGAAATAAGAGAAACTTAAAGACTAAATAATGCTAAATAAATGCAATAACTATATACTCATTAACTCAGTAATAGAACTAATTTTCTAAACATTTTTACACCCACTCTCAAAAAAGTAAATTCTTCCATTAATATTAATTTAATTGTTAATCTTTTACCTTGTTATAATTTATTGTTATGAAATTATTAAATAAATATATATATTAATGAAATAATGTGTTTAAATTTTATACAAATACGTATACCATTTTTCATGGAGATGAGATGAACAGTTTAAAAAATGAAGCACTATAGCGCCATCTAGCGAATTACAGTAAATAGGATTTTTTCGCGAGTTCCCGTTGATTTGCTGTCGGTAATAGAGCGCTTATACCCCCACCTTAAAATAAACTTGAAGGTTATTCTCGGTTATGTTTATCGCAAAAATGGTCCGGTTATAAAATTATCATAATAACGTTTAGTTTTTTGACAAATATTTTGTTTTGTAGTTTTGATCGATAAGTTTTGTTAAAAGAATAGTATTATTTATCTATTATTAAAGTATTTAAGTAGAATAATTATTTCTTTATTCAATTTTAAACGTATTGGTAAGTATGTTTGTGATATTACCGGCCGAACATCCATTTCTGGATGATTTTTTTAATTCGCCCATAACAGAGATACTAGAGAATCGAGTGTAACAAAACCATAATTGTATGAGCAATATTTTCATCCGAATACCTACCGACCACTCAGACTGAATTACCAGATATAAAAGGAGTATTCTATCAACTCTTCAGGATGAATGTTATTTAATTCAATTTCAATTAATTCTTCTTTCATTATAATTAAAAAAATGATGCGAAAAATAAATGAAATATGATTAATTTTAACACAAAACTCAAATCAAATACAAAAAGACATGCAGCCAAATTTGATTTTTTTACAGTTTGGCACATTTACAACCGCCAGTTACCGTGCTCGAGAGGACGGGAACCAAATCAGTTCCCGTTTTATAAGATTAGTGACGTCAGAAAATATTCCCCTATTACCGTTTATGTCGCAAAAACGTACCGGGAAGTACAATTCGGTTCCCGCTAGTTCACCGGGAACTCGCGAAAAAATCCCAAAAGTGGATATTGTTAAAACCAAAGAGTATATGTTAAATTATGGAGCCTGTACAGTCCATAGTAAAAACCATAGAATTGAGTACAAATTCTATGGTAGAAACATTCCGAAATATGTATCAATTTTCATGGAGATCGGTGTCACTTGACTTCAGTTTGCACTCGAACCCCCACTTTTGTTCTTGTTAAATTGGAAGTGTATATGCTACATTTTAGAGTTATACATATGTTGGTATATATAATGTTCATTGATATCATCTTCGAGTACATATTAAATTTGGTGGATGATAGTCTTGAAAAAACAAAATTCAAAAAAATAATTCATTCTATTTTTATGGTTACGAGAAAAATTAAATCCATAACGAATTTGGGAAGTAAGTATTTTTTTAAATCAAATAAGTACTTACAAGGATTCGGGAGATATAATTATTTCTTTAACACTAAATTTGTAAAGAAAGCAAACCATTTATTTTTAAAGAAGAAAAGTTAATATTAACAATGTCCAAAACCTCTTAATTTTTGAGCTATAGAGAAAAATACTTTTTCATCATAATTTTCTTATCACTCACTTTTTTAAATTTTTATCAGTGACGTCCGTGCGAGTTTTGAACCACAGACATATAAACAAGGGAGACAGAACTTTCCATTCATAAATTTCGTTTGTTTACAATCAGACATCTTTTCCAAACTTAAACGAGTTAGAAAGAGATCGCTTTAAAAAACGACAACACTGTAACCCTAGCGTCTACTGTTGAAATCATCTTTGCCAATGCCGTGCAGTTTTTAGGGGTTAATAAAAAATAGAAAAAACATTTAGCATTTTATTCATAAATCTACGTACATTTGTAGAGAAACTAATTCAACATGTTATGTATATTTCTACAAAACAAGGAATCAATAAATATGCATATCTTTAGCCTGTTCTTAAGCAACTTCAAACTATAGATTATCATATTATTAAACAGTTTAGTTGAAACAATGAATCACAATCTACATAATTGTATGGATGTTAGACATATACATGATAGTAGATTTAGATACCCAAACATATTTTATACAGGCTTTATTCTTAGAACTTGCTGAGGATAGATAGATAGATAATGTAACGCCTTTTTTTTTTATTCTTATAAAACCTACCAATGCTGGATGTGGAATTCCTGATTCCAGTGAGCTGGTTGGGCCGCCAAACGGTTTCGCTCTAAGTGGAGACGGCGTGGGTTGCAAGATGGAAGAGGTAAACTACCTAAATCGGGCGCCACAAGGTTTAG